>CM055102.1:54812365-55458758 GCA_029204225.1 Diphasiastrum complanatum | reverse complement strand
TCTTGAAAGATTGTGTGAATATATTAGTATGTGTTCGTGCATTAATGCAAGCTTTGTTTCTTGGTCATTAGATGCTTGCATTGCAATACACCAATAGAACGGGTGGTCTTTACATGTGCTTGTGGTGCACTTATTAAGGAGAACACACTTTATGTACTTTATCGTGATACTTATGTAATCTCTTCTCATTTCGGAGAGGGGCAAGAGCTTATAAATTGATTTGTACTAGGAACCTTTTGAGAATCTGAACATTCTAGGTATGAAAAGCACATCTATAGCCATATCTAGCAGCCTAAATTTTAGCATGCTAATTACCTATACATAATGGATACCTTGTGACTATTATGCCCCTTTTACTAAAAAGCAGAATATATATGTACTTTTTTTCAAACATAGGTGCTGCTCTTTCCACCCTGCGTGTTCGTAGGGCTGCCACGTGGCACTTCCCGAGCGGTTAGTTAGAGTGACACTTTCCGAGTGGTCAGTCAGAGTCAAACTGCTTATTAATCTTCATAATGTACATGTGAAAAAAATCAAGGTATCCATTACGCAATGGAATAATGCGCTGGGCACATGACATTTGGCCCAACAAGGATTTTCGGAATTTTTTAGGTGAGGCCCGAAGAATCCTTGTCGGGCAAAATGTCATGTGCATGTCACCTTCCATGATACGTAATGAATACCTTGTGACTATTATGCCCATGTTTTGAACAAATTAAAAAGCAAAATATATATGTACTTTTTCAAACGTAGGTGCTGCACTTTCTACCCTGTGTGTCTATACAACTTCCATGTGGCACGTCCCGAGTGGTCAGTCAAAGTCAAACTACTTATTATGCTTCACAATGTACATGTAAAAAAAGTCAAGGTACCCATTACGCAATGAAATGTGTCAGGCAGAGGACATTCTGCTCGGTTCGGCTTTCCAAAAAAATTTAGGCTCGGCCCCTCCGGGCCTTGCCTAAAAAAATTCTAGAAATCCTTACTGGCAGAATGTCCTCTACCTGGCACTTTCCATAATACATAATTGATTAGTGTAGTTTGGTTTAGTATATTTCAACTTGCACCTATGTGGGTATAGTCCTAAGTAGAATAGCTCTTTTTTTTAACAGTTTTTATGTTCTGAAGCTTGTGTGTTTCACGGACATAAAGCCTTTTAAGCTCAAAAGGCCTTGGGCTTTATGAACTTATGTCCTCTCTAAACCCCATGAGCTTGATGGGCATAATGCTTTTATGCTTCAAAGCTAGGTGTCTTTTTGTGTGAATAAAAAAAGGGAACAACTATGCAATGTAATGTTATAGATAAAGAACCGAAAAAGTTTTGCCAAGCTTTTGAGTATTGGAGTAGGTGTTTCCTAATGATGTTTACTAGAGGGAAGGGTTGAAAAGTTATGTGAAAAGGTCATCCGAGAAGGGAAAAGTTACTCGAAAAGTTAAGAAAGGGTCATTTGAGAAGTTACGACAAGCTTGTAAGTTTTTAAAGCACGGTTGAATTTGATGTCAACTTTTATAATCCATTCCATTGGGCAAGTGAATGGAGCAAAGGGGGATTTTCATGTTACTTGTAAAATTAAGAAAGGGTCATTTGAGAAGTTACGACAAGCTTGTACGTAAAAGTTGAGTGATATGTTTTTATAATGTTATCGAAAATGAACATAAGATGTGTTTTAAAAAGATTTGACACCGAATAAAATTTTTAAGCGCAGTTGAATTTGAGTGTCAACTTTTATAATCCATTCCATTGGGCAAGTGAATGGAGCAAAGGGGGATTTTCATGTTACTTGAAAAGTTAAGAAAGGGTCATTTGAGAAGTTACGACAAGCTTGTACGTAAAAGTTGAGTGATATGTTTTTATAATGTTATCGAAAATGAACATAAGATGTGTTTTAAAAAGATTTGACACCGAATAAAATTTTTAAGCGCAGTTGAATTTGAGTGTCAACTTTTATAATCCATTCCATTGGGCAAGTGAATGGAGCAAAGGGGGATATCCATTCACTTTAGTTCAAAAAGTTTGAGAGAAAACTTCAAGTGCTAAAAAATATAACATGTTGACTCCCTATATTATATTGAAGGCAATTTATTCATCGATCAATAATGAAGCGAGGGTGAAGGCTCAGGCTCAGGGGTGAGTTGAGGCCTACAGGCTACAGCATTGGATCGTTTTTTGAATAGAAGTCTAGCGAGAGCATAGAGTCTAGATCATAGAAAGTTGAAAGTAGATCCTTACAAATATGAAATATCCGTGGATCGTGTCTCGGTGTCTCGGTTTTCTGATTATAATTAGAGACTTAAATTGGAGTTTTAAGTTTGCATGTGCGCAGTAAAACACTGAGTTACAGTCCTAAATGAAAAGCAAGTACGGCAAAATCTGGAAGTATAGGTAGGTAGTGGGCCATGAGCCGTGGGCGTTTTGTGCAGCTGAGGCTGGGCTGCTGGCAGTGACAGTGTGGGTGGGCCATCTCAGGGCGACACCTTACTGACCTCCAACCCCAGTGGTCTTAGTTGTCTGGAGTCTGGTCTTACACATAAATACATAACATACACAATAAATGTAGTGTTCCATTGTCCATTTCTGTATTACTAATTAGGAAAAGTGAAATGTGACACATATCTTTACCACAAGTGACCTGACCAAGTCCAGCATTAGTGCACAGATGGCCAGAACTGGCCCAGAACAGCATCAGTGCGCAGATGGGCACTGGGCAGAACTAAAGCTGCTTGCAGCTTGAGGCTGCCTTCAGCAGCTGAGCTGCCTGCGCTGCCTTTCGAGCATCCATTGTATGGATATCCTGACTCTTAATCTTATCTGGCTAGGCTATCCTTCTCATATGGACAACCAAGTACGCAATTTAATGGCTTTCTTAAAACGCAAAGGCTTTGCAGGAGAGATTATTATTCAGTGTGTGTTAACTAGTGCAAAGATTTGGATTTTGAGATGATGATAATAAAGGATCAGGTGAATTCACAAGCAAGTGCAACCTACATTGTCTCAACTTGCTCAGAGACAAGATCATGTATAGGGTAAAGCCCCCAGGCAGTGGTTTATGCCAGGAAGGACACCTGGGTGAGGCCGGCACCTTAGTCTTTATTTAAGCTTGCTCACAAAGAAGATTATGGGAGGGGGGAAAGTTGCTTTCAGAGGGCATTTCGCTCAGGAAGGGTGTGTTTCAAGGGTGGAAAGGGGCATTCCGCTCAGGAAGGGTGTGTTTCAAGGGTGGTCCTTTCAATTCGAAAATTCTAGTTTTATTTTTTTTAATCATTTTTTTTACATGCACCTTTCGATAATTTTCTTTGTGAGCAAGCTTAAATAAAGACTAAGGTGTCGACTTACATGCACCTTCTAGTATTCGCAAGCTGCATGTAAAAAGTTTTTAAAAAAATAGAGGGAGGCGCACATATTTCGCATCGAGAGGCGCCTCCCTTTCCTTTGTAAAAAAAGAAAAACTAAGATTACATATGGGATAAACTCCTCTATGCAGAGATTTACGCTCCCAAGTAAGAGTAGCAAAGTGCACTCATGGGCATAAAGCCTTGCTCGAGGGACTTTACCCACCTTCAATCTTTGAGTACATTTTTATTGTTTATGTTTAATGCCTTGCCCAGTTAAGGTGTTTGAGCATCCTGGCCATAATTCCTTGCTCGAGCATGTTACTTGGGCTTCCAAGGGCTTGGAAAGAAAAGGAAGGCTTTTAGATCAGGGGTAGAGGCCTTAGGTGGGAACTTTGTGGCCATGAGGACAAGCGCCTAAGGGACATAAAGTCTTTATGCACGAGGTTACTTGACTTAAGACTAGAAACATTTTTTCGTGGCACTTTTTATTTTGTCTATTCCAAGTGAATTTGGCCTGGAGACCCAAATAAAAGGACATAAAACATTCAATAAAAATGCCACTTACTAAATGACATGGGCACAAATTTTTTGACTATGAAAATTATAAGAAAGATTGATTAGGATTCTTTTTTCCTTAAAAAATGACTAATTTGTTGGTTCGCATAAGAAAAAGCCCATTTTAATGAACAAAAAAAAATTATACGAAGATAAAAGCCTATGCAAAATGAATACATAAATTTGCCTCGCCATAACTATACGACCATTTTACCTAACAATCTCACCATAATCATGCAACCGTTTTAGTAGGTCCAAAGGTCACACAAAAATCTATTCCCAGCCGTAAAGGATTGTATTGGCATTTACATTATGGCTGAGATCATTTTTATGGCCCACAGATTTTGACTTGTTACGAGACGTGTAATGTGTTGACCCAAATTTTTTTATGGAATTAAAGATTTCGCAATATGTCGCATGTCACTTTTGCAAATGATAATCTTCTTTTCATTTTATTTTACAATCCATTTCCACAAAATAACTTGCACACAAAGGTGAAACCACAATTTTTAGAGAAATGAACTTTTTTGCATGATTTAATCCATTTCAAACATATGACATGAAATGCCAACACGATTCTTTATTGTAAAGTAAAAGTATCCTTTTAAAATTTTGAACTAAAATGAAAATCCATTTTGCCATGAAAAAAAAGGTTTACTTGATTATGAAGTATATAATAAAGAATTTGCATGCCCACATAAATCTCTTGATGTGGTAAAAATTGTGATCAATTCCATAGATCCCTTTATTGTAAAATAAAGATATCTAAATCTTTATTTTAACACATCTTATGATTGTTTTGGGATAGGATTAAATAAAATTTCAACTTAGATATTACATATAAGGGAATGGTCTTTCTAAAAAATAAATTTCCATGCTAGTACTCAAAAAAGAGGATAGGTATAGTGACACTCTTTTCAAGTTCAACTAAGTTTTAATTATGTGTAAACCAACAATGCACTGTGCCTGATTGTAAGTACATTTTACAAGGTACAAGGTGAAAAGGTCACATTTATTTATTTGTGATACATTGAGAAACATGTAAAAGGCTTCACTTAAGAAATGAAAAACAAATTTTAAGTTAAAGCATTGGTTATTAGTACCCATCTTTTCGAAAGAGGGGGGTGTCTATCAAAACACGGTTGGGCCTTAAGCCTCAATCCCAAGACAAGTACTGCCATAATGAACTGAAAAACTCTTTTGGTCCTTTTACATATAAGTTAGTTATGCTCAGCTTTAGGTGAAGATTATAAAAGATAATTTTGAGGGTAAATATCATAAAGATGATGAGAATGGGGCCATAGAGTTGGTGTTTGATGGCTCTATAGGCTGTCAAGCCCAACTTTGGTTCTATTTTGATTCCACTTTTTTAATACGGTAGTTACACGAGACATTTTCATTCATGCTTTTAAAATGACATCCAACTATCACGTGTAAACTCAATAAAGGATGAATATGTTTATAATACATATTTGAAAGGTTTAGACATACCTAAGCCTTAAGAAAATTTTTTGGTGCATTGCAATTCCACTTTTCAAAGCCTTGACTTTGAATGGTTGTTTCACTTTCAAATTGAAGCTTTCAATAAGTAATGGTGTTGTTTCAATTGAAAGGCTTTAAATGTTCTTCAATGTCATGTCTTTCAGCTTCCTTTAGCTAGTGTTAGATTATAAGCATAATTAACTTCATAAATCTGTAGAGACTTATCATAAAGATTATATGAATTTAGAAAATTTGCAATGTTATAAAATTTTGAATTTTACTTTATGTAAAGTTATGATAATTTTAAAATTTAAAATTTGGCTATATCATGAGCATTGTATTTTTTAAGAGTTGCATTTTAATTTGACAATCAAGTGTGACTGTTTCTGACTTATGTCCCATTATTTTAAATGTTTGATTGGCACTTTTTATAGCATGAAAAAATCAGCTGAATCTTGAGATGAGATTTTCTAGGCTTAGTAAATCTGATTCTAACCCACCACTTTGACATGCAAAATGAGAGAAACAATTAGCTGAAAAATAGGCACAAATGACCACATGAATAATAGTGACAGGCAACCTTGACCAGCACATTGCAACACTTGGAGATTTCTTTTTAGATTGTTTTTATGCTTGGGACCTGGGTTGATTGGATCAAGCACGTACCACAATCATCTAGTCCGGCTGTCACCTGCTGGGTCCACGTTAGAATTTCAGAACATGGGGTGGTACAGTGTGGAAAATTCAGACACCTCCAAGTATACTTTGGCACATCTCAAACCTTTTGATTCTCTAGTAGTATATTGGCAAATCACTTGTTTTTTCTCTCTTAACTCTTAACCTTCCTTTTGCAAAATGGGTTATATTATCCTTTGCTCACAGCCCAAATCAGTTCACGTCAAAATTTCACGCAAACATGCAAAGGAGAAAAATAACTTCAGCTACAGTAAACAAAGCTGGGTTAAAAGCACATCATCACCCAAGGTTTAGGAGTATTATTTTAATACGACTACTCTATACCCAGAGCTGATACATACTTTTTATTTTCTCTTGTTGTATTGTCACATACATACTACAGTGGAAATAGGTGAGTTAACAAATCTGGGTTAAAAGCACATCATCACCCAAGGTTTAGGATAGAAGTATTATGTTAATAGGAACTGCTCTCTACCCAGAGATAATCATACATACTCTCTTTCTTTTTTATCTTGTATTGACACATACATACTACAGTGCTAATAGGTGATTAGATAGTTGTGCTCTTTAATGATTCAGCCAAGCCAGCCCGTCAAACAGATCACCCAATTCTTCTATTATGGATGATAAGCTCAAATGGTCCACCATGTAGCAGCTAGCTCAAGATTAGGATGAATTTGTAAGATTCCCATGAGGCGTGCCCAAAACTCATTTTGACAAAAATGAGGTCGTCTGCAAGCAGAAGATGAGGAAGTGGTTATGAAGTTTTGGGAAGGATTCAAGATTTCACCCTCCAAGGTGAGAGAGAGAGAATGAGAAGGCCCATCCACCCATCTGTGAGATGTTGTAGCAGCTCCATGGAATAACCCACGATTCACGAATCACGATCCATCCAAATTTCCACACCCACCCCCCTGGGACGACCTCCTTAATTTTCCCCTTCCCCGCAGCCCCAGGCGAATCCCTGCTTGCTTGCTGCTGCTGGTGCTGCTACAACAAAACAAGGACAAAAGGCATCTCTAGTAGTAGAGGGGAAGGTAGTTGGGAGCATCGTAGCCATTCCCCCAAATGGCAGGCAGGCCGGCAAGCTGCTGGAGCTAGTATTGGTCGTCGTAAGGTGAAGAAAAATACAACGTTCACGTGTCTTGGGGTAACTACAAGGTTGCTGAATGGCAGAAAGAGAACTTGGAAGTTAGTAGCGGGTGGAGAGAGAGGAGGCGTATACCACAAAGTCAGATCTACCCTCTTCTGGGATTCATAAGCTAAGCAAGGAAAGACAAGAGAAAATAGGAGAGGAGTGATCACTCGGGGGTGAAGGGCGAGTCGACGGGAGGCTGTGGGTGTGTCCCAGATGCTGAGATGGAGATGCTGGGCTTGGCGTTAGGTGGGCGAGGGTGGCAGCAGCAAAGAGGTGAAGGTTAGTGGTAACATCAAGGTTGCGAGCCATCGCATTCTTCCGGACGCATTGGTTGCGAATAAAGTGAGGGCCGCAGCGGCCTGGGGGTGGCCACCGTAGAAGGGAGGCTGCGCAGGAGGCGTGGGTGGCGAGGCGGAGGCGCAGTAAGTCGTTGCGTGAGCCATCTATCTTCCTCCTCCTCCACCTGATTTTGATTTTTGTGAATCAGACAGAGGGAGAGGGTGGAGATCCGAGGAGGAGGAGGAGGCGGAAGAAGTTAGCAACCCAGTTGCGCATTCGTGCAGGGGGGGTAATTCACAGATGGAGGAGGAGTACGGGTGGTAGACATTGCGCAGATTAGACCGAGGGGAAAGATTCGAAGAGGAACGGGGAGAAGGAGAAGGAGAAGGAGGTGGTGGTGGTGGTGACGGGGGAGTAGGCCCGCCAGTGCCGCCACCATCGCGGCTAGGCTGGCTGCCGCTGCTGCTGCGTTGCAGGCCGCTCGGGAGCTGCGTGCATGCGTCCTTTTCTGCACGTCTGCCGAGAAGACTGCCTCCATGGGCCATCACCAACATCATGTACGTACACCAGCAAGTCTCTTTTTAACCTTTTCTCTTCTCTTCTCTTCTTGCTCTCCATCTCGCCCTCCCCCCCTCTCCCCTCTTCTATCTCGTCCCCACAACCCTTCTTCTCTCCTCTTCTTTTCGAGCCAGGAAATGCAGCAGATGACTGCACTGATAATGAGTTCTTGCCTGCGTTCTGGATAGTGAGTTGGCAGCTTCCTGCATTTTTGTAGCAATCTCTAGAGGCTAATCTGGCAGGACGCTTCTTGCTCGGACATCTTGATCAGTTGCTCTCTTTCTCTGATGGATTTAGATCGGAGATCTACAGTTGCTTGCCTCCATCTTCAGCCGTTAAAGCGTGCAGCAGGTTAATAATGCTGTACATTTTTCCAGCCCAACTCAACTCTCAGATTGCAAAACATCAGCTGCCTTCTTGATTCTAATTCTTCTTTGGAAATCGTGTAGTTTCTGTTGTCCGTTGTTTTTCTTCTTCACTCTCAAAACAAAAACATGTCCTCGAAACAGGCTTTCTTTCACAACCATCACTTGAAAGGATAATATTCTTAAAATGCCGAACTTCTGGAGCTCATTTGTCATAGAAAACCCAACGAAGTCAAGGTATCCCAAATTGCTACCTGCCTGACGCAGTTCGTACTTCAGGATTCAGGATGTCTGCAAAGGCTTCCAATTTACTAGCCACAGTCATTGCAAATGTCAGTCTAGGTAAGCCTCTGTGTAAAGCTGATGCCTTGAGCATTTGATCCTACCAAGAAAAATGTTGCATCGAAAGACAATGCCACAAAACCATAAAAAGACTGATCTCGATTCCCGAGCAGCGAAGATATCTGGGGAGAGCTGGAACTGTCATTGCAGATCTGGATACTCACAACATTTAGAAACACGACTGTTTTAAGTGAAACGAACAGATCGAGCTAGATGAACACAATTCTGATAACGGCTCAAACTCTTCACACGGTGGATCACAGCATTTCGCAATTACAACCTTTCCCTCGACTCTTTTTGTGCCAAGATTGATTTGTGACCTTGATCTTTGTCTTCATAGTCGACGAAGTCGAGTTTGTAGTAGAAACAAGTCTTCCACGTCCTGCCAACGTTACCTGTCAATCCAAGATCGCCTCTTGTCTCTCCAGTCCATGTTATTATGCTCCCCAAATCCAGAATTTTGTCTGCGGAAAATGAGACTCTACGTTTTCCTTCTGATGGAAAACTGAAGCAGGAAAAGATGTGAAAATTTTTCCAGCAATTAGTCCGATGCCATTTATGTTGAATTCATAGAAAGTAGCGTGCCGTTCGGCTAAACGTAAACGCTCAGAGTAAAGACGAGATAGAAGCGTACGCCTCTGGGTTTGCGGGCCCGAAACGTCAAATTCCAAAAGTTCTTTCAATGCACGATACTCAGCTCCGAAGTGATCGATTCAAAGACTATTTCACACTCAGTCAATATAATACTATAAGACGAAAAATCCTAACTTTAAACTTTATGTTGATTGCAAGACTCTATGCTGTTACATCATAGTAGTTCTGTCTGTGCATAGAGAAGTGATCCAGTTGCACCTAAAACCTTAAACTAGCTAGCACCCAAGATTTTATAACGTAAAATAGCATAAAACAAGCACGTTTTCGGGCAAACATAAGTAGCCCCTACATCTTTCTCATGATCACACTACACTATGTTGAATTGAAGCTTGTAGATTATAAGATCTTAGGTTAATCGATGCAATAATGTACATCCATTGTATGGATTGCATTGTAACGATTTGCTTTTGTTGTGTTCCTTCGAGTTGCAGCAGGTAGATAAACCACGCAATGAGAGGAAGGAGCCTCACGTTGGACGACATTCAGAGCGCTTACGAAACAGAGGGCAGATAAGAAAATGGTTTGAAGCAGGTGGAACTTTAGAATCTGCCTTGGTTCCTTTGGCAGGACTTAAAAAACCTAAACGGCATTCACAAATTCAGGGACATGACTTCATTGATCTTGAGACTGATGAGAAGCTTCAGGTCAAACCAATATTTTGTGGACTTAACAGGGGTACGCCCAGAAAACAAAACTGTATAGCTTCTGATTTGAACTTAGATCAAAATTGCAGTCATATTATTGTTGTTGATACATGCACTGGTCTATCAGTCGAAAAGAGGAAACGAAGAGGCCAAAACGTGAACATCTATGCTGTCCATCATGAAAGAAAGTTTGAAGACTTAACTGTGTCCGAGGTGCCACGTAAATCGAGGTCTCATTTTGTTAGAAAACGTGTGAAATATGCCTGGTTTCCTGGTGCTCAAGCTCCAGGCAAGAGTACACTGCAGCGAGAGACAGCCATTGTTAATACGGCAGAAGACTGCTTATGCGCCGTTCAGTCCCATATTCCTAAAGATGCCGCACCTCAGTCTAAACAATTAAGGGCATTTGGGGTTGAAAAAGAAATGGCTTATTGCCCTAATGAACTAGGAAACACTCTAAACAGGGTCATGCCCATTGAAGGAATGACAGTCTTTGCACAGGGGAATTCAGTTTTATCTGGTGATGGATACAATTTTCCAGAAGCACCGTTGAGTTTTTTTAAACAACTCAAAATGCATGGTAGCACATTGTTTCATCCTGATGGTAGTCATGCTCCTATGCCTGATTTACAGCTATCTGCAGGGCGCACTGCAGAAAATTCAAACCTTATTATTGATCTTTGCATGAGCAGAGATGAGAACTTGTCTGCTGTCATGGTTAGGAATCATTCTGCTACTACTAAGACTCAGGTGCATGCCAATCCTGAAGCTCGAGAAAGTGGCAGTTTTCTGACAAGCAGAGAATATTCAAATTGTGAAAACTTTGCTTCTAATCAAATTTCTGAATTTGCTAATTGGCTGTCATACCCAACCACTCATATGCTGGTACAAAATGGTATTAAGTGTCAGGCATCAAAAGAAAGATCTCCGAACAGATGGGACCCCCTGTATCACTCGAGAATGGCAGCTTGTTCTAGGATTTGTCCTCAAGCAGTTCAGACAACTGGTGATTATTTTCACCAAAGAGCAGACCCTCCTGTTTCAGGTGCAGCTTTAGAGATTACAGGAACAAGCGATCATATCAAGCAGAATCAGAGCATGAGCATGGATGACATGACTGGTGTCTGTTCAAACACACAGCCTTTTCGTGAACCTGCACCATCCGGATTAGATATTTGCAGACTTGGAGATTGGTTAATGGATCAACCATCTGGATATATTCCTCAAATGGCAAGAAGTGATCTTTGGACTGAAGAGCCAAGGAGTAATCTTCATACTCAAATTCCACCCCAAAATCACAATTGGAAGGAGACTCCATCAGAAAGACTTGCTTTAAATCATCCATGTACTCAGTCATCCCCAGTTAATCTCTACTGGTCAGGAACAGAAGTCATTGAAGGTATACAGCAGGTAAGCACATATTCAAATGGTGGGCCTCATCCTCAGTGTGGAACTCCTAGTGTCTTAACAACATCAGCATCAGTAGATCCACAACCTAAAAGCCTGAGGAAACATAGTCAAGGTAAGGGAGAACCTTTATTTGATTTGAACGAAATCCCTAATAAAGACTTTAAAACAAAGCCTAAGAAGCATCGTCCTAGAGTTGCTCGAGACAAGCCTCCTCGTGCCACACGGACTCCAAAAAAATCAAATGCGAAAAAGTCCAATTTAGAGCCTAAGCCTCAAAATGGGGAAAGTGGAGGTGTCTACTTCAACTACAATAGCCCTCCAAAGGATTATCGTGAACAGCCTGGGCAGACTTCTGGGAGTCCTAGAAATAGCTATGCATCTAACGCCCTCTTGAACTCAATGAATCAGCAAGCTACAAGTATGCATTGCAACATGGCATCAGGGCTACCACAGAGCCCATACCCAAAGGAGGTCCACAGCACCCACGGGTTCTTAGAACTTGCAGAGAATAGATTGCTCATAAAAGAGAATTCAACTTTCAATCTACCTTTAAGTCACATAAGCGGTTTACAGGCAATGGCATCCAGAGGCCAGCCATTGTCTAATCATGTGAATGTATTAACTGCTGACTCAACCGTCAAAAGCCTTAGAAAGAAGAGAGGGGTGGATGCTGGAAATCAAAGAATGCCATCAAAGTCCAAAAGGAAGGTTCAGGGGTCTTCGACGCTTCCTTTGAATGTCCAAGAGGCATCTCAGCAAAGAGCTTACCTCAGCAGTGGGACGATCTTAAACACAAGTGTACCTTATGGCCAGGAAGGGCATTTTAACGATCACTGGACTGCAAGGGTTTGCATGGAACAGGCGTATGAGAGTAACTCAAATTTCATTTGCACAGGTTTTAAAAGAAAAATGTTAAATGGTGTACCAGTGAATGCAGGTTATGAAGAGCCCAGTACACGAATACATGCAAATTCTTGCATCCATACTACTAATGCCTCAAGTCCATGTCCCCTTCCATCTGTAGCAGCAAGCTTGCAGATTCCAAAGTGCATAAATTCTCACAAACAAAGAAACCACAAAGGCCAGCCAAAGTCATCTCAAACCTTAACCAACAAGAATTCAACACAAACCCCTCAGGAGATTAAAGTATTCACCTCTGAACTTTCATCAACAGAACTATCAAGCTCTGGGACATCACATGATGTCATAGAAAATCTCATTCACTGCTTCCGATTGTTGTATTTGGATGAAGCAAAACCTTTGCATGCTTCAAACTGCCTTGAGATTGTACAATACAGCAACCCTGGTAGGAGTATAGTGCCTTATGAAGGACCTTTCAACCCACTCCGGAGAAAAAAATTAAGGCCAAAGGTCATGTTGGATATGGAAAGTAATAGAATGTGGAAGTTGCTCATGGGTAAAGAGAGTGACAACCAACATGATGCAGAGAACCAGGACGATATACAACGTAAATGGGTGGAGAAGAGGATGGCAATGAAAACAAAGGTGGATTCATTTATATCCAGAATGCACGTTGTGCAAGGTATGCAGTCTCTCATGAAGAATTTTGAGCTAGTATCTGTACAAAGAATCACTTTGTTTGTAACGGCGAAGAGCTTCCATCATTCCCTTCTTATTCCTCTTTCTAAGTTTCTAAAAAATCCTCCTTTTGAATCTTCTCACGTGTTGAAGGATGTGGTGCTACATTGGTCATCAGTTACTTATTAGATTAGTTTTTCTGGCAGGGTAAATTAGAGCCTCAAAACTTGCATTTATTGAACTGGTGGAAATTTTGAAATCTGTAGGTGTTGATGGGTTTTCTAGGTTGAAATATGGAAAAATGTATGTGTCTTTGAGATGTAATAAATTATCAGAAACACATGGTATGCACACAGTAATAGGGTGTGGACAAAGACACAGTAATAGGGTGTGGACAAAGACACAAATGTGTAAGTTCTCTGCTAACTAATCAGTTCTAGAATGTTCTACCTAGTCCTTACATGTTGCTGGATTAAAGTATGGATCTGTTCAGATGATTTATGTTACTTGGTGCTTGCTTTCTAACGTGTGCTGTATGGGCATACATGGTCCAAACTTGCTCAAAGCGATTGACTTATTGATATGAAATGCTAAATGTTTGGCATCACTTGATGGCTATTATCGTACGTAGCTAGGACACTGGCTACAGTAAGTACTGACCTGATTCTATTGCTTATTTACACAAATTCTTACTTCATGTTTGGAAACGAACATTTTCTCTGCCATGGCTCAAGATACTACAGTTGTAATCTGACCAAAGCTTTAAGCAACATAGATTATCGTAATGATAAAAGCCAATTCCTTTTCAGTCTTCAACTTACCTATGATAATTTTAATTTAAAGGCTTTTCAGATATGATCTCAGACCTTAGAAACCCATTCTGACCGTTTTGGGCCGGAACGTACTGTACATTCTGTACAGTACATTCCGGAACATGCTGGGTTGGAATGTTTTTTTTTTCAATAAAAAAAAAAGGTATCAAAGCATCTGCTGGCCGCAATGTTCCTTCTTTCAAAGCTGTCATTCATCAAATAGAAGCTGAAACTGCAAATTTTAACTGATGTATTCTAAAATCTGATCTATTTTATGATCACTGGATGGTTGTCTCAATCGTGCATATCTATCCCGTCTCTCAACGTTGTTCCTATTGAATAATTTTCCACGCTAT
Organism: Diphasiastrum complanatum; assembly: GCA_029204225.1. Taxonomy (NCBI): domain Eukaryota; kingdom Viridiplantae; phylum Streptophyta; class Lycopodiopsida; order Lycopodiales; family Lycopodiaceae; genus Diphasiastrum; species Diphasiastrum complanatum. The sequence goes on along the minus strand of CM055102.1, from coordinate 55,444,595 downwards.
TAAGCTCTTCAAAACTTCTGGTTTAAATTGTGGCAGGATATTTTGACCAAGGCCCTGTCCCCAATCTATGGCAAGCATATGAAGTGTCCTGAGTGTGTTACTGTTGTTTGTGCTGTAGAATGTTTGGCACTTTATTATTTGGTAGTAGGTATTATAGAGATAATGACATCTAAACTTTGTCCAGTGGCTACCATAAGAAAATAACTGCAACCCTGGTCACTTGTGCAAGAAGTCATCATTACAACATACCAAATTAAGAACGAAATGGTCTAAACAATATAAGTACAAGTGCAAACCCACCCATAGTTCACATAGACTTAATTGTCCATATTGGTTTCTTCTATAACTCAGTTAGTTCGTAATTAGTTCATGGTTGGTGTTGAGCCGACTTATCTTACATTAAACGCTTGTGTTTGATAGCTTGAACATGAAAAAAGCTAGACAACATTGGAAGGTACCAGTGTGTACATCAATACATATGGACATAGCGTTTGAAATTATCATAGTGCTTATTGAATAGAATACCGTTTTGGTTTGTCAAAAAAGTTGGTAAAAAGACCTTATTTCGTACTAAGTTTTTGATGAAGTAGAAAACATTGTGAATTTGTTTTTTCATTTTTCATATGATATGGTATCTTATTGTGTGGACTAAAAGGTCATGGTTTTGTTATAGGTGATCGAAGATTTTCTAAGTGGAAAGGTTCTGTTGTAGACTCTGTTGTTGGAGCATTTCTAACTCAAAATGTGTCGGATCACCTTTCAAGGTATGCTTCTACTTAAACCGGAAAGATATTCCACATTGAGATTTTGTTGGCAAACTCTGTCTTGATGTTGTCGACTCTCAAGCAACATCAACCATGGACGAACTTATTTACATGTTTCTTACTATGATTCGTACCAATCCTGTTACAGCTAACCACAATAGATATGCTCCAATATACTACTACTACATTTAAAACTGTGAGGCTTGATTCTAGATATCAAATTCATCTTGATTCTTTATATGTTAAAATGCCCTTGAAAGTTTTCTTCAGTTTTGTAGAAAGTAGTACATGGGAATGCTAGTGTTGCCCAATGCATGTTGGTTTACTAAAGACTTAATGCAGCTTATGAAATGCTAGTACATGGGAATGCTAGTGTTGCCCAATGCATGTTGGTTTACTAAAGACTTAATGCAGCTTATGAAAATGAGGTTAAAATAGGTAAATTAGATGAGAATTTTAAGGTATATCCAATTCACATATAACGACTCTAGTTTGATGTCCATTCCCTCCATAAACATCCACTGCTTTTTCATGGGCTCCTTCTGACCTTGTATTCTCAATTCTTCTTTCCATTGATATATTCACTACTTAGAGTTTCTGCCTTGCCTTATCCTATTTGGTAGAGCACCTCATCTCATGTACTTTTAGGGTAGTGAGTATTGTCTGCACCCAAAGTTCCGGGTGCCGTGGTACGGCACCTGGTATGGCACACGTGCCGTACCTTTTCAGTGCCATGGCACCCACGGCACCTACATAATTTTTTTTTTTGTTATTAAAAAAACCATAAAATGCCCCTTTTGAAGTCAAAAAATTAAAAAATATATATATAGGTGCCATACCACGGCACGTGTGCCATGGTACGGCACTTGCCACAGAAGATCCCACGGCACCTGTGCCGTGGGGAATTTTGTCTGCACCTTAGAAACCCATTCCTACCTAATCTGGTTAGAGCATACTGCTGGAAAACGTATTAAAATATCAATCAAAAAAATACCTAAATATTCTCCCCCCATTGAACCCTAAAAACGTGCAGCCTATTTAGAAGTCAATTTGGAAAAGACTAGCAGATGTTTAGGATTCGATTTTGCAAAAAAGAGCAGTGGTGGTTCAACTCTGTAGCTGAAAATGCAAGTATGCAACCCCCAAGCTTGTTTCAAACCCTAATAACATGCTATCAACCAAACAGGGTGAAAAAACATAAATGAGCCTGTTTTTAACCCTAAAAATGTCCCTGTTTCAACGATCCTGTATGTTAGTCAAATTGATTTCTTGCTGCGTCAATTTCTTCCCTCATTTAATCTATCCTTAAAGGTATCCCTTTGGATACCCTAAACCACCCAAGAAATTTCAATATTTCAAATTTTTTAACAAAAGAAATGTTACGTACTAAAACTCCAAAGTTGCAAGGCCCATTCTGAAATGTGAAAGTGTTCTGAAATGGGTGGGCAACTATGATCTGCACCAGTATCTTCTTTCTGTACCCTTACTGCATGGTGAACCTATCTAACTTTTTAGTGTAGATTAGGGTTTCCTCTCCAACTGATATGGCTTTCACCTATGAACCACTTCACTCTCCCAAAACGATCCAATGGGATTGGCTCAGTTGGTTGGGTCCCAAAGTTTCTTTAGTCCTGGGTTCAGGCCCCCCTTGGAAACCAAAGATGCACTCCCCCAAAACGAGGCTCATAGAATCTTGTTCCTAGGACCATTCTTAACAGTTATCACCAACATGACTGCAATTCGATGCAGTCCATACAATTAAGTGTATGGCAACTTGTACATGTATGTACTTTATACAGACTATAGAGAGTGTAAAGTGGACAATTAACTTATCATATAAGCATGCAACATAGTGGTATTTGTAAAAGACTTATGCATTTCTATCAATCCATCTGTTCTGTGGGATATAGGCATGGTAAATTTTGGCATACCCCAAGTACTTGTATCTGGGCATGACTATAAGGCCCATGCAAGAACTGTTTCAAAATTGTTGTCTAGTTTCTACATATTCCCACCATGTTCTATTGTCTGGCTATCCTTTTTCCTTCTGCTTGTATCCTTTCTTTTGTTTTCTTATACCTTAGGTGTGCTCCATTCTGCTAGCTACACATTCCAGCTTAAGGACACCTACAGATGGTTGAAACCAAATGGAAACACTCATCCTTCACTCTTAAAAATATCATCTTCTATCTCTCTAAGATCAAGCTTTCTACCTTCAACTTGGCCTAATTTTCTCTCAATGGATAGCTATTGAAGTTAATAATTTGCTCATATTTGTCATGAACATGTATGCTGACTTTCTTGGTGAATGCATGTCTCAGGCAATGCAATGCTGCGTACAAGAAACTAGGACTTGGTCTTTCTGCTACAAGCTAGCTGCAATATGTATTCTCGGCTGTTTTTACTATTAGTCTCCCATCATATTGCATGTGTCCTCAAGATAAGCCAACACATCATCGACTATTGAACTTTCCACCCTCGTCCTCCATGTGAGTGAAATGCCTTATTGATACACACAATTACAAGCAAATTCCAGATATATAGCTACTAACTGGATCTCTGCACTCCACTTTTGGGTATGCCTCAAAATATGCCTCTGATGTTTCCATGAAGAAAGCCTCATAACCACCGCTTTTTGGGCCACGTAATGAGCCAAAATAAATGGTTGTACTCTAGCCTTTAGTTTAGAGACAAGTAGAGTCCTGAAATGTACACTAGGCATGGTAGCTGAATGAGTTGCAAGACCACAGTGAGGGGTTCTACCATAATATCATGGTGCTCCTGCTTTGCATTGACGGTTCCATATATATCCACACTTTGCATCCCTCTCTTTTTGTCTTTAGTTAACTTACACTGGTGCTCCTACACTTGATAGACTCCAAGTCCTTGCACGCTTTTTTCTGCTAACTTGCCTTCTTGTAGGTGCAGTCTCCCTGCTAGAAGCTTACTTCTAGTGCATGACACATGCCTATTAAATAGTCTTGCTTAGTCATGCTGTCACACACCAGATTTATGAATTTTCCTGCTATGCTTCTCAGTTACATTCTCTTTCCTGCTGCATGCTCTTGGTGAACATTTCTTGGATCTCAAGTTGTTGGAACGAATGATTCAAGGAAATAATAGATTTTATCTGTGCAAACATTTGAAAGATGGAGGGACAAATCTGTAAAGATTTTCCATTGTTTGAGAAGATAGTTTCTACTATAATTACCGTGAGAAAAAAACTTTTGAGAAAATCATAGTATAATGGGGATTATGCTTTCATTTTTATTGTATCAACCGCAACATTCAAATTCTAGAAACTTCAGGATGGAATAGAACATTGCAGTTTGCAGGTTTATCTTTGTCAGGGTTGTTAAGAACAGTCTGAACCTGTTTGGTCCGTAGCTAAGGAATGGGCCTTCTCACATTCCTAGCTCATGAAAACAAATGGTCCTTCTCACATTCCTAGTCCATGAAAAGTCCTCCAATGGCAGCACGCTTGGTTTTGTTTTGATGAGAACAGGAGTGGTTCTACTTATATTCATGTGGTCACTAATTACTCATGGTGCTATGTCTATCTTATGCAGTTCGGCATTTATGGCACTGGCAGCAAAATTTCCTATCAACAAGGAACCTGCTGTAAATGATACAGAAGTGAGTACATACGAAGATTATACACAGCATGGTGCTAATACTTATGAATTAGGGGAGAGAAACTTGTCTGAGGAATGTAGGAATCAAGAAAGAAATGTAATTGCTGTAGACTGTCTAAATATGGCGTCTCATGGAAAAAGTGAATGTTCTCCACCTGTATATGGATTAGAAGATGGGCGATCACCCTCAAAGGAGAGAGATTATAGATTTACTCCAGAAAGTTCAGAGAGTATAGTACGGGAATTTTCTCCAAGTGATAAACAATGTAATGCAGAAAGTCCAATGTACCCCACCCCATTACAATCAGTTGAATGCTATAGATCAGTTTCGTATGCTTACGATAAAGAGAAAAGTAACCTTCTCCATCAGGAAAGAGAAGATGCTTCTTTCACACCATTCGAGGGGAGTACAAAATCCAATTCTTACAAATGCAGAACAGAGAAAACCAGTGGAACAGTACGTCGACAACTTTTCAAGGAGTTCATGAGCACATTGCAAGGCATAGAAGATAATGCATCCTGCATAACAGGTTCATCTGTGCAAAACTTGGAAGTAGCTGAAAGGACACTTGCAGAAAAAAGAGCTGATATACAGCAACTCAAGTTTACGGCAAATTCCTCCATCCATTTTTGTCAAATGAAAAATTGTAGTTCAACCATAGAGATGGCCAGTAAGGAAGGAAATTTTCAAGACAAGAACAACACAGGAAGTATCGCCTCAGTTTCTAGTCACATTGGAAATCAACTCACAGAAGATGAACAGTTTGATAGTGATCAAACTGGATATGTAGGAAGTTGTACAAGTTTTAATTGTCCAAGTCAAGAATATATCCACGATTCTGTTTGTGGAAATGTCGAAGCTGAAAATTTATATCTGGAACGGGCTGCATGTGATGGTATTCTCATGAAGGAGAATGAAAGTTTGGCTACTTCAGATGATCCATCTCTATCATTTCAAGAGGTGCCATGTTGTCAAGCATTGGCTAATTTTGAGGAGCAGAATGCTTCAAACCATAGCCAGTTAGCTACAAGCAGTAAAACTGTAACCACAAATGAAAGTGATGCTGCAATTCAAGTTGTACAAAAGCTTCCTTCAGCTAAGCTTAGTGGAATTGAAAGGGCCAAGTTGGAACAAAGCCAAGGAGGTAGCAAAAAGATTTTTGACTGGGAATCACTCCGACAAAAATGTGAGACTGTAGAAAATCATGGTGATGACAGCACTCAAGAGTCTATAGAAAATGATGCTTCAGTACAGGATGGCATTGACTGGGAAGCCATACGGCTTGCTGATGTAAAGGATGTAGCAGATGTCATTAAGGAACGAGGAATGAATAACATTCTTGCCGGAAGAATAAAAGTAAGTGCATTAAAACCATTGACTTGGGATGCATGTCGGTGTCTTATCATTGTTGGGTGTTGAGATTTTTCTCCTTGAAGCTGTTGAGTTAGTTTCTCTAACTTCTCAAATGATCAACATTTCAAGAAAACTTGTATGTGAGAACTTCCTGCTTGTAGCATTGCGCTGTATACATGTTGCATCTTGAATTGAGCTTCTTCTCTGAGAATATGAACAAGCACAATGGATAGCTCAAGGTCCAAAAGTCAGTTTTGCTAAGTCCGCCTGTTCCTGCTTCTGCATACAAATTTAACCTGGTTGGTGCACATTTATTTCAGGCTTTCCTTGAGAGGCTACATGTAGATCATGGAAATATCAACCTTGAATGGCTTCGAAAGATTCCGGTTGATGATGCTAAGTATGAAGCTCTTCTGTGGGATGCTAAATGAATGATGCTTCTGATGTGTTGCCAGAATAGCCATTTCCACTTTAAGACAAGAAAATGCACCTTATGTAACAATGAGCCCTCCGTTTAACTACAGAAACTTCTTGCTAAGCGTCCGGGGACTGGGGCTTAAAAGTGTGGAGTGCATTCGGCTTTTAACACTCCGACATCTTGCATTTCCGGTAAGCTTTTCCACTCTAGTAATTCTTCTTGATCTAAACCCTTAACATTCACTCTGAGAATGTTTATGAAACTAAGCATTCTTCCTGTCACCTAATTCCTTGACTAATCCTTGAAGAAACATTTGGAGATGATAAAATATTAAACATAAACATTACATCCACTGATGCAAACCTAAGGGTACTACATCTTTGGAAACTTAAAATTGGGCATCTAGACTTACTGGAAAACACAACCTCTATCACAGACTTAACAATTTAATTTTGTACTCACAGCAATATATAGATTGATGATAGATGATTGGATCTCTAAGGTCTAATGCCAAAAAGTAAGGAGAGAAGGGGAGAACACAAATCTTTGGTCAAAGAAACACAAAGTCAAAACTTTGCAATCACCCTTGTGATTTTTAAAATAAGAATGTGGTGAGAAATTCATGTATGATTTGTGTTTATCTTGTATACATTTTTGAATCAACAATTGCAAATGAGCTTGGAGCTGTTCACTGTAGAATCTAACTTGCAGCATCAAGAAAACCTATGGAACTAATGGTGTTCACAAATTCCATGCTCTTGAAGATACAACTTCCCGAAGATATTTCAAAGGCCTTTATAAAATAGTTTCATTTCAGTTTTGTTCTTCAATTTTCTTGTGTTCATGAGGTATATTACATCTCCTTTGCCTTAAATAGTACAGGTAGAATAAATTCTCTCTTCTCACGTAGAGTGTATAAGAAACTACCTTGCAGCACCAAACACAGTACAGGTAGAAAATATTCTCACTTCTCAGATAGAATGTATAAGAAAGTGCCTTGCAGCACCAAATACTTTTGTGTGGAAAGCAGTAGAGACAAAATACAGCAGTGAACTAGCTGTGGCAGTGCCTTGATTCTGATTTTGTAGCTAGAGCAGGTGGAAAAACGCACTTAACTGCTATACCTTCATTTTGGGCCAGGTTGATACAAATGTTGGACGCATATGTGTGAGACTGGGATGGGTGCCAATTGAACCTCTTCCAGAGGAGCTTCAATTACACCTTTTAGAGCTGTAAGTCCTTTTTATTGGTTAGATGATAATGTTTTTCAGTATGTGCTTTTGCCATTCATTTCATGTTTTCATGAAGGAAGAAGAAAAACTTGGAATCTATGATTTGTGTCTCTTTCTAACATGATGTAATAAAATGCCAACATCCAATATGTGTGTTGAGTTTGCTTGGTTTGCATGGAGTATGACAGGTATCCTGTTCAAGCAACAATTCAGAAGTATTTGTGGCCACGCCTATGTACTCTCGACCAACGTACTTTGTACATCTACTTGACACAACCTCTGAGCTTCAATACCTATTTAAAAGCTCTTTCAATTTCTTGCTTCCAATTAGCTGTGCCAACACTGAACATAACTTGGTCAAACTACATTGCCCTTAAGTCTTCAAATCTTCTTTTCTTTTTCTTGTTTGGGAAAATTGGATAATAATGTTTCTGCAAAAAATTTCTTTTCCCAACATTGCTAGAGTGCAGATAACTCTAAGCCACAATTTTTTCAATCTTTTACAGGTATGAGTTGCATTATCAGATGATAACTTTTGGAAAGGTAACACACTTAACTTCACCGCCCTTCTTTGATTAAAATTAAGCTATAGGAAGCATCATAAAGGATAGTTTGGTAAACAGTCTTGTTGGATGTGTTTGTATCATATTGTTAGTATTATGGATCATTGGATCACATTGGATAGTGAATTAAGTTGACCTAGTAGACTACATTTCCACTTTTATTATGGGCTTTCCAAGTAAATGTTGGAACTCCTTTCTTCCAACATTTTATTGAAAACAGCCACGTAAATTGGATATTATTATCAACTTTACACATGATATAGCCTCTTCGTATCCCCGTTATGCAATACCACAACCTCTTCTCATCAGGTACACCATTTTATTCCATATGGAGCTTTTATAGAATCGATCAATTTTGGGCAATTCATGCCCCTTGTGTTCCCAAATCCCCAAAGAAATGAAAAGGCCCAGCTGTGGTTAAAGAAAGGAGAAAGAAAGGTTTATTAATGTCTTTTCCATGCCAAAAGGCATATAAGACCAAAAGGAGTACATGTCAAGTATGTGAAACCATGGGAGCGTATATAAACGTCTCCAAGAAAAAACTATGCATAAAGGAGAAATGAGTAATATAATTGTAAACTTCAGACTACAAGCTGCCAACAGTCCATGAATAGCTGCCAGGAGTAGAGTGATATCATGTAGTGCTGCTGCTGAAAAAAGATGTGATACGAGCTGTAACAAGACGTAATATGGACCATCACTGACCTCGTCTAGGAGAGTGAAAACTGTGTGCTCTCGTAACAGGGCGGGAAGTGCGAACTGTTGCATGACTATGAGTAATACACTGTCTCTGACATCGGTGAGGTGGCATGTCGTCGTCGTCGTCATCAGACTGTGTCCGTCTCCTAGTGAAGAAAGACGTAATTTGAGCCTGAGAGCTAGGATGTGGCTGGTGAGCTGACTGGTACATATGTCTCCAAGCCGACAACCGTCCCCACCACACTGAGAGATGACCTGCTCTAGCTCGTCAATATATAATCCAAAGAGAACTGGTGAGAGAGAGCATCCCTGCTTAACTCTAATAGTACTCCAGATCTGCTCAGAAATGCCGCTACCATGACGAAACCCTCTCATAGAGAGCCATGACGGCTAGAATAATATCTGTAGCTCAAACATATGATGAAGGGACTCTTTGTAGAGACAAGCCACTCCTCCCGAACCATGGCCACTGGCTGATCTAGTCTCAGATCTATATATTGAAGAGAGAGAGAGAGAGAGAGAGAGAGAGAGAGAGAAAGCTTTATTAATGTCTTTTCCATGACATCTTGGAAACAGTAACGAAAGAAACATCATATCCAAAAAAAACTATGAACTGAAGTAAATGAGATGAGATATATATGGGAGTGCTACTGCATGCCAGAAATGAGGTATAACACTATCGTCATGTTTTGTTACTACTATAGAAGGATGTGATACGAGCTGCAACACGACGTAACTCTAGAAGCCGCTGACATCATCTAGGAGGATAAGATGTGTGTCTCCTCATGATAGGTCGGATAACTCAAGCTGCAACATGACTATGAATGATGCACTATCTCTGATCTCTACGAATAGGCACATCGTTGTCGTCATCATCAACATCAGGCTCTGAGTCCTGTCATGGTCTTCTCCTAGAGAAGAAAGAGGTAAGGCTTTCCAACTGTCTCTATAGTTCCTCTCTAGTCAGGGAGACGAAAACCACATCATTTGTATAAACTAGTATGGAGGTCAATATGTCACCAAGTCTGCATCCTTCACCCCCTATACTACTCAATGACCTCTCTATAGCTCATCAATATGCAATCCAAAAAGTGTAGGGGAGAAAGAACACCCACCCTGCTTCAACCCTAGGGTGCTCCATATCTACTCCAAAATACTTGTATAAAGGCATATATGAAACAAAAGTACGTGCCAAGTATGTGATATCAAAGGGAGCATAGGAAATGTCTATAAAACAGAGAGAGAGAGAGAGAGAGAGAGAGAGAGAGAGAGAGAGAATCGAGGTCATAAATTAGACTGCCTTATGGAGGCATTATCATGATTTTCAATCTTCAAGCCAAGAAAAATAGGAGCTCAGTTGCTAGTGAGTACATCAAAGGCACGTTAATGTTGAGCACTGAAGTATGAATTTAACAACATTTCCAGCCTTTTTCAGAACTGTTGGTACTAAACATTTAACTGCATAAATGTTGAGCACTGAAGTATGAATTTAACAACATTTCCAGCCTTTTTCAGAACTATTGGTAATAAACATTTAACTGCATAAAACTTGTTCGTTGATGCATATCAATCACAAGGCTCCTATTCATCCTAAGAATTGAAGGAAACTTGTTCTTATAGCATCTTAAATTTCAGCTTGCAGAACAGTTACCAAGCAGGTCTTATTATTGCTATTCTCCAGGTCTTTTGTACCAAAAGCAGACCCAACTGCAACGCGTGCCCAATGAAGGGGGATTGCAAACACTTTTCAAGTGCTTTTTCCAGGTGTGCACTCTTACCTCTACATTACTGTCTAACAAAGCCTTATTATTCCTTTGGGTCCCGTCAACATATAGGTTCTCAGATAATCTAGATTACGCAGTACAGCATGACTTTAACTATTTTTTTACAGATAACTCTTAAATCCCAAACCAGAGAATTAGCTACCTCAAGAACAAAACCTTTGGACCATATAGCATTTTATCAAACCTTTCCTAGATGATGACTTCTAGTCACAATTTGACATATGTCCATAACAGCTTGATATTGCCTTCAAGAATAGCCAATGTGCATCCTCATAAACTCAAAAACTGTCACCTGAGGAATAGCTGCAAGTGTGCACTTTTTTGTAGCAAATTTTACAGTTAATACAGACTCAGCAAAGGTTCTGATATGGTTCTTACTATAAAAAAGGTTCTGATATGGTTCTTACTATAAAACTATGTTCTATTATTATCTTGAAAAACAGAATCGTAGTGTCATGTCAAGTCAAAGCATTACCAGAATCATGTCAAGTCAAAACGCAAAAATATCAACAGAACTTCAATGAGACTGAAAAACCAGACAACAGATGCCAATAGACTACCTTGCAACATATTCTTGCAAAAGATTCTAAAAGCTCTCCACTGAAACACTTAAAGCAGTAAGAACCTACCAAATTAGGCCCTGATCATGCTCGGATACCAAATAGAAACTGAGTCTTTATATTAGAACAACAAGGTGGGAACGATCTATTCAAGCAAAAGTCATAATGGCATCATGCATTAACTCTCACTGAGAACTTAGTTCTGAGAATTATACATGATCTGGCATTTGCATTGTTTTTATGAAATAACAGAAAAAAATGGAATGTGATTTCAAAGCCTATAAAGGAAACCAAGTTTCAATAGTAAAAAGAAATGGAATGGAACTTTGACAAAAGAATATCAGCGAATGCAGTTTTTCTTGGAAAATTTATAAAGTGAACCTGCATCCCTTGCATACACATGCAAGATCATCAAGCTAGGAGAAGAATGGAATTCTCTGTGCTAGAATCTGGCCAACCTGCGATATACAAGAGCAATGGGCATCTAAACTATAGAGAAAAAACACACAAGAGAGTGAGAGAACCAAAAACACCAAACCAGCCACCACCTGCAACCTTCCTCTCCAACTGTATGCCAAAGCTCCAAGGGAGTGGATATTGGACTCTCTCCTTCTCCCAAAGCTCTAGAATCCTTGAGGGATTCTTCTCCTCCTTCCAATGCCCAATTCTCCTTCTGGCACTCAAGAAAGATGGTGAATGATTTCCTTCTCCATGCCCTATTAATAATATGGTAATACATTAAGGTTGGCTAGAGAGAGAGTTAGGAAGTATTCCTAGGTAATATACCTCCTCTAGGTAGGTCGCCCTCCTCCCTAGCTCCTTTCATGCAATCACTTTTAAAAAACATGCCCTAGTTTGTGAGAACGACATGCATGAAGTTGTCAAGTGGTCGGCTACCTAAAAATAGCACTTTTGATGGTAAGTTCGGTTTCATTCACCACATGTGACATGGATCGATATGATTAGAAAGCTATCAAACTCCTCTAGGCTTTAACAGATCCCTTGAATTCAAAATAGTGTAGAGTATAGTGTAAAGTTCACGCGGTAAAAATTAGCGAACGGAGACAAATAAAATTGTTGTCCCAGCTTGAATTTAGTTCGATTCAGAAACAAGTGTCATTCCATCTTCCACTGAGACCACTCGACCGATCTCATCCACTGGCGTTATCACCCACATCAATCACTGGAAACAAATAACTAAACGACACACCTCATCAGCAACACGCGGCCGGCCCTTGCCCTTTGTGATTTGGGAGCTAGATTCATAGCCTCAATTCTATCATGTTATTGATCTCATTCTAATTATATCATTTTCAAAGATTGGTACCTAGCCTAGAATGCGGCCTAAAAACAGTTATCCAGATGTAACAACAGGATGGTAGAATATAAAATCAGTTTAAACTTCTGGTTGATTAGGATGACCGTTCCTTGAAATTTCTTTATACTCTTGTTTTTGGTAACAGCTCTGCAGACAAAAAATGTGCCTGGAGTCACTAAAGATATGATCATTGGAATGTCACTATAGATCCAAAGTAGCTAAATGGAACTAGCTTGCTTTCGTGTAACTCTCAGAATCTTTATTGCAAGTTAGTTTCTTATACCTATTGATACTGATGTGGGTTGCTGTAGAACAGTGCTAAATTAGCTTTACCAGCAGCAGAGCCGAAGGAAAGCAAAGAGGAAAGTGAGATACTTGCCTTACCAGCAACAGAGCAGAAAGACTGGAAAGACATAGCTAGACTAGCTCTACTGCCTCCAGAGCAGAAAGCAGTCAGGGAGAACGCACCTACACTTGCTTTAACTGCCCCAGATGATGAGAGATTTTCAGAAAGGATGAACACATTTTCTGCACAAATCCTTAATGCAGTACAAAATTTCAGAAAAATTTGTGAACCTATTATTGAGGAGCCTGCAAGTCCAGAGCCTTATGACCTGGAAAACTTTAGTACGTTGACTGAGCAGCCTTTGTCTCCAAATTCAGATGATAATTATATTGTTATCGCAGACCAATCAGCATTAGAGCTTCCCAGGGGTAATAAGGGAAACAATTTGCATCTACAACAAATCGGAACCTCAACATCAAAGGCATTGATTCTGATGCCACCAGATTGTCCAACAATACCAGTACCGAAGCTGAAGAATGTTGGCCGACTTCGAACGGTCCATTACGTGTAAGCAGCAGAACATATTTTATAAGTTATTGGTACATCTAGCAAAGACTTTGTATAAAAAAATTACACCTTATTACATTATGTATTGTGTAAAACATAGCAACCAAAATTGACTAGAAAACTTGTCATTCATAAGCTCAGAATTAATGTGAGCTATGAACATGAAATTGTTCATACAGAGCTTGTAGTAGACATGATTCTCAGCTTTTGGATTCTTGATGACACTTTAGTACTCGATTGTTTGTTTGCTCTCACTTATGATGAAGGTTATGCATCCTGCCCTTGTCTGCTGATAAATTTTGTCACTTGTGATAATGTGTTAAGATATATAATTGTTTCTCCTCGTGCACAATCAGAAACTGGTAAATTGCAAACATAATTGGTGATCAGTTAGGTTTGGGAATAAACTCAGCTCATTGCCACTTGCTAGTATGTCTCTATATCTTCATCATTATCACTTTGATAGATGCCACAAGAAACATTGATATTTTTGTTGCTCTTCAAGCTTCAATTCAAGACTTCTGTTGTGTATGACATTGATGTATGAAACTGAGAAAAGTCTCCTGAATTTACTAGGTGATATCTGAAACTTTGACTAGTTATCCTATTTGTAAGGTGTCAGCTCAGCCTTCAGAAGTGTCCGTCACTTAAACCTGGATCAAGGCAACATATGCCTTTACATCTAACATGTACTAGCTATACCCAAGGATGGACATCCTGTACAGATGAATGTGTCTTTTTGGAACAAAGACATGCTGTTGTTGTCCCTCTTTCCTGTAACAACTTTCAGGTTATGTATGGTAGGAAATTCTAAGATAAGGAGAGAAAATTATTATAATTATCTTCGAGTTTAGAAGAACTTTGCATATGCTGTGTCCTCTCAGCGGATTCTCATGTAGATGACTTGACCAGAAGAGAAACTCAAGCGAAGGTATCATCTAAATTGTGTGAAACACGAGGAAAATCTTTAAGAGCAAAAAGTGCACTTGCTTCAATATTTGGGCCTCGCTAAATTAGAATTATAGCTTGCACTTGCACCCTTCTGTAGCATTGACATCCCAAGCAGATGTCAATCAGAGCTCTGAGAATGTGAAAACATGGAGTTGAACTCTTATTTGCATGTCATGTGTGTCAGACTGTAAACGATCAGCAGCATAAAATTTTTTTGCAAATTTCTCTTGGGTTATTTGCACTCATTGTCCAGACTGTCAAAATGATGTGCATGAGAAAAAATATGCTGAACATGATATGGAAATGTCATGTGGAAATGGAGTTTTCAAATTTCTGCCAGATCTGTCTGCAGTCACCTCTCATCAGCCAACAAGGCAATAATGAATTCTTGTGGACCAAAAACACTTTTCTTTTACCTTTGGACCAGATGTTCAGATTGCAGCACAGCAACATAATGTCAATTGCCATTACACTGTTGCTTGACTGCTTTTGTTTCAATACTGTTTACGACATTATTATCAAGCTTCTGAACTAATTTTTGACCATGAAAATAAGAGTTCTTGTTTTATAGAGAGCTTGGAACTTGATTTCATGTATTTTGTCAATTCCAATCCGTCAGATTAATCTTTATACCTTGTACGCAGGTATGAACTTCCTGATGACCATGAACTTCTTGCTCAGGTGAGCATCTTTCTTTTTGTAGCCAAGGTTTTTCTAAAAGTTGAAATGTGGTCTGGTTTATACATCTGAAAGAACATTAGGGAACAGTCTATACTAATAGGTTCCATAAAGTACAAATTTATTTCCTGTTCCTTCATACTGATTTGTGTAAAGGGTGGAATATGATTTAGCTATATGCTTCCTCACTTGCTGACTAGTATGCTCAAAGATCCAAGGAAGTAGGAGGTAACGAAAGCTTTTCTTTGCAAGGCTACGCAATGCTTTTATTGCAACTTAATCAGCTGTTCTTACTCCATCTAATAGGCATCAGATATTTGAAACACGTGTTCACACTATGTAAAAAACTAAAAACTGAAAAAGGTAAAAAGGCACTTAAAGAAGGAATGGCAAAGTGCTTTTCCTTGTACATCAGCAGTAGCATATGTTGTAGTTTTCTCCCACAACACGAAAAAAACTGGATGATCCAATTTAGATACACTTTGCTCCTTGCAAATGAACTTTCAATCAAAGTGTGTAAAGACCAAAAGGAGATGTGCACTTTTGACATGTTATGTAAACCGTACAGATATCTATGTATATGTGAGCAAAAATGTTATTTGTATGATTGAGGCTTAACCTGGACAAGCACATAGCTGTACCAAGAAGGATATAAATTATATCAACTGTTAAATAGAACGTCAAGTGCTTCAAATGGATTTCTTTACAGCTACTTAGTTGGCCTAGGACACTCTTTATAGGAAATGACACAAAGTTGTTGTCCCTTTGATCAGTTACCAGCTGCAACATGTAAAATTTGAGCTTTAAAATATGATATCTCACGATAGCAGTTAAAGCATTTCCAAAGATTCTGTATTATGGAATCAGATAGTAGACTACAAATCAAGCAGGACAAATACATCCATCTCTGTCAACGTACTCGATCAGAAACTACAGTTAGTTTAAAACCTGTATGAAAGTTGCCTACGATGCGTTCTTTAAAGTAATGTGCAATTGAAATCATAATTAGACCTTTGTGCAATCTTTGCTGTTCTGCTCCTCAAATTGAATTTCTTTGTAAATCAAGTAATTCTTGCAACTTAAAAGTTACAGCACATCAACATTCTACACGATCATAAATGCTAAACCTGAGCATGCTTATATCAACGTTGTATATTCATGCTTTAAATGCACTAAACTTTCACTGTATCAAAGTACATTACTCTTTGACACTGAACTGCAGGAATTTAGGTAATCCTCAATGGATCAACTCAGAAACTTGGCTCGTGCACAAGGCCAAATTCAGAAATGTTAATGTGACTGATTTCATTTACTATCAATGTGTCCAGCTTAACAAGAATTTAGAGCTTGCAGAACTACTTTTAGTTCAAGGCGCTATTTATTCTTGCTTACGGTAGGTAACCTTTTAATTGTCAAACTTATGTTACCTTAGAAACATACTTTGTACCTAAGTAGTCTAGCATATATAAACAAAACACTTAAAGTGCTCTCATACTTAGCCATGAAAACTGGAGGAAGTCTGAATCCATTTCATGGTGAACATTAGTAGTTTTCGCTGTTTGTACATCTTTTCTGTACTATTTATTCCTCTGATCAAGGTTCTGCCATAACTTGGTCAGAATGATCAACAGCATTCCTATGCAGACATTAGTTACACTACAATTCTCTCTGAAGATCTGGGTGCTTCAGCTCTTAGCTAGACCATAAGACTGCTATTTCCAACTGTGCAAGGTTGGACAACCTACATTTATGCTGCACTTATGATTCCCAATAACAGCTCTTTTTTCATGATGCAGATGGATGCCAGAGAAGTTGATGACCCTTGCTTTTATCTCCTTGCAATTTGGAACCCAGGTTTGTCACTTAGTAGTTGATACTCACTTTTTGAAATGAGATTTGGATGGTGTTGTTTCTATAGCGCACATCATGTTCCAACTATTTCCTGTTTAAGCTAGCGAACTTGTGCTGGATCAACCAACGGCAGGAAAAATGCAAGGCCTCTCAACAATATAAGATCCACTTGCTGTAGGAAGAGATTCTTTTTTAAAACACTGCTAACCTGATGTACGATGGGCTCCCTGCTTTTGTCTGGACTCTGTATACACCAATAAACAGGACATACCTCTCTCTTTGTATGACCTTATATTTCTTAAATATTAATATATAATTTCAATCTATTGTGCAGGTGAGTCCTTAGAATCACCTCCAGGACTCAACCACTATCCTGAGGTCAACTCTTCCACTGTTGGTTGTGATTCAACTGCTGCCAGCGAGGAAACTGTGAAGGGGACGTTGCTGGTAAACAGAACATGAGCTACTTCTAAATCTTTTTCAAAGAGGTTTAACTTGCCATGAGTTAATGAACTAGTATACGACCAAAGCTTTTGTCACGCTACAGTCACAGTGGTGACCTTTATCTAGATTGCGCTCATTTTTATACATAGCAAGCAAATAGATAGTATGGGTTGGTATCTCATCTATTCTGAGATGTTGAACAGTAAAATCATCGAGACTGCTTTCATATTTTGTTATTAAAATACCAATAAATGTGCCCTTAGTCAATATGTGCATCAAGACCTAGCGAGAGTAAAGGTATGTGTGAAAAGCGCTTTAGGCATGTCGGTGCCTACCCAAGCGTGGAGCTTGAGGGCCTGAAAGGCTTGAGGTGCATGCGCACTTCATCGAGCATAAAGACTACCCATGAAATAGTTTTTGTTCATGTTTCTTCACAAAAAAAATTGATTGATTTATGTGATTTGAAGTTCATGGGCTGCATAAAGGCTTCACATATGTGGTTTTTCCTTCGTGGAGGGATATTCTAAGGTGGAAAGCCCTACCCATTTGGGCGGAAGGCAATTACTCGATGTAAAGACTCAAAGTAATGAATCAGAATCTTTTTCCAAAGTCTTTACATGTTGTGAAATACATTTTTTAGTGAACCTTTTGAATAGGTAAAGGAGTCGAAAAGTTGTGAAGAGGGTGATAGGCCAAGCCATTATTGGACAATCATTGAAGATGGTGGAAGAGAGACGAATATATCCTTCTCAAAGCATAAAGATTGGCAAAATATTTTATTTTATGGCTGAACAAATCAAGAGATGGGCTCCTTGCAACTTTTGCATACCATTCCAACTCAGACAAAGTTCGCAGCCATACTTTGAGAGTAGGCCTGTTAGCTAGAAATAATTTCAAATCAGCCACTTTAAAGAGGTGGCCATAACCATGTGACTTTTGAAATTCGAAATTGTATTGTTAAGTGCAAGTTTTTGTTGAGCTGCTATGCCCCTGACATCGGAGCATTCAAGAGAACTATTATTGCTCAAACTTGCCAGTTAACCCCATTTAGGGATCAGTGTACATTTTGAAACAAATCTCAAGTGTTTTGTCCTACCTTCCTGCAAAAGGTAGTTGAACTCACGCCCAACTATATTATTAATGTTGTTATTTACTACTGGACTTGGTTCATGGTCATATATATAATTTTCATCAAAGAAAAAGCCAGATGGTGTTATGACATAAGCTACTACATGATAAAAGGATTTTTGTCTCCAGGACCAGATGAGCATCAATTTAACCTTAGGGGACAATGCTTAAAAATATCATGAGGCATAAATGCTCATATTACACATATATATAAACTGTCACCTTGATCAAACTCACTAAGAGATCCTAGTATGTTCTTCCCATCCCTCTGAAAAATCTCCTCAACACCTTACCATATCATGTACAAGATCTTTTTCCTGTCTTCAAATCACTTACCAAATCCCCATGTTGTGAGTGCACGGTCACCAACCATGAGCGATTTTTTTTGACATGTTTCCCGCTTATTTAATGGCTTGCAAGTGTAGTGTTGGGTAACTGAATTATAACTTCTACAAGAGCTGTTGACCAGCTAATACGGAAATCATGTAATCTCATCGCATGGATGTATTGGAAGTTTTGAAGACTACTTTTTCTCTCTCTCTATCTCTATCTCTCTCTCTCTCTCTCTCTCTGATTGCATAGCTGAAATTTCAAGTGTTCTATGGGAGTACTGGAAAAACTGATGCACTTTACTGGTAAAGAAGTGTATCGCTGATTGCATGTGAAAAATTCCATATTTCAGGTGCCATGCAGGACAGCAATGCGAGGGAGTTTCCCCTTGAATGGGACTTACTTTCAAGTTAATGAGGTATGACATTTTTCTGCCTGCAATTGATTACATAAAGGACTGCATGCTATCTCTCTAGACCATATAGTAGGTAAATACCATCACTTTCAAAGATTGAGGGCATGTACTTTCATCTGATACTATGTACCTCGCAAGAAAATCGGTACACGTTGGTAAGCAAAGCCAGCATCTCCTCTCTGATTGACATGGTTACATAAACTCCTGGGACCTTGGTACAGGTGAATACTGTGCTGTAGGATTGCCCTCGTGTGCCTTATCTGAAACTATCAACTTGATCACACATTTCAAAAGATTACATTGGAGACTCTGTAGACAACTTCGTACTGATTGATAGGCATCACAAGTTCAATACTTGACTTTCAGATCTTGTAGATATGCAAGGAGTTACTTCATATTTATGGATGGTAAGTAACACTAGACTGACATGATCAAAGGTCTAGGGATAGAGCATGCCCTTAAATAGAGGATCATTCAGTACATGTGATATCATCAATAATTATATTTCTCAGCTCACAACAGACAATTATCAGTGGCTGAAATTCGTTTAGAATACACTTATGATTCATCCAATGTCTCTTAAACATGACCTGACAATGCCCTGCAAAAATCTCTTGAAAAGGAAAGTTTCAAAGAAATCAGAAAAAGAATAAACTCAAAGTTATTTTTGAACAAGAATTTAAGATGCCAGATACATAAAAATTACAAAATTGGTGGGGATTATCAGTGACCATTATCTCAAGCGTAAAGAGCAAACTTGCTAGTGAAGTCAGAAAGAACTGATTTGATTACTAGTTCTAATAGCTCCAAAAAAACAGCAAGAGCATGTAATCCTTCCCAAAAATTCAAGGGAATTTACATTTGTTATGACGCCTATTGTTCACCACATTTTAACTTAACGCTTCATGATCCCGGCATTAGGTTTTATGGCTTCTATTTAAAAAACATTATATCTTTGCTTCTGAGAGACCCTTAAGAGGAGATTTCTCTGCATTTTGATTGGGTAAAAATATTATAATTACAGCTCCAATAATTGCTCTATTTCACAGGGTGATTGTTACCATCTCCATAGATATCTCACTTTACCATGAGCAGTCCAACATATCTCTAGTGAATAAATACGAGATGGAGCATAGAGAGGTTATGAGACTCAAGTATATTTTTCAGTTCCTTCTTCTTAGCAGAGCTGAGTTTATATGTCAATTGAACACATATTAGAGATTTCTCAAAATCTCTTAATAATCTTTTAACTGAGTTGTATTTTCAATAATTGTTATCCTTACATTGTTTTGACCTTGTGCTCCATAATTGACATGAGAAACTGTTGAAGACATTGTAGGATTAACTTTTGTCCATTCCATCCATTGAGACAGAAAATACAACGTATGATTTCTACCTACCTGATCATCATATTTGGAAATTGTAGTAAAATTGTCTGTAATGTTGTGACACCCTTTGATCCGTATTATCCACATTCTTAGCAGCTCACACTACTCCCTGACACCTATGTATGGCTTCTTTCTCTAAGGCTCTTCATCTAGCATCACGCAAATTAGTCAAAAATTCTTAATAACTCTCAAAGAATAGTTGCGACTTACATGTTATTGGCACCACCTTGGGCCTTGGGCCCCATGCTAGTGGTTGTCTTTATTGGACATTTACAGGAAGATGATTTGGGCCATTGTTGCCCTCAATTTATTAGTAACCTTTATTATTCTCCATTTCAGGATGACTAGAACTACTCATTCCCAACTGCACCTCTAACTTCTCAAATACTATAGTCCAAAAACTACCAGTAAAACGAAAATTTCTGTCAAACACAATGGATCTAGGTAATCCATGAAGTCTAAACACATGTTGCATAAATGGATCAGCCATATCAGGTGCTT
Organism: Diphasiastrum complanatum; assembly: GCA_029204225.1. Taxonomy (NCBI): domain Eukaryota; kingdom Viridiplantae; phylum Streptophyta; class Lycopodiopsida; order Lycopodiales; family Lycopodiaceae; genus Diphasiastrum; species Diphasiastrum complanatum. The sequence goes on along the minus strand of CM055102.1, from coordinate 55,423,729 downwards.
CATTTTTATTATTAATTGGGAAAAAATGAACCATTTTAGTGAGTCTATCAACCACAACTAGGATGGCATTATGTTGCTACTGCGTATGTGGTAAAAAGTCCATGGAAATACTCTCCCATCTCCCTTCTAGTATAGGTAACAGGCGTAATAATCCTGGCACATTAATCCTTTCAGCCTTATTAACCTGACACTAGAATGATGCATTCAGCAATAGCTTGCTTTAACTGATCAAGGCTTGCTTGCTAGAGTTCATCAATTCACTCACCAAATTTATTTATTTTTTTGAGTCAAATCAATCAAAGATGCTACAATATAGGAGTATTTCTTAACATACTTTCTATAAAACACCGCCAATCCAAGAAAAGAACGGAGTGTTGTCAAATCACTTGGCACAGGCCACACAATGATCACAACAACCCTCTTTGGCCTAACTCCATCAGCAGACACTATATGACCAAGATACTCTATGTCCTTTTTAAACAGTACACTTTTTTTACTATTGGCGAATAAAGTGTTCTCCCTCAAGGTAGATAACGCAGTTCTAAGGTGAGTCATATGCTTGACCTCACCTACACTATAAGCCAAAATGTCATCAACGAAGTTTACGACAAACTTAATTCATCATCATCATAAATGTAGTTGGGGCATTAGTCAACCCAAATGGCATCACAAGATACTCATAGTGACCAAACCGAGTTATGAAGGTAGTCTTGTGTGCATCCTCTTCATGTTGTCCCAATGAGAATATGACATGTGTCCTCTTGACCGGTCAATCCTCCCTACTTTTTAGGAGGTCAGTCTAGCAGACTCTCATGGGGCCCAATATTCCCTTAGTCATCTCAGAATTAGTCTCTATAATTGATATTTCCAATGGAATTTACAATTTGTCTCCACAAGCTGGTGACTTAGTCATTTACGATTTAAAAATTACAATTTACAATTTACATTAGGCAAAGGGATTCAAAGTACATGTGACAGCTGTACTTGCTATTGTTAATGATACTTGGCACTAACGATTTCTATGGGTAGCTTGGGACTTACTAGCTTCTCTTGAGCCTTTTTTTTGTTATTAGGAATTATTGGTCCATATGCTTGGGTTGGGTTACCCTTGTGAGTATCATGGCCTTCTACTGCATTTAGGTTGCACTCTAGGTCTATGCGGTATGCATGATCTTCCTATGTGACACCGAAGTCCTCATTGCATACTTTACATATGTGCTTCATATTCATGCCTTCTTTTGGCATTCTTGGTCCATAAGATTGGCTTGGTCCCTATGCATATTTCATGGAATTATCCTCTATTTCATTTTGATTCTTTACTTGTCATTCATGGCGGGCCACCTGGCTCCGACATTGGCAAACTAATGGCATTTTTTTTGGCAATTTCTTTACTTATCTTTTATTTGGCTAATATTGGGACCTCAGCTTGAACTCACAAGTTCTAAGGCCTCGGTAAGAAAAATAGGCCGTAATGCCCCGTCTATTATGGCTAATTCTCTAGAGACTAGTGGCCTAGATCAAAGAGTAGATACTATTTTAGCATATGTAATTACATTAATCCTAGATGCTTTTTAGGTAGTGTTCTCGTTAAATCAACTAGATTATCTTGTATCGTTTTTCTATGGTCATACTTTTCCCATAACTAAACTATTATGCAATTTAGTTACACTTAGCTAATGGTCACATTGAAATTATTACAGGTTTTTGCTGATCATGAAAGCAGTTTGAACCCCATTGAAGTACCACGATCTTTGCTTTGGAGTTTACAACGTAGATTTGTGTATTTTGGGACTTCCATCCCATCAATTTTTCGAGGTCTCTCTCTCTCTCTCTCTCTCTCTCTCTCTCTCTCTCTCTCTCTCTCTCTCTCTCTCTCTCTCTCTCTCCTTCTTTCCTCCTTTAAGAATTTAACTACAAGAAAGTAGAAGTAGGTTAAGTGAAGAATTTAACTACAAGAAAGTAGGAGTAGGTTAAGTGAGTGATTACCTCAAAAATCAGCATTGTAAAATGGGTATTTCAAGCTTGCGAAAAATTTAGGAGATTAGCTATACAAGTCTTACAATAAACAAACTTTACAGTTTCAAGAGAACAATGATGTAGAAGCCCAATGGCCCAAATAGATAGAATGACATCATGCTCCATAAGCATTATGATGCGCTACTATGTCTTATTTTGTTGGAAAAGCAAAGAGAAATCCATCACTTTGTGGAGTAGAATCACAATTACAATTGACTCTTGCATAATTTTCCGCATGGTGATAGTCTTCTAAAAGGACAAAGTCTAACTTGTAAAGGGAAAGAGAACAAAGTTTACCCTCCCAATGGCATCTAAGTTCTTTCTCCTCAAATAAAAGGGGCATGGTTGGGATTTTAAATTCCTCTAATCAAGACCCTAGCCTATGCTCACCACATTATTGTTTGAACTAAAAGTCTATAGTTGTCATACCATCAAAGGACACATGAGCTTACTTTGAACTTATAACAAGTCATATGTGAAAACTCACCTTGTGCATACTCCATAAATAAGCATTGGCCTACATTTTGGACGTTTCTCATTTAAATTGAAGACAATGTAAGAGTGATATTCTCCTCCATCTTGTGCTCTTATGTGTAAATATTAATCCTCGTCAATTTTTCCAAGCTAGTTTTGTAGGAAGGCTCTTCCCTAAGCTATAGAGGAGCTTGGAAAGGTCTTAGCTATGTGCCATTGTCATATATAGAAGGCTTTGTCTGATGAAGAGCTCAAATGGAGATCGAATCAAAGATTAGCTAGTGACATTTACAACTCAAACAAAACAAAGATCCAAAAGCAAAGAAGATGCACTATCTAGTCCTTCACCTTGCACGATTCTCTACTCTACGATTCCTTGCCAAGTACTTACATAAACCAATAGAACTTAGTCCTTATTAAAAACCACACAACTATCCAAACATTCACCACTCAACCTCCATGTCCCTCACAAATAAACAAAATAAAACTTCAAATACCAATAGATAAATGGAAACGAAGCCCTCCTACTAAAGCCTTCCTCGTCTTCAAGATAGTACCTTGAATACAATTATGAAAGATGATGGAGCATGCTCTACATCATACTACCATCATCACACAAGAGCTATTAACACTAATGCATGAGAGAGAGAGAGAGAGAAGAGAGAGAAGCCTTGAGGATGCCAAGCCCCAAATGTAGAATAATGATTACTTTGATAGAAAATACAAAGGAATCAAGGATTAAATAGTAATTGTAATGAACTCAATCACATATATTGATGTCAAGGAAAATGGCTAAAGCCCTACAAATATCAGCTAAGCATAGACAAGAGATCAAGAAATATCTTTTCAAAGAGAACAAATACATTATCTAGTTGATGATTGAATGACAGCCCAATATATACTATCTATAGAGGCCCTTGGTGGAACCTTCTAGAGATTAGGGTACTTGGGTCCCATAAGGACGTGCCCTTAATGGTGACTAGCCTAGTACCTAACGCTATGCTAAATAGGGCAACTAGTATTAGGGGAGGAGGACAAGTCCATAACACTCCCCAACTTTTAGAAACATTGATCTCAATGCTGGGATTGAAAACATTACTAAACTCAAAAAACTAAAAGAAAGGCCTTGAGCATATTGTGGTAATAGCTAACCGTGAACAAATGGGAAATTAGAAGCATCAAAAAATGAATGCACCAATGGAGATATTGAAGGAGAGGACATAAGTTGTCACAACAAGTATTCCAAAAGCAACACAAAAATTCCACAATACATAGTACATTAATTGTAAATCATGCTATAGATGTGTCTCTAATGTAATGGACAACATGATATCGTGAAATGTAGCCACTATAACTAAAAAATAACAATTGTTGAAAGAGAGAGCAGCAATTTGTTTCCATATCAATTCAAAGGTGCTATCAAGGAACCTTTATTGGCCAAGATTCCAAGCAACCAAAGCAACTCGACAACATCATCGAACGCCAAGCAATATGAAGCAACCAAATATGCCAAGGAATCTGAAGTAGATCATGCAACAATCAGAGGAACACCAAGGAAGTTGAACTATATGTAGATCACCCTGACAAATAGCAACTAAAATGGACCCCCCTTCTGCATCAACCCAAGAATTGATAATAGTATCCAGGGCAAATGGGGTCAACACTCCAAGGAATCCATGAAGCTCAAATTGTATAGCTTCAACATTGATTGCAACAAACCCATCCATGAAAGCATAAGGATATTGTACATGGATACTAATTACAGGATCTCATCAAGATAAGTAGCAACAACATCCTTGGACAATGGATGCAGAAGCACTGAATGAACCGTAGAAGCATCAAAAGGACTAACACATATCTGAGTCAAAGATGTTGAAAGTAGATCTAGAGAGGACAACGTGTTGACCATAAAAAATTGGAGAACTATCTAACATACATCAAACTTGTGGAATGTCATCTGAACAAGGCTCAAATATAATTTGTATCGGGTCAAGAACATCAAGATACCAGCACCAAGGAATAAACCATCCATATTGAACTGGTGGAAAATTTGTGATCCTAGTGATGCACAACAATCATGAAGTCCCACAGACAACTAATAGACTAGAATCAAAAAACTCATCAAGAAGAGCTTCAGTGGAACAAGCTCAACTATTGGAGCTATATCATCGAAACTCATATCTTCAAAACTAACCTCAAGAATAAACAAAAAGAACCTACTCAATAGAACTGATATGTGGAACTACCATGGAACCAACAAGCATCTAGAATGCAAACAAAAACTGAAGCAAGGGAAACAATGAAAGCACCTGAAATGATGGAATCTGGAATGTCAACAAGAGAATATGTAAATGCAATTTGTAATAGTGACTCCAAAAGGCTCGCACAATATGACTCATCATCTATAGCGTCTCGTTCATGTGCAACAACCTGGAATGGAACAACAACAATTTGACCATCATGCAATGTGGAACCATCATTAGAAATTGGAAAGGCATCTGGACATCGCTGGAATGTAAGTTGTAGCGGGGACCCCTAAGGACACCCAGAGAACTTGAAATAGCAGCAGTAATCTATGGCCAATCATCAATATGAAACCGCATGAGTTTTATCAAATCAAGAAAACGTCCGCAAGCAAAGGACCAATAGGAACTACTAGAAGTATAGTGGCAACTAAAGTAACTAGCATAAGGGAAGTAGCAACACCAATGGCGAATGCACACATTCCCAGAAATCAGCAGGACAGAAAATGTCTAGACCCATCAAGAGAGCAGGCCATCAATGCTTTCCAAGCTAGTCAGATAGACCAAGAATGCCAAGTAGTAGTGACATGAATGTGTGGACAATGAATGTGAAGAATCCACAAGAATTGGCTCCAATGCATCCCATAAATGATATCCAGACTAGGAGTGACATATAGAACCAACAAGATCTGGCTCCACGATCATAGTAGCATCACATAAAGAATCATACAAGGGGTGATAGTACTGTGATGATAAAAAGTAGCATAATGAACCAAAGACAGCTACATGACTGACATATTAAAAATGGCAAATTCTAGCTTGATTGACCATGTAAATTTTGTACATAATAGATTCGACACATGTGAGAGCCTCTTCCGATGTGTGAAGAATAGGCCTAGGTTCATTAGATGTGAATACTGGGTGTTAGGTAGATCATTTGGTCAAGATTCCTAAAATATAGGACCTAACTCCTAAAATCAAGGAAATTAGGGTGGTGAACTACCAACCCTTGGTTGGCATACTCAATGATTAGGTACATTAGAGATGAGTTGCTAGATCTACTGACGACAGTCGACATGGCACTTGAACATGAGTGTAGGCTGATATTCCAAGGAATATTCTAGCCATCCTGCGGAACATCTTTAAAATTACAAGCAAGATAGGATTTAAAGGTAGAACTTGCCCATCAAGTTTAGGCTTTTACGTTATCGTACCGGCTTAAGTTATTTAGTTCTAAGTTTAAATTGCCATGGGCACTACACATAAATATGTAATTTCAAGTTATGTAAAAGTTAGTCACAAAGGCCTACTGGGGGTTTGTCCCATGGCACCAATGTGATTTAAAGTTAAGTTAGCCTATGAGGACTATTTGTCCCATATTGCCTTTTTGTAAGTGACCACCACTCCAAGTATATATAGGAGTGGAAGAGTCCATTTTCAAGAAGAACCTCATTTGCAGAATAGAGCTTTATCTTCTTCCATTGAGAGTTCTCCTCTATAACAGTTTTATAATTGTTACACTGTGTATTATAATTTCTCTTATGTATCTGGTTAATTAGTTTTATTTTATTTTATTGTTGGCCTTTCACAAGTAGGTTAAGCCTTTGTGAAGTTGGGTTTTAGGTTATGTCGCCATTTGAGTTAGGTTAAGCCGTCAGTTGATTCAGTTCCTAAGTAGAGAACAAGAGAAGAGTGGATCTTGCCCGAAATGCTCACCCACTCACTGAAGATCCCCACTCACTGAAGATTTTCAGTGAGTGGGTGAGCATTTCGGGCAAGATCCACTCTTCTCTTGTTCTCTACTTAGGAACTGAATCAACTGACGGCTTAACCTAACTCAAATGGCGACATAACCTAAAACCCAACTTCACAAAGGCTTAACCTACTTGTGAAAGGCCAACAATAAAATAAAATAAAACTAATTAACCAGATACATAAGAGAAATTATAATACACAGTGTAACAATTATAAAACTGTTATAGAGGAGAACTCTCAATGGAAGAAGATAAAGCTCTATTCTGCAAATGAGGTTCTTCTTGAAAATGGACTCTTCCACTCCTATATATACTTGGAGTGGTGGTCACTTACAAAAAGGCAATATGGGACAAATAGTCCTCATAGGCTAACTTAACTTTAAATCACATTGGTGCCATGGGACAAACCCCCAGTAGGCCTTTGTGACTAACTTTTACATAACTTGAAATTACATATTTATGTGCAGTGCCCATGGCAATTTAAACTTAGAACTAAATAACTTAAGCCGGTACGATAACGTAAAAGCCTAAACTTGATGGGCAAGTTCTACCTTTAAATCCTATCTTGCTTGTAATTTTAAAGATGTTCCGCAGGATGGCTAGAATATTCCTTGGAATATCAGCCTACACTCATGTACACAACTGCACACATGTGAAGTCTCCTTTGAGTATTTTCACTCTCTTCTGGTTGCCCTACTAGTATTGATCAAGATTGTGACTCTATCTCAAGGCATTGAAGATAGATGATCAATGAGATAGATCTAACTATGCAATCAATCATCCTTGAGGATTGAAATATCCATTTAAGGTCCTTTATTCTGAGATTTCAAAATGGTATCAGAGCCTTGTACAAGAGGAAAAGGTGTTTGATCAATTCACAATTTCAAATTTAGCAAGTTTTAGTGCTAAACAATTAGTTTTGTGAGGGCGAGTTTGATGAAGAAGATTTCTTTGAGATTGAAGTTCAAATTTGAATGTGTACTACAGGTGTCCTTTCCACACGTGTGAGAGTGTGCTTGTCATGCCCACATTTGGACTGATCTCGGATTATTATCCCATAAGGAGGTCAGTAGGCCTACCTTGACCCATAAATTAATTATGATTATGAGGGGTTGGGGCCCTCATGGAATTAAAGTCATAGCAAATGGCTGGAGGCCTAAAACTCAAGATGGTGGATCTGTATAGATCTAATAGTGACTCATAGGAGAAGTGGATGAGGTGGTGCAGTTAGGCTATTGATGTGTCTAGTGAGGTGTCACATTTCACTAATAATGGTGCATGGGCCTTAGAGGGTATAAGTATACCCATAGGGCTCTCACTAGTGTATGCTTAATTTTGGTGATTGTGGCTACATGCTGCTGGTGTGATTCCTCTCTCCTATTGTGTTTAATTGATCCGTGAGATCACATTGATCATTCTATTTGTGTCAAAGTGACACAAATCAATTTGCAAAGGAGAGCAAACCCTGAGAAGAACATAGCTTGGGGTCCAAGAAGTACTTTCAAGTACAAGTCATAGAACAAGATGCGATCTATTTGTGCATTTCTTTTGGAGTCTAGTGAGAGGCTTCACTCTACAAATTACTCAATTTGGAAGGTGAGAATGGAGTCACTTTTGATACTCCAAGATATTTTTGACCTTGTCCTTGGTGACGAGGAGGAATCTCAAGGTGGATGAGAGTTGATGAAATTTAAGAAGAGAGCTAGACTCTAGACTTGCATTACATTGCATAAAAATGAATGTAAGTAATAATCTTCTTAAAGAGGTTGCAACATGCATCTCGGCCAAAGAAACTTGGGACTCTTTAAAAGCTATATATGAGTCCAATAACACCTCAAGAGTTCTTATGCTAAGAAATCAAGTTCTCCAAAGCATGAGAAGAGGGGATGAGAGTGCACAAGACTATGTGCTTAGGATCAAATTACTTCACAAAGCACTTGCTTCAATAGGTGATAAGATCCAAGATAAAGAACTAGTCCAAGTCATTTTTAATGGACTAGGAGATGAGTTCTCCATCTTATTTCAAAGTTTTGCCATCGAAGATGGCCCTTGTGGCCAAGGAGGTAGAGATTCTCTATCCTTGCATGATGGTGATGAGAAGGGCAATTTCTCTAGAAAAGAGAAATGAAAGGCAAAGGATCCAACAAGAACCAAGTGAAGGATCAAGCAAAGAGTGAAGGTGGACAGTAAAGTTCGAAGTCAAAGGGCAAAAAGGACAAATCCAAGCTCAAGTGCTTCTTTTGTGCAAAGAAGGGGCACTTTGCATCCGAATGCTACAAGAGGAAGAATGCACAAGGTAAAGGCGAACAAGGTATCCTTTCTCAAGAGGAGAAAGACGATGAAGAGTCATATTTGATGGCATCTACATCCACATCAACAAGCAAATGCAACTTAATTGACACAGTGGATTGGTAGTGGAGCTAGTTCCCACATGACATTCCAGAGGGTATCATTTGCACCTCTACTCTCTTGAATGGTGCTAAAAAGTCTATTTTTATAGCAAGTGATCAAGAGTGTAGGTGTTGGAACCATCCCCTTATGTCTACGATCCTCTAAAAGGTTGAATCTAGGCAATGCGCTATATGTTCCATCTATCACCAAGAACTTGCTTAACAGTTTTGATGTCCACTTCCAGCAAGGTGTTTGCTCAATAATGATAAATGATAAATACATGGCATTTGGTTTTAAGCAAGGGAGGTTGTTTAAATTTGATGCTAATGTTTCTAATGAAAGTGTGATGATGGTAAAGGAGGAAGTCACTCAAGTGGAGCTTTGGCACAAGAGATTAAGCCATCATAACTTCAAATCAATGCTGCACCAAGGAGGTAGCTCTCAGCCATCCAAAGTCATTCTGAAATAGTCGTAAGATGTGTGACGCTTGTAGTCTCTCAAAGACACACAACCTTGCCTTTCAAAGATCTACCACAAGATCTCCCAATCCATTAGAAGTCACTCATTCTGATGTGCATAGCTTTTTTCAAGTTTCAAATGTTGGTGCAAAACTATATGTGACATTCATAGGATCATACTAGATACTCTTGGATCTACGTTTTTTCAATGAAAAGTTTGGTGTCTAAATCCTTTGGGAAATTCAAAGCTCTAGCTGAGAATCAACTTAATACTAGAATCATAATATTAAGATGTGATAATGGTGGAGAGTATATCTCCAATAGAATGCAAGAGTTTTGTGATTTTCATCGCATTAAGAGGTAGTTTACATGTCCATATACCCCTCAAGAAAATGGGATGGCCGAGAGGAAAAATAGGAGTCTATCTGCATTTGCAAAAGCTTTGAGACTTGATTCCTCTCTTCCCAAGTCATTTTGGGGAGAAGCTATTACTTGTGCTAACTACTTGTGTAATAAAGTGCCTATCAATGCCATTGGAGGGATCACGCCTTATGAAGCTCTATACGTTAAGAAGCCGAATCTCAAAGTTTTGAGAGTGTTCGGTTCACCTTGCTATGTCCATAGGTCTTTGGAGACAAGGAAGAAGGGTGATGCTCCATCCATCAAAGGGATCTTTGTTGGCTATGGCGAGTCAAGCTAGGGGTATAGAGTTTTCAACCCTACTACTAAGAAGATCTTAGTAAGTAGAGATGTTTTGCTTGATGGACATGTAAGACTGCTTGCGACACAGCATGTCAACTTCTATTGCTGCAAAATGTGATTGTTCTTTTTATTTTTCTGGTAAACACACCTATTATAGAAAACAAACCTTCATTCATGATTATACCAAAAAGAAGCAACAAGAAACACTCTCCATGTTGTGTTTCCTTTCTTGTCATTGATGAACCTTAAGCTAAACGTCCAGGGTATTCAAATTAGACCTTGGAAGGTCGATACTATGGTTTTTGCAAACAAGATATATGGATCTATGACTTCTTTCATAGTGTTGCCTAATGACTAGGGTCATCATATCCAAATGCATTGTTACAGTAATCATTTTTGGTTGCAAGACCAGCTTGACACAAATGCTACATCTATGACAAGTCTAGAATATAACATGTCACAACCATTACAAATTTTGTTCATAACATCCTGAGGGCCTTCTCGAGCATATCTTATTAAACCAGTCACAGACCAAACAGGACATACAAAACACAAAATAGACATGAGAATGCAAACACTTGAAGAAGCATTGGTGAACAATCATAATTAGTGGAATAACAATGACTCCACTGAATCTGCTGTTAACAAGCTAAATAAACTGATCTATCTGAGGTAGTTGATGATACACTGAAGCTGAGTCAAGAAGAGACTCTGTGAACAATAAGTCTGTCGATAATGAGGCTCAGAGGCCTATGAATATCTTGTGAGGCCCTAAAATCTGTGAGTTAGGGCTGGAGGCTTGATAATGATTATATGACTCATACATGATTCCATGTTGGGTTCTTTCAAGGATAAAAATTCAAAACCGTGACAATCACAGATGGTTTCAGTGGGATAGAGATAGAGAACTGTAGAGCAATTGTATCTCCGGCCCCCCCTGGACCCCCCCCCCCCCCCCCCCCCCCGGCGACGGTAGCAGGGGGGGCGCTGCCCCCCCCCTGCACCCTCTCGTAGATAAAAATGGGGTCCAAATGCGCGCCGATAAGGGCCCAATATTTATGACCTCACCTGTATGCACATTGCACTCACATCTCCAGTGAAATGATTGCAAAAGTGTACATCATCCATAGAGTTGATAGCCCAAACTATAACATTTGCCATTAACAATTACTAAGAACTAGAGCAAATAACAACCAAATAGCTACTGACTTTTATCTGTTTGTGCCCTATCTACTGCACTTCTGGGAGGCAAAACATTGGTTTGACCATTGCTCCCCTAAAAAAATTTCAGCCATAAGCTATTTTTCCAAAAAATAAACAAAAGCTTCTTTATTTATTATATAATTTTTTCACAATTCACGGTCAGAATCGCGATTCGCGGTCAGAATCGCAATTCGCGAATCATGATCCCAGCGAATCGCGATTCGCTGCAACTATGGTCCAAATGATAACATTTTGGAACCATGGTCTACATGGATGTCTTGTGAATAGTGGTAACTGAGCCACGTTTGGTTGATTAGATTCATTGACTAGGTTGCACAAATAGAGTCAAAGGCAATAGGCAGAGCCTGCAGGAAGGTTCCAAGTACTGTCGAGAAGCCAAGGAAATGGGGAGGGAAAATTGGTCAGAGACAGATAGCCAGGAGTTAGAGAGGGAGGAAGCAGGGGAGTCTACATGCAAGATCAAGCAAAAAATAGTCAGAGGAGAGGGAGGGAAAGAAACAGAACAAGCAAAGGAATCATGGGGAAGAGCAGGTAAGAATCATGTAGGCAGTAGAGATTGTTTATACTTTAGAACACTCCTAGCATCATGTCAATAGTAGAACTTAGGGGTTAAATTACTCATTGAATTGTAGCTGTTACAATAGTATCTACATGTCAACTAGATCTGTCAGAGTTTCAATTTGACAGCCTACGTGACCTGCAAAACTTGATTCTACAGTATTGAAGCTCTGTGAGACACAGCATGAACTCAAACCATTATAAACCCAAGAATTCGGCCAATGCATAAACAATTGTAGCATGCACTGATACAATCAGGATCCTCATTGTTTTCTCTGCTTTCAAAAGGAAGTTATTGAAAGACAAAATCACTCAGTTGTCGAGATATGTTCTGTGCATTTCCTCATACCAGATCTGTTTACCACTGGACTGTGTAAAGCACTACATTTGATGTTTAAACCATTTCAGGAATTGCATATGAGAAACTCACAGTTGCACCTCCTTTCTTGATGAAGTGTGATCTAATTCAAATGGCTTTCAGACAAATTAACTAAGGATTTTAAATCTTATGACAGCAAAATTCCTTATTGACTGCCTAGTAAAGCCAGTCAATGCAACAAGAGGACACCCTGAATTATTTTTCTAGTCATAACAAGAATGCAGTCCATTGCTTGCCATAAACTACAAATTTTGAACCATTGACATTCCGTTGTTGAAATCAAAATATTTCGCAGCATCAACCATAAGTCAGCTTTATATTTTTATAATGTGGCCTGATAGGATCTTTTGGTGACCAATATGGCTTGATTGTAATTTCCATTCCTAGTTTCTGCAGGTGCTTTAATCTTGTTTTTTTCTCTTGGTGCTTTCACCTTGTTACTTGACCTGACGTCATACATACTGTGTGCATTTGAACCAGGTCTCACAAGAGACGAGATTAAAGCTTGTTTTTGGGAAGGTGCTCTCTCTCTCTCTCTCTCTCTCTCTCTCTCTCTCTCTCTCTCTCTCTCTCTCTCTCTCTCTCGTTACCTATGAAAATAAACTGTACATTGAAGAAGCACCGGCAAGGTGAAATCTTTAGCCATTCTCCTCGTGTTTCAAGGTCTACCTTTTCATCATGCCACACTCTGACCATGATCATCAATTCCCCCTACCATCGGCAGACCAGACACCAGACCTCTCTGATTTGTATTTTTCATGATTGACACAAGTAGATTTTCTTAAATTGCGAATTTCACATGGAATATGTTAAGGCTACTGTTCGTTGTCTCATTTCCTGTATTCAAAACAGATTGTCCTCTCCCATAGCTTGCTTCTAATGTTGAATCTTTCTTGATGATGGTTACATTGCAAATTGTCTTGAAATAGGAGCCTAGTTTTCTAGGGCATCTTTCTTCTAGAAACTGTCTTGTAAATCAGAATGAAGCCATCCGAGTCAAAGAGAAATGCTCTGATTTGAAATTAAAATTTCTGTCCCTCACAATATTACCGATTAAAACTGATTAACTTTAGTTCAAGCTAACCCCACCAAACTCATGATACTTTTCGACTCCATGCAATTGCCCATTAACCAAGATTTCTTGATAAAGTTGAATGTTGGAACCTTCAATTTTGTCAAGAATAGTCTATCTTGATGTATTTGGGATGCCATGGCTGAGCAAAGAACATCCATGATGAGTTGCATATTGAAGTACCTCGTCAGTTAAATGTTTTGCTTAAAACATTCATAATTCATAGTAAGTAAATGCTAGTGTGGTCCAGATCTGCATCTTTCTTTTCCTTATTTTTGCTGCAAACAATTGTCTGTTTTTGGAATACATCCAATCTACAGGCTCCTAAATAAGCACAACCAAACTCTAATTTATGAGCAAGGTGAAAAGAGCCAGAGAGAAAAAGATATTATCCTTCTTTATCCATTAGTTTTAGCATATGCATATAATATATTCTAGCACAATAATATAAGAGTCACATTTTGTGATTATATGATTTCTTGCTAGGTCAAAAACAAATTCTAATACTCGTCTTGGAAAGGTTTGTTACAGGCTATGTATGTGTACGTGGGTTTGAGAGGCTTCAACGTGCCCCCAGACCATTAGCAGCAAGACTACATTTTCCTGCAAGCAAAAGGGTAGTTAGTAAGAAGAAAGTTCCATCAGATGGAGAAGACAAGCCTCTGTAGGAATATTTTTTAACTGAAAATAGAATGATAAATCAAAGACGGAATTCCTCCTATTAGTTGCAGCAATTCCTGCTTGCAATAGAGGATTTCCAACATTGTTTAATTATCAATTCGATTGTACACTCATGTTCTTGATCTAAGATGGAGCATTTGGTCACTAGAAATGTCACCCATTTACAGATTTTTTCCAAAGTCTCAGCTGTTTACTGCTAATTGAGCAAAGTATGCATCAATTCTGCAGTAAGTCTTTTGAGTGGAATATGTTCTGCCCTTGGCACATCAATTTACCAAAACCTATAAAGCATCAAGAATTTATCGCTGTAAGTAGAAACAATATGACTATAACATCAAATTTCATATCTGCTACTATCAAATTAAAATCAGACTAGGTGAAAATTTGACAATGATTTCAAAAGTCATTGCTTATCCATACTTAGTGACTTGTTTCAATGAATTTGAGAAACTAGGAAAAAGGGCTACTTATCTGGTTGGTGATTAGATTGAGACAAACTTGAAGAGCTCATTCTGTAAACGTCTTGGCTAAAAGAAAGTTGAAACCTCTTCTGAGTGGCTGTGCTAGAATAAACTTGAGCAACTAGTGATTGTATGTTTAAAAGGTTCCATGTTTGGTTGATTTCTAAATTGAAAAAGACTTAAGAGGCTATGATACTTCAACGATTAACACAACCTAGTCCAGTTTCTATATATGAAGATAGAAAAACTTTCATGCACTTTGAATATTGGCAAAGCTCTTACACTTTTGTTGTAATAGAGCTTTGCATAGTCTATTGGTGACAGTAGTAGTATCATTCTTTATAAAATATCTAGATTATGGAGATTTGCACTTTTTTTTTTTTAGATCATTCCAAACCCAAAATGTTAAATGAACCTACAAGCATGTCTCTGATTTCTGTGGGAAATACATACCATAGGTGGCTTTTGAATCCCAGTAGCTTACTCTATTGTCAAGTTGCTAGATTTCCTACTTGTTCATCATGCATGCTGTTTTGTCTTGCATTGTGGACAGCTTGCGCCCTTCTGACTTGAAAGTAAACCATCACGAAATTTTGCTATAGCATCAAAATACTCCAGGTTTTAGTGGTCCTTGGCATGCAATTGATGAGCAAAAGTGAAATGCAGTGCACCTCACAAATCTGCAATTTTTTGTGTTCTATAAATTTTGTGCCAAGTCATGAAAAAGAGGTCAATTGGTGTTGAAATCTCTCTTTAGTAAGGTTTTTCTTGAACTTATTAAAAAGCTCTGCAAGTGTATGAGATTCGGCTCCAAGATTCATAGAATTGTGTGCAGATTGTCATGCAATAATGCGAAAGTGTAAGAAGTTATCACAGATAACTGATTATATCTGCATGCAATTCCGAGTTCATAGCATCTCTGTGAGGATATTGGTATTGCCTTCTTTGTTTTTGATAAGGCAACTCATAGAAGATCTTTAATATACTTCCTAAGATCATTCTTAAGCCAATGTAGACTTGAGCTTCTAAGATCAAAAGTAGTGCCTCACAAATAGCAATTCATTTCATGACACTCCTTTAAATCCTTCAATTACAAATTCAGGTTAGGAGGATATTTTTGTATAATTGGTAATATACTCCCATATCTGCATTCTTCCTAAATTTTATGCCAATCCACCTTCGAAATGATCAAAGTAGTATCATGTCTTAATGCAGACTCAAAAATAATAAATTGGACGTTACTAGTGAACAAAACAGGCACTGAACTTTGTTTCCTGAAGTATTTCCATTGTAGACATCATGTCATTTGATTAAGAGACACATGATTGTTTGGCCAGCTGCCCCTGTGAAAGAACAGATCAGCTTTTGGTTTATGATCAAATAATAAGCTGAAGGGTTTATCCCACTTGCCCCAAGAATAGTAGCCAATATGCTTCGTACAAATTCATAGTTACAAGAATACAAAAACATTTTCAATACGGCACCCAAAAAATGGGAACGCATACGGCCATTTTGAATATGCATGCAGATGAATATGCCATGCCATTATGCCACATCATCAACATTGTCAAGTTTTTGACATGAACAGACCTGGAACTACAAAATTAGAGCTTTAAGTGTCCCAAAAATGCCCGAAAAATGGCCCAAAGATGTTTTGAAAACTTTAAAAAGGCCAAAAACAGCCTAGAAACTTGAAATTTTTAAGGCAAACTTTGAACACGGCTCAAAGGCGACTAGAAAACAACTGCATTTGCAGCTGTATTTGTGGTCAAAGACATTTTGTGCACATGTTTTGGCCCTAAACTGCTTGAAAATGTTTAAACATCATATTCAATAGAATAAAGTGTTTTATGGTACCTATGTACAAATTAAGCACTAAATGGATGAGAAGATACCTCCAGAAGAAACTCAAAGCTACATAATTAGTGGGCGACTACAATTCATATCAGTTCATGACCTAAAGTGATCACCCTCTTTTGAGGCCTAATGATGACTCCCATCCAACTTGTCGAAGGAACTACTTCGATACATGTCGTTGAATGCATAAACTATATCATTGAGAAGAAACTAAGGTGAAGCATAGCTCTTTGTGATTATGTTTACATTATCCAAATAGTGTACCAACTATTGGTAATAACAATCATATCATATGTTCACATTCTAATGAAAAGACTGATGCAAATAATGCACCTTGAAAAATGCAAAATCCAGCCAAAACTCTGGTGACAAATTGATAAAAGGTCTCTCCCATCTTGGTTTACAGGTACTGTAGCAGAAGGCTGCCTCTCGAATCTTTCATCTTCTGATTCGTCACTCGAATGCGAAGCAACTCGAAAATCTTCATTTTCGTGTTCGTCTTCTGCTCCCTCTGTCACTGGTGGCAGATCCTGTCTTTCAAAAACTTCATAGCTGACAGGATCATCGTTGGTCATTGTCCTACTCTCATCAAATCTGACATCTTTGATTGTCTTCACAGTGTTCGTGTCTGGCATGTAGACTCTGTAGTAGGACGAATTGTTGTCATATCCTACCAGATATCCCTGTTCAGCTTTCTCATCAAGCTTCTTTTGAAGCTTATCAGGAATATGTGCATAAGCTGCACAGCCAAAGATTCTGATGTGAGACAGGTTGGGTTTTCTACCCCACCATAATTCGTGTGGTGTCGTGTGAGGGACACCAGACTTCCCTATCCTGTTCTGAATGTATGCAGCTGTAGCTACTGCTTTAGCCCACAATACTCTTGGAGCTTTCGAGTAGGCCATCATGCATCTGGCAGCTTCCATCAGGGTCCTATTCTTCCTTTTTTGCAACACCGTTGTACTGCAGTGTGTAAGCTACAGTCCTTCTGTGAATGATACCACGATCATTGTAGAAGTCAGTGAAGCGATTCGAGACGTATTCGCCACCTCGATCTATCCTGATCTGCTTCACTTTGTTGCCAGTGCATCTCTCTACCCAATTCACATACTCTGTGAATTTGTCAAGTGCTTCTGATTTATTTTGAATAAAATACACTCTAGAAAATTTACTATAATCATCAATGAAGGTAATGTAATATTTTGAGCCTCCTACTGAGATCACATTGAAAGGCCCACAGATGTCAGAATGCACTAACTCCAGAATCTTGGTCGTTCTGTAAGAGTCTTTGACAAATGGAGTGCGTGACATCTTACCCTTCTGACATGCATCACAAGTGGTCGAATTGTTCACATTTGAGATGATGACTCCTGTAATTGCTCCATGATGGCTTGTTTGGTAAAGTGCCATTGAGTTCATATGGCATAGTCTCATGTGCCATAGAGTGTCTGGCGAATCATCATGAGTCTGATGCACTTGATCTGCAGGCAGGCATACCTTCAGGTGATATAGATTATCTTTTCTTCTACCTTGAGTGATCAGGGTACTAGTACTAGCATCAACAATGTTGCATGCTTCATCAGAAAACGTCACACGCATCCCTGCATCAGCTATTCTTGCCACAGATAGCAAATCCTGCTGCAATGTAGGCACGAACAGAATATCTTCGAGTCGTCTGTCTCTGCCATTTGTGTTAAGCCACAGTGAACCAATACCGTTCACTTGGTGTTTGGATCCATCCCCAAGAACAATGAATCTTGATGGATCAGCACTTCGAAAATCAGACATAATTCGTCTTGATGTCATGAAGTGTGAGGTAGCTCTTGAGTCTAGGATCACCTGGTGTTGACACTGCACACACGTCTGTACAAATATAGGCGGTCGAATTATTTCTGTTCGATCTCTCTTTGCCCATTTTCGAGCTCTCTGGCTCCTCGACATAGGACGAACTATTATTGTTCTCCTGTCTGCTTTGTGCTAACTTGTTTCTTGGGTTCAGGCGGTAGTCCATGGCTGCATGATCCTTCTTGTGGCAGTGCATATACTCAATTTTTGGATTGAACCAGCACGAATCGATTGTGTGCCCTTCACGTCTGCACCTCACGTAGGTCTTCTTGTCTCCACTTTGCTGTTTCGACCTCCCTTTGTTCTTCCATTTGCCTTTGTTGGTCCATTCTGCTTGCTGATCACGATCCTGCCTTTGATTCGACTCCCTCTTAGGCTTGAATTGTTTATTTGTCTTTTCTTTGTTGCTATAGAGGGCTTGGTCAGAAGCATCATTGTGATCAAGGTGCTCTCTAGCCTCGACTTCCTCTCGAATTTCGACAATTGCCTTTTCGAGGGTCATGGTAGGATCCTTTGTGAGCAGGGTTTTGATTGTCTGGAAAGATCTAGGCAAGGCTCTCAACAGATAAGTGAGCTGCTTCTCTGCTGACATTGCATTTTCTGCCCCATAATTGTATAGTGATAGGAATATATTCTTCATCTTTCTAATAAAATAAGTGAGATCTTTGCCATCCCACTGCAGGTTTGTCAGCTGATCTTCCAGCATTCTTATTTGACTGCGTTATTTCGTTTGAAATCTCGTGAGTAATGTATCCCACATCTCCTTTTCCTTGGAGAGTGTAGTCAGGTCAAGCATGAGGCTATCCTCGATGGATGATGATAGCAAGGCTACTGCCTTGTCATTTTTCTCCCTCCATTCGCATAGCTCTTTGTCTGATGTTGTAGGCATCTCCTCTATGCCATCTACCTAGGAGAATAATCCTTCACCCTTCAGTATCAGCGAGGTCTTCACCTTCCATGCTAGGAAGTTAGATCATGACGAATCCAGAACTATACAGATCTTGGATTGTATGCTGCTGATTGAAGCCATTGCTTCTGAATTCGTGTTCACTTGTTGATGGTTGATTGTTTGAATGCTTAGCCTCCTAGATTTGATAGCTTTTCGGCTATGTCAGATTTTGGCAAGGTTGGCTCTGATACCACTAATGCAAATAATGCACCTGAAAAATGAAAAATCCAGCCAAAACTCTAGTGACAAACTGATAAAAGGTCTTTCGAATGATTCGCGAACCTTTCGCAAACCTCGAATTATTTCTGTTCGAGAATAATTTGTGTTGGATCAATCAGGCTCTGTAACACAACGAAACGAAACGAAATGAAATCTAGGCGAAAACGAAGCGAAGTGAAGCGAAGCGAAACTTAAACGAGCTCTGATATTGATTCATGCTTGAAGCATAGAGCTCGCGAAATGAATTGAAACGAAACTAAAAAAAACGAAACGAAACATGAAATCAGTTTGTCATGAATTCAGATATGACTGCTGGTCACTACCGGCTATATCATTCCTACAATCCTTCATAGTGTAGACAGACACTGCTGATCTACATTAACAGATTAATATGGCATTCAACAAATCAGACCAATGTGCGAAATTGAATAATCAAGTGAATGAGACACACGAATAGTATCAGACAAAAATACATTCAAGATCATGCAATCATACAGATTAATAAGTGCATAACAGCGACAATATTATCTATTGATCTTCTGATTTTTTGAGCACTGCATGACAGATCCACGTAGTGCATTGGCATGAGAGAAATAAAGTTCTCTCACGAATAATGTCTCGCTTACTAGCGGACTTTTGGATCTACAGATCCTCTACAAAATTGTCTCGCTCACAGGCGGACATGTATTCTAATACTATGTTGATCGAATCTCTCTCTCTCTCTCTCTCTCTCTCTCTCTCTCTCTCTCTCTCTCTCTCTCTCTCTCTCTCTCTCTCTCTCTCTCTCTCTCTCTCTCTACAACCCTAAGTTTCACTCTTCCTGCTCTCTCCTTTGAGTCTCTCTTGCTTTAGCTCTCTTGGTTTCCTTCTCTATTGTTGCCATCTCTGCTTGGATGAGAGGAGACCTGTGAAAGCTTTGTGGAAGAGTATTCAGGTAGAAGATATTGCAAACAAAGGTAAGAAAGCTATGGTTTGTTTGATTGAATGATCGTATGCATCTAAGGAATATCATTAGCTTGTTATGCTGGAAAGGGAGTGAGCTCACATGATACTTTGATTATCATAGATCCCAATACCTCTTGGTGCACCAGGTGCTAGAAGATGCTCACTATTAGATTGAATCCCTATCATGTGCATTGATCATAGTCATTCAATGGAAACCAAATTTCCCACCAAAAGACTAAAAATTTAAAAAAAAAACCTTTTAGAGGCCATGTTACTAAGTTTAACAAGGTAAGGCATTTTTGTTGGTTTAGTACCATAAGGGAAAAAAAACATTTTATAACATTTCGAAAAGCGAATAAAGTGTAGTAACCATATAGTAGAGTTCATGAGAGAGAGAGAGAGAGAGAGAGAGAGAGAGAGAGAGAGAGAGAGAGAGAGAGAGAGAGAGAGAGAGAGAGAGAGAGAGAGAGAGAGAGAGACCACCAACCGTACCCACAGTTAGCAAGGTATCCTAGGGGGCAGTTAGCACCCCTGAGATGGAGTGCTAACTGTCCACCAAGAGAAAATCCGTATTTTTTGGTAGTGCAAACATCAGTCCCAGAAACATACTGTGTACCAAAATTTTGTTGATGACTCTGTATAGTCTTCCTTTCATAAAGCCGTTATTTTGAAACGCCAAAACAATGTCATTGACTTCGCTAATAAATGTAGTTTGATCGCTACAACAATACATAGCAGCCATAATCTGTGCAATGATAACTTCATAAGAGTTAAAGATCGGTCTATTGGATGCCAAGTGAATGAACTGAAAAAAGAGAAATGGTAGTTCCTTCCTTTTATCAAACTTTTTCATATAAAAAATGCTGGACTCAGAATCAAAGGTAGTAGTAATATTCAAAAACATTACCGTATTGTCATTAAACTCCTCATTTTTTATGGTCACGTACTCCAGAGAATAAATCCATTTAGCATTATCAAGGGTATGAGGTTGTTTCCAGAAATAAAAGCGCAATCAGATTATAAATTAAACAGTGTCATCTATATACCGAAAGGTATTTGTGAACAACTGTAAGTACTCAATTTTTTAAAATATGGCAAGTCTTTTCATAAAATGTAATTCATAAAATGACAGGTATCAGTTACACCAAGTAGGGAAACATGCAGAGCCCATGGGTATAGCACAAGCTTGCCTCCAAGCTTTGGTTCCAAGTCTCACAATGCAATGGTCAATAAGTAAATCATTCCATTGACAAAGTAGTAATTTGTCCAGATGAGTCCAGTTTTCAGTTGGTTTGCTTACCCAGTTCCATTTACATTTCCTCATAATTAGACCCTGAATTTGAAAGCATACAAGATCATCTTCCGTATAATAGTCTTAAGTCCATCTGGGCCATTAAAAGAGATGTTTTCATAACATTTAGAGATGTCAGTGGACCACATAGAAGTGATTTTATTTGGCACATTAAGATAAAATTCAATCGATGAGTTGCACTGCCAGAATAGGTTGGTATCCACATTTAGGCAACTCCGGTATGAATCTGCCTTAAGGCTTGCCCCCGTCCATGAGGAGCGGAGACAAAATACCAAGAGCTCCAGAAAGAAATGTGGCCACCTTTGAAAAGTAGCAATCATGTACGTTTGTAATCCATCTGAAGGTATTTTTATGTGCTTTAAAAGTGCAAAGTAGAAAAGGTAATTCTTCTTTCCCTAGAAGGTAATCTGGCAATATATTAGAAAATGTATGCTTAGTAACAGTCAAGGCATTATCAATGTTATTGTTATCAACGTCTAGAAAAGGGGCAAAATCTGGACTAGATAATCTTTGCAACGCCAAGTTTCTAACAAAGTAGATACACATGAAACAAGGATTATGCTGGGCTTTATATACACCATACAGAAAGGTAGTAATCCAGTCATGTTCATCAATAGCATTCTATAAATTGTTTTTTGCAGTGTTTTTACCATGAAGCCATGTAGTCTTCTTTAAAAAGTTTGTTACAACAAGCTTGCAAATTAGGGCATGCTCCACAATATTATCATGATCCATATTATGATAATTGGGTAAAACAGTAGCCACTATCTTCATCAAGGTCTTTAGTAAAGATCAAAGATGAGACGAGGTAGGAGGTTCAGTAAGGGTAGGGATATCAGCAGTAAAGTCACGGTGGCACATATTTGAATGGAGTTGATCACACACAAAAAAATGGATGTTGTAACGGCGCAGTTGGCAACAATGGTGAGTGATAGATGGCCTCGATGGTGTCGGGGCGGGTGGAGTCCGAGGCCTCCCCGCTGAGGCCCTGGCGCAGGGGTCTGGGGGACTGCGCTGGCCCCCAGCACTAAACAGTATGATTTGTATAAGATCAAACAGGTATTTTGCGCGTCAAGTCACTAGTAGTTTCAATAATTTTTTTGGATTTTTTTAACAGAAACCTTCGCCTGACTGATATATGTTTTATCACAGTGTATTACCACTTTACGGAGCTCGGTGAAGGTTCTTGTTGGCGAAGGATGGTTCAGCGAAGGTTCTGAAAACAATTTGGACACGATTTGGAGTGGGAACCTTCGCCACTATCCTTCTGATGGAGACTAACCTTCGCCGAGCTGCTAGGAAGTACAGATTGATGATCAGAGGGCTGGCAAAGATTAGACGAACATTATCATGGCAAAAAATAGTCTGGCAAAGGTTCAGAAGGCAATTTGGCACTTTTGAGAGCTTGAAACGTTCGCTGGACTAGTTATAGGTAATATTAACCTTCGCCCACTTCACAGAAACTTCAAAACAATGTTTTATGACTATTCTGAGCTCGGCCAAGATTAATGATATACTAGCAAAGGTTTATGAAGGTTGGCGAAGGTTCAAGAGACTTAAATTTCTTTCTGAGTACTGAAAACGTTCGTCTGACCACTTATTCTCAATATTAACCTTCGTTGACTTCACTGAAGCTAGAAAACATGAAAAAGTAGCTACTGGCAAACTGGCGAAGGTTTCAGTAAGTACTTTTGCAGATATTGAAGTTGGCGAGGGTTTTGATGGCAAATTCCTATTTTTGGTGAGCAAGAACCTTCGCCAGAGCTCGTACACTCAGTATTAACCTTCGTCGACCTCCATGATGGTTCTGAAGCTGAAAATGAAGCTGGGTGAAGGTTGTCTAGGGTGTTTTTGGGCTACTTTGAGATTCTAGATATTTTTTACAAAGGTTTTTTCATTTTTTTGGGCTATTTTTTGGCAATTTTGGCAAACTAGCTGGGAAATAACCTTCACCTTCACCTTTTTTGTAACCTCGCCTTCACCTGCATAGCACACAAAGAGAGAGAAGAGAGAGAAAATGCTTAGGTTGAGAGAGGCTTTGGAGGCCCAAGCACCTTCCCAAAGTTATTCAAACCCAACCTAGAGAGAGAGAGAGAGAGAGAGAGAGAGAGAGAGAGAGAGAGAGAGAGAGAGAGAGAGAGAGAGAGAGAGAGAGAGAGAGCTGAAGTGAAACCAGCAGAGTTTTATTAAGAAAAAGATGGAAGATACAATACAAAGAAAATGGCTCTCTCTTATAGATTTTAGAGGTGAGCCTCCTTCACTCTGATTGGCCACTTCATTGGGACAAGGATTCTAATCCAATCCCTTCAAATAAACACAACTTAAAGCTAATGGTGCTAAGAAAGCACAAGGGCACTCACATGATTCATGTGAATTCTAATTTGGGCCCTTTTAGCTTTTATATTTGCAACTTGACTTAGGGCCTCTAATGTCATTTTAGTTTTAAGCCCCTAGTCTCTTATTCTTAGGAATTACAACTTGCTACTTGTGCTCATTGGGTTGGGCTTATACGCGCAGGATGCTAGTGCCCTCGCACTTATTACTCTACTTGTATAGTACTGTGGTGGGCCCACTTGGCAAGCCTTGGCCAACAGTAGTTTTAGTGGCGGGACCCACTAGGCGCCCAACAGCATTTCCCACCTAAAGAGGTGCCGATCCCACGGCACCTACCTGCATTTGATGTGGAAGAGAGCTGTCAACACGTTTATTGTTGGTGATGAGCTACTTCAGGAAAAGCGTGGATAAGTGATTGCTTACATAAAACCTGAGGCTTTATTGGCTGTTGATCAGCAAGAACCTGGGCTTGCCAGATTTTCAATAATACCCATAAGGGTCTAGTGGCCATCCCTGATAACCTTGTTCATCAACAAATGGGTAGTCGACACCATCTATCAAAGGATCCCAAGATAAGGTTGGTTGACATTGTTCCTCATAGACTGGCACAACTGCTCCCAGTGGCATTGTCGTGCAATCACTCAATTGGTATTGCGGATAGGACATGGGGTTTTTTTGCTATTTTTGGCAGTTTTCTCTCAGATCCTAGAGAGAGAGCATTCTCCAAGCTCATAGTAGCCTTCTCTGATACAGATTTAGCTAAATACAGGTGGGTGAAGGTTATTTCCCAGGTAATGGAGAGAAAATACAAATTTTATGGCTTTTTTTGCTGTTTTTGGCAGTTTTCTAGCAGATCCTAGAGAGAGAACCTTTGTCGAGCTAATAGTAGCCTTTGATGATACAGATATAGCTAAATCCAGGTGGTCAAGGGTTAAGTTCCAGGGGATGGATAGAAAATACAAATTTTATGGCTTTTTTTGCTATTTTTGGCAGTTTTCTCGCAGATCCTAGAAAGAGAACCTTTGCCGAGCTAATAGTAGCTTTCTCTGATACATATTTAGCTAGATCCATGTGGGCAAATGTTATTTCCCAGGGGATGGAGAGAAAATACAATTTTTATGGGTTTTTTTACTATTTTTGGCAATTTTCTCTCAGATCCTAGAGAGAGAACCTTAGCCGAGTTGATAGTAGCCTCCTCTAGTACATATTTAGCTAAATCCAGGTGGGTGAAGGCTAATTTCCAAGGGATGGAGAGAAACTACAATTTTTATGGGTTTTTTCACTATTTTTGGCGGTTTTCTCTCAGATCCTAGAGAGAGAACCTTTGCCAAGCTGATAGTAGCTTTTACTAATACGGATTTAGCTAAATCCAGGTGGAAAAAGGTTAATTTTTAGGGGATGGAGAGAAACTACAATTTTTATGGGTTTTTTCATTATTTTTGGCGGTTTTCTCTCAGATCCTAAAGAGAGAACCTTTGTCGAGCTGATAGTAGATTCCTCTGATACAGATTTAGCTAAATCCAGGTGGGCGAAGGTTATCTCCCAGGGGATGGAGAGAAAATACAAATTTTATGGGTTTTTTGGCAATGTTTTGCGATTTTTTCAAAAATGGTTGGGAATTAACCTTCGCCGACTTTTATGTAGGTTCTGAACAGTGTCCAAAAGGTACTGTCATCGGGGCAAAGGTTAGTTGCGGAGCAGTACAAAGTTATTACCTCTAATATGTTTTTCCCACCTATTTTCCCACCAAAAATAGATTTTTCATGGTTTTCTGATTTTTTTGTTTGTTTGTTTTTTTTTTTTTTCGAGCAAGGGTTGTTCTAATCTACAGTTCTAGCACTAATCCACACCCCACAAACTCTAATCCACACTAACTACCACTAACAAGCTAAAAAACTCGATTTTTTGTGATGACAAATGAAGGGAAAAGAAGAGAGAAGAGTGAGAGAAGGAGAAGAAAAGTGATGTCTATGCCGGCTAAAGCAAGTGTTGGTGCTCCCCGGCAACGGCGCCACTGTAGTGTCGGTTGTAGTATGGGGTTCGTCGCTGGGAGTGCAACCTCGCCTTCACCTGCATAGCGCACAAAGAGAGAGAAGAGAGAGAAAATGCCTAGGTTGAGAGAGGCTTTGGAGGCCCGAGCACCTTCCCAAAGCTATTCACACCCAACCTAGGGGGAGAGAGAGAGAGAGAGAGAGAGAGAGAGAGAGAGAGAGAGAGAGAGAGAGAGAGAGAGAGAGAGAGAGAGAGAGAGAGAGAGAGAGAGAGAGAGAGAGAGAGAGACCTGAAGTGAAACCAGCAGAGTTTTATTAAGAAAAAGATGGAAGATACAATACAAAGGAAATGGCTCTCTCTTATAGATTTTAGAGCCGGGTGAGCCTCCTTCACTCTGATTGGCCACTTCATTGGGACAAGGATTCTAATCCAATCCCTTCAAATAAACACAACTTAGATCTAATGGTGCTAAGAAAGCACAAGGCACTCACATGATTCATGAGAATTCTAATTTGGGCCCTTTTAGCTTTTTTATTAACAACTTGACTTAGGGCCTCTAAATGTCATTTTAGAGTTTTAGGCCCCTAGTCACTTATTCCTAATTCTACAAGCTCTACAAAACCAAATTGCATGCTCATTGGGTTGGGCTTATACACGCAGGAAGCTAGTGCCCTTGCACTTATTGCTCTACATGTACAGTGTACTGTGGTGGGGCCCACTAAGTGCCCAACAAAAATATGAATAGATATTTAACTGATCTTCTGATCTTGTAGGTTATCCTTCTTTTAACCGATCAAGTATAATTAGAATCTGAACTATGATTCGTCAATCATAATTCATCGGATTCTTGTCCTATACTCAATAAAAGAAAGCAACTACCAATGATCAGAAGAAATTTTAAACTTAGAGTCATCTCTAGTTTAGCAAATACGGCCTGACCAAAAGCGACCAGTGAACTTCGAATTGCGAATGTTCAAAATGTCACTTTGGTACCATAAAGCCTAAGTAGACACTCTATGACTACTTGGTCTATACCCGAATAAACATAGTCGATTTGGTAAGGTGATCAGTCGTACCAAAATTCCACTAACCTGTTTATTCATCCGGGGTATGAATACTATCCTCTCCTATGGATTAGGTATTTCCTAGAATCCGAGTTATGATGCTCTCCATATTCTTGAGACCATACCATATCATAAGAGTGTATCACAATTCTTAAAGACACATGAGCTATTCACAAAATCCTTTCCATCTGGAAAGTTCCAGACTTTTACAACTCACACACAGTGCCAATATAAGGATTGTAATCCAAAAAACTCCCTTACTTTAGACACGGCACAAATTGTCATTCCAAAGTTAGGGTCCCAATCTAGAATACGTCTAGATTTTCCTCTTAAGTTCTAATCTAGAATAACTTAAGATTTATCGGAACCTCATTACGTGAAGTTCTAACTTTTGGCAAACAACTATCCAACTCTTTTGAGTCTTCCGGGATAGCAATCCATGTATTCCAAACGGGAAAAGATAAGGCCCAAAAGTTCTCGTGTATTCTATGCACACCCATCAGTAAATGAATAAAAAATGACTCATAAATGATGTGACTTATAAGCAATACCTTTCAGCAATAAGTAAGATTACTATTGTTGATGTTCCACAACTAACTCAGAAGTAACGCTCCTGACTCGGTTCGTTGTATCGGATTTAGAAAATATTTAAATGTCTCGGTGTGGTACCAAAACACCACATTTAATCTGATTCTAAATCACTTCTAGGTCAGTAAGCAATTCCCAATGAGAAATTACTATAACCCAGTGAGAAATTGTCTTAACATGATTCTCATCAATATGCCTATGTATCAACAACCAGTATATGCATGCAAATAAACTTAGTTTACGGAATACTTTCTAGATCCACATGATTAGTAGTTTGTACAAAAGGTTTTAATGATCCTACAAAGATTCACTACATAGCATATCTCTACAGATGACTCCTGATCTGTACACGACACTTTCATAACCGAGAATCCTGTAACTTGGTTATCCACTAAGAGAGAATATTTCTCAAAGATTGCTATTTCACATCCAAAATCTCAACCGGAGACTACTTCAAAAGAATATATTGCTGGCATGAATTTCCTTCCTTGCATCAACCCACGGATCTCAATCCAAACTAAGGTCAAGTTGACTCTATCCAGCAAGGAACAGGTTTCAACAAACCTCCATCTTGCAATAGAATTCCAAGTTCTGACACAAATCAATCAGACTTGTCATCAGCCACTTTTCTACCGCAAGAGTACTTTCTAAATTTTCCCCCTTTAAATCTTCAAACCAGATATCAACATCAATCCCTAAAGGATTTCTGTAATATCTAAATATCCTATCGTTTCTGATTCATAAAACAGGTCCATTTATATAATAGATTCCTCCTTGAATCTTTGACCGATGTTTCTCCTTGATAAATCTCTTTTCTTCCTACTTCTCCCCCTTTTTAACAGGAAACACCGCGAGTTTCCAAGGGGTGCAGATCATTTAAGATTTGCCCAGGAGAAGAGTCTAAGAAGAGATCCAAGAAAATCTTGAAAGCCCAAAGAAGTGTTGCATCAGTGTAAGTAAATACAAATGATGTCCCAACACGGCGACTAAACCAAAGATCTTCTTGGTTACCAAACTTGAGAATTAACCTATAAATCATATAAGGATTTCTTGAAGATTCAAGTAGAGAAAAATAAGCTTAGAAAACGGTTTATTAGCCATTTCTGGGACAGCATCTATGGTCAACAGGTAATCAGTATTACCTTCCAAGGAATCAAAATTTTCAGGTTAACAAATGTGTTATGAAATTCACCAATATGTCATTTATTAAGAAATAGCATGCCGGGTTTCCGGTTTTGTAAATTTGAAATATCCAAAAAAGGGGTCATGACCAATATCTCAAATTTCTGACAAAACACTCGTTTAATGGCCGATAGTATTTGGCATTACTAAGACTTACGGCCATACTATGGTCATACTGATCCAGTTAGTTTCAGATCTTCATTTTGGAATTGCCTGCGTCCCATACCACAGGTTCTTCCTCCATGAAGGCCCTCCACTTCCTGATCAAAGTGTCAAAAAAATACTAGAAGTATATGAAGTTCTCAGGAATTTATAAAAAATTCCAACTTCAACTGAATGAAACATTCTTTCATCCCTTTTCACAATCTTCACGGTCACCGTAAGGTTCACAGTGACAGATTTAGAAATGGGGAAGAATGAGCCCGCTTTTTCTTGTTCTTAACAACAAATAGTGTTGGTATGCCCATGACTTCAAGCACATCAAGAAACAACTTTTTTGTTCCATTTTAGTTTTTCCATCCTAGGCTTCTGGGCCATTTCTAGCCATGCACGATTTTAAAAAAACGACACCTTGGCCAAAAAGTCCAAGAATTCCTGTTTTTGGTTGTCCATTGCAGTTAATAAAGCGAATACACCTTTTTTTAACTGTGAGAAAAGCTTTACGGAATTCCCCCAGGAATTCAGCCCCGTCACAATTCTATGGGTTGCACTCACATGAGGCTTGACCCAAAACACCGACGAAATTTGCTTTTGTTTATTCTGGGACATTTGTGCAGCGACAAATAGTTTATCCAGTCATCGACAACTTCCGGACATTACTCACTAGAAAAAATTTATGTTTTAGGCCCAAGTTGCTTTGAATTAATGGCCTATAACTATCTAAAATGATTTTGCATTTGGTTGTTTCAGTACTTATAGCTTTTATAAAGTTCCATAACAGTCTCACCCAAGGTTGAGTTGTTATAAAATCAGGGGGTCCAGCATTTTTAGGTGATGCCGGAAAAATTTCCAAGAAGATGGGAAAATTATCTCCCCTACCGGAACTTTACACATAACCACTTGCTTTTCTCAACCGAAAAGAAACATGTTCAGTTTAGAAACATTACGGGTATAATTCCCTTTAATAAAGCCATGTCCAAAAAAACATAGTTTTTACAGACCATAACGTGCTTATTAAAACTATACCAATGAATTTTGCAAATGTAACATAAGCCATAACACTATCGAAAAGCCATAACACTACCGAAAAACCATGTCGATGCATTTAAATCAAATGTACACAATTTTTGAAGCCATTAAATTCAACCTTAACTGCATTTAAAAAAACTAAGTCCAAGTTGACCAAGAAAAGCCCATGGAATCTCTAAAAAACGAAAAAAAAAAAACCGAAAAAAAAAAAAAAAAAAAAAAAAACTTTGTCTAAGGCCTCCAGCACCCCTCCCCACCCACTCCCAAGCAAGGCCACCCAACATTAGTGTACCGAAAGTTAACTCAATGTTAACACACACACACCCCCCTTTGTGCTCTCCTCTCATCCATTACCTAAAAACACTCCGACTTCACGTTCAGCTTTCAGAAAGCGAGTAGAGGCCCGAGAGAGAGAGAGAGAGAGAGAGAGAGAGAGAGAGAGAGAGAGAGAGAGAGAGAGAGCGGCCCGAAAGCAGGGAGAAGGGCGCCACTTTTTTCACAAAATATTTGCAAGAATGGTATGGAGGGGCACACTAGTTGGGCGCTGTTTTGGAGCCTAATTCTGCAGTTTTTCACCAAAACCATAGTTTAAATCATTTTTTCTTGATGCATAAAGCTTTTCTTGCATTCCTTCTGCTGTTTTTGCAGATTTCAGATGCAATAAGGGCGTCTTTACAACTATTCCAAACTCCTAAAACCTGAACCCTGTTTTCTGTAGAAAACAGGGTACTGAGGGGCGCACTAGCTGGGCACTATTTTGGAGCCTAAATCTGTAGTTTTTCACCAAAACCACAGTTTAAATCATTTTTTCTTGATGCATAAAGCTTTTCTTGCATTCCTTATGTTGTTTTTGCAGATTTCAGATGCAATAAGGGTGCCTGTACAGCTATTCCAAACTCCTAAAACCTGAACCCTTTTTTTTGTAGAAAACAGAATTTCAACAGTGTATTACTATGCAAAAGTCTCTTCCTATTGTTGTTTTTGCAGTAAGAATAGCTTTAGGTCCTTGTAAAGGTTGCTTAATCCTCAATTTGTGTTACACAAATGTATAATCAAGTAATTTTTACAGATTTACATATGCACAGGTTCTTTCATAACTGAAAAACAGGGTGCATGCTGCCCAAATTTTTCCAAAACACTGATTTGCAGGCTACCCCTCCTTAACCACAGGATGGGCTTTGCAGTAGTTCATACCATCACAAAGATGGCTTTATTGAATTACTCCAACCTGCAAAACACTAATAATTTGAAAAAAGCTGGGAGCGAGATGGGCCAGCTGGCCCGGGGGAAGAAAGAACACCCACAAACACACACATACCCATACACACACGCAACACACACACACACACACACACACACACACACACTCCGTAACATACTCATGTAAAATCTCTCTCTCTCTCTCTCTCTCTCTCTCTCTCTCTCTCTCTCTCTCTCTCTCTCTCTCTCTCTCTCTCTCTCTCTCTCTCTCTCTCTCTCTCTCTCTCTCTCTCACACACACACACACACACACGCACACAGACACACTCCCTAAATCCATACACACTCATATACACACACACCCTCCATAAACACACACATGGAACACACACATACACACACACAATACACACACGGAGCACATGCACATACACACACTCGCACACACACGCATGCACGCACGTGCGCACATTCGCCATCGAAAACGGCTGCCATCAACGCACGTCCACCATCGACGCACGTCCGCCATAGCCTGTCAACGACGGGCACAAGCAACTAGTATATATATATATGGTTTTGGACACATGCATGTGCATGGGGGTGAGGATGTATGGGGTGGACACCCATACATCCTCTTTTGATGCATTTTTTTAGCTATAACTTTTGTTTATGTATGGGAAAAGTGGGTCTCCCCACACATATATACATTCATGTGCATTGAGGGTAGGGCCCATAAAAGAATGAATTTAATGTGGAAAAATTAAAATTTCAACTTTCAAGTTTAAGTCTTTGTGAACTTTGAAGTAATTTTAGAAATGCACACAAATATACACAATCACACTCATACACACAAATCCATGACACACACACATCATCGGTCGCCCGCCATCGGCAGGCACACTATGCTATATGCACTCTCACAAATACACACACATACATAAACACCTGCACTCACGTACATACACACACATACATCGGCCACCCATAAACGACCATCGGCTTTCATCCTAAACGATCGGCCACTATCCAAATCATACATCGGCCACCCGTAAACGACCATCGATTTTCGTCCTAAACGATCGGCCACCATCCAAATCATCGGTGATGGGACAAGGAAGATAGGAAGAACGAGAACGGAGAAGAGAGCAGGAATATTGCGGAACAGTTCTCCTGTTCTAATCGGCTGCTAGGTGCAAAAACAACGTATGCTAAAAGATAATCACAGCTTTATGCGTTCTCATTGCCCAACAGGATCTTAAAAATTAATTCATACTTTAAAACAAGAGTACAGTCCACCGAAGAGATCAGAAATGGTTTGTGTATGGTACTACTGAAATCAAATTCAATGTGAAGTATAGTTCTGAAATAATGGAAGAGCAGTATGATATCGCGAGCTCCTCAGGCGTCAAAGACAGCCATCGTCTGATCAGAAACTGAGGAGTCGTAGCGTCCGTGTTCTGATCAGAGTGAGTATACAAGCGCAATCAAACATCAATGAAAGTGCATTCAATCACAACAAGCATTCATCTACGTTGTACACAAATAAAAACGTGCTGCTGCTATATTATACTAAAGCACAATATTTGTGCTTGGATGATCTATTTATAGACTTCATCCGTGTATTAATTACAATAAATGATTGTCACCTATTTAGGTAAGTCATTGTACTTGGAAGTATATGGCTTCTGTGACAACTGTACACTGTCAACCCATAGAGAATGCTGACATGGACGAGGGCGTTGCAAAATTCTCTCACTTCGCTTTATAAGGGAAGTGGCTTTCTCTCACTTCGCAAATTTGGAAAGTGATTGGGAACGTTCCTCGTTGAAAAATAGACGACCTTCGGCATTTTCTCTCTCTTCGGGATTTTGCAAAAAAATCGAAGGTGCCCTAAAACAGTTCAAGTCTTGAAGTAGATGACTTTCGGGAATTTTCAATCTCTTCGCCTTTTTGCGAAAAGGTAGGTGCCCTAAAATGGTTGAACTTTAAACTGTGACAAAATAGTTTAAATTGCAGATTGCCACGAAAGTAATGTATTTCTGCAGACTTGTTCTGAATGCTAATCTCGTGGAAGTTCTTGAAGATGGCCAAGTCTTCAATGACTTCAAGTTATTGAACTTAACATCCAAACTTGAAATTGTGATAGGATTGGTTACCCTTTGCTGGAGATCTATCGGAAGCCCGTTGTAGACATTCTTCAAATAAATTGGCTATCTAAGTTTGTGATTCCTGCAGGTATCAGATGAGCAGACGTAGAACCAAAGTTAGTTTCACCTGATCCTAGATCAATGATCAATACACATGCAAGAAGAATCATAAAATAGAAATTAGTCATTCACCAAGGAGACAACTGTGGGCTTAATTTCCAACAGTCCCCCTTAAGGTCATGGTTGGTGCCTTGGCATCTTCGTCAGGTTCAGTATGTTGAAGAACTTTTGACGCTTGATCCTAGAAAGCGCTTTGGTGAAGATGTATGTGACCATTTCTGTTGTGGAGCAGTATTGAAGGATCACTTGCCCTGAGAAAACTTTCTCCTGAATGAAATGATATTGGATTTCTATGTGCTTGGATTTGCCATGAAATCTGGGATTAGTGACAGTGAAATACAGCTCAAATTGTCACACAGAATGGTGGTAGTGTTGAACTGAGTGTGATGCAAGTCGTGAAGTAATAACCTGATTCATATGTTTTCTTTATCATTCTTTTAAAGCCTATTTAGCTTTCCCTTTTGCAAATGGATGACATTTTTAGTATTATTTTGTCACAGTTCAAAGTTCAACCATTTTAGGGCACCTACTTTTTCACAAAAGGGCAAAGAGAGAGAAAATTTTTGAAAGTCATCTACTTCAAGACTTGAATTGTTTTAGGGAAAAGGTCGTCTATTTTTCAACGAGGAACGTTCCCAGCCACTTCCCAAATTTGCGAAGTGAGAGAAAGCCACTTCCCTTATAAAGCGAAGTGAGAGAATTTTGCAACGCCCTCGTCCACGTCAGCATTCTCTATGGGTTGACAATGTATAGTTGTCACAGAAGCCATATACTTCCAAGTACAACGACTTACTTAATTAGGTGACAATCATTTATTGTAATTAATACACGGATGAAATTTATACATAGATCATCCAAGCACAAATTGTTGGTTGCTCCGTCCATGAGACACATTATTTGAGCCTCCCAATTACGCCGTCAATTTTGGTTGTAATTGCTATTTGTATTGTGCTTCAGTATAATATAGCAGCAACACGTTTTTATCTGTGTACAACATAGATGAATGCTTGTTGTGATTGAATGCACTTTCATTGTTGTTTGATCGTGCTTGTATACTCACTCCGATCAAAACACGGATGTCTACGACTCCTCAGTTTTTGATCAGACGATGGCTGTCTTTGACGCCTGAGGAACTCACGATATCATACTGCTCTTCCATTATTTCAGAACTATACTTCACATTGAATCTGATTTTAGTAGTACCATACACAAACCATTTCTGATCTCTTCGGTGGACTGTACTCTTGTTTTAGAGCATGAATTAATTTTTAAGATCTTGTTGGGCAATGAGAACGCATAAAGCTATGATTATCTTTTAGCATAAGTTGTCTATTAGACTGTTTTTGCACCTAGCAGCCGATTAGAATGGGAGAGCTGTTCCGCAATATTCCTGCTCTCTTCTCCGTTCTCGTTCTTCCTATCTCCCTTGCCCCATCAGATTGGTATCAGAGCATAGGTCAAATAAACCGAGAGATTAAGTTTGTCCTATTTTGTATACTGTTATCATGTCTCATATAGGTAGCTCTTCATCTTTATCACTCAGTGAAGCTAGAGTCATTGAAAGTTCAATGGTTCTAACTTCTACATCTGGAAGTTAGAACTTAGAATGATGTTGCTAGATAGAGATCTTTGGGATGTGGTAGAAGGTGCAGACCTGAAACTAGAAGATGGTGATCAAGCAAAGGCCTGGAGGATCAAAGATTAGAAGGCCTTAGCATGTATCACACTCAATCTGGCCGACTCCCAAATATCTCACGTTACCACATGCAAAACCTCTAAGGAAGCACTGGACTTGTTATCAAATCTCTATGAGACTCACGATGTAACCACGAGATTACATCTTAGAAGGAAGTTCTTTACTCTTAGCATGTCTAATTCTACTGCCATCACTTCTCACATCAACAGCTTCAAGTCCCTGTTAGATCAGTTGTCAGTTGCAGAATGTTCTATTCAAGATGATGATGCCGTTATGACCTTGCTTTCTTCTCTTCCAAAGTCGTATGAACACTTTGTGGTGATGATCTCCACATAACCCGACCTCACTCGTCAAAAGGTGATCGGTCATCTTCTTCAAGAAGAAATACGGAGAAAGACTCGCAGCCTGTCCATTAAAGATAGATCCATGGCTCTATACACCAAGAAGAAAGACTATTCCAAGGGCAAGAATCAAGTGCAACAACAACAACAAAAAGCTTAACACTCAACGTGAGCATGGTGGATCGCACAAGAAGCTTTTCTGCAGATATTGCAAAAGAGCTAACCACGACATCAGGGAGTGTCGCATTAGGATCTACAACGAGGCAAAGAAGCAGCAACAACAGTTACAGCTAGACTCCTCCAACACGGTCGAATTCAAGGAGCAAGAAACACACTTGTTAATGGCTTATAGCAGCAACGAAGACTGTGATAGCTGGTACTTGGACAACGGTGCTACCCAACACATGACCTCTCGCAAGGAATGGTTTACGGAGTACACAGGTTACAACAGAGACCAATTTATCTACCTCGGAGATTCTAGCACCATACGCGTGGAAGGCAAAGGAGCAGTGAAGATCAGCTTCAACAACGATCTCTCCATTTGTGTTCCTAATGTCCTTCATGTTCCTCAGTTGTCAAAGAACCTGTTATCAGTCTCTAAGATAACTGATGAGGGCTACACTATTACTTTCTCATCTGAGAAGTGTACAATACTCGAGGAAGATACTACTCTGACTACATGCACTAGAGTCGGAAATCTTTACATACTCTCTAATTCAGTTGCATTAGCTAGTATCTGTAATGAAAATGTAAACCACAGTGCTGTTCTGTGGCATAGTCGATTTGGACATGTGAATACAAGATCACTTTCTTATATGTGTTGTAATAATTTAGTTGATGGACTGAATTTCTCTTCTTCATTAGATAGGAAATCTTTCTTTTGTGAATATGCATCTATGGGAAGCACTCTAGAAGCAAGTTTCCACACATTCCTAAACAGCTTAGGAAGAAGCTGGATCATAGGACAAATAAATGTATTTTCATTGGCTATCCTGATGAACATAAAGTTATAAAGTTTATGATACATCCACTAATGTAGTATTTGTCTCTAGGGATGTAATATTTCAAGAACATACATACTATGATTTTAAATAGCCATCGATAAATGATGCTATGTCATTTCATCCTATTTTACGTAGCATGGATTCTTCCAACGTCGATGTTCCTTCTACAAAACCTGCAGCTACAATATAGAAGCCGAGTTACCGACAGTTCTTGTAATCAGACCAGACCAAGCTAGCTCGAGCAGATCTGGAGAAACTCAAGAAGAAGCATCATCGCATCCTGGTCAACTAAACGTCCACAGATCCTCACAGACTCGGACAGTTCCTGAGAGGTATGCACCTCAATCATTCTGGACTTCATCAGAAGAACTAGAAAGCCTAGCTAAAGCAATTAGCTCCAAGGATGCTGTGAAGTGGCAAGAAGCTATGGAAAGCGAGTACAACTCACTTTTGACGAACCAGACTTGGACACTGGTCGACTTCCTCACTCACAAGAGAGTTATCGACAACAAGTGGATCTTCAAGAAGAAGATCCACTCTAGTGGTTCCATTGCCAAATGGAAAGCACGACTGGTGGCTAAAGAATTCACTCAAGTCCAAGGAGTGGATTATCAAGAAATTTTTAATCCTGTTGTCAAGATGTAGTCAATCAGGACTCTGATTGCATTAGCAGTCGCAGAAGACCTCAAAAAGCACCAAATGGATGTCAAGATAGCATTTCTCAATGAAAATGTCGAAGAGGAGCTGTACATCTTCCAACCAGAAGGATTCAAAGTCAAAGGCCAAGAGCACAAAGTGTGCAAGCTACACAAAGCAATCTACGGTCTGAAACAGGCCGCAAGAGCATGGTTCGATAGAATCAACTCTTATCTCATTCAATTGGCATTTGCAAACAATTCAGCTGACTATAATGTTTATTCGAAGCATATAGGCACCAATTTAGATCACATAGCTCTTTACGTAGATGATGCATTTATTTTGTCTAATGGCACTTCTCTTCTGCACACTATTAAGAGTAATCTGTCAAAGGAATTTGATATGACTGATTTAGGAGCTGTTCATTCTTTGCTAGGAATTCACATTACTAGAAATAGACTTCAGAAGAAGATCTATCTGAGCCAGCAAGCATATCTAAAAGGCATTTTAGAAAGGTTTCATATGTCTGATTGCAAACCAATTGGTACTTCAACTATGAAGTAGTTTAAAAACTTTCACTTTGAAGTTCTTTGGTGTTTAACTCTTTTGTGTACTTCACAAATTGAAGTTTAACTCAGAGAAAGGGTGATAGTTTGCGCAGGACCTTCGTAGGACGAATTACCATTTGGCTCACATTGAGCTTGGGGTAATTGGATTGTGACATCCTCAATCGTATAGTCCTTAAAGTATGCAGGTAGATCATAGGCTAGAGATTCGAGGGGGGCCTTACCTTTCACCTGCCAGGATGGTGATTGGGGATGTTCGGTGGTTGGCGTAGGGACAGAGGCACTCGCAAGAATTTCTCTAACAGCTGTGAAGTCACCAGGCGGCTGAATTTGAAGTGGTTTTTTCATCTTTTCTTTGATAGCAAGGCCACGTGGGTGAGGCTTCGGTTGTGGGGAGGTGTGTGAATGAGGAACGGGTAGTACGTCATGGAGGATTCGTCATCAATTTGAAAGATAATATCCTCCTCGTAGAGATCCCATGGATAGTTTGGGCGTTTGGCACGATAGAATTTTGTATTAGGCTTTTCAATTGTAACCTTGGCAACCGGTTCCACCTTGGAAGCATGTTGCGGATAGGCCCTAAGTGGAAGTGCCTCCATGTAATTGACGATTTGAATATCAGAAATGTCCAAATCTTCTGGGCAATTCTGAATTTGTAAGATATTCTCATCGTCGACGAATAAATCTTCTGATTCATTAGTAGGTAGCCATGCAACATTTGGAAGGATATCAATAAAATTGATATTGATTATAGGTGTATCAAGATCAGGTAATTGGTCATGATCAATCGGGAGTGGAGAGGTACAATCATCCTGATGCTGAGCACAGTTCACACAATCAATGGTAGCTAAACTGTGACTCCAGTTTA
Organism: Diphasiastrum complanatum; assembly: GCA_029204225.1. Taxonomy (NCBI): domain Eukaryota; kingdom Viridiplantae; phylum Streptophyta; class Lycopodiopsida; order Lycopodiales; family Lycopodiaceae; genus Diphasiastrum; species Diphasiastrum complanatum. Next base: position 55,385,263 of record CM055102.1, on the reverse strand, counting down.
TGATATCAGTAGATTTAACATAATGACCTTTTTCGTGGCTGGACTGGTATGGTTCAAACACTGAGTTGGTGGTCGAGGACCCTTCGTCATGAATGTATGCAGATTTGAGTTTGCCCATTGAATCAATGGTGACAGAACTGTCACGATTTCCAAAAGTGACTCGGCCTTTGCTCCAGTCATGAACGAGTCTTGCATTGGTGAGCCATGGATGACCAAGTAGCAATTCATAGGAATAGGCATTATTGGGAATATCAAGTACTACTAGATCTACAGAAAACTTTAGACCTCCTAATTTGATCAGCACTTGTGGAAGGAAACTAGTAGGTTGGACCACACTTTGATCAGCCATCCTAAGCTGACAAGTGGGTTTGGTAAGCTTGTCTCTCAGATTCCATTCTAGCATGAGGGATGTGGAAATGATATTGACACCGGAGCCACCATCGAGATTCGCTAAAACTTCACGTGATTGGTGATGGGTAGCTGGGATTTTGATGTTGCCTCGTTCGCTGAGTGGATTCGTTATGTGTAAGGGCATTTTAGGCAACTCATCAAGGCTGGTGGTGTCATTGGATTGGATCTGGTGTTTCGATTTGCTAGCATGCTTCCAGAGAACATGGAAAAGAAGAGTGACATTGGCTTGCAATAAATCTCCCCAGACTTCGGTGCCTTCAAGGGTTTTGCTTTCAAAAGGCTTGTGAGGTACTTTATGGGAGGTGGAAGATTGTTGGTCGACATTGCGGATTTGCTGGCAATACTGATGATGCAGCCGAATTTCTTCAGATGGGTGAGGATAAACTATCGGGGTTGAATCTTCACTTGGAGGGACAGCCTGCTACTGAGTTTTGTCGGGTGCAAGTGTAGGGGCTTGGCGTTGGGTTTGTGCCCGAGTCAAGACCCAAGCAAGATGAGTTTCAACTAGTAAAGTTTCAACTTGCACTGAACAGACAGGAGTAACAGATTTGGATCGGGATGGGCAGTCCTTCACGTGATGTTCAATACCACAATTTTCACAAGCTGGAGAAAAATGGAGTTTATCTGGGCAGCGAATACTAGGATGCTTACCTGCACAGATAAAACATCCTTTGTATTGCGGGGAGTTGATGCGCGGCAAAGACAGCTTGGTTTGGATTGTAAGCTTGGGCATTGGGATCCAGTCTTGAGCATTAGAATCATATGTACAATAAACAACCGTTTCAGTTGAGTATTGTCTTCCACATAGTAGGTTACCAGATCGATGGTATTTGGATCAAGATAATGGATAGCTTGTTGTGGGGCAGGTTGATTAACGACAAACTGTTGACGTGGTTATTGGTACTGATTTGGTATAGTTGGTCGTGGTTGGTAGACCCATGGTCATGGCATAAGCTGTTGGGGTGGGTAGGGGCGGTATGCTCAATAGATGGTGGGTCTGGTTGCTACTGGAAAATGGTTTCGCAGTTGAGGGCATCCATTAGCAGTATGATGTTGTGAGCAGATTGGACACCAGACATTTTCTCTTGTTGGAAAGGATTTCTCAGCAATTTGTTTCATGGCAGTTTGGAAATCGGGAGATTGTTGAGCTTTTTGTCAAGTTTCTATTTGATGCAAAAGTTCAGAAGATTGGGCAACATTGTCAGACTTCGGGTGATTAGGATGGTCCGGATTCTTAAATTTCTTTTCACGATGGTCAAAGTCATCGTCGGAACCTTCGTCTTCCTCACGGATAGCATCAATCATCACATCTTTAATTTGATCATAAAGGTCAACTGGTTTGAGTTCACAGCGGATCTAAGCAAGCCAACCAAGAACAATTTTATGGCCATACGTTCGATGATATTTTCATCAACACATTCTACTTTGAGACGTATAAAATGCTCAATGTAGTTTCGAACAGACTCTTCGTGATGCATCTTGATATGGGTAATTTGGATGAATGGGCTCTGAGTTTGTTTGGATGGTTTGAAACGCTTGATGAGAGCGTCCTTGAGGGTTGTCCAATAAGCACGATCAGGAGCTTCGAGATTAAGATATCACTTCTTGGCTGTTCCATAGAGTACCATGGGGAATAGGCGAAGCTTTTCAGTTTCTGAGGTATCTCCATAAAAACGGCATGCATTATCAAAGTCTTGGAGAAATTGGACTGGGTCAGCACCATCGTACTTTGGTGCATCGATACGTGGATTTCAGCGTTCTAGTCGTGGAGGAGCCGGATTAGAAGATTCAGCACAGTCGTGAGACATGATGCAGAGTGTGGACGAGAGTAACAATACAGATGATCAGGTCAATACTGTACTTGGCAAAAAGACAGTTTGGTTGTAAAATGGAGTGTAGGACAAAAAATTAGTCTTTCTGGCTGGAATAGAATACGCGGACAAGCTGAGAAATTGTGGAGAGACTGATAAATCGAATTGTAGGACTCGTGAATTCTGACAGGGAGTGTTGTCTGTCAGAATATTGATTTTTTTATATTTTTGAAAAAAAAAATTATACTGTTAGAATTCGCAAGTGGGACAGGGAATTCGTGCTCACTGAGGACAATTTCGTAGGCTAGATGGTGATTTCGGATACAGAGGTTTTACTGACAGATGAATATGGAAAAAAATATGACTTCTTGACAGAAAACAGGCAAAATCTTTGAGATAGAATTCGTAGAGTTGTTGGAGGATGGATCTTGATTAGATCTAGCCTCAGTGAAGCTGGCGAATTCTAGGACAAGGATTTGGGTGAGAAATAAAGGATTTTGACAATATATTAGGCTGTTTTCTCAAAATCAAACAGTGGTCAGAATTCGTGGAGGTGATAAAATGAAAGGTCAGGGTCTCTGCAAACAGACTGGCGAATTCTAACATACTTGTTTGGTTCTGAAAAAGATCACTTGGTCACTTCTTTTCAAAGAAAATGCCCAAGTTGACTCTTTTGTTGCTTTCCCCCGGCTTGATAGTTGGTTCTGCAGCTCGTGTAGGACCTGGAGAGAAGACTCATGCTGTGGTTGGAAGATAGAAGGCCTGCAAACAAGAAAACACACAACATGGAGGCAAAAAAACAAAAGAAAAAGAAGCTAGGTAAAAAATGCTTAAAAAGTGACCAACGGCACCAATGTTGGAAGTAAATCTGATTTGTGAATGTTTGGCTAGATCTACTCAAGATGTGGTGTAGTATAGAGAGGATCGTCCACTTTCTAAGTTTCGACCAAGCTTCAAATGGTAATGCGGAAATAGAAAACAATGATGGAAGCACTAAGGCTTACCCAACTAGTGCTTGAAATAGAAGTGAAACTAACTAAGAGGACAAAAATAACAACCTTACTAAGGCTTACCCAACTAGCAAGGTGATTAAGCTAAATCCTAAATTAACACCCAAAGGGAATTATAATGGAAGATTGCGGCTAACTAATAATCAATCAACAAAATACATGCCACAATACAACCAATGAGAAGGAGGCAAGAGGAGGCCCAAGCACCTTCCCTCAAGCTATGCACCTTCCCAAAGGGAACACAAATGAAATAGAGAGATAATCTCAAAAATAGAGAACTTGATAGCTTAATCTCAAAAGTGTTATTCACAAGGCAAATACCTCTCCTTTTATGGCAAGGAGGATCTTCATAAGTATCCACTAACTTATGGGACTAATCTATTTCTAGCCTTTCTAGAACTTCTAACTTAGGATTTAGAACTTCAAAGTTTCTTAACTTAGGAAAACTTAAAACAAAATATTTCTAATCTTAAGTTTTCTAAGTCTAAGTTCCAAATCTAAGTTTAAGCTATATTATTATTTTAAGCTTCTACTCATGGGCTTACAAAACACATGCCATGGTGGAAGTTTATTAACAGACACTCATACGTGGACTTTCAAAACACATGCCACGAAGTTTTATTTCTCTCTTTTTTTATTATTTTTTTTCTGTGTTAGCACCATATGCTAACACTTACGTCGTGCGAACGGACACGGGTGATTCGGTGATAGGGGCAGTTCTTCTACAGAAACTCAATGGGCCTCAGTTGCATTACACAACTCAGGAGAAGGAGTTATTTGTTGTGATACATGCACTTAAACATTGGAGGCATTACCTTTATGGTAGTCAGTTTATGGTGTATACAGATAACCAGGCTCGTACTTTTGTAATCTAAACAATCTAAGGGGTTGTAAAACTCGCTGGGCTGAGCTTATGCTAGAATTTAATCATGAGATCCGATATGTCAAGGACAGCTCTAACCAATTTGCGGATGTGCTTAGTCATATTGGTGAACTAAATGAACTTTCATTCACCCATATTTCCACTAAACTGTATCTTTCACTGAGAGAGAGGTGTGAGTCAGATTCTCATTTTGGTCCCATCTGGAAGATATTGGAGACAGGAAAAAATGAGAGTGGAATAGAGATTTACTCATAGGGGTCTCAAGTTCCTAGGAAAGATAAGAAGATAGCGAAATAATTCTCTATCCGAGGTGGGTTACTATTTCAGAATGGAAAAATTTGTGTACCAGCGGATGATGAAATAAAAAAGAGGATTTTTTATGAGTGTCATGACGTTCCCTTGCAGGTCATCCGAGTATACATAGGACTTTGGACTTGGTCAGAAGAGAGCTTTATTGGCCAAAACTCAAGCCATTTGTCAAGTCTTATGTGATTAAATGTAGACCTTCTCAGTTAGCCAAAGCTGAATGCTTAAAGACTGGAGGGTTCTTACATCCCCTAGATATCCCTCAGAAACAATGGGAAAGTATATCTATGGATTTTGTGGTTGGACTTCCAAAGACCCGACGCCAAAATGATTCTATTTGGATTGTGGTGGACAAGTTGACAAAGTTCGTTACTTTTATACCAGTCAAGTCAACTGCTAAGGCTTCGGATTTAGCCCCGATCTTTGTGGAAAAATTATTTAGGTTTTATGGACTGACAAGTGATATAGTTAGTGATAGAGATCCTAAATTTGCAGGCCACTTTTGGTCAGCTGTATTCCATAAGGTAGAAACCTCGCTTAGTTTTAGTTCTTCTGATCATCCTGAATCAGGGCCAGACTGAGATAACTAGTCAGACTATGGAGGAGGATATGTTGAGGACATATGTGTCTCACAGGCAATCTCAGTGGGAAGATTACATTCCTTTAATTGAGTTTGTTTATAACAATAGGAAACATTCTACTACTGGTTATAATCCGTTTATGCTGATGTACGGTTTTCAACCTAGATCTCTAGTAAATGTGGAGACAAAGTCTGTAAAGATCCAGAAAGTTGCAGATTCTTGCATGATATGCATGAAATGTTGCAAGTGGCCCGTGATTGTATCCGAAGTCCTCAGGATAGAGCTAAGCACTATGCCGATCTTAAGAGGTCTCCCAGAGATTTTAAAGTTGACGACTAGGTATATCTTAGAATACTTAAGTATTCTAAGACTATGCGTACGGGAAAGCATTCTATACTGTCTACCAGATATTGTGAACCGTTTCGAATCATAAAGAAAATTGGTTTTTTAGCTTACAAAGTAGATCTTAAAAACAAGTCTACAGCTCACCATGTGTTTCACGTAAGCCATTTAAAATTAAGTTTACATGAAGGTGACGTAGTTGGTTCAGAGGAAGATCTTACTCATTTGGAGGACTTATCACTTAGTGTTCCTTTGAAACCTGAAAAGGTACTCAAAACTAGAGATAAATGATTGAGAAATCATTCTATCTCTGAGTGATTGATTAGGTGGAAGGGACGGACTGAGAATGATGATTCGTGGGAGCTGGTCGAAAGCATAAAGAAGAACTTCCCTAGGTTTCACTGCTGGAGATATAAGTGGTTCAAGGGAGGAAGAATGCTATGTCCATGTCCTGTATAAGGGAATCGGAATAATTCCTAACGTGGATAGCCGATCACTCCAATTGTATGTGGTTATTAGTTATGCTACGTCATTTCGGACGTAGTCGTTACAAGTAATTAATAATCATATGAGGGCCCAGACCTATAATTGTGTTGGAATTAAGCATCACTCCAACTCACCAAAATTTGACTCATCAATATTTGAGTCATCAGAAAACTAATCATTTGAGTTCTTCATGAGCACCATATGTAAATACTCTCTCTCTCTCTCTCTCTCTCTCTCTCTCTCTCTCTCTCTCTCTCTCTCTCTCTCTCTCTCTCTCTCTCTCTCTCTCTCTCTCTCTCTCTCTCTCTCTCTCTCTCTCTCTCTCTCTCTCTCTCTCTCTCTCTCTCTCTCTCTCTCTCTCTCTCTCTCTCTCTCTCTCTCTCTCTCTCTCTCTCTCTCTACGACAACATTGCAGTCTTACTCTCTGAAGTATCATCTGTGCAATCAACCAAGTGGAGTAGAAGCAGGATCGACAATGAACTCTTTGAGTTTGAGGTCCACGAGTTCTTTGTTTTCTTCTTCGACCTACTTCGAATTCAAAGTCTTCGAGTTTGAGGTCCACGTCATCCACACTGTCCCGTCTGACGCAAACCACGTCACAGTTCACTTTAGTACTTTTTCAGTAACTGCACTGTTTCATGCTCATTGCCCATGTAGTCATTGTAATTGTTCCATGTATATATACATAACGGCAACTCATGAAAATATAACTATGAACTAATTATGAGACATGCAAATATGCATGCAAGTGGAGAAGAGTGAATTAGAGTTCCTGCACGAACTCCATTGTGTCTTAACTCTCTGATTCCATAGAATCAAGGATATACGAGAGAGTGAAAGCTATTCAAGAAATAGAGATAGTTATTTAATCTGTAGCTAGCTAAATAAGTTCATTGCACACAGTGCGTGACTACTGTGAACTATTCTTGGGCACATGATCGTTGTATTCACAACAGCTTAATTCAGATTCTCTATTTTCTTATGTGTATTGCACTACAAATGCTTTCTAATAATTTTCTTTCTCAGTTGACAAATTCGGAATGTCTAATCTCGAACGAAGCACGGTTGTCAGACACCTAATGTTTCACTCCCTTTATGGTTGTCTTTGGCACCTACCAAGACATTCCTCTATTCAATCTAAGTCAATGTTAATGTTGTAATTTAAATTTGGAAAAGTTCCTGTAAAGTTCTCTATGTTGGAGCTGTGTATTTTATTCCGCACCTAATCTATTTGAGAGCACCCCAACAGAGTGTTATCAGAGCTATGTTCCAAACTACTATTAGTATTCGAAACTGTTTACTATACTTAGATCATTCATCATGGAAGGAACATCTTCAGAAATTCGCTTGATCACCAAGTTCAACGGTGATGACTTCCACATGTGAAAGTTCAAGATGAAGATGATACTCACAGAAAAAGAACTCTTGGGATATGTCAACGGTTCAATAGCCAAACCGGTTGAACCTGACATGCTGACCGCTTAAAGTTCAGAATAAAGATGTCGAATTAAGTTACTGTCCTACTGCCAGTATGTTGGCTGATATCTTGACTAAGCCTCTGTCAAGAGAAAAGCATGTTGCATTATGTAGCTTGCTTAGTTTCATTCAAGATCCTAGGAGTTAAGCTTATGGGGGGGGGGGGTGTTGGAGTTAAGCATCACTCCAACTCACCAAAATTCAACTCATCAGTATTCTAGTCATCAGAATACGAATCATTCAAGTTTGTCCCGAGCACCAGTACACTATGTAAATATACATTTTCTCTCTCCAAGAGTTAAGCTTATGGGGGGGGGTGTTGGAATTAAGCATCACTCCAACTCATCAAAATTCAACTCATCAGTATTTGAGTCATCAGAACACGAATCATTCAAGTTCATCCTGAGCACCAGTACACTATGTAAACATACATTTTCTCTCTCTACGACAACATTGCAGTCTTACTCTCTGAAGTTGAATGTATGTGCAATCAACCAACTGGAACAGAAGCAGGATCGATGATGAACTCTTCGAGTTCAAGGTCCACGAGTTCTTTATCTTCTTCTTCGACCTACTTCGAATTCAAAGTCTTTGAGTTCGAGGTCCACGTCATCCACACTGCCCTGTCCGACGCAGACCACATCACAGTTCACTTTAGCTCTTTTTCAGTAACTGCACTGTTTCATGCTCGTTGCCCACACAGTCATTGTAACTGTTCCATGTATATATACATAACAGCAACTCACGAGAATATAACCATGAACTAATGATGAGACATGCAAATACGCATCAAGTGGAGAAGAGTGAATCAGAGTTCCTACGCGAACTCCATTGTGTCTTAACTATCTGATTCCATACAATCAGAAATATACGAGAGAGTGAAAGCTATTCAAGGAATAGAAATAGTTATTTAATCTGTAGCTAGCTAAGTAAAATCACTGCACACAATGCACGACTATTGTGAACCATTCTTGGGCACAGGATTGTGATCTGATCATTGTATATACAACAGCTTAATTCAGATTCTCTATTTTCTTATGTGTATTGCACTACGAATGCTTTCTGATAATTTTATTTCTCAATTGACACTCACTCAATTTGGAATGTCTAATCTGGAAGGAAGCATGGCTGTCTCAGACGCCTAATGTTTCGCTCCCTTCATGGTGGTCTCTGACACCTACCAAGACATTCCTCCATTCGATTTAAGTCAATGTTAACTATAAAGTTCTCTATGTTGGAGCTGTGTTTCTTATTCCACACCTAATCTATGCGAGAGCACCCCAACAAATTGGACATAGGAGCACTTGCATGGTGAATGACTACTTTAATGCAAGAATAGGAGGTCAATAGCTTAATATAGGCTGCATGGGAGTCCTAAGGAAAATATTCTCTAATCTTGGAAAGAATACTTACCATGAAAACTCGCCCATCTCCTCTCTTGTATTCACTCATTGTGTCTTGGGGGTGAAGGGTTATGGTATTGACTAGCCTCTTCATATTGGTTGGGTGGTTTATGCTCCACAGGTGTTCTTTTGGTTTGCATGTGACAGAATTCTTGAAGATTTTCACTTGGCGATCGTTATACTAATCCTAGAATCTTGCATTGGAAAGCATTTAATAGAGTGATGAAGTATATTCAAGGAAGTTTAGATCACATTTTATGTTATGATGGAAATGCTATAGATCCACTAGTCCTGGGAGGCTACTCCGACTCAGATTGGGGAGAAAATGCCTCTACCAAGAAATCTACCTCTGGGTTCTGTTTCTTCTGGCAGAAGGACCAATTTTGTGAAACTCAAGAAAGCAGAAATCAGTGGCGCTTTCTTCAATCGAAACATAGTATATTGCAGCATGTCAAGCTTCAAAAGAAGCAATATGGATCAGGTTATTACTCCACGACTTACATCACACTCAGTTCAATGCTACCATTGTGTGTGACAATTTGAGCTGTATTTCACTGTAGCTGAATCAAAGTCTAAGCACATCTAAATCCAATATCATTTTATTTGGGAGAAGGTTTTCTCAGGGCAAGTGATTCTTCAATACTGCTCCACAACAGAAATGGCTGCAAACATATTCAGCAAAGGTCTTCTCAGGATCAAGCATCAAAAGTTTTTCAGCATGCTAGACCTGACGAAGACTGGAAGCCACCAATCGTGACCTTAAAATGGACTGTTGGAAATTAAGCTCACAGTCTTCTCCTTGGTGATGTTATTTTCTATTTCAAGATTTTTCCTGCACATTTATTGATCACTGATGTAGGGTCAAATGCAACCTCCTTTGGTTCTATGTCTGCTCATCTGATACCTGCAGGAATCACAGAACTTAGACAGCCGAACTATTCGAAGGACAATACATCGAGCTTCCGGCTGATTTTCATCCATGGATAAAGACTAAAGGGTATCCAATCCTATTGTTTCTCACATTTGAATGTCAAGTTCAAGTTGAAGACCTGACCATCTTCAACGACTTCAACAAATGAGCATTTTTTATAAGTCTGTAGAAATACACTGTGTTTGGAACAATCTGCAGAAATGAACTGATTGTCACACAGTTCGCATTTTTTTCAACTCCCAAAAAATGCGACAATTTTTTGACAGTGACTTCTTTTCAAACAGTTCAAAGAAATGCACTCTTTGTCGGCTTTTTCGCATTTTTTTGAAAAGCGAAAAAAAAAAAATGTGAAGTGTGTCTACTTCTACGAGCAACGTCTCCAGCTACTTCCAAAAATATGCAAAAAATGTAAAGTACGCAACAAACTCATCCACATCAATGACTTCGAGTTGTTTGACCTAAGTACACATTGTATAGTTGTCATTGTAGCTCAAATACTTCTTGAGTACAATAAATTACATAGTTAAAAGCTAAACATTTATTGTAATAAACTACAAGGTTGCAGTGTATAAATACATCTTCATCACGCATTCTCCGTGATGCTCCGCCAACAGAGCGATAGATATCTAGCATCCCATTCTTGTTGTGACATTTTAGTGTTGTTCAAGATTTCAGTGTAATATAGAAGCAACACGTTCTTTCATCTGTGTCTAACATAGATGTATGCATGTTGTGATTTGATTACACTTTCTACTGCTTATTCACGCTGGTTCACTCACTCTGATCAGATCACGGACATCTACGACTCCTTGGAATCTGATCAGACGATGGCTGTCTTTGACGCCTAAGGAACAACATTATCATACTGCACCATCACTCTAAAATTCTGAACTTATTAGTGAAACTAATCAGCAGTAATACCAAACCTTATCTAATCTCTTCGGCGGACTATACTCATATTTATTTGAATATGAATTATTTTTTAAGGTCATGTTGGTGAGAACGCTGAGCTGTGATTATATTTCTGCATTTACATTCTTTTAGATTGTTCTTGCTTATAACAGCCCATAATAATGGGAGAGTTGTTCCGCAACTATTTTCTTCTCTCTTCCTCCGCTCGCGTCTCGCCTTCAACAGAGAGGAGAGGATCCTGGCTCTTGAAATCAGAAAAGACAATGAAGAGATGGGCGAGTTCCACCAGGTTATATAATCTCCAAGAGATAGAAAATATTCCCTCTAAAATCCCTCCATTCCTATCAAAAGCAATTGATCTCCTATTCTTGCACAAAGGCTGTCAATCACTATGCAAAAGCTCCATAGGTCCAATTAAAGCACCTGGGCCCTCACAAAGTTATTAATTACATTTCTAGCCTAGTCTGGAAGTCGGTAAGGGTAATGATTTTCTGGGTAAGTGTGAAAGTTAAAGGGTTGCTTTATGAATTTCTTGCCCGTTCTGAGAACAAGACCTGTTTAAGGGGAGAAGAATGTTACGTCCACGTCCTATATATCAGAATGTATGAGATTATTAATTACACCACCAAAGAAATTCCTGGAAGACCCATTTCTCCTATTGAGCAAAGTCAAGATGGGAAAAAGAGAAAACGTCCCCCAGTTGGCATCCGCTCAGAGCTGCAAATGAGGCAGGGCCCCTTGAACTATGATTCAGGCCAGCTGCGTCCTGTGTCACTGTATAGGCAGTTAGTAGGGAGCTTGATTTACCTTACCACGACTAGACCAGATATATGCTATGTTGTTGGCATTGTAAGTCAGTTTATGGCAGCACCTACGGAAACGCATTGGAAGGCAGCTAAACGCATTTTGCGTTATGTGAAAGGCACTTCAGATTATGGCTTGCTTTAAAATTATCAAATAAGTGCTTAGAGATAGAACAATTTTCCAATTGTTTATCTCTGCTCTGAAGTACTATACCTGCTTTTAGAATTACGCTAAGCAATAAATTTTCCTATTGGGTCTTATTCTCTCCAAGTTAGTAACGTCACCTTCATGTAAAATAACTTGGAGATCCACCAAGATAAAATGACTTTAACTCAATTCTGAGTACCCTGTATACTTTCTCGAGTTAAGTGCTCTATTCCTAGCTTCTCATACAATAAAATAGCAATCATTCAATCTCAATGGATTTGTATGTCTCCCAATTAACCGGAGATCTAGGCTGAAAACCATACACAAGCATATATAGATTACAATCTGTAGTAGAACTTTGTCCACCAAGGTAAGCAAATTCCTCATAAGTGAAAATAAATTACTTTCATGAAAATGCCTGTGAGACCCACACAATCTCAATTATGCACTGGAGTAAAGAAATTTAGATTTTCAACTAACTGATCTAAATTCCTGACTCTTCCAATAGATCGAGAATTACTCATCATCTTAAGAATCATCACATTTCTTTATAATCTTCTAATGACAATCAAATATTGATTTATGATCTATCAATTGTAAATATTTAAATCTTATGATTCGTCAATCATAATTTTCAGGATTCCAAAACCATGCTTAATCGTTGAATGATATTGGAGTATATGTACAACATACCACTCAAGAACTATAAGAATTATTCTTAAATAATCAAATTCTATAATATTGTTGACATGTATATGTTCTACCTTGCTTGATAGCAACTTCTACCTCAAACGCCATTTGTGGAGTTCCAAATACAGCTTTTCTGCATCCACTGATTGTCTCATACAAAAGCAGATCGATCAAAAAAAGATTGGAAAGGACATCCATGTGCCTATTTGTAGCTCTCTCAAATTCAGAAAAGATGGTCATATCACAATGTCAAAAATATTTGTCTGCTTATTCCAACTGATTCAATGTCCATCCATTGCTTAACCTTCAACTATTGAGATTGAAATTATAGTCTCTACATCGCCTCCGTTAAAAGTAAACCAAATAATCTCTTTATCAGGAACACATCAGTGAGCAAAGCTTACTAAAAGATAGGATTTGAATATTTTCATGAGTGTTTGATTATGAAGGCCAGCATATGATCGCTTGATGCATGCACGATTGCAGAAATGAAATGGGCTTGACAACAGGGCACAAACATGCTGCGTACCCAATTTCTGAGATGAGCTTTATGGTTGCAATCCACTGCATATCCTTTCTACTATGAGAGACAAGATTTGGATAGATAGGCATTTAGCTTGAGACTGGTTGTCATTATTCTACAGATTGCACCTGCCAACCACTGAGCTAAGAAAAATGGACTGCTAAAACTGTCCAGATGCAGCTACTCACAGTATTTCATCCTCACATTCCAATTACTCGGCAATCCCAAATGGTGGATTGCCCTTCCTAAGGTGATAGTAAATACACAAAAACTGAATCATTTTGGCAAACTCATTACTGATCTGTGGACAAGTGACTTAGAGAGATAAAGAGAGAATGCACATATGAACGAAAGAAAAGCTGAAGACTTGATTGTTGTATTTGCTTTCTAAGAAAAAAACATGTGTTAAACAGGTGACACTTACCATGCATTCTAATTGACAATCACCTGGTTATTCCACTTTCAGAAATTTGAGTAGCATGTCCTTTAAACAACTGCTTGTTGCCTACTGCAACTAGACTAGGAAAATTTTATTTTTGCTTGTTGCAACTTCAACCTACAATGAAGCTTATCTTCTCTATCATTCGTAGAATTAACTGCCATTGTTTTACACAATTGAAAACCTGCTTGTCAACTGCATTTTCTTGAGAATGAACAAGCAAATTAGAAGAATAAAAAGAGACCTAGCAGCCATTGGACATTGAAAATAGCACAACTACTACATGAAATTGAAATACTGTCAGGTGGGCATAGCAACAATCTACGTTGATGGAAAAGCTGACAAAAAGAAAAATGACATGTAGTAAACAACTCAACCAAAATCTTTCCATGTGTGCGTAGACTTATCCACAACAGATCTTATATTGCAATAGAAGTGTCATTAGTGAAAAGAAGACAAGTTCTCACTGCAGACCTGTATGGTAGTGCAAGTGCACCCACATTTCACCTCAAAATGCTGTAGCTTGTACCCCCTTTTGTAGATGTAAGTCTACAACATATAAAAGCATTCTAATATACATATATTGGCACGGCACGGCATCATAAGCAAGTTGAAGCCTTTACCCTAGCAGCAAACCAGTTAATACAAAGTACCATACATTCTGTCCTCAGCCTTGCTGCTTAAACCCTTTAATGACAAAGATACATCATGTAGCATTGACTTTCATTCTTCACTACCCTGCTGCTACATGTCACTACAAGTAAAAGTTCTCATAAGACACATTTCCATGGGTGTTGATGTCTACTTTTTACCATGGTATGCACATCTTATGTAGTCTCATTACTAATTCTCACATAATAGTGCAACAGCACTTGTGTTTGGTTTTTATTGCAGCATCGTCTCTCTCATCAATCTCAAAAGCAACAAGCATAGAATCGTCCTCATCTCTCATATTCTCCTTCACTTTCCCAACCGGACTCTGTAAGTATGCTACAGTTGGACTCTGCATGACCTTTTGGTTTTGCATGTATGTTAAGGTACGCCTTACAGTGGATCCTCCTCCGATATTTGGCCCATTCAAGTTGCCTGGTTCCCGATTTTCCAGTTCTCTATGAATCTTACCTTTGGTCTCAGAAGCCCCGAGAAGGGTCACAAGCTCCTTCATTGAAGCTGGTGTTGCAAAAGTAGCAAGCTCATCCTTTTCCGCAGCCAAGGCTACTGCCCTAGACACAAGATCATGCACTATCGAACTACAGATTGTGTCTGTTTCTGTCGCTTTTGCTGTGCTTCCTAGGCAAGCTGGAATACGTTTTTCAACAACAAAATCTTCCCCTGCAAGTAGCAGACATGCTTATTAGTTCCAAGGGGCAGTCAATTGCAGGTAAAGATGTGCTTCAGTAAGATGAACACAAGTGGCAGTACATCATCAGATATTTAGTCCAGAAGTTTGCAGATAGTCCAATTAATGTAGGACAGTCAAAAATGTTATGATATATTTGAAGATCTGAAAAGTTTACCTAGAATATGGGCTCGAAAAACAAGGAAAATGGCCACTTGAAAATACTTCCAATAAACAGTTCACTTCAACTGTAGCTTGGCTACACTTCGCCTAAGTTTCAATATGCAGATAGATGAGGGAGAATGATATATGAAAAGTGGTTGCTTTTAGATCAGGGTGAAGACTACAGTGACTGAGCCAAATTCATTCTCAAAAGTCCAAGGTATGATGGCCTAAAACTTATAGCCAGATAACACCTACAAAGACCAGATATTTATTGAAGGTTTCAACATGAAAATAATGAACATTATCTATGATGCTATCTCATTTAGCAGCAGCAACCGGCTGTTTTTGCCCTCTGGGAGCTTTAAGTAAGTCAGTGCTTACCAAAAGATTGTAATATTTCTTTGGCTGTATTCAGCTTATGAGGCTGCACGGCCTCACTCATTGTTATGTCTTCTTCATGCACAGGCTCATGTGAGTTGGAACTTGAAGATAGGTTGTCACTGGCACACCTCAGGCTTGAGATATCCTCTGCACAGGCTTTCAAGTACTCCATTTGGTTCACAATAACACCAGAACAACTTTGCTCTTCCTCTACCAAATAATCTTGCTTACATCTGACTAAATTAAAACCACAGTTATTGTCCACATGAGAATCTGCAGTGTACCCTGAACTATCACTTGAGAAAGATCTCAACCGGTAATGCAATGCCTGTAAAATTTCTGAACCCGTCACAGCATCTGCCTGAGAGTCGGTCCCATCTTTGTGTACTATAGCTACAATCTTCTCTCCTGACATGAAGTCAGTTTTCCTTGCTCCAGAAGTGAGAGAAAGAATGCCCTTGCATTCGTCCATCAAAACAGTAGCAGCACTTTTGTTTGCGATAAGCGAATCTGGGGGACAACGAAAAGCCTTTTCAGGTTCATTCATACAGAACTTTTCCTGGGCTAAAGCATCTGCATGATAGTCCACACACTCTTTATCTTCTGTTCCAGCATAAGAACTGCTATCATACATCAACATCTCGACATATCCAGCTGGGGCAGTTATATTCTCCTCCTCGATTGGCACTCTTTCTGCTCGAATATTCAAAAGGCATTTACAATGCTCTGAATTTTCGGTTTCTACTGAGAGTCTGGAAAGTACACCATTGGTCGGATCTCCCCTTGATACTAAGGTGTGATTCATAGAATCTTGTGACCCCAATAGGCCTAGGTGACAACTGCAACAATTCTTGTTTGACGGAGCATCATCATTATCTTTTACCTGCCATATCATGGATTCAACAGAAACAGAGTCGCTGCAGCTTTCCTGAGGACTTCCTCTCTGGGCTTTATCTGAAAATAACGGTCTATCAGCTTGTGTTGGACCAAGCTTGTCATTCATGCCTGCCTTTTCAAGGTCATATAATGTTCCCCGGAGTCTTTCAGCTGTAACAGTTTCAAGATTCATTGATTGTACTCTCGTAGCAGGCCGGACCATTTCTGATTGTTCCCCACTCTGATGGTCTCTACTATTGCAGTCTTCCAATCGATAGTATGCAAGTTTAGTAGAATGTGATAAGCATGAACTCTGCTTGTAAGCAGAAGACACATCAGTTTCCACTCTGCTCAATTCCAATCTTTCATTGAATTGATAAACCTCCATCGAACTATTACTGCAATTAGGATCTAGGAGCTCAGTCTTGCAATGCGCATGTGAAGACAGTATTTCATCACCCTGCTCCTCCAAACAATCTTCTTCACTTTCAACTCTTAATTTTGACTTTATCTGTCTTGGCACATAGTAATCTATATCCATCTTATCTTCAAACTGGCACTCACTCGATTGGTTCTCAAAATAATTTGGAACACCTTGATGTATTGTTAAATCCAGCTCTGCTGCAAATTCAGCTATATGATACGGAATTGCATCAAGAGCCTTTGAGTCCTCTGGATTCGGAATTCCAGTACACTTCCTTTGAATGCCTGCAGTACCTACTACAAGTGACAAGCCCAAGGCGTCATGCTCCAAAGCTTGTATATTCTCATCAGTTTGGTGATCATAATTCTGGTCCACATCTTCAAGAGGATCCTTCTCATTCGATGCAGCATTACTTTTCATCTTCAGGTCAGAGGTTTGGAGGTTGAACAGACTACTGCACATTGATGTACAGTCTGTCTTCTTATCACATTTGTCTTCGTGGGAGACTAGATCCGTATCTTGAATCTTGTTCTCAAAAGCGCCATCCCCTTCCAATCCAAATTTGAAAGAAACATTTGCAGTATTTTGGGTGGTATCAATTTCACAAAGATTAGCATCTTCTGGGGGTAAGACATCCTCATCATCTTTTGCCTCCAGCTGGCTTCCCACCACTTGACCGTCCTCATAATGCACTTCTTCACAAGATAAACTCTCAGCTTCTTGGTCCACTAAAAACTTTGATTTTCCTTCAAGACTTCCGTTGTGATATTTCTTTGAAATGGCCTCACCATCTGGATCACCGCACTCAGACTCCGGTGCAACAGTAGCACCGTATTCTGAACTACCATTACTACCATTGTTTACTGAAGAACCAAATATTGAGCAAGGAGGGTGATCAACCAAATTGCTAGCTTTAGTGTAGAATGAAGCAGCATAGCTACTTGCCATCAGAGGCCGAAAACCCCTGGATGTGCTCTGACGTGTATCCTGTGATCCATGTATCATATCAGTTCATATGAGCAGCCGCTAAGCAAATGCAAGAGTTTACTTAAAAGCTCAGCAATAGTTTCGATGCAGTAAGTTCAGTCAAGCGGCTGTATACATCTTCTTAAACTACATGTCATATGAGCAAACCAATTTTGACCTTTTGTTTTGTGTCATGTATCTGTATTGAGAAGAAAAAGCTGTATCAAATATTTTTAACTACTATATTATGAGCAACTGGATATGAACTTACTTTTTGCCAAGAAACCACTTCTGTAGATTTTCTGGAGTTGCCTCGACTACTGGAAGATTTTCCTAAAAATGTCTTCGCAGACTTTCTCATGAGTGGAGTAACTTTGCAAGTTGATGGATCCATCTGGGTAGTCCTACTCTTTTTTGGATGTATTCCAGGCTTTGGAGTCATTTGAACCATCCAAGCTGTACCACTGACTTCCCTACGATATGGAGAGATAATTGAATCTCGACTTGAATGAGAGCTAAAGACCTCAGTTTCCTGGCTAGCAGAACTAGAACTTATGGATAGGTTGGGGGAGCTTGGACGCTGTTCACACAAGCTAAGATCTAATGCATCAATATTTTGAGCTTGAACCAACAAACTGCTTCCTCGAGCTCTTGCAGAAAAGGACGCACCACGGGAGGTAGATGTTGAGCGTTCTGAAACCGTTGTCCGCAGATTAGGTGGTGGTTCCAAAGAAAGCCCAAGTGCAACTAAAGATGACGTCATGGATTTTCTTGATGGAGAATTTCCACGTGTGCTCGATGAGCTTCGTATACTGGAGTTCACGGAAGAACTTACTGGGCTTGAGAGGGACCGCCGCATGGTTGGGGTCAAGGGCCTTGAAGTTGGTGTGTTTGACCTTGATGTTGGGGTAGATGACCTTACAGGAAGATTGGAAGCCCTGAAAGGAGGTGTAGATGGCCTGGCTGTTGGTGTTTTTGACCTTACATAACTTGGATTTGCTTTTCCATGATTTGGAGAGGCCGACCTTCTCGTTGGCGTTGAGGCTCTTGAACTAGGGCTCAAACTCACTACAGTGGGAGCTGACGTAGACTGCACCCGCAAACTGCCATTCCAGAGAACATTTGCTGCTGAACCCGTTTGTCGAGGACTTGATATACTCCTTGGAACAGTGGATGAAGAATAATCTTGAGGATTTGAAAGCTACAATTTCAAAACCCCAGGAAATTATGAGGCATACCTCCGTTGTATGTAATCAATAGTAATTTTCTGTTCAGAGGTGTGTCACATGTGTGTATGTGTGTGTGTGGACGTGCACATGCATGCGCGTGCGCGTGTGTGTGCGTCTACATATGATACCACACATGACTAGCTACATACATATATACCTAAGAATCAACTTTCAGTTCATTGTATTTCCACACCAAATCCCCCTCAAGTCACTTGACAAACTTACTGTAAAGTCAGAACAACCACTTGTTAGCAAGTGCATGCATCAAACAACCAGGGCCAAAACTCCAGAAGGACAGGCATACAGCAACTTCTCATGCATTTGAAGAAAAAAGCTGAACCACAGCTTTCATGTATGATGGATAAAAAATGGAGTAAGCCTTTTATACATACATAGAAATAGATATTGCAGGCAACAATGCAGACCGAGAACCTTAAAAGTGGCATTCTTTGGTTTATTTCTCTCCATCATGCAGGGCATTTTATCCACAGAACAAAAAAACCACCAGAAAGCAGCATAAACGAGTTCTGAATTTGGCAAAACCTTGAATTTGAAACTGCCACTCACCCTAGAAGATCTTGTCAAATGAGCTGAACGAGCTGAAGGATCTCGGTGAGACGGTCTTATGGAAGGTTTTTCTTGATCCAATGATGGAAACAATGGTGTCCCAGGAGGTGTCAATAGCCTGCCATGTTCACGACATAAAGCTCAGCTCTATAATTGCTTTTTTGTTACGTCCACAACTTGAAGAACAAATCCAATAAGTCTCTGATAGCATGAAGCTATGAAATGTGAATAGAAATGTAGATAACCGATAAGAGACTGCAGACAAGCTTAGGTGAAGTCTAGGTAATGTCTACTTGTTCAGATAGCAGAACCTCAAATCAAAAGCTTCTGAAATTTGAAATGGTGACCAAGTGTGAGGTGAGGCAAGAGAAAGAGATCCATCTTAAAGAAGGTCTTTCACTGAAAAGCCTGTAGAAATTTTTCATCATGTTTTCTTTTCTGCAGATTCATCTAGAAATGAAATTAGTATAGAGAACTTAGAACAGTGACTGTTCTGAGCAGTAAAGAAAACAGCTTTGATGATATTCTAAATCTTCCAGAGCAGGGTACAAAATACGTGAAAGGGCAAACTGATAGACATGCTGAGGCAGGCAGCTTCTGGTTACAAATTTTACACGAAATATGAATGCAAAACTTTCTAAGACACTGCTGACCCACATCATCTCCTTCCAGCTTGGCCTTAATTTTCCAGCTTTCACAAGAAAAGACAATGCCACCTACTAGCTTCCAGCATTAAGATGCATGCACATCCCTTTGCTATGACTCACAATAGCAATTATGTAATCAACAAACCTAATCTGAGAAATGTCTAGATGGATTGATAGAGTTTATCATGCAGACGTTGAGAGACGAAGTAGAAAACAAAAAGTCTGAATTCAGGGGAAGGAAAGTAGATTTTTTTATACTATTAGACTAAAGCAGGTTATTCCCCTAGAAATTGTGTGCGTCCTCGACCTGATCCCACCCTGTACGAGATCTCATAAAAAGACTTTAGAAGTGAGCACACTATGGGCATGACCAGTCACCTACAAGATAATTATTGAACACTGAACACACATAAGCTATTTCGCTCATCCTTAGGAAATACACAGTTTAGGCTTGTCCAAATAGACTTTTGATGACATGTATGGCTGCTAACACGTGCCGGAATCATCAAGTATATAGTGCAACAAAATGCACTAATTTACTAACATGACTTGTTTTCTTCAGTTGTACCATAATCGATATGTGGTTCTTGATTCTAACAATATGAACTTGTGTTTCTATGAACTCCTACACATGCAATGATCATTTATCAAAAAAGAAAAAGGGAAAAGTAGTAGTCAAAGGCATCCATGCATATCTAGAAAGTATCACCACTCTCCTCAGAGGAAGAATATTATGTGCTTATGTCTGAAAACAAAAACATCAAACAGAATGGTGCTCTTAATTACAAATATGAAGAGAAAAAGTTTGTTCAATCACCAATGTAACCGATCAGGTTTACAAACCATATTAAATTATTTCAGAAATCTCCAAATTCATCTATAATTAAACATGGGTATCAAAATACAACCAAGAAAGTCTCAGTCTGCTTCCACTTGAAGGTTGAACAGATTAGCATCTTCACTTCAGCCTATTTAAGCACAAATTTATGAAGCAATAAGCAAGGTCACAAACTAAGCACTAACTGATACAACTGCTTTGTAGCTACCACATAATATTGGAATTGCATGAATCTACAAATGCGTTCGTTTAGTAAGTATTTATACATGATTCTCAAAGATCTAAAAAACAAAACAGGAGACCAGAACTTTATTGCATTATCCATTATGCCACAGACAATCATCTTCATCGCATCTGCCATTGAAACACATACTAATTGCTACAACACCAATCTGTACTCATCTATACAATGCATGATTCTTTCTTTGTTTTATATCTTGTAGATCCATGTACTCCTGAGTGCAATCGAACTCCAGGCCTTGAGGTGAGGAAAGAAGGAAAGGAACCATCAACCAGCAAGCTACGTCTCAGGTATCTATATATTCATACACACACCAGTGGACACTTCCCAGTGAAGGTCAAAGACTTAAACTGCATGGTTATTTTCCTTCACATGGGCTCCATCCTATACTAACTTTCATATCTTTCAAAGTTAGTTTAGGATAGAGCCTTTGGGGAGGAAAATAACCATGCAGTCCAAGTCTTTGACCTTCATATGGCTTCATATGTCAGCACCCAAGAGTAGTTGCAGAAGACATACTCAGAGATATGTACAAATACGCTTTCTTACATTATACAGAGACCAATGTATTGAGTTTATATCACTTCTTCAGAGATGAAGGACAGACTCACCCGCGGTAGAGCTGAGCATTGCAAAGAAAGCCAAGCACCTATTTCCATGCATAAGCATAAGACAAGCTGTGTATTATCACTTCAGCTTGCTAAAAACAAAACCTAACCTGGAAAAGCTAGCCTGTGGGCAAAAGTGCCCCACTAATGTTAGAAAGAATTGGCATGAAATCCAAGATCTGACTAAATTGGATTCAAAATTCAAAGAAAGGAGATTTGTTAAAACTGCTTAAGTCTCCTACCTGCCTTTCCTCTTTTGGGTCACACAATCTATCAGTGGTTGGCTGGGCCGCTAATCAGAACTTCAAATCTCAACTTGACTGTAATGTGTATTGACTACCTATGGTCACCCCTGTGCCTCAACATGACAAAGAAGCCCATTCACATCTAGAACAAACTCATAATCGTGCTCTAAGCATACTCTTGGTAGATGTATGCTAGTTAGGTGTGTACCTCCACATAAGCGACATGCTAAGCCGACTCTCTTGCAAATCTGGTTAGAATCTTGTGCACTAAAGTCCACACATACTGGCAAAGTGGGTCTTTTGAGAAGCTTCTTCGAACTCCTTTCTGAGATCACTATCAACGATAGCAAAAGTCCATATGATCCAATATACCACATAGTTCATCAGTTACCAAAATCTTTCATCTTTAATTTCATAGTTCCACATCAAAGTTGAAACTTGAAAATCAAGCTCTTGCATCAGCTTGATCCACCTAGGTTGGTGACCCTCAACTTTTGTTGGATCTGAAATATTGCAAATATAACAACCAACATAGAAGCATTATTTTACCCCATGCAAGGGATGTCAACACACCTTGAACATAGGTGCACACATACAACTCTTTTTCATGTGAAGCAATGTCCTTGAACAAGCATGAGTTTCTTGCTCTCAAGGGCAAATGGTCTACCCTCATATCTAAGCATTGACATAAATAAGCAGAGTTGACTACCCTCCTCGCAGCATCAAAAGTGTTCTATAATTCAAAACCACATTGTAGTCTCTCTAGGTCTTGACTAGACCCAATCTACCACCACTTTGTTGGATCCACAAAATCACCCTCTGCCCCAACAATGTGACCAAAGAATTCTTTGCCACAAAATATTTTTTTATCATTGCATAAAGGTTGTCATCTTCTCACTCTAAATATAGAATGCAAGTGCTCTCAAAACTCTAACGTCACAACAATGTGCAACACCCAAGCGTCGATCATGCTCAAACAACACACAAGGCAGACTTACATACAATACGCAAGTGCAAAATACATATTGTCAATCCTCTTGATTAAAATCTCTCCATGAGCCCCTCGACTTCTATGTACACTTAAAGTAGGTTCAGTACCAAGGCTCACATGCCAATTTATGATAGAACAAAAGTGGCCAATAATGGTCAGTAATTGTTTGCAATAATCCAAATACTAACCTCATGCTGAAAACCTTGATACGAACAATCTTCTTCACCTCTTGACTACCTCTCTCGGGTTCATCCTCTAAGAAAGCCTGCGTATCGTCTAGCACCTAGAATAAGCAAGATATGTGCTCCATATTCCACGTAGGTTGTAATCCTATTGATCTGTCGTGACATTTTGTACTATCTCATAATGTGCTTAACCTTGAGGTGCTCATTCCTTTAAGGCAGTAAGTTCCTAGGCATATCTATCGCCATATCCTTTAAAACGATTTTCAAACGAAATCCTGCTACTCTCTAGTCTCTACTTGGATCTAGGTCTTATCTAAATGTTCAAATAGAAGCCTCAAAAAAATCACATATAACTTGCTCAGTTACATTTCAAAATCATAACACAGAACCATGATTCCATCATTCACAAGTACTGCATATTGCAAATATAGTCAAAGCATGGCTAAACTTGCTCCTTAACAAATTCGAGAGAAGAGTGTGAAAACTCTCCTCCTCAAGACAACTGAGCATGTCCTTGTGCTTATTACTATAGGCACACTCAAAATACATAAGAGATATAGTGGCTACTAGTTAATTGCAAGCCAACTCTAGCATGACAAACACTCATTTGCTATCTTTGCAAACTCTGAAAGATGCCCCAGATTTGAGGCCTCAAGGCAACTGAATTGAGCTATGCTTCCTTGGTGCAGCCTCTCTAGCCCACTTGGCCAAGGCAACGGAAGCCTCGACAAAAGGTACAACTTGTGCGACCAGATTCTCAAGCAGCATTGCTTTGAGTAAGTGACTTATCAAGCTTTTGAAAGTTACTAAATACCAAGCAGCCATTCTGTCAAGCTAACTAACAACATGCTATAAAATTGAAGTTCAAGTTGTGTAAAGTAATCTCACACTAAATGAAGCAACTACAATTACTGGTCAGTAACAAAGTGATTAAAGCAATGCAACTATTGTACTCTATAAAGTAGGCCACAAAATCAAAGACTTTGCCATGTATTTCTTTTGCTCTTCTACCCATTGTTGGAGTGTTATGGACATTGCTTAGTCAAAGCTTATTAAGATATTACAATGCCACACAAGTGAGCTTTTAACATGCACAAGGAGGATATGTCATAGTTACCAAGGAACTCGCTCCCACTCCTTGAGAACGTGTTCCCATGTTCCCAAACACAAGGAAAAATGTTTTCATTTAATATGCATTTCGGCCTTCAAAATTGTGTAAGTTCATGTCTAACACCTTTAATTTGAATGTGTGAACTATGAACTTGTTCAAAAGAATTTTAAAAAAATATTTTTTAATCATTATATATTTTGAAATGATCATATGGAGTCCCCATTTTCTCAAAAACGTCCTTGTTCCCAAGGGTCCATACATTCCCTCATTCCCATTCCTTGGCAACTATGTGATAGTTCCTACAAGCCCTACACATCCTTAAAATCTAAAAATTAGTGCAAATCATATGCATAAAGACATGCCCCTGCATTGAATTCATGCAGTTATGTTTACCGAAAATTTGAGTTTCTATAGCCTGTTTGAAGGTAAAGGGTGGACTTGACCATGATAATCAATGTATAATATCTGTTGGAAAAAGGTGAACTCGACCACCCTTTCAACATTTCGACCCAAGCAGTGGATCCAACCAAATTGAAATACAAAATTGAAATCAAAATCGACCCATCGATTAAAAAATCCGGATCCTCTTGGGTAGACCCAGTGTTGACTAAGAAGCAAAAGACCACCAGTAAGAAGAACAAAAAATAATAGAACCCTAACCAAGGTAGTGGATGGAAAAACACCATTTCACATGTGGACAGGCAACAAGCCAAGTCTCTCACATATCAAAGTTTAGCATGCATTATGGAAGGAAAAGAGGACAAAGTGCATGATAAGTCACTTCAAACAGCCCAAACCCCCCACCAGGGGGCTACCGCCCCCCGAACCCCCCGTTTCCCGGGGGGCTACTGTCCCCCGAACCGCCTAGAGCTTCTTGCTATATAGACACTGTAGATAAAAATGCCACCGCCCCCCTGTAGATAAAAATGGGGTCCAAATGCGCGCCGAGAAGGGCCCAATATTTATGCCCCCATTGCACTCACATCTCCAGTGAACCAATTGCAAAAGTGATCATCATCCATACAGTTGATAGTCCAAACTGTAGCATTAACATTTACTGAAAACCAGAGCAAATGACAACCGGATAGCTACTGAAAATAAGATCTGTTTGTGCCTCATCTACTGCACTTCTGAGAGGCAAAACGCTGGTTTGACCATTGATCCCCTAAAAAAATTTCAGCAATAAGCTATTTTTCCAAAAAAAAAAAAAAAAAAAAATTTTTTTTTTTTGCGATTCTGGGTCGCGAATCGCGATTTGCAGAATCGCGACCCGCGAATCGCAGACCCAGCGAATCGAGATTCGCTGCAACTATGGTTGAGGCAAATGCTAACAAAATTATGTGAGGAGCAAATTCAGCCCACTATCATGAAGATGGACAGTCAAAGTGCTATGACCCAAGATCCAATACTTCACTCAAGGACTAAACACATTCCCTTGAAGTATCATCACATTAGAGATTTGATAAACAAATCTGAATCACAGATTGAACATGTCGAATCTGCTGATATGACATCAGACATTCTCACTAAGCCTCTTGATAAAGCAGCATTTCAAAGGCACAGAAGGGCAATGAGAAATTTGGATGATAAAGGGTGGAGGGAGATGTTGGAAATAGGTGAACTACGCCACCCTTTCAACATTTCGACCTAGGCAGTGGATCGAGCCAAATCAAAATCGAAATTGAACCATCGATTTCTCTTTCGATCCTTCAATGTTGACCCATCAATTTCGAGCCATATTGGTCCAATGGTCAACCCATCAATTCGATCTAGTATTCGACCGTATTTCGACCCATCCCAAATCGACCCAGTTCAACACACTCAGCAATTCGATTTGACGCTGTGATCAGTCATGAAGAAACACCAAAAAAACTGCACGCTGCTTAAATGGAAACAGCACAGTTAACACTTTAGTTTGTTTAGTAATTCATCTAGACTTTCTTGTAATCCCCTTAATGGGCAAATATATATCTGACTGTGATCAGAAAAATATATATAAGAGAAGAAGAAAGAGAAGAACAAGAAGCATGTGTAGATTAATGCTTTATTATAATAGAAAAAACAGAGGTGCATCGCACACTGTTCTTCCAGCGCTGTGTCTTATTGGAATTCATAAATTCTGTTCTTATCTGTGATTCGCATTCAACTGGTTTCAATATGAATTTAGATTAGATCCTGCTGTCAAGTTTGTATCTACTTTCTTCCTTTTATTTTCAATATCTTTAAGAAAAGCAAACAAAACGACTCCTAGCAATGTTCGTGAGGTATATATGCATTCATTGGCATACATCAGGACTTAATTTCTTAGATACATGAACAAACTCTCTTCAGGCTGGAAGTCTAACGGTCTCTTAGCAGATACATAACTGTCCATGCCACCAATCTTTTGATTCAAAAGATAAGTTGAAATTATGCACGCCGAGGCTGGTTTGGAGAGCATGATGTACTGTATCAATTATTTGGGAAATGATAGATCGAATACGCTAGTGGTCTAGTTGATAGTCACTAGAGATCAGGATTTTAAGATCATCTGACTGCAAATGTGCTCTCAATTCCAACTCTAACAATTGGGCTGGATACCAATGTATCCTCATGTGTAAAACATAATTAACAAATTTGAGGAGATGAAACCGATAAGTAAAAACCAACAGTGAAAATGTCCAAATTACTTTTGGCCTTTTCAATTGCCCCAAAAGCTTATTCAAAATAGGACATTCCTTAAAGCTTGCACATTTCTATTTGTTAAGACAGTGAAGGTGAGTGTACCAGTCGTAGTCATTTTTTTCAGCCTCTGTTGTTAGCAGATCATTTGCACCTTTCCTTGGCGTTAATGGCACCATCACGCGGTATCCCGATATTCCGCCGAACTTTGTTGCTGCAGAAGAGCAACTCAATTAGCTAACACCTCTCTCTCTGTCTCTCTCTCTCTCTCTCTCTCTCTCTCTCTCTCTCTCTCTCTCTCTCTCTCTCTCTCTCTCTCTCACATACAGTTACAATTTTGTGCAGTTATTTGCTTATACCTTGCACATTAAGTGGACTTTTGCTAAATACACATAACCATTTTTAGCACAGCACATGACAACTGAGGATGTTAATTGGTTGCAGATCACTTCACATGCTTTTGAAACATGTAACATTTGAGAAGCCAGGCATCAAGTAATATGAACTGGTTAGAAAAGTTTTGAACTGATGTTTGACCTTGATAAGCAAAAAATTCAATGTCAATGCTGTACGCTTTTTTCATCAACATGACTGCTGTAAAATGCAGGTCGTCGTACCTTTGCTCATCAACATGAATATTCTAAGAAAAATGCAAATGTAACATACTGAGAGATGCTTCGATATCGTCTTTCGAAGGATGCAAGTAATTATTCAACTCCCGATTACGCATATCTTGGAAGAGGGCCAAATCCTCATCTCTATCTACTACCATGCTGCGAACTCTCTGCACCCGCATGGGCTGCCCTGACGAATCTGACTGCCTTTTGATCATATTCGCACCACCCAATTTACCGTTTGAACTTTACAAATCAAAGCCTTCCGAGAACCATTGGACGTAGAAAGCAACTAGAAAATGCAATATAACAAGGGCCAGCGAAGTTGCCAGGTACACATGAAACTACCACAGGTGCTCTGTTTAAACCTCATGGAAAAGTCCAGCTCAATATGCAACCTTATGGATCACAGCTGTCGTACATTTGTAGATAAATAGCTAGACAAAAGTTTTGCCTGACCCGAAACCAGGTTGCAAAGCAAGCCATATCCGTGGCATGAACCAGTTCAAGAACGGCAGCTTTGTGCTTGCAATGACAACATCCATCTTTCACTCCAGACATACAAAACATGAAGCATTCGAAAGTAGCACATAAGGTATGTCCCAAAAAAAGGCAGTGAAGGGTGTGTGGAGTAAGGAATCCCAATTCCGGTGCATCTAAAAAGATATGAGCAACCTAAAGGAAAATAACATATGTGCTGGGCAACTTTGCACAAAAAGACACGAGCTGTTTCAGTATGTGACAATGTCGATCTCCACACGTCGCCAATTTTCTGAACTTCTAGATGCAGTCACTGAGCACAAATTTCCGAAGCAGCTTCTGTCATCTCCATTGTGTGGTAGATGTGGAAGTATAAGGCGTTTGTGTGCAAAAGCTCGAAGGAGTCTGTGACGAATGTCAGTACAGATCTGCCATGACCGCATGGCATGTGCATTTTTATCCATGAAGCAGGCACACCAAAGCATTGAGAAAATGCCAGATCCGCAAAAGAAACAAAAGGCATTCCTAGATAGGCCCGCACTTGCATCACATTTCTGAGCACATGCAGCGCTGAAGACTAAAGCTCAACAGCAATGCTGTACTACCTATCACAAAGGATCAAGCGCAACACTTTGGCAGCATTTACTTGAACACAGACCCAACTGAATGCTACATGACACAAGCAAAACAGCCCATTAACCAGCTCAATACAGTGTCAGCGGCTAAAAACATTGAAAGCAGAAAGCTGGAGGGAATAAGTCAAGAGCGAAGACTGAAGACTCATCAGAACAGCCTTGCTCTCTCTGCAACCCACCCAACCTCAAGCCTTGCTTCGAGCTACAAGCCACAGTCTACTGCTCTCATCTGCGGCAACAAACGGCGATGACAGAACTAGCTAAAGAAGATGGGCATTGGTGAAAGAAAAGCAAGCATCAAAAAAAAGCAGGAAGAAGCAAGCAATGGCAATGCTGGATGCTCTGCCGAGTGTTTGACACTTCTCGCTGCTGCTGCTGCTAGTGCCACTGCTGTGCTCTGGAGTCTGCTGTGCTTGCGCCTCCGTACTCGCCCTGCACATGCTGCTCCAACACGAGAAAGACAGAGAGATAGAGAAGAAAAGAAAGAAAGGAGGAAGGAAGGACAGGCTCGCTAGCCTACCCTACCATAGCCGTAGTCTCTTTGAATCTGCTGTCTCCTCTCCCCTCCTCTACTCTATGCGTACAGTCCTGCACAAATACGCGCAGCCTACGATCATACGGTGTATGCGGTACAAATACACGCAACTTACAATACTTTCCTTATATAGGAATCAGGGTTGGATTTCGCTATGTGGGTGACCAGACCCCCCCTTCCTTTTTTTGGCAAAAGGAAGCTTGAAAGTCCAATTTTTTTGACGTGTGACAGATAAGAGCCTTTTGCTCTATTTTGCTTACTCATGCTTTTTCAAAAAGAAGAGGTGAAATTGCTTTTGACAAGGACCAATCATCTTCATTCACCCAGCAAAACTTTTTTAAATTTGTATTTCTCGTAAGTGTGGGATCAGCTTATTCAGCACCACCAGCACAGTGACAGTGGTGGGCTCGCTCCCAACAATAAAGAAAAAATCATAGCATCTCAGGAGATTGTGGTAGCACCCACCTTCACCCTTAAATCGTAGTGGTGGTGGGAAATACGTTGAGCCCCAAGTGTGCAACCTCAGAGCAGCAACCTCAGAGCAACGTACTTTGTGCGCATACTATCTCAACAACCTCAAAGCAACTTATTTTGCATCGCAAAATTGATTACGATAGCAGACATAGGGCCACCTAGTCCACCAGTGACCTATGCCCGAAGCATGGTGGAAAGATGCTACTTACACCCACCTAACATTTGCCACCCTTGGATTTTTTTTGTATGTCCTCATCTATGTGGAGATTGAAGTCAAATCCTTGACCTCATGGAAATGAAAGAACTTCCTAACCAACTCGCTACTATTATTAGAGGACCACCCTTGGAGTTTTGCATAACCATGACCGACATACTTCCACCCACGCAACATTCACTAGCCTTGGAACTTTGCAAATTGAGGTCACACTTGTCAATCACAGTGCAAAATACATTACTTCGACCTCCGACCTTCATGGACTTGGGCTTTCCTCACATGAATCCAGTTGAGGTTTCTTTCCCTATCAAAAAAAACCTTACAAAATCAATATCCTATATAATTAAAACTCCAAGTGTCTTAGGGCACTTTCCATTCGAAGATGTATAAGATCTTCAAAAGATCTATATAAAATTCCATAAAGGAAGGGCTAAGAAAAACACAAAGACAAACACTATGTTGGGATTACGTGGTGGAAGGCCCTTTGGTGAGGGCCTTACACCCTAGGAGGGCGGATGTGCCACGATGAAATGTGTTATCTCAAGGTATGTTCACCTAGATTTCACTTACAAGATCCCATGGTGGAAGGGCTTACAAAGAATATGAAAAAAAAAAAAAAACCTTATGTGGAATCACATGGGTGGAAGGCCCAAGGTCGAGGGCCTTCCTCGAGAGCAAGGTCAGACCTCAAAGAAAGGCAGTGTAAGACATAATGCTTTGGGCTTCACCTCTAGTAAGTGCAAGTTTTTTCTTCTACATGATAATATCTATGAGATGGAAAATACTATATTGGTTGTCAATTCGGTCAAACCTTCTATCAACATGCTCATGTGGGCACGACCAATTATTGATTTACACATAACACTTAAAAGGAAGTCTAAGTGTATGAATGTCCATATGAACACTTTGAAATAAGACTTTAGTGTATTAAGGGGCTTCCTCAATGGAGTATTTGAGAAACTATCTTGCAATATGATTTTTGTGAATATTTGTTTGTGATTAAGTATGCAGATTGTACAAAAGTGCAAAGTGCAACTCCATTTGAAAGGAAAGGATATCATTACTTACATGCCATTCATTATAGGACATATATAATAAAGTAGTACTATTATCGCCCTGACGACAAAAAGATAATGTAAATAATGCATCCTCCAATTTCAAGGCTTTGCTTGTCGGTTTTCTTTGGAAAATAAATGAGTCTCATCTCCGACTCATTTAAGAGCTCCTCACTTTCTCTTCTTGTAATGCCAAGTGCTTGTTTTTCCTTGGTATTTCAGTGACACCCCAAACAACAAAAATACTAAATGCATGCTAATTGGACAAAAAGCCCACTATACCATCATGTGAAAAACTACAAACTATATTGTGATTTATGAGTGTTTGTGGCTATTGGTGAATGTGTGTTTCCCCATACATGATTTGATTCCTTGTGGTCCAAAGCCTCAACAACTTGCACATACACCAATAATAAAAGCAAATTTAAGGTCCTCAAAATATCAATAAAGCTTATTTGCAATAACATGAAGTGAGGAGGGGGGAATACAAGCCTCAAGAGTTTGCAACTAGTGTTTGCACTATTCGACAAAAAAACTGTTGGAAAGTTTCTATTTCAACTAAGCAAAAAGTTCAAGATCTACTTTTTCTGTAGAAAAATCGAACTTCAACATGAAAAGATCTATTATGAGTATGATAAGCAAAGTTTGGAATTAATTTTGGAGTACCGAAGGGGTTTTTTTATGCGCACCTCGCACTTTCAATTTAAGATTTCTCTCATGTAGAGGAAAGTTTTGGTAATAAACTTATAGGGTGGTCATTTGATCTGAAATCACAAGCATTATACAAAGAATAGGAGACTCCAATAGAAGTGGCAAAGCCATAAAGATTTGTGGAGAGAAGTACTAATCAAGTTTGGGTAGTTGAAAGTGCTTTATTGATTGTTCTGAACATACAGGCTAAAGATGAGGTGAAGGGGTGGTCCCAGAGTCCATTACCTCCTAGTTTAACCAAGGCAAATAAGGTATTCCAACTTAGTATACTATTTGTACCATTGTCTCAAAGGAAGTTTTCTATTAGGCTAGAGATGAATTTGTAGTAAGAGGATGGGAGGGACCCAATAAAAAGTAAGTGGGTAGAATTTATAGAGATTATAAGCTTTAGTATATGACGAATGTGACAAAATTTAAGGTGGATGACCTCCAATCATTGATTTTGTTGGAGATATTGTACTAAAAGTCCAATTGAATTGGTCATGGTCAATTATGGTGGAAAGTAGGAAAAGCCCATATATTCAAAGGGTGAGTCATGATCTTGAGTCCTCAAGGCTAAGTCCTCCAAGGAAGAGTATGTTCACCAGAGAGAACCATAAGATCAAGCTTGGCTAGATTCCTATTGGATTTTGAGTGTCTACAAAAGTTACTAATTATGACACGATCTTTATCAAGCATGGAGGTACAAAGTAGGTCATCAACATATGATTGAGGGCATCTCTACATACACCTTCTAGGGAATACAGGAGGATACGATTATTTGTTATCTTGCTACAAAAATTGAATAGATGAGGTTCCATGATGAGGTTGACAAGGTAAAGGAAAAATTGAGAGCCTTGTCTCACTCCTCTTAAGTATTTCAAGTTTCTAGACATGTAGAGGACACCATGTTCAGCTAACCTTAAAATGTATCATCTCTTTGGTTATCATTATGCTCAAAGATACTAATGCTTTCAATGCTTGATAGAATCTTCTTACGTTATGGCCAATCTGAACTCATAAAAACCGTATGAAATGATAATTTCCATGAGCAATTAGGTTTCACATGTCCATTAGCAATTGCTTAACATATTTATGAGACAAACAAAAGGCTTATTGGGCGGCCCTCTGCAAAATCATATTAGTTGTGTTTGAGCAGATTATAAATTAACTAGAAAGCATCGAAATGAAGCACATATATTCAAAGCATGATTGATGATCACATTAGCACACAAATAGCGATAACATTTCTCAAAAACAACATGCATTCTGGCAATCCATCGCATATTGATGGGCGGCCATTTGTCTTATGGCAGGCAACTAAAACCCACATATAGATCTATGCAAACAACAATCGAAATTGCTTGCAGAGGTGCGATGGTCAATCATCTAGCCAGTGCAGTTTGAAAACTTCAAAAACTTGGGCATGTACAAGTGCGATTTACCATGTAATAGACAATCGTTATTCATTGGCAATGAAAATGGCATATGTTTGAGTATCATACCTCACAGATTGATCGAGAGCGATGCTAAGGCAGCGACCAAATCGTAGACACTTCAGATGCTTCTTTAGAAGCAAAGCTTCTATCCCAATCAACAATTATTGTCACATATGTGAGCTATACACATAGAACATTCATGTATAGGTGAGCATTATGCTAGAGATTTGATAGCATTCTTACCTTAGTTTGTAGCAATTCTCCTTACGAATATGTCACTCTTCCAATTGCATTCACAAGTCTCCACTTAGCAATTACCAAGCCGAATTAGGTCATAGTAGAGAGATGATATGAGAGAGAGAGAGAGAGAGAGAGAGAGCGCAAAATACCAAAGCAAAGCAAGGAAGAGTGAATTTTAGGGTTGTGTCACCTTAATTTTTATAGAAACCAAAGTTCAAGGAAATCAAGTTTACTACCAAATTGACTATTTTTTTTAAAAAAATTAGGAGGTCTTCTAGCTTAGTGTAACAAAGTAAGGCAATTAAATTGGTTTAGTACCAAAGGGGGAAACCTTTCTACGATTGCTCGAAGAACATATAAAACTAAATGAACATAAAGTAGAGTCCATGAGAGAGAGAGAGAGAGAGAGAGAGAGAGAGAGAGAGAGAGAGAGAGAGAGAGAGAGAGAGAGAGAGAGAGAGAGAGAGATATGCATAGTTCCTCTTGCTTAAGCAAGACCAAACCCTTTGAAACCTTAATTCATAAGCCAACAAGGTTAAATATAGCTGAAAAATAAACTACCATCCATTCATTTATCCAGTTTTGTAGTTTTACTCATGTTTCTACACATTCTGCTTAAATACACTAGAATGGCTAACAATCGGTTTCGACAACAACAAAGAGTATTGATATAAGGATCACCAAGTGAAGATCCGACTAGATAACCAAAAGGACACATGTGGAGCAAAACCACCCAATCAATAGGAAATAGCTAGTCAATACCCTAACCACTTCACCCTCATGCCATGGTGAATGACTGCAAGAGAGGAGGGGCTCCTGGCTTCAAGGATCAAAAAATCCAATAGGTAGATGAGCGAGTTTCCACTAGTATATATTCTCTCCCATGAGAAGAGAATATTTCTCTTAGGATCCCCACGCAACCTAAATTAGCAATTGAACTCCTATTCTTGCATTATAGTAGTCAAACACCATGCAAGTGCTCCTAAGTCCAAATATAGGTCTAGGCCCTCATAATTCAGTTGTTTATGGTCCATTGGGGGTCTGTCCCATGGCACTAATTTAATTAAGTTAAGCCTATGTGGTCTATTTGTCCCATAGTGCCTTTTTGTAAGTGACCACCACTCCAAGTATATATAGGAGTGGAAGAGTCCATTTTGCCAGAAGAACCTCATTTGCATAACAGAGCTTTATTTTCTTCCATTGAGAGTTCTCCTCTGTGACAATTTTATAATTGTTACACTGTGTATTATAATTTCTATGAACCAAGTTATTTAGTTTTATTTTATTGTTGGGCCTTTCACAAGTAGGTTAAGCCTTTGTGTTGGGTTTTAGGTTAAGTCGTCATTTGAGTTAGGTTAAGCCGTCATTTGAGTCAGTTCCTAAGTAGAAAAACGAGAGAAGAGCGGATCTTACCCTCAGAATACTCATCCTATGCTTGTACTGTCTTCTTAGTATCCATATCCAAGCTAGCTGGGAAAGCCTTAGTGAGGGTTAGTTGGGAGAAGCCATAACTCGATCTAGTTGGAGCCATAGTCAGTGTGGATGCTGAAGAGCTAACATTGGCATCGTTGCCGCTCTTTTTCTCGCTCTCTCTACATTTGTAGCTACTCTTTCTTTGTTTTTGCTTCTTTTATGTTTCTAGCTACTCTTTGTAGTTCTTGCTTGTTTGCTTTTAGCATGATCCTTGTTTTTGCATGATCCTTCTTTTACCATTGTTCTTTGCTACAATTTATGGCCATCCTTCCACACCCATTTTCGCATGATCCTTTTTTTTACCATTGTTCTTTGCTAGGGTTTAAGGCCATCCTTCCACACCTGCCCATCCTTCCACGGCCTTGCATGGCCAGGTTTTTTACTCCCCCGAGACAGCCATTTGGAGCATGCCATCCTACAGCCATGCGTTTTTTTAAGGAGAGGAGGACTTCAAGGCAATCTTCTTTTTCTCAGGTGTTTATTTTCTTGTTTCTCAGGTGTTTATCAAGTCGGGAGCGCATCAGATCAGGAGGAGTGTGCAGAAAGGGAGCGCATCAGTTTTTGAAGGCTAGGAGAGCAAGGAGAGCAACGTTCTGGCACGCAGCCACGCCATCAAAGTGCCATCCTTCCATCATCTGTGAGCCCTCCACAAATAGATCTAGCACATAGTGAGGTGTTTTCCAGCAGTACAGGTGCTCATTTGGACCATTAGCAATCATAAAGGATGTCACTTCCTCAGATGATGATGCCATGTTTGTGGCTAGATTAGTGACACCTTCCTCCTCTTCACTATTTCATACTTGAATATTTATTCACATGCACTACTTCTCCATCCCCCCAACCAAGTTCATTCATTCAACATCAAAGAGCATGATACCACACCCACAAATCAATCCATTCTTTCCATCCACGTTTTCATCTACTATTTTTCATAGCAAGGACTATAATAGGAGGCACGTTTTGCCATTAGCCATGTTTTGAACAGGGTTTGATCTCAACAAGGCCACCAACCATGTTCCAGAACTGTAGTCGAATCGGCAAAGTGTATGCTTGTGTATGCGACACTTCTGCAGTCCTTCTGCACTGAATTTGTTTCAACAGCAACCTATATTTAGATCAGATGTCCTACTAAACTGCCATACGAAGTTTGGATAGGTACCAAACCTTCTTTATCAAACTTACGAGTTTTTGGATGTACAGCTTGTGTGCAAATTCCTCATGATCTCAAGAAGAAGCTTGACTTCCAGAGTATCAAATGTATTTTCATCAGCTACACTACTTTGGACCAAGCTTACAAGTTGTTTAATCCTATCGAGTCGAAGATGTTCACTACCTAAGATGTCATCTTCATCAAAGATCAGTTTATCAACCTCAAGAGAAAAGGCAAAGCCCATATAGCCGACTTGTCCGACTCGTCCCAGATATTGAACTTGAAGTTCCTCAGTCGACTATTCCTATCAAAGGTCCAAGCTCGTCTACTCTCGACGAATAACATATCAACAGCGAATCCGAAGATGATATTGCAGTTCAGCAACTACAGCATGATGGAAATGATCAACTTCCTTTATCACCCAGAAGATCAACAAGAGTTATCATACCACCTATCAGGTATATTGACAAGTCTGTAGCCTACCTTGTTCAGGAGCCGACAACTGTCAAAGAGATCCCTAATTTCTATCTTTGGAAAGAAGCTGTGGATAAAGAGTATTCATCTCTTATCAAGAACCAGACATGGACGATTGTCAAATTACCTGCTAGTAGAAACGTAGTTGATTGAAAATGGATTTTCAAAATCAAATACAAGGTAGATGGAAGCATCGACAGAAGGAAAGCTCAACTTGTAGCAGGGGATTTTCAGTACACAAAATCGATTATACTGAGACTTTCAGTCCAGTAGTTAAGCATTCTTCTATTCGACTTTTGCTATTATTTGCCGCTGCAGCATATTCTGAAATACATATGTGGGCCATCGGCAGTCTGATAGGAAACAGTACCTTCCACTGGTGGAATTTGCATATAACAGTGCAAAACATTCAGTGACCGAATTCAGCCCTTTCATGCTTATGTATGGTTTTCAACCTCGATCACCAATTAGTGTTGGCATGAAAAACCTACGGGTGCAAGCCGCAGCTGATTTCCTTGCGGATATGCAAGAAATGTTACAACTGCCTAAAGATAGCATAAGAAGTGCCCATGATAGGGCAAGGCACTATGCTGATCTATCTCGGAAGCACAAGGTATTTATGGTCAACGACTGGGTGTTTTTTTGAGAGTCCCTAGTCACTCTAGGGGCTTGAAAACTATTAAGTGTGCAAAGTTGGCGCCTAGGAATTGCGGTCCTTTTAAGGTTATCCAAGTGATAAACAAGGTCACATACAAACTAGACCTTCCAGGTAACGTTGGAATTCATCTTGTTTTCCACATTAGTAAGTTGAAACCCTCGTTGGGGGTTGGAAAGACCCTGGTCCCTGTGGAAGATCTAGTGGAACTTCTTCGTGATGAGTCCGTGAGTGGACCACCTAAACCCGAGACAATTGTTAATAGTCGATAGAGAACTCTACGAAGTAGAGTGCTTCTGGAGTTTTTAGTCAGGTGGAGGGGCAAATCAGAAGAGGAGGATACCTGGGAAAAGGAGGTTGATCTCCAGAAGAATTTTCCAAATTTTTTCCTACAAGGGAAAATTTAAGTTTAGGGGGAAGGAATGTTACATACCTATGTAACTAGCAGTACTTCAGACCCCTGATAGTCCATTTAGTGTTGGGGGATAAATGGCAAGGTACCCTTAGGATTAAGGGTATGTGTCCTTGGATAAGGACAGGCAAGTGACTATAACTTAGTTGGAGGTATGGAGTCACGTGACCTTTGTATAAGGGGTACCCTTAGTATTAAGGGTAGATATCTTAGATTAAGGTACTAGTGTCCTTGGTTAAGGGCAGTTAGTGTCTATGCCTTGGATGGAGGTATGGAACCTAGAGAGGTGTTAGAAAGTCATTGGATGACTATTTTTCTAAACCTTGGGCCTCAAAATTGAACCATATCACTTATTTGGTCTAGGACCAAATTATATATGCACAACTTGGGAAATGGGACCTAGTAGGAGGGCGCCTTTCTAAAGTGTCCATTGAGTTCCCAACTCCCACAAGAAAGGCATTCAAAGAGTCATAGGTTATGGAAGGAGTCTCTTGGCCTTCCATAAGCCTATGGAGGCTCTTGGAGATTCTTTAATTCCCCTGGGCTTCTCTCTCTCTCTCTCTCTCTCTCTCTCTCTCTCTCTCTCTCTCTCTCTCTCTCTCTCTCTCTCCCCCCCCTCTCTCTCTCTCTCTCTCTCTCTC
This sequence comes from Diphasiastrum complanatum, assembly GCA_029204225.1. Lineage (NCBI taxonomy): Eukaryota > Viridiplantae > Streptophyta > Lycopodiopsida > Lycopodiales > Lycopodiaceae > Diphasiastrum > Diphasiastrum complanatum. The sequence goes on along the minus strand of CM055102.1, from coordinate 55,347,453 downwards.
TCTCTCTCTCTCTCTCTCTCTCGCTCTCATTGGATGAGCATGGAACTCCATAGTGCATTGGAGGGGTCGATGTGCCATCTATATGAGGGTAGTAGGGCACCCATTGGGAGGGAGATATCTCTCTTGTTTGCTTTGCTTATGCTCTAGTGTTGCTACTAGTGTGTAGAGTGCTTTCTTGTGGTAGTATGCTTAAGGTTTGGATCTTGCTTATGGTATGAGACATAATTAGGGTTTGGATCTTGAGTATGCTATGGAGTGTTGTGGTATGCTTGTGATTTATTTATGGTTAGCAAGGGGGTGCTAGATAGGTCTTGCTTGGAGCTTGGATCTAGCTATGGTTGGGTGGTGAATACTTGAGGCCAGCTTGCTATCTATCTTTGTGTTTAAAGAGTAGGGGCACAGGTGGAGGAAAGATCCTTGGAGGCTTGCAGATCCTTACTTGCAGGTGGAGGCATCCTAGCTTGGAGTTGGGGAGCATCTTGAATCTTGTAGGTTGCTTGGAGGATATTTGGAGGCTCTACCTTGGATTTGGAGGACTTCCTCACCTCTACTTGTAAAAAATATTATGCGGCCTATGCAGATCAAACTCAGTGTCAGGGTGGGAGAAATTAGGGTTGTTATGGATGCGACGAAGGACACTGAATTGCTGAATATTCTTACAAGGGACAATATACATCGTTATGCTGGGAATGCGGTTATGGACACTTCTACAAGAACTGCCCATTGAGACTTGGGACCAGTGCGCCATTGAACTTCATTGCAATACAACCAGCAACAGTTCCAGCAGGGATGCCACCGGAAAAGCAACAATTCCATGCCCCTATGTTGGCCGTCACGCGAGCACAGAAGCGGAAGGAAGTGGCTCCCTCACCACCACCCTTGTCAATCAAGCACAAGATATTTGAGGACGAGGCAACAATGGTAGATGGAAGATCAAGTGTCAATTTGATCTCCACTACTTTGTATCAAAAGTGGGTTCTATAGGGATTGAAGCCAACAAAATTTGCCATCAAGCTAGTGGATCAATCTTGTATGAAACCAAAGGTCGTAGTTGTCGATATCCCTGTAAAAATAGCAGGCATACAATTTGTGATCACCTTTGTAGTAATGGACATACCAGAGTCCCCATCTACATATTGTGTTTTATTGGGAAGGCCATGGGTGAGGACTGCACAAGTAGTTCACAACTGGGGTATGGGAAAAATCGCATTTGAGAATAGAGAATAGGCTGTAAAGGTCGATCCAACCACATGGGCGGTGAAACCTATTGCACCCAACGCTGTTGATGGATCATCCATGACAGATCATACGATCGATCGCCCAAGGCAAGCCAAGGGTGGTTACTATGATTCAGAGACAGATGTTGTGATATGGACAGATGCATTAGCAACGATTGACTGCCAAGCATGTCAATATGAATCGGATCCTGAACCCAACACATCTTCACCCAAGTGCTATACCAGGGACACACCAATTACATTTGGGGTGAATATGATCAATGTAGCATGGTTGTCAGTGGAATCTATTGAGAACCCAATGGACGATGATCTAGTCCCTTGGCAACATGCTTTGACTTACAATAAGGAGATTGAGCTGATAGATGAGCAGGTCCTACAGCACATGGACCCATATCGCTATGGAATCAAGAGAGTACCAACTCAACCGCCGCAAAAATCTACTATGGCAAAAGTTTTCAAGATAGATGCACCAAAGACACCTGCGAACAAGAAGAACCAGTTGAAACGACACTACAACTAGGTGATCCGATGGAGTGATCTACCCGAAAAAGCTATAGCTATAGTGGATGTTCATATTCGCAACCACGAGGCGAATGTCACACCAGTTTTAAAGAAAGACAACAAGGATGAATCCAACTATGTGACAAGAAAGACAAGAAGAAGGTGTTGGATTCTTTGAAGTCAATCAGGATGAACTCTGATACAGCGTCATCTTCTTCTCAGATGACAGAGAATCAAAAGATGGCCAGTTGGGCTAAGATCAATATGCTGAAGGAGGAATCTCGTCAAGCACCATTTCATGAGATGCCTGAGACTTTCAAGAATTATACCTTGGACGACGTGGTAATTATGATGTCGCAAGCACAACGAGAACCTAATCAAAGTTAGGAACCAGCGGAACAAGTCTTTGAGAGACCTGCGTGAATACAACCGATGAATCTTGCCAAGCCAAGGAAAGAAGAAAAGATCTGCATGTGCGAGAGCAGTTAACACCCACACAATTCAAGCGGCTACGATCATTGTTGGTAGAGTACATGGATTGTTTTGCTTGGAATTACAGTGATCTGAAGGGCATCCCACCAACAATAGTCCAACACACCATACCCTTGGTGGATGGAGCAGTCCCCAAGGTGAGTCGTTATTACTGCTGCAACCTGAACTACACGAAGCTGATCAAGCAAGAGTTGCAAAAGCTGTTAGACACTGATTTCATTTATGAAGTTGAGCACACTAAGTGGGTATCGCCTATAGTTATAATACCCAAGAAGAACGACAAAATGCGAATCTGAAGGCACTAAATGCGGTCACCAAAAAGGACCATTTTTCTTTACCCTTTACGAAAAATGTCCTTGACAGAGTAGCAGGAGCAGAAGCCTACAGTTTTTTGGACGGCTTCAGCGGTTACAATCAGGTGACAATAGTGCCACAAGATCAACACAAGACAACGTTGGCCACTGAATGGGGGACTTATGCCTACAAAGTGATGCCATTCAGTCTTTACAATGCCTCAAGCACCTTCCAACGAGTTATGTAGGCGACATTCAAAGAGTATTTGCAAAAAAAAATGGAGATTTTCTTGGATGATCTGTGCGTGCATGGACCTAGCTCAGAGCATTTATCCAATCTGGAGAAGGTGCTGCAGAAGTGCCGCGAATTCCAGATCTCCTTGAATCCAAAAAAAATGTCAATTTTGGATTACACATGGCTTGATTCTTGGCCATATAGTATCTAGACACGAGATCACCATAGATCTATCAAAAATCAAGATCATTATTGATCTACCACCACTAGGAATGATCTGCGAGGTCTACATCTTTATGGGTCACGCTAACTATTACAGGATTTTCATTCTAGATTCTGCGGAGTTAGCATGACCAATTTACAAACTCACAATGGATTCACATTGGAATGAGAAAGCCCTAAAGGCTTTTCAGAAGCTTAAAGATGCATTGGTCTTAGCACCAATCTTATGCCCACCCAATTGGTCCATTGAGTTTCATGTGCATATGGACGCATTGAAGTATGCAGTAGGAGCAGTCTTAACCCAGCCAGGAGAACACAAAAAGGATTATCCGATCCGATTTGCAAGCCGACAGCTCAGTGATATAAAAATGGAGACACTGGCAATTGTAGAACAACCGATCAAACAGATCTTGATTCTACTAACAAAACATGTACTTTACTTAACAAAGGATAAGAAATAAACACGAACTCGAAATATTTTCATTCGTGATCAACCTCAAAGGATTCCAAACTCTGTCTTGCAGTCAACACGAAAGATTCGTGAAAGATTCACGAAACAGTTACCTATAGAAGCTTGTGGCTTTCTTGTTGAAGCTCAAAAGATTCGCGAACAGAATCTTGTCACGAAATATTCAGTTTCTTGTTCAAACCTCATATGTCACGAAATTGTCGCGAACAATTCGCGAAATCTTCTGGACTGTTCTTCAAGCTTACCTGTCGCGAAACTATCTCGAACAGTTTGCAAAATATTCTAGTTTTTCTACATCAAACTCAAGAATTGTCATCTGTCACAAACAATTTGCGAAAGATAAAAATGTCGCGAAGAGACAAGTCTCGCAAACAATTTGCGAAACACGAAACTGAGATGAAGAGATAGACTGTCGCGAATAATTCGCGAACAGAATTTATTTGACCCTGGAAACAAAGCATCTATTTGAATATCAACCGTCGTAAACGGTTAAATATGTACTGTTACAGCATCAAAAGGCCAAAAGACTTGTCCTATAGCAATATAAATACATGTGTACTACTCGTTGTAACTCACTCAATCAGAGACACAACAATGAGATAAGACAACAAGAGATGTATATTGATGAATCAGATTCAGACTTATAAAAATCATTTTTTGATCAAAAGTTTCTTATTGTTTTAAATTGATCGATAAAGTCGTTTCTTACCGATAAAATTTCAGCAAGCTCACACGTGTGGGGAATGATCCTCAAGTGTGAATGATCTTGGTAAGCTTTGTGTTTAGCACATAAATTGATTCTAGATTGAATGTCAAGATCTAGTACAAAATTTTATGGCTAAATCAAAATCTAGCATGCTAAGAATCAAAGAATGATTGCTTGAAAAACAAAAGAGAAGAAGTACAAGAATTTAGTACATTAGCATAAGCCTCAACTCGAGTTAGAGAGAGAAAGAGAGAGCAAAATTCAAGCAAACAATAGTGTAGATCCAAATTAACATGGAATAGCTTCAAGGTTCTTCATCAAAATTATTAGAGAGTCTACACATATTTATGGAGTTTGGAGTAGCTCGAGGTAGAACCATCTCTCTCCACATCTAAAAGTGAGAACTAGAGAACTAGTGACATTTGTCACTTTACATGTATGCATTTCTACCTACTTTTACCAAGTTACAAATTTTCAACTAGACTTGTACAAATCATTATGCATGTGTCCAATTCACTTTGTGCATGCCTTGCATGTCATTATGGATCACTCACAACCATTGCGTGTGATGTGCCACGAGTTTCTACAAGCCTATTTTTGACATTTCTATGTCTACATTCTATATGCAAGTTGTATATTACCAACTAGACTTGAAGAACCCATATAGCTCGAGTTTCTTCTAGGCCAGATTTGGCATTTACAATATGGAACAGCATATACACATAGGAAAAACTTTGCCAAAAGCCTAAAGTCAAGATAGATGATTTTTTATTTTTCAACACTTACTTCCACACATAATTTTTGCATGCATATTCAATCAGAACTAATACTGTTATATTAGTACATAGATCAGATACAAGTCCCGATTGAAGACACTGATATCAGGTTGATTTATTCAAACTTTCATCGTGTTCTCTGTGGAAGAATAATTACTATTTTTCCTACAGTGATCATAGCATACAGAATTAAATTTGATATAGTGGTGTCAGAGTATACAGGTTCAAAGCTGATACAGTAATATCAGAACGAATCAAAGTCGATACAGTGGTATCTTCATACCCCTCTAAGTATTCTTCATACATCTATCAATAAGCCGCTATCTGGAGGTTATTCGACATCATCAATATTCAAGCCAAGATCACTATGATCTTGGATCCAGAAGGTTCAAACTACGTGATTTGGAAATTAAAGACTTCACTCTTGTTGAAGAGCGAAGGTCTATGGCAATGGGTAGAACCAATTGAGGAGAAGCCAGTAGCTACTCCTGACAAAGAACTTCAAGAATAGAGTTTAAAAAATGACAAAGCTATAGCAATTATTGCATCTTCAGTGCATGGCAGTATAATGCTAGATCTTACATCAATTTTGAATGCAAAAGATAAATGAACAACAATCTGAAAAACAATAGAAGAATGTTGGTGATAAGAAGATCTGCAACAGATGCAGAAGATCAAGTCACACAGAAGAAAAGTGTTGGTTAAATCCAAAGATTGAATGCATTCATTGTCATAAACGGGGTCATGCAGCAGTAGACTGTTATTATAATCCCAAAAACAAAAGGGAGCAAAATCGAAGCGAACCTTCAGATTCAAACTATGTCGAAGACAAAGCAGAATGCTCTAGAGCAGCAGAAGACAGGACAACAAGGAACTCAACAACTTATGTTAGTGCTGATCTATGTTGTTCATCTAATTCAATTCGAGAGGTAGTACTTGATTCGGGAGCCACCTCACATTTTGTTTCCTTGAAACAAATATTGTCTGAGTACAAGAGGATGAACTATTCGAGATTTATTATACTTGGAGACAGTTCTAAACATGTGGTTGATGGAACTAGTGTATTATGGCTAGACACGAATCAGGGTGACAAGAAACCGGAGGAAGTTCTCTATGTACCTACTCTTCATAAAGATCTTCTATCTGTAGCTAAGATAGTCGATACAGGCATATCAATAACCTTCACAAAAAACTCTTGTAAACTATTCAAGGAAGATTCTGATAACCTATTTGCTAAAGGCAATAGAGAAGGTGATAAGAGATATTCGAACTACCTGTGAATCCTGTCTTAAAGACAAGATGACTAGAACAACTTTCAGTAAGAATGTTTATAAGCAACTAAGGTACTGAAAATTGTGCATTCAAATATTTGTGGACCATTCGGAGTATTGTCATTGGGTGATGCAAAGTACTTCATTACGTTTATTGATGACTTCAGCAAGTTCACTGTGGTATACTTTATTCGTACGCAATCTGAAGCTTTTGAGAAATTCGTTGAGTATATGAATTGGGCTGAGAAACAGACAGGGAATAAGCTGAAGCAAATTCGCATAGATCATGGAGGTGAGTACATTTCCAATGAATTCAAGGCTTATTGTACTGATCGAGATATTATACATACAAAAACTGCATCATACACACCTCAGCACAATGGAATAGCTGAACGAAGAAATCGTACACTGATGGAAGCTGCAAGGTGTATGATAGCTTATGCGAAGGCACCAAAATAGTTGTGGGCAGAGGTAGTGGCTACATCAAATTATCTTCAGAATCGTATTATGAAATTTCAAATACTGGATAGAACTCCTCATGAAATATGGTTAAAGTCGAAGACAAATCTAGCACATGTTCGCCATTTGGATGCGCGGTATATATGCACATACCAGATAAGCTGAGAAAGAAACTCGATGAAAAAATAGAACAAGGTTTTTTGGTAGGATTTGAGTTACATTCGTTATATTATCGTGTCTATGTACCCAAAATTGGCAAGATAAAGGTTGTTTGAGATGTTAAATTTGATGAGACAAAATACATAACAGACAATGATCTAGCCGGCTATGAAAGTCTCAAAAACTATTATGAGCTACCAACGACGATAGAAGAAAAACAAGCAGAAAATGAAAGAGAGTTACCATATTCAGAGAGAGGTCAAGATCGAGTGCATGATAGACTCGAATCGCCAGTTCGAATTCCAGTAGAAAAGCTCAAATCAGAATTAAACTCAAAACCTGCAAAATCAAACTCAAAACCACTTGTGAGAAGATCTGACAGACAACGAGAACCACTAGAAAGATATGATCAAGATGTTTTTAATACAACCATCGAACTTTGTGGATTCTCTGATGAACCTCAAACATTTGAGGAAGCTGTTGATGGACCAAATAAAGATCGATGGATTCAAGCAATGGAGGACAAAATGTCATCCATGTATAAGAACAATGTATGGACACTTGCACCTATACCTGATGGCAGATCACTGACTTAGGAAAAGCTAAAATCTATCTAGGCTTGCAGATCCAAAGAGACTTTGAAGGTGGTAAGTTGTATCTTCACCAACAAAAGTACACTCAAAAAATCATTGAAGACTTTAACATGCTCGAATGCAAAGGTGTGCATACTCCCATGATACCTGGAACAATACTGAGTAAGGCAGATTGTCTGCAAACTCTCGAGGAAGAGGAATGAATGGCCAAAACACCCTATTGTAGGCTAATGGATCATTGTTATATCTAGCAGACAACACCAAACCTGATATAGCGTTTGCAGTATACAGACTGAGCCAATATAATCAGAACCCAATATCTCTAGTAAACGAAAGACTATGGACTGTGTTATTCGAAGGAAGTTGGATTTTGCATCGAATCTTACAGTGACGCAAGTTGGGCATCCATGAAGGATGATAGCAAAAGTATTTTAGGAGCCTTCATGCTTATGCCAACTGGGACACACTGAAGTCGTGTTTTCACTTCTTTACCAGGGTATCGCATACAAGATACGGATTAACGTGAACTTGATGGTCCTGGTGACTGCCACTCAATCTCTCATTGTCAAGCAAAAGCCCTAATAAAGCCTTTCGTAAACCAGACTGCACCTGAAATTCCGATCCAAACTAACAATGGGTACCTTGTAGAGACTATCACGGACCCAGTCATTCAGACAGCCACACATCTATTGAACAACTTTTTGGTTGTTTCAACAATTCGCAGGACAAAATCCAGTCCAAACTGCTTAGTCAGATTGTGGAGTCCTTCTTGAGATTCCCTCGTCCCACAGTAGTGCCATACGACTGGCATACTTTCCTCATCCACGAACTAACAATCTCCATCAAACCAAACTTTCGTGAATGTATTGTAGTAGACCCCCTGTTGTGCAACTTCGCATGTGCACTTCTCGAGCCGATAGTACGCGGGTTCCACCATTCCAACTTCTTATCATCCACCGTGCCTCATACTAACCTATACCCTCCCACCATTGCATCCACATTCGCCCGTCTTGTAGTCACTGACACAAGGGCCAGCAAGCGAATGCATGGCGTTGCCTCCTCTTCGTCTCCACCTGCTACCAGACGCCGCACCACCACACCACTAATTGTTCCTACTTCTACCACCACACCTCCTCTTCTATACAACCCTCTACTACTATTTCTGTTTCCGTTTCTATTTCTTTTGTTCAACCCGCAACTGCCGCTTCTATTTCCATACCCATCTCCTCTATAATTACTGCTTCTACCTCTGTTCCATCTTCTACCACCCCTTCCATTACTATCACTTCCTCCATCCCCCCTGCTTCCACCACCGTCCCTCTTCAGTTAATCCTTGGGATTCACAATTGTCTTTCGACACCTGGCCTGGATGCAAGTCATTCATTTCACACTGCCAAGCCAGAGCACATCTCCCCCTTCTTCTCCCTCCATCCTTCACACCACCCTTAGTTCTCCTCTGTTCCACCCATTCTATCGTTTGGACAAGCTGTCCCCCCCTCTGTTTCCACTTTTGCTTTCCTCACACTCTCACTCCTCCATCAAAGGTTGTCAAGGGCGACAAACCGTTGTCTGATGATGCATTTGTACAGTTTTCATTCCATCGCCAGATCGTGCCGACCTCACCGCACCTGATGGCTAGAAATCTCCAGAGAAGCTGATAGAAGACGACGACGATACAGTCCAAGTCGTCGGGGCCACTACATCACAAGCCCTTGCCAGTGCGAGCGTACCGGCTATCCCTACAGACCTACTAACGGCCTACCAAACCTTGGGTACCTACATTTAGGATGCGATAGTGGCCAGAACCTCCCTGGACGTATTGTAACTTGCAACGAACAACACACAGCTGCAAGCTGAGATTTAGAAGCTGCAGCAGAAACTACAAATAGCTCAGCAACATGAGCTCAGTGGGCAACAAGAGATCCATAAGCGGAAACAAAAGGAAGATGGCCTAAATCAGTACATTGAAAGCCTCTTCAAAGTAGTGACGGACGCCTCCACCAAAGTGTAGGAGCTAAGCTGCCCAAAGACTTAAATTGTAGATTCATGAAACAGAAAACGAACTCCTGGGAGCGGAGGTGCAAGGATTACAGCAGAAAAAACTTGTCTGGTTAGCTCAACCTGCACCTGATTCAAGGCCCTTTTCTCAAGCAAAAATGAACCTCTTCTAGCATCAGGTGCAGGTATACAACCAAACCCTAAACAACTACCAAATAGAGTTCGATAAGTACCAAGCCAACACAAATTAGGAGCTCGCCTAAGCAAAACAAGATTTCAAGGCTTGTCAGAAATACATGGAGTAGAAAGCTCAGCCAACCCTGGTGGTAACTCCAACGTCACCTCCCTTTGATGCTGCACAGGCAAGCATGAGCCAAGATCAAGGCCAACAAGCAGCAGGGGAAACTAATCAGGATCAAAGGTCAGACGGACAAGACCAAGGGCCCTAAGATACAACAGTAGGCACGTAGGGCGAAGACCAAGACACGGGTCCTAGTCAAAGCCAAGGACATGGTCAAGCCTCCTCATCACGAGGCTCACAATCTATATTACTGCCAGCTGGGCCTTCAGATGCCCAAAGTCAGTGGAGGAGAATATTAATGAGTTCTTATCTAAATATCCCCACAAGTCTTCCAAAGGCGGTTGACAGATTTCATTTTTGGCACATACCCAAGAGCTGCAAGCACTCCCCGCCCTCCAACCACAACCAGAGCGTCAGCAGCTATTCGAGCACGACCCTGTGGCCATTAGGGCATATGTGACGAGTCCACAACAGCTCAAGGTAAATGCCCACTTCTTCCCATGCATGCGAAGAACCAAATGGGTGGAATGCGGCATCTCGTTGGACAAAATCACTCTCAACAATTACAATTGGCCGAAAATCCCCTTTGAGCACGGATGGACAACGGCTGTAGATGCCCAAAGGGCTCTCAACAAGTTTTCAAATGAATATTTCAATTGTCCTGACCCAATTGTCCACGTGGCAGCAACTTACGCCTAGGACTTGGCATATCTCATGGGTGTAGAGACAAAGTGGGACAATTTTCTCCCACCACTATTCTTTGACTATTCTTTGATCGAGTGGAAGATCAGCTGCCAGTTGCTCGTGTGTATTACCGAGCCGCCCTTCTTGGCAATCCTTGGACGAGCCGTTTTCAAGCCTGGATCGACCAACGATGGATCACCGGCATCCACAAGTCCTTTCACACTAATAAGGACTTGAAAAATATCGACAGAATCAACTTTATGGAAGATGTAACGGGCTACCTGATCAACCAAAGGCAAGCCAAGCAATCACTTTATTGAACTGGCAAAGTGCCAAGGGACTGGCACTACTTCAGGCCGTGGGTCCTGTTGCGGGTATTCCCAACACAACATGAGCAAATAAATAAATTCAGTAACAAATGTATTGCGAGGGCATGGCTTCCTACACGTATAAGTCCATGGCCCAATGAGCACGGAAGGCGATGTAAATATAAATAATAGACTGAGGCCCTTTGTAATTAAAATAAAACTTGAGGCCCAAAGTCAAGTTAGAACTTAGAGTTTATTTTTTTAGAGTTGGGTCCAATTTTGGACTCACATAAATCTTGTGATTTCTAATTTACTTTTTGTGGACCCTTGGATAAAGTTGGGTCCAAAATGAATGGATAGGATCAATGTGAATATTAGCCAATAGGATTTTGGGGCAAGGGCCTTTCCCATTTATAAACAGACACCATTTTGTACTCTATTTGCATGCTTAATAGAGAGGAGGAGACTCTACCATTTTGGGAGCTCAAGCATCCTCAAGTGCTAATCACTCTTTGCTTATGCTTTTGTGATGATTTGTGTGTTGTTTCCCATTTGCTATATTTTTAGTTTATGCTAGTTAATGTTTTCCCATAAGCAATGATGTTGAGCATTTGAGCTAACCTCCATCTCAAATCTCTCTCCCTCTCTCTTTTCTACTCTCTCTTCCCTTCACAAAATCATGATGAATGTTGGTTTAGTGGAGTAGAGTTAGGGGTGAGTAGTGTTAGTGGTGATAGAGTTAGAGAAAAAGTAGAGAACTATCTAAGAGTAGTATCTTTAGATAGTTAGGCACCTATCCAGTGTTCTAACCCTTGTTGACATGCAGGAGGGCTACTACGACGCGAGATCTTCGACCGCCATTGTAGGAGTTTATGTAATAAATCTATGAAAATGAGGAGTTACTAGGTGTGTCAAAAACGGCTACCACCCTTCACAAGCCTGTGAAGTCTGTTGAAAATGAAAAGACACAGGGCACTTCATAGGGATCATGATGACGTCACACATATTCCACAGACAGGATAAGAACAAGACCCATGAAAATAAAACAGACAGGAAGATGAGAATGTCATTAAGCACTAGGGATAATAAAGACAGATGTTGTTGGAGAAAATACTCCTAAAGGAATCCCATGAAGACAGATTCCTAGGTCAAAGGTGCCTTTATTCACTTTTGGATGCTTCACACGTAAAAAAAGGTGCAAAATATTGCGACAATAAATTGCTCCTAACAAACTTCGGACATGTGTGGGAAAGGTTCCTGACAAATGAAGAAAAATATTAGCATTTCACTTTCAAAAAGAAAGAGTTGACTTCAAACAAATAACGGGTTCAAGTCTTAAAAATAAACTTGAAGGGTAGAAGATATTGAAAACTTCAAGAGGAAAGTCGAACCAAAATAATTTTTTCAGATGAAGTTCGACAAAGAAAACTTCGCTCATCTGAATCTTACAATGCAATTCTTCAGTTTGAGTGTCAAAGCGCTACTTGGAAAGTTGTATGAAATTTTCATGACGATAGCTGCCGGCAAACCCACCTTTATTCTTCTGAATACTCGAAATGCATTGGGCAACTTTGGAAATGAAGTTCAAAACCCGGAATCATAAAAAGAGCGCTGGCTCACAGCTTCTTCTTTATAACTAGTTTTGAATGCTAGTCTCTATTTTCCATATCCACTATCTCAGCGGTGGATCACAATAGCTCTCACATGCATGGAAAGCTACAGACCTCTTTGATCACTGGTTCATCTACACCTCCTATACAGATCTCAAACAGCGCCTCCCACAACGTCACCCAGTCTCGATGGAGTCCTATCAAAAGTGAAAAAGTTTCATTAACTGATTGCACGATGAGCTACACCCTCAGCACGATACAGTTGCAACTACAACTCTTTTGAGCGCAGATTTGATGAAGTAATCATAAGCCTTGACTGTTGGCCTTCAAACATAAATTGAACACTGTTGTATCTAAGTCCGAACACACTCTTGAACACTGAGATTCAGTGGTGTTGAACATCATCATGACTGTTGTGAGCCACGTAGTGTACCACGGAAGTCACCAACATATCTCAGGCATCATCGCACTCTTGCAATAAGCCAGCCTTGATCACAGTATGAGCAAGTCAACTGGAGTTGGATCAAGACGACCATTTGTGGCTACTGATTTCTACCAGAAGAAGAGTATTCTGCCTTCATCATACTGCTTTCTACAAGAGCTGCAGAAGGAAATGATGCAGAGTTCTGATTATTGAATGCTATTCCTAAGGCAGATCCTAAGGCATGCACAACTACTACCTAAGCAAATGTGTTGAAGAATCGTTGTCTGTGGCAAACATGAGATACTCTGAGGTCATATGGTGTCTCTGTAAATCTTATTTTCATCGCTGCGCCTACAGAGAGGTCAAAGAGAACTAAGAGGTCAGAAGTGCCCCATCCCATCACTGCTAAAAAGGTACATTGAATGAGTATCACTCTTCTGTCCATCCATCGTAGACAGAGGAGTTGTCTTTGAGAAGTATTATGCCTTCCATCGCTGTGAGTGAGTAGTTCGCTGATCCAACAACATCTCTGTGAGCGTGGGTTTCAAGTATGAGCTACAGTCATCGGTTCATAGTATCCAGGTTGAAGCTGAGGCTCTTGCACCTACACCTACTGTCCTAGCCTATCAGATATCAGCAAAGTTCTGAACAGACCAATAATCTACATGTGTATTTTGAGTACTAATTTCATTAGCAAAACATTTATCAATCACGATGGAGCTGATGTCATATCATCCTGAGGAAGTGAACAATAGTCTGTAAAGCATTGGGGGATGACCGTTGAGAACTAATCTGTGCTACCTCTGTTATGAACCTGACCATCACTATCCTTGCCGCACTCTTCATAGCTGTTGAGGGACTAACTACTCTATGCATTCTGGTTGCTAGCCAATGACTACTTCCAGCACTCTACAAGACTTCCTTCCAACTTGTTGGCAAATCAGCTAAAGACTCTCGTTTGACCGAGACTGAGATTTCCTTACTCAAAGGATCAGGGATTTCAATTCGGCATTGATGCTACATGTTACACCTTGATGAATTTCAACTCACACTGTTCACGTATGATTGCAATGTATAGCCTCTTTCATTTTATCAAGAGTGAATATTTTCATTTCTTGAAAGTTTAGATGTTTTTACGAAGAGAAAAACTTTTTCTTATTTTTTTAAGAAAAGAAAAGAAAAATACAAAACATAAAAGAGAAAAAAAACAGGAAATCTAGTATGTGTTATTTCTAAAGATGGATAAACGTTATGCTGAATCATTATGAAGTATATACAATGTGCTCTACATCTTTGATAAGGAAACGTTTTTATAGATTGTATGTTTAGTTGTGATATACTGAATCTTGGATGGATATCTATAACTACAAGTGTGGATTATTGTGTATCTTGCTTACATGAGAAGGCTATTTGTGAATATTATGAATTGTTTTGAAGGAAGTGCATGTCCATACTATGGAAAACAGTAGCTGAAAATAAAAGGGACTGGGATAAGAAATTATATGCTGCCTACAATGTGACCTACAAAACTAGTACAAATCACACTCCCTTTTTCTTGGTATATGGACAAGAATGTATCCTGCCTATTGAAATAGAATAACCATCCTTGAGACTAGCTATGTCACAATCTGGGTAGGAAAGAGTCCATCCAACAGCGTATAGATATCTTACAAGAGTTGGACGAGCAACGATTGACCTCCCTAGTACATCAAGAGACCTGGCAAAAAATCGTGAAAACAATACATGCTAGAAAAATTCCTAATTACAAGTTTAGCCAAGGACAACTAGTCTTGTATTACGATGCTAGGCAATAACTAATGCCTCAAAAATTTGGTATGCATTGGACTGGACCATATGTGATCAAAAAGTTGTATGACAACAATACAACTAAATTAGCTGAAAGGCTCATTCAAAACTCATGTAAATATTGATAAAATCAAGCCATACTATGTATAAGAAGAGTTGTATGATGTATAGGGTATAATACCAATTTCTTTTTCTTTTTTCTTTTGAAAGTATGGATTTCAGTGTTTGGGAACATGAATTGCTCCACCCATTCTCAGAGACCATAAATTCCAATGTGTATAGCTTTGTATGGAATGATACCAGTTTGGATTGTACAGTCAATTCCAAGCAAACAATCTTTTGTTCTTAAAATTCCGATATAAATATATTGAATCTTGGATGGATATCTATAACTACAAGTGTGGATTATTGTGTATCTTGCTTTACATGAGAAGGCTATTTGTGAATATTATGAATTGTTTTGAATGAAGTGCATAATACATAATGTCGATCAAGAAATGTAAAGTCTGTAAACTGTGATGTTTTGTATATACATGCACAACTAAGTTATTTGAGCTAACTCTTTTGGAATATAGAGAGCTAGTTATCTAATTGTCTATACTGCGCAAAATACTTGGAATCAACCCCATATATTTTTCACATAGGCGGACTCGATGATACTTGTCGGAATATACAAGTAACATCTTGCCCTTTTTGTTTTTGAGTTTTTCTTATTCAATCACACCCTTGCTAGAAAATACGAGAGCGAAATGATTGATCTCATCGTATTGCTAGGGCTTTCTAGCGGGACCAATCCCCCTGTCGAAAAAATCCCTAACAATTGTCAAACACAAGATATGACAGTAGATATTTTTACCAAAGCATCAAGCTTGGATAGACACAAAAAGTTCTATGCAGAACTAAGTTTGAAGGTCAAGGCATTCATGGATTCAGATTAAGGGGAAGTGTTGGATTATTCTCCTACTAATCGACTAATCAACTTTTAATCTTCATCCAATTGATTATTTAGACCTATAGTTTCCTTCGTATTTTTACACAGTCTGCAGAACTACTCGAAAATGGTTTACAGGTGGTTATTGTCACTTCGCCACTTTGAAGACTTCGGAGACTTCGGTTTTTCACATTTTTAGGTTGTCGCATGTTAGACATAACTAAGTAATGCACCTCTTAGTTTAGTAGTCACTAGTTAATCGTGAGCTCAAATTTGTAAGGCCCCTGTTATGAAGAGAAGCCATTATTGAGCACGGTTGTTAGTATGGGATCTACTGTGAGACCATGATGGTTAGGAGATGGCTAGATTACATAGCAGAAAGTCCGGGGGGGAAGGGGGGGGGGGGGGTGGTCCGGGTCCAGAGGACGGAGCCCTTCGAGAAACAGAGGGTCCGGGGGGCGGTAGACCCCCGGTGGGGGGTTTGGGGGGCAAAGACCCCCAACGGCCCCGACGGTACGGCCTCTTCATGATTTGGCTTTCCCACTCCCTGAGCGAAAACACACTTTTAGTGTTTTGCATCCCTCATGATCTTTTGGCTATTTGCTCTCTTAGATGGTGGTCTCTACTATATAACTAACACATTGAGAGGCACTCATCAGTAGTTGGAGCATTCTGTTATTGTGTAGATCAGTCACTCAGAGTCTATTCTAGATCACCATTGAAACCCTTCTTCAGGGTGCACAGATTGGATAGCACCATCATATGTACTGGCTTTATTATCAAAATTTCAAATTCATGTTTATTATTTCTTGTCTACGCTAATTTAGTTGTCAATTGTAATATTGCATTTTTCGGATGTCGCATTTTTTAGCTATCACCGACTCAACAGTTCATTTCTGTAGAGCGACAATTAACATTCAGTTTTAATTAAAGCCACCAACTTGCATTAATTATCAGCAAGTGAATTTTTGGAAAGTCCTAACTGGACGAGTGCCAGCACATCACAGGCAAGTAGATCTCGCAATTGACGACCTAATAGGCTTAATATAAATAGCTGCTCATATTTCTACGTTATCAATAAGCATCTTAGATCATTTTGGAACAATCAAGTATTGAAGCATAATTATCATCTCTCTCAAGCTTTCAAGCTCGAACACTCTTGAGCATTCTAGCTCAGTTCTTCAGAGTTGATTTAGAGTTTGCCATTGCGGGCTTATTAGCGGAAGTGCTTAATTCAGATGTATGTTCTATTTTCTAATGAAACCTGCAGCCAATAATCTTTGATTTTCTCTCTATAAAGCGGATTACAATGGTAAGGTTTTGCTTGGACTGGCTTTGCATCATCTTCTAACGGTATGGAGTGTACCACTGTTATGGCCATATTCGGTTAAGGACCTGGAATAGTCCTAATATGGAAGACCGGCCCTCCAGTATTCGAGATTGTTGGTCATGCCATAAAAAAATTCCATGATTTAATTCCATGTCAAGGCCAGTTTGTGACTAATAACCTTGAGAGGATCCAGACACTCTAATTGAGACATATGGGGTATTGCATGTTTGTGTGACAGATATAGGCATGAGGACTGCATGAAGAGATGTGATCTATTAATAGTTGACCTGCATGGGGGTTGCATGGTTTCATGCACAGGACTCTACTCTCTATATAATGAGGTGGGAATTCTCCCGTCGACATATTGGGTTTAGGTCACCAGTTTCTCTCTTCTCCTCTTGCTTCACATGGCATGGCTTGGGGGCTAGATCCAGGTTTGATCTAGGTTTGGATGGGCGGTTTGGCTCCATTGTCTCTCTTATTGTGTTCTCCTATCCTCATCTTAGTGGCAATCCTTTAGGGTCTTTACATTGGTATCAGAGCACGGCTAAGATGCGGTCTTGGATAGGAGTAGGAGGCAAGCGCTACATCGAATTGGAAGTGCAGATTTTTCAAGGGAAGTTTAGAAGTGGATTTACTAATTCATTGAGCTTTGCAAAGTTATGGTAGAACGCCCTTCTACGCATTGACTTTTGTTAAAGATGTTTTTAATTAGTTTTATTGATGTGAATTAAGTGGAAGTTTTATCAAAGTACTTATTATAGGTGAATTTAAGTTGGGATTCTATAGCATAGTCCATAATTATCCTACGATAATATCCTACATGGCCTAGAAATCCTCTAAGCTCTCGTAAATTGGTTGGTTCTAGTAATTCTAAAATCATTTCTACTTTTTCTATGTCGGCTTGAATGTCGTCCTTCAAAATTTTATGGCCTAACAGGATGCCCCTTCTCTCATCCCGAAGTAACACTTGGCTAGATGCAATTTAAGAGATGTCTCTTGACATCTTCTCAAGGTCTTTTCTAATGCATCTAAATGGTCGTTAGTTGACGAATAGACACAAAAGACTTAGAATTTGTTTCGAACAGGAACACAAATCATGCTACACAGTAACACAGACAGAAAACACTCTCCACAGCAAGCTCACATAGCAACTGTATTTCTCAGAATGAAATTACATTGTACATATAGTTGCTCACTCAGGCCACCCATGCATGACCCAGGTTGCCGTTGGCAAGATGCGTGTCCCGTCGACTTGCCTCATGGCGAGGCCAACTGATCCTTATCAACTGATAGGACCCACAGTACAGTACCACAATGATTCTACTTTAATTCTAACTAAAAGTCGTCCATAAAAATTTCTAAAAACTTACATAAATTTTTTTGGAAAATGTTTGTCATCATACGTTGAAATGTGGCGGGTGCATTACAAAGACCAAAGGGCATTCACGTGTAAGCATATGTCCCCCAATCAGTGGTAAAAGTGGTCTTGGATCTATCTTCCCTTTGATAAAAACTTGATTGTAACCTGAGAAACCATCTAAAAGACTGTAACGTTCATGCCATGTTCATGACCAGCTACCTGGTCAAGAATGGTATCTGTATAAGGTAGAGGATGACAATCCTTTGCTATAGCAGCATTTAATTTTCTAAAGTCTTGGCATACTCTAATCTTTCATGTTTTCTTCTTAGATACTATGACTATTGGTGATACGCATTCACTACTTAGAACAGGATATATGATACCCACTCTAAGGCATCTATCTAATTTGTCTTTTACTAACAAAGAATACTTTGGATTTAACCTGTATTGTCTCTGTCTAAAAGGTATTGCTCCTTGAATGAGATCTATTCTATGTTCTTCCCATTTAGCTGGTAATCCTGTTAAATCATCCATCGACCAAGCAAATACATTTTGATATTTCTGAAGAAGTAGTATGTACTCTTCACACTCTTGGTCTGATTGGTGTTTATATAAATTCAAAATTTTACCTTTACTAGTTTCTATTTCTATAAAATCATTCTTATCAACCATTCCCTCAGTCAAGCTTGCTCTGGTTCCACCCAGAACTTCCCTCGACTCGGATGTTGTTGGTAGCTCCATTTCCTCTTCCTCATCAATCTCATAGCATTCTATGAAATTGATCCAAGATTCAGTAAGTCCTCCTACCTCCTCACCCCATCTCATAATGTGACCCCCTATTGGGCCGTTGTGAGAATGCTTGAAAAAAATATTTGTTTGGTTGACCAATTTATAATAGCATCTGCTTGATATAACCATGGTCTTCCAAATAATATTGAGTACGGTGGTGTGTCTAATGGGTTTATGACAAAGAAATTCATGACAAACGTCTCTGCCTCTATAATCATGCTAACACCCTTCAACTCTTCTACTAGAATGCATTTAGATGCATCTGCTAAATGGATTTGATGGTGAGTGGTAGGCCGGATCTGGATTTCTAATCCTAACTCTTTAACCATTGTCTTGGTCATTAAGTTAATACTAGATCCTGATTCTACTAGTATTCTATCAATAGTATGGCCACCTATAATGGCACTAATCTCTGGGACTCCACAATCTCCTCTATCTACATATTCTACTCTACTGCTGTATGCAGGTATGGAAAATGTGACAAACCTCTCTCCTTCCTCAGTCCTTGTGGACTGAACTCCTTCTTCCTCTGAAGTATAATGCGAGGAAGATGTAGGTGTCTCACCTTCATATTTGTCCTCCTCCCAGGAACCGTAATTCTTTTATGACTTTCCCTTGTTGATATCTCCATCTGATCTCTGAAGGTAATTTTCTTCTTCTTCCAGTGAGTTATGACATCGGCTTGGTAGAGCCATGGTCATCCTAATAATACTTTATATGACGACTTCCTTTTAGTCTTTAATATAACAAAGTCCATAAGAAACTTATGGTCTCCAATATAGACTGTAACTTGAGACAATTCCCCTATTTGTAATCTTCTAGTTGCATCAGCTAATCTCAAATGTCTTAATGTGGGTGCTCTTCTATGGTGGATGCCTAAATGTTGCACAATGATTTGCCACATCTATTTGTTTCCACCATGTTTTCAGCATATGAGAAATACGCAAAAAAACTGACATTTTTGCTACATTAATAATTTTCACTATATTTTGCAAAAAATGCGACACTATTTTGGAATTGGCTATATTAGCTTATCCATCATTTTGGGAAAGCAAAAATTTGCGACACTTGAACCTTCGCATTTTTTGGGATATGTTTGGCACTTGACTTGTTTGAATTCATTTGCCATTTTTATTTTTGCAAAAATGCCGACACTTCAGCCTTTGCACATTTCGCTCATATATTTCAACGAAAAAAAATGACAGTCTTCGCCGCCAATATTTGTGTATACTATTTATTTTCACAGTTCAATACTCATGAATAGCTTGTTGAGCTTTTGCAAACTGAGCGAAGCATTTGTGTAATTTATTCTTTTTATTTTTTATTTTTTATTTTATTTTATTTTATTTTAGGACTAGATACTTATTTTTGAGCCTATACCTTCAAAATGTGGACACACTATCATTAAGTATGAGTCTAATCCGTCGATATACCATCAATACACTGAACACCTCAAACACTCCTGTTTTTCGTTTTTCTATCACTCTTTGCTTTCTGTTTTTGCGATTTTTATGATCGAGCTCTTTTCCGCCATCGCTAGTTCACTAATACTACTACCATGGCCATCGTTTTCAGATCGCATTCTAAACCAGTGCTACCAGTTTTACAACCTTTTGCTGTTAGAGCTCGGATTGAAGGACTATTTCAATTTGATCCCTCAGTCATTCTAACAGACCTTTGTCATGAATTCATTTGAAATATTGATGAAACTGATGACGGACATATTCATAGTATTGTCTGTAATAAGGAGATTGTTATTTTTGAAAGCTTTTATTGTTATGCATTAGGATTGTCTATTGATAGCACAATTCGAGTCACAAAGCCCGACTACATTACTAGAAGCAGAGCTTTTCAAGAGGAAGCATATCTTGAGAAGAGGGGATATAAGCTGTCTTATATCAGAGACCCAAATCTCAAGAGTTTTGTTCACTTTGCTCTTGCTTCAATCTTTTTGCCGGAGCAACATTATACCATTTCCAATAAAAACATGGGATATCTGTTGAGAGCCTTAGATGACGAGCATATTGCATTCAGATAGATTGCTTTCAAGCTGTAAATTGATAAAAAGTCAATAGTATTCAACACTCATATTACAGTTTGGGATTTTTTGTATGCGTGCTAGAGTCTTGACTGTGCAGGAGGATATCAGGATAGCTCCGGTGCAGCAAGTAGCAGATTTATCTATTGAAGAAGCTGACTCTCAGATGCAGACAACGAAGACGACCTCAACTGAACTTGCTGAATCATCATCGTTAACATAGAAGAACACAAGTTTAGTGAGAGGATCTTCTCCTTCATCACAGTACAACCCAGGCTCTAGCAGTGAAGAAGTGCAAAAAGCAGTCGGAGAAGACACTGAAGCAGCTGCTGATCCTAAGCTGGTGCAGGAAGACATTCAACCAAGATACCACATGAAGAGCGGGAAGTTCCTGCCATGAATCAAGAACATGATGATGACGATGTTGAGTCACCAGTCCTGGATGAAGAACTTTATTTGAAGACCTTCGGGACGCTGCTATCAGATACCCAGGTAGCCATTCAACACTTCGTCAGCCTGGAAAAGGTCTCAAGGAAGCTCGAAAGTAAGTATGATTCTATACGAGCAGACCTAACTCAGAAGATGAAGAGTTGGAGGCAATAAAGACTGAGCTATTGTAGAAAAGTGAAGAACTTGAAGCAGCTCAAGTGGAGCTGTCAAAGAAAAACATAGTCCTAGAAGAAGCCCAAGGTAGGTTTGATGCTACCATGGAAGCACTTGAGGCAATGCAGAATCAATCGAACAATTTTGAAAATGAAAATGCATTACTCAAGCAGCAGATCCAGACCCTGCAGGCTTCTCTACAGGAAGAAAGACACACTCAGGCTAATCTACGAAGCACCAACAAGGAGTTGAACGACAAACTCAGTGAAGCAATTATCGACAAGGATAGCGTTGAAGCAAACCAGAAGCAGCTGCAGGACTCTGTTGTCCAACTACAGAATTCTACAAACATGCTACACAAAGACAACAAAATCTAGAAGAGACAGAATAAGGAAGCAATCTTATGGCGAATAAGTGCCGAAGTAACACTTGGAATATGTGTATCTCACGGCAGAGACAAAATTGACTCGAAGGGTATCCAAGAGAGAATCATTCAGACCTTCCAGCTACAGTATCTCCAACCACAGATGGTTGCATACAAAAAGTTAAAGAAAGAGTTGGAAGAGACAAAAATCTAATTCACGCAAGATCCAGATTCCTGAAGAAGAACCTATCCATCACCAAGACCAGTCGATGCAGACGGATGCGCCAGTCCATGATATATTAGAAAAGGCCATCCAGATTCATGTAGTTTTCCAGCAAATCCACAGAGATCAAACAGTCCAGACTGATGCCGAGGATGTTGAGAAGCCAAAATCAATTGCCGAAGCTGCTGTAGAAGAACCACCCATTTTAGCAATGATTTTGCAGCAGATTGAAACTATACTAAGTGGCAATGTACAAAAAAAAAAAAGGTAGTCTACTCACTACTAAGATCAGAATTTACTACATTTCAGCAGGAACTAACCACCTTCTTACCCCCTCTGTTTAGTCCAGAACTCCAATGGAGAATGGATTACCTCTTTTTGCCAAAACTTTTTGGTTATACCAAAGAGAAATGGGAAAGTCCTTGGACTTCCACCAATCTTAAAAATATTTGGGCCAAACTAACAATGCACCAAAAAGGTGTCTTGGCCTTAGCCATTGTTCAAAAATAGTTCAATGTGCCAATAAACTACATCCATGTTATTACAAGATGTTTGTATATATACATCCTCGAATACTTGAAAACCTTTGAAAACACAATTTTTCCTACTTTGGACTAGTATGTGGAGAAATTGAAAATAATAAATATTTTTGATGTTCATGAACTTGTTCCTAGTTCTTTATCCATTTCCTACAAATACACCAGTCATCATTTTTTTCCTGACTTATGGACTATTTATACAGATTGGGAAGTAAATAACGAAAGCACTCTATAAAAGGATGTAACTCATGGAGAGACACATGTTCTCTCTTCTCTCTCTCATTTCATCATTATACATGGTTCTCTTTGGGTTCTACTACTCATTGGTGCACTCGCATGATGTTATCTTGCAATCTTTTGTGTAGAATGCTCATATTTTGTTATTTTTGGTTCCACATGTGTGAAATACAGTAGGGTATTGTATTGTATGGACAACAAACATATTCTATGTTTTGGTTCATGTTTGATCAGTATCTCTTAGAGTTTGCATCTCATTTTGTATGTAGATGCTAATTTTTCTACATTGATAGGATTGTTGGTTTGCTCCTTATTGTAACCAAAGATCAGGGACATGGATTGAATTTTGAATGATCTAAAATCCTTCACATGGTATCAGAGCTCTTGTGTTTCAGGTTATGAAAGGATCAACCATCTTTAGCAAGGATTTGGAGGAGTTACCAATGCTAGAGCATGCTAGATTGATTTCTACTCAAAAATCAGCATTTTTGCATGTGTAGAATTGATCTTTTGTAGGTCAAAACTCAATATAGGGTTATATACTTGATCAATTCCAATTTCAAACTTGGTTTACTGAAACTATATGATTTTTGGTGCATTAGGAAGGTCTCATTGGAGGCTACAAGAAGATATATCAAGTTTCTAGAAATTGCATGTAGATAAGAGAGATTCAAATTTTTGTGATTTTGTCAAAACCCTAATCAAACCCTAATTTTGATTGGATCTCTAGTTTGTGAGGTTACTGAACTTCATTTGAGTGTGTTTTAATCTTAGGAATTGGCAGGAATCATTAGATTGAGGATAGATCAAGATTTCACTGTTCTATTTGTTGATTTTCTAGTTAGAAGTGCTAGAAGAGATTTGAGAGGTTCCATATCTTTGTGATTTTTTCTTGAGTTCATTTGTTGACATTCAAGAGGGTGCTTTGTGCATTGGAATAGGTTGAAAGAAGAAGATCAAGTCATTGCAACATGGCTACAAGTGGTGGATTCATGCTGGAAGGCAATGATAGGCATACCTCAATCAACTATTCTACTTGGAAGGTGAGGATTGAGTCCTTATTGGAGATGAATGAGTTGATGGAGATTGTTGCAGGTGTGGAGGAGAGGCCTCGAGCACCTCAAGATCAAGTGAGATATGACAAGAGAGCTAAAAGAGCTCTACACATGATTAAGATGAATGTTACCAATAAACTTCTCAAGGAAGTTGGTAAGTGCACATCATCTTTGGAGGCTTGGGAAGCTTTGAAGAAGCTTTATGAATCCAACTCTACATCAAGAGTGCTTACTCTTAGGAGGCAAATCTTTCAAAGTTTGCAAAAGAAGGAAGAGAGCACTCATGCCTTTGTTTTGAGGGTTAAAGCATTCAATGATGAGTTAGTATGTATTGATGAAAGCATTAAGGAGGTAGAACTTGTTCAAGTTATACTTAATGGCTTTTTGGATGATCATGCTAATCTTGTTCAAAGTTTTGCTATTGAAAAGACTTTGCCAAGTATTGTGGATTTTCAAGATATCTTGGTGAATGAGGAGTATAGGCTTCAATCAAGAGGAGGTGGATCTACATTGACATCTCATTGTGAAGAGGATGCTATGTTCATCAAAGGCAAGTTCAAGGGCAAAGGCAAAGGCAAGTGGTCTAAAGGTCAAGATTAAGGTGAGACTTCCTCTTTTGGAAAAAAAAAAAGATAAGTCTAAGTTGAAATGCTTTTATTGTGGAATCAAAGGGCATTTTGCAAATGAATGTTTGAACAAGCAAAGAGATGAAGGTAGCAAACAAATCAACTTTACTACTAATGATGAGGATCTAGGTGGTGGTGATTCTCTTTTGATGTGTTTTCAAGTCCAATATCAAGTGAAGGTGACAAAGATTCATGGTGGATTGATAGTGGAGCTAGTGCACACATGACTAGTCACAAGGAGTTCTTTACTTCTTTGGTCACTTACGATGGAGCCAAGAAAGCAATTCACATGGCCAATGGTGGTGAGTGTGTGATTGAAGGTATTCGTTTAATTCCTATTTGTCTCTCTACTAATAGGAAAGCAAGACTTGATGGTGTTCTCTACATTCCTTCACTTTCAAAGATTTTGTTAAGTGTTGGTCAAATGATAGAGAAAGGATACATGGTAAAGTTTGGTGGTGATGTTTGCTTCATTACAAAGGAAGAAATCTTGGTTGCTAGGGGCAATAGACAAGGTAGACTTTTCAAGCTTTTGTTATGGCTAACAAAACGGATGGAATGGAAAAGGAGAATGGTCTCAACTTTCCAAAGTTACTTTTGAGCATCAATAAGATTGGTGGATCTTATGCAAAGTCTAACAAGCTTCCTTATGCTAGATCTAGGTCAAGATCTAATATGCCTCTTGGAGATGTTCATCTTTGTGCTAACTTGGCTAGTCTTGAGGATAATGATGGTGTTTCAATGGATCTTCATGGCAAGTGCAAGTATGCAAAAGGTAAGGAAAGAGCTAACTTCATTGTTGTTAATGATTTCTTTGATCATATGTCAAAAGATGTTGCTAGGTGCATGCATGAAGGAGGTGGTTCTTCTACATTCTTTTGTGATGAGTCCAAGAAAGTCATTTTTTCAGCAAGTGGAGTCACATGTCTTCATAAAGAGAGTAGATCAAATGGTTCTATCAAGAGACTTGGTGAGGGAGATAGTCACAAGTCAAGGAGAAGAGAAGTATTTGAAGAGTTCAAAGTAGGATGTATTTTGAAAAATGTCATTGTGAATGATAGTGAGGAAGAATCATTATCATATGAGTCATTTCCTAAAACATTGAGTAGAAGCTCTTGTTTGAAAAAAGAGAGTACTTCAATCATCCTTATGTTGAAGGTACTAATCATTTTTTTCATGGATTCTAATGTCTTTGAGGTTTCTACTTCTTATGATGCAATCATTAAGAGGGAGTCTTATGAAGGAAAGAGCAATGGAAGATTGGTTCTTGGGAAGATCCAAGTCATGGATCTCACATCTCCTCATCAACTCAAAGGATTCTATGATTATGAATTGATCACTCATGATTGAGATGGCAAAAGGTTGGTTGGAGAAGACTACATGGAACAAATCGAGAGGCAATTTCTTCAAGACAAGGGAGATCTCATTGGTGAGCTTATTGAGGTTTTGTATGAACTCAAGAGGGCTGAATTTCTTAGGTTTGATACTCATCTTCACCTACTCTACTTCATGTTGGATGGAAAGTTTGGAATCTATCTTTTGATTTATGATGGTGACATTGGTAACATTGTTTTCACTAACCTTTGTGGAAATTCGAGATCAAGCATTGATGAGATCTTGTTGGATCTAGATCATATGTTCTCATTCCAATGACAATGATTCTTACAATTCTATGCAGCAATACACATCACAACATCAACTCTGCTCAACATTAGTTTGATCATCAATGCAACCAATCGACTATCCTTCTCTAGATCGCCCAATATGGTACTTGACAAATCTCCAACTCTACGCTCTCTCCACACTACTCAGTCCTCTGTGACCTCTCTCTCATCCTCCACTATCAACAACAGAGGTCCCCCTCCTCTTCGTCAATTTCTCCTTTCTATCTTCTCTCTTCCTGGCTTTTTTTGCCCGCCATTTAGTTTCTTGGATGTCGCTTTCAACAACCAAGTATAACTGAATGTGGTTTTCTCAACTCCCCACTAACATGTCACATTCTCGAGTAACTAACTAATTTGTCCTCAACTCGTGGTCTTACACAACAAGATGCCATGGTTGGGTCATTAAGTTACAAGTCTAGTTACTTTTAAGAACACAAAAAAACTTAGATCAACCATCAGTCGGTTAACCTTGATATTGGTAGAGAATCTACCAAAACCAAATTAGACATTGTAAAGCACAGTATAGAGGGAAACCAATTGACTGATATGACTAACACCTCACCTTGCCACCTTAGCTGCACACATGTGAGAACAGAGTGTAAAAAATTCTGTAATAGGGTGCACTTCCTCTATGTGAAATCATGCAAAATCATGCAAACACCACTCTAGCACCAAAAGTCTTAAACAGTCTATTAGACTTCCATGAAGCCTTCATATAGCTCCTAAGAAGCAATATGGATTGAGAACAAAGATTGTATGGCTTGTAGGAGGGCGCTCTAGCTACCAACTTGATGGATCTGGAGCATAAGACCCGGTCACCAATTTACAGTTATGATAGATTTTTGGGAAGGACAAAAGGAGTACCAAAAAGACTAGATTGGTTCCATGAATGATCATTTTGTGGATTGATAGCAATCTATCTCCCAAAAACCACCAAAAAAAGGCTATTTTTGGCTTTTTTCGGCCTCCTACATTCACTATTCTCTGAAATCTTGGCTCTAACTTTAGGAAAAGCTTCAAAAGACTTTGATTAGTCCACTTACAAGGTCTACAAGGAGTTTCATAACAATATGAAACCATGCATCCCCATCCCAAACACATGCAACTCAATTTACATAGTTATAGCCATCTAAATGATCTGATCTTGTTGGATTTTAGCTCTTAATATCGATTTCTAGTCAAAAATCATCAAAAACATGTCTTAATTAAAAATTTTGACTATATAATAATAATGTATCAGACTCATCCTGAAGATTGTGTCTTGATTAAAAATATTAATAATGTATAAGAGTGGCAAAAGCCTCAAGATAGCTTCCTCCCCTTTCTGTAGTTTATGGAGAGAAGCTATTGACTCTCCTTTTTTATTTCAAATTTTAGCCTCATCCTCAAGTCTCTTGGGTTTAATTGGGATGCACTTAGATGACCCTCAAAAATCATGATTGCAATATTTAAAGCCTTTGATCAATCTAGGCGCCATAAGGGTCTAGCACCCCATATGTGAATGAATGTACATGAAGTTCATTTCAAAAGATCAAATAATGGGTTGCGAAACTATTCTACAAGTAGTAGTAATATTGTAAAGCAAAAAAAACTTGCAAATATGAAAAGCTTGATATGTATTATTGTGTTGGTTATGGAATTTTCTACCTAATGAATACTTTAAGACTTAAATGGTTTCAAATCATGCATGTTTTTAAGTGTACAACAAAGGACTATAAGAATTGTACAAATCAAAAATATTGTCTGATGTGCCACATGGAGGTGTACATTGGTAAATTATAAATGACATGAAGGCTTCATATGTTTAGACTTTACATAGAAACACTTGGTAATAGTGAAGTGAAATAGTATACAATTATATTTCTTGCACATTATATGTCATTCATTTGATAGATTTGTAAAGCTTTGTGGTGAAGTTCAAAGCACATAGCATGTCATGTCTTGCCATGTGCAATATTCAGTTGGAACACATTAGAAAAGGCATATAGCCATTGGAATAATATTCCACATAGTTATTGTTGCCCTACTTAGTAGCATATTTCTTGTCAAATGATAACCAATTATTCAAATCATTAACATTAGTTTAATCTTGAAGTAAAATCTGCTTATAGTACATACCACTTGCTAGTGCTCACTACATCAAAGTTAGAAAACTAATCACATATACAAAAAACAAGTGTTAACTCAAGACCAGTGAAGTAAAAAACAAGTGTTAACTCGAGACCAATGAAGAAAATTTGAAATTGGTTGCTTTTGCATATGAGGTAGCCACACAAATATCAAATCTACTTGGAACTAGTTTTAAATGCCATATTTATCAATCAGGAAAACTTGAAGATTCACAATTGATAAAAATTAACTAGCAAACAAATTAATTCTTAAAAAGCTTCTATAAGACCTTGTTTTTCTCTAAACTATGATCTTAAATAAAACATTGAACCAAATCATTCCAAATACCAATAGGAATTATTTATCTGAATAACTCATTATTATCCTCACATAATTCAATCAATGCCCATTGTAACACATGTGCCAACAAATGCTTGACTAACATGGGACAAGCAAGAGATGTAGCTAAAATATTTTTTATTTATGACGAAGATATTTTATCTACAGTAAATGGATTGTGATGAGTATATTATACTACATTGTTTTCTAGTTTAACAAGAAGAGCACAAGTCCTTGATCCTTGCTTTTTCTTGAATGTTATTTTACAAGAAAAACGATTGGTGACAACAATCAAGTCAAACTAGACCAACACAACCACCTTTTTTTGCAGTTGAATGTCACCTATGTCAAATCTTATTACTTGTCTAAAAATCTTTTACTACAATGTCAGTGGAAAAATTAATCAAGATATATATTTTTGGAACATACTTAGCCTTCAAACAAAAATGAAAGGCCCTTCCATAGGAAGTCTAAGTTTTGTTAAAGAAAGATAAAAGGGCCCATTTAGCCTTGTATTGAATCCATGTCAATCTACGATACATAAAAAAAATGCATGCACTAGTTGTGGAAGGAGAGACAAATAGGTGGTTTTATAAGTAAGCACACAATTGTTTTTTCACATGTCACCAATCACATGTGTTGTGTAGGTTGAATCCATTATGAATGTATTGAAATTTCATATTTTAGCATGTTGGGTTTTCTTATTGCCAACCATTCACTACACAAGACAACATAGTCAAAGGAGAACTAGGCTCTTTAGCCATAAATTTCTTTGCAACATGAAAGTACTTAACACTATGTATTATATAAAAAATACACAACTAGAAAGTGAAAAAGCTTTTCAAGGAGACTTTTAGGCTTTGTTTTAGTTAGTTATACTTCAATTAGTTATGAAAAGTCAAGAATGAGTTTTTTCTTCGTCAAGATTAACATTATGATGGCACAAAGCCCCTCAATTTTTTTAATGTTTATGATATGAAGTCAAGAGAAAGGTTGATAATTTGCCTATTTATCAGCAAAAATATTTTAGCTTGTTGGTTGTTTTATGTTCATGCTATAGTTACATATGGTATTACTCCTGCTTTGATTATTGAAGGATGGGAAAACCCATCAATGTACAAATAGATGAAAGCACATAGAATGATAATGCCCATTGGAAAATAGTAACTAACCTAAAAAGCTTAGTAAATCCTACTGCTTGATGTAAGTCACTAACTTGAATAGTTGCAATAATAGGTAATCCAGGAAGCTTCGAACTTGTTGCCCCTACAAATTGAGCTCGTCGAAAAATTGAAAGCGCCTGTGAACATTGTAATGCAACAGAAATACATTGACGATAGAAAGATACAATGACGGATGGTAATGTTACACTTTGCCGCTAGTGCTTCACAACAAGCTCCGCACATAATGACAAAAAAATCATTAAATATCTTGTGAAGACATCCATATGTTTCCAAAGCAAATGGGATGAATTCTTCACCAGATGCACAATCATTATAATCTTTCTCCTTCTCTTGAGCTGCATGAGATGGGGCAACCCCTTGCGTGGTGGAAGAACGATGAAGAAGGTCCTGTTGAGAGGGATCAACAATAACAACATCTCCAAGAGTGTGAATTCCCTCACATGAGAGAACAAGGTCAATACGTCGACGAAATGATGGCCCTTGCAAAATGTGTGTCTGCTCTCAAACAACATGGAAGCCACTATCATGAGCAATAGCTACAAGAACATCATGACTGGAATCATGTGACACTATACGATCTCCACCTGAGAGGCAATGCATAGATGAGTACCCAAGGAATTTAACACATGCCCACATGAACACTTAGAGAGCCCACTTAACATTGGATGTGTAAGTCCCAACTTGGTAAGAAAGGCAATGATACACAAGTCAGAGGAGAGTCAATAGTGGAAGAACTAGATGTGCAACTAACCAAGCCTTTGCACCTGGACCAACACATAAAAAAAGATGAACTTGAACTACATCAGATGGTGAATCATTGATACGTTGAGTGAAGGAATAAAAGTGAAGATGATCCATAAGAGTCTTTTGAGAAACCAATCGCTGATTTGCCACTAAAGATTCAAAGGGAGGCATAAGAGACTGCACTAGTGGTGGAAGTAAATCTCTATTTTGAAAAGAAAAATTGCCGGTTTCCACATGAGCCATCACATCAAGAAGAAGAGACTAGTTACCATGTTGAAACATGAAAACTAGTGCAGAGGCAACAAGAGCCCAACTCCCTAGAAAAGTAGTTGTAGCAGTATACGCGGTAGATACTAGACCAATACCACCTTAAGAAGTAGGAAGAGAAATTTTTCACTTAGAAAACTGACCTTCACGAGTGTCAAAGATACGTGGCCCTAAAATTCGACCAAATACGCCCAACAAAGTATCATCAAAATCTTGAAGTAGTGATAATATGTCAATTGAAGGAGAAACACAATGCAGAAGTTAGTCAGGATGTTGGGCAAAGCACTGAGTGAGAATTCTGAAAGCAACTTGATAGTTCCCAAGCTTTGAAAACATGACGAGTAAATGCATCCAAAGAATCGTGCATAAATGAAGTAACATACCCAAGAGAACCGATGGGAACACCAAGTACCTTAATGCCATGCTTAGGAGTAAGGAGTCCTACAAGGAAGGAGAAATCAGCTGGAAGGCCTTTTGGACACCAAGCTATACACTTAGACCTGTTAATGGTAAGCCCAAGAGAGGAAAGCTGCTCTGAAAAATGCAAAAAAGCTGGGATGACATCACTAGCAAGTCCCACAACATGCATATCATCTACAATGGAGGGGAATAAACAGGAGGAAAAAGTCATAGTAGTAGCACGCAAAGGACGATAATGTGCCAAAAAGAGGTCCACCTAAGGGATCTCCCTATTAAATTCTTTTAATAAAAGAAATGATGATAACATCACTTGTACGAGAAGCATGACTAAAGTACAAATGAGCACTTTTAGAAGAGAAGCAACACACAAAAGAAATGAACAAGGCTAGCATATCCCGAGCATCATGTAGTTCTTGAAAAATAGCTGCTGGAGAAACATAGTTGAAAGCATTAGCAACATCAACCTATAACGCCACCCAATCAGGATGAAGATCCAAAATAGCTCGTAAAGCATGAACAACAGTCTCACAACCACCAGGAGTAGCACAACCAAACTGAAAGGGAAAAAGATGAGCATGAAAGCTTCCAGAAACTGAAAACAAAGTGCCCTTGCAATCAAGTTGTATAAACACTCACCTATCACAATCAGACGCACAACATCTGAGGGTTATCCAATGCTAAAAGACGAGCGGCACCTGCACCTAAGATATGAACAACTGAAGGAGGAATCTGCCCACAAGCAATGAAGGAGCACACCTCAAAAAGAAGATTAAAGTCACTAGCAGAATCATCTGGATAAAAACAATCACGCAGGTGCTCAAAAACCATCCTTGAAGGCCCACCAGTGGAGAGATGAGGATTGCAAAAAAAAAAAACTTTAATAAAATGAATCTCTGCCAGTTGGAGATCGAAGTCAGGGCTGAAGGTCTTCTACAAACAAAGGGAGAGTATTATTGGCATCGGAATGAATCCGTTCCAATGTTTGAATAGTAGTAGAAGAAGGCATTGTTATAATTGAAGGAGCAAGGCATGTGTTGCACGAGAATATTCACCAGCTACCCAAGAAAAACACAATGGCATAGACGATTATGAATAGGAATGGATGTAGAGTCTGAGATAGAAACAAACTCACATTTTTTCACAAGCGCATTGCAACAAAGATCTCCATGCAAATGGAATTTTCAAATCAAAGACCATCATCAAGCATGGAGGAAGCACATTACCAAGCTAGTTTTTGAGGAGTGTGAAAAATTGTCAAAATCTATCTTGGTTATTTTATGATTTTATGTTTGTGAGTACATTTCACACATGTGGAGCATGTTCCCACATGTGTAAAATAGTTATAATTAGTTTATAATGTTGAATTTAGGGGTGGGTGTCATAAAGATTGCTAGTCAAGCATCTTGGTGTCACTAGGTGATAGGGCCAATTTTGGCTTTAGAGATGAAATAGTCAAGTACACATGTTTTGTCATGATTAGGCCAAAAGTCAATTGTGATGTATCTCGAGCTAGTTAGGTTGCTTACAAGTGTCCAAGTTATATTTGATGAGTGATCAAGTCAAAGTGTTGGCAAAAGCCAAATGGTCCAATCATAAGTGAGAGATTTGTTGGAAGGGTCCAATCAAAAGTTAGGGATTTCTGCATCACTCATCCAATAGGATTAGAGAGTCTATGTTTAAGGGGTCCAATAGGATTGAAGCATGGATTTTTGAGTCAAAATGGAGATCTCTCAATTTTGTGTGTATTTCCTTCTCTCTCTACTAAAGAGCAAAATTGGTCTATTATCTCTCTACCCGAGGAGAGGAGCTTATTTTGCCTTAGTTTTATCATGAAGAGCTTCCACACATGTGAAACACTTTTGGTTATGAATGTATGCATGTAGATTTGCCTCTTTGCCTTAGATTTTGACATAGATCTTGGATTTCAATCTAGATTTTGACATAGATCTAGGATTTCAATCTTGAGTTGATCTAAAGTGCAAAAGCATTGCTTAGGAGATGGCATATTCACACGTTAGGCATTCCCACATGTGTAAATTTTCACATGAAAATGCTCACGATGATTGGTCATATGTTGAGTAGCTCCAGAATCCAGAAACCAAGAATTATCCAATAGTGCTTTTTGGTCTTTGACCATAAATGCTCTTTCATCCAAGTCGATGTTGGGAGGTGCTGTGACTTCATTCTCTTGTTGATTTGGTTTCCTACTAGCATTCTTAGCTTTGAAAACCCTGCAATGTTGAATCTCATGATTAGTGCGCTTGCAATACTTACAAAACATCTTCTTCTTTGACTGTGGATTTGATAATTGTTCTTGACTTTGAGTCGGTTTCTGATTTGATGCGGACTGCTTAGAGCTTTTTGCTTCTATAATTTTGAGCCTTTGTTGACATATAGAGCTTGAGATGATGAAGTCGACGAAGCATCTTGACTTCTTTGATTATCTTCTTGCAGCAACATAGTGATAACTCTAGTAAGAGTCAAATCTAACCTTATGTTCAAAGATGTCTGTAAAGTTCAACCTAATCTTGGTTTGAATACTAAGATCTGATGTAGGTTGATTGGGTGGAGATATTTTGTTATTGAAAGTTTGATGGTTGGAAAACTTATGGATGTGGAATTATTCACTTAAGAGATTTCCCAAATATGTTATTTACTCATGAGGAATATAGTTCTTTTGTAGCTGAGTTGCAAGATTCTTAGTGAGTAATGTGGGTAACATATGTGGATTATAGAAGAATATGCCAATTTATAGCCTTTTTTTTTATGCATAGGAACATAGTTGGATATGTTGGTTATGTACATCCTAATCTTGGATCTACCATGCGTTTTCTATGTACTGAGTTTATATCATATACTTAAACTAGTCATTGAGCATAGACATATGAACAAGTAATGTTCGAAATAGTTACTATGGAAATGATAATTCATTAACTTAGTAATGGTTTAGAAGAGAATCTAAAAGTGGTCTTGATTTGGAATAAGTTCCAAGATAAACCATTTGGCACTTAGACATTTGAGATTTCTGAATCATAAGCAATTGACTTGAGTAGTTGGATTACTCCTGATTAAAAGTTAATTGGTTGAATAAGCAGTGTGAAGGAATTCAGTAGAAACTGTTTTGGTTAATCT
This sequence comes from Diphasiastrum complanatum, assembly GCA_029204225.1. Taxonomy (NCBI): domain Eukaryota; kingdom Viridiplantae; phylum Streptophyta; class Lycopodiopsida; order Lycopodiales; family Lycopodiaceae; genus Diphasiastrum; species Diphasiastrum complanatum. Next base: position 55,312,951 of record CM055102.1, on the reverse strand, counting down.
ATATTGCTTATAAGACACATGATTTGTGAGTCATCAGAATTCATCAATAAAAGTTGTGTGCATAGAATATAGGAAATTCTTGGTATAGACTCTAAGTTATTGACTATATCCCAGTGAGCTCATATTGGATGACAGAGTTTAAAATATGTCAAGGATAACCACTGAATTCAGTTGGAATTTAAAAAAACTTTGTAATCTCTAGATTTTGTTCTAGAGGTTTGTGTAAGGTTTTTGTAGTGAAGACAAATGTTAAAATGGTTTTGGTTTGTGTTCTGTCTTTAATTATTTGACTGATTTTGGATAACTCATAATCTTGTTAAAGATTAGATTGGAAGAATATTCTTGAAAAATCCAGTAATTTCCTTGGGGGAAAATATTTTAGAATAATTGTTATATTTCTTGAATGGCATGTTGTACATATACTCTAGTATCTTTCAATGATTAAGTATAGTTTTGGAATCTTGTAAATTATGATTGAAGAATCATAAGATTCTAAATGTTTATAATTGATGGATCATAAATTGATATTTAATTGTTATTAAAAGAAAATGTGTTGATGTTTTAAGATGATGAGTAATTTTCAATACATTTGAAAGAGTCACGAATTTAGATCAACAATCTAAATTTCTTTACTTCAGTGTTTAATTTGAGAACATTCGTGTCTCACAGGCATTGTCATTAAGTAAATTGTTTTTACTTGTGGAGAGTTTGCTTATGTTAGTGGATGAAGCTCTACTACAGATTGTGGTCTATAGATGCTTGTGTATGGTTTTCAGCCTAGGTCTTTGGTAAATTAGGAGACAGACAAATCTATCAAGACTGAATGATTGCTATTGTCTTGGATGAGATGAGGTTGCATCTGACTCTAGATCGATGATTAATTCAATGATAAATAATGTGCCAAAAGAATCTTGAATGAAATAGAAACACCAAAGAGGAAACTGTGAGCTTAATCTCCAACAAATCCCCATGTATTATGTCACGATTTCTTTCTCGTACTTCCTTTAAACTACTTTTCATAGTGTTTGAGATGACACTGTGAGCCTTTTTTAAGTAAGCCCTCTATGCACACTCCTCCCTTCCAAATATGTATAGGCTGTAGATTTGTGAGTATTTCACCATGTCATTCCCCGTTTCTGATGTTTTCTAGTAAAACAAATTCAGGTCAAGGAACGTTGGTGTTCTTAGTTTAGACAACTTTCTTTTTCTTTTATTTTCGAGTTTTTTTTTTCTCTCTCAATATTTTCCTCTTGAATTAACACATAGTGCTAATGAGTGAACCTGGGTTCTAGGGGATCGTGAGCCCTATAGTTCCTGTATATTCTGACCCTCTTCCTCTCTGCAGCATGGCAAGCTAATGACACACTTACACTCTTTCTCTCAGGCTTAACAGTAGTTCAAGTGGCTAAGATCTTCTCTCTGACATTTCAAACCCAGTTCACATCTCACAATAGCCATTCTATCAACAACAACTCCTCCTCTCAACATCTCAGAATTTAGTAGCAGTGTGATACAACAATCACTTAACTGGCGACAGCTTAACTCTATCACACAAGCATGGCAAGAGATGGTAGGCTAAAATTATAACAATCACTTTTAGAACATGTTTAAGTGTAGTATACATGAATCCAAAGAAGGGAGTTAAGGATCATCACTCTCAACTCAGAACAGAAACAGTTAGCAGACTTGCAGGGAATAAAAATCTCAGAATTCAGAGGAAGAAGTACCATTCTACCAAGGGATGGTAGTCTTGAAAATCACAGGAAATCCATCACCACAGCCATATCACCAGAGAACAGCAAAGTAGTAGCAGATTATGGCGATAGTATTCAATCTCTAAACATACTCAGCAGTGTGAAGATCACCACAAAAACCTGCAAATGATAGTGAACTAAAAAAGGGACTCTTAACCTCATTGCACACAACATTTTGCCATCTTGCTCCTCTTTTCATTCTTCTTAGCCTTCACTAGTCACTTCTTAAGGCATTAAATGTGATTCAATTTTTTAATCCATGTGTCTATGGAAGACTTCATCATGCCTATTTGGTTTTAGGCCCATGGTAGTGGATAATGGCCCTCTTAAAGAGCCCATAGTCTTTGAATTGGCCATTATGGTTCCTTTTCCCTTTGGCTAGCATTAAAGGATGGTTGGCCCCTTTTCCATCTAGCAATTAGAAGGGTACTTTACCAATTACTAAGCCCACTTGCTTTTCTAACCATAGCCTCAATTAAGGATCTTCTAATCCCTCTTTGCTTTTGGCCTTTTTAGCATATGTCTAATGGAGTTAGCCCTCTATTCCGCTTGATTTTTCATTTTGTGACCCCCTTAACCTTAATCTTTGTTGCCGCAATTTTGGTGACTGAGCCCTCTCTTCCCACTGAGTAGCAACCTGAAAACACAATACTTCAGCTTTTATATTAGTATCGAAAATCATAATACATTGCAAAATTTTGATGTAGTAAACTATACTATAGGCCGCTTATTCAAAGGCCGTCAAAAATTTTAAATGCCAATTCTAAGGCCATAATTCCTCTAGCCGCATTACGGGTGGGCTGGGACCCCAAATATTGGCAATTTTTAGCCATTTTTACATTACAATTGTGCGGCTTTTACATGCCAATTTCTATACTATAGCAAAATTAAGCTCCAAAATTAGCCCAATTTTTGGTGTCAAAAATTCGGCTAACAAAACATTTTTCCGAATATAGTGGTATTGGATTTCAATGTGCTTTGACTTGCCATGAAATTTGGGATTCAGTGACAATGAAATATAGCTCATGTTATCACACAGAATGGTAGTAGGTTGAAATTGAGTGTGATGTAAATTGTGCAAGAGTAATTTGATCCAAATAGCTTTTGAAGAGAATGAAAAGTGAGATAAAGCTGTCGCGAAATTTTTTGCGAAGGCGAATCAACCTCAATTCCCTTGCGATTCGGATGGAGTTCAGATGCAATCACTGGACACTGCTGGCTGAATCATCCTACAGTTCTCCAAAATGTAGTCAGGCACTACTGAGCTATGTTTATAAAACTAGTGCAGCATTCAACATAGTTTCAACCAAGGTGCAAAACTAAAATGAACAAGGAAACTTAGACACACAAATAACAACAAACGCATTTGCATTCGAGATCAGACACAACAAGAAAATCATCTACATTGATCTTTCTCTGATTTCTTCAAGCACTACATGCAAATCCACGCAGTGCGTTGGCATGGAAAAAACACGGTTCTCTCACGAGTAATCGTCTCGCTTTACTAGCGGATAGTTGGATCTGCAGATCCTAGACAGAATTGTCTTCGCACACAGGCGGACATATATTTTGTAATTTCGTCTTGATTGCTTACTAGCATCAGACTACTACATTACACTGTATGTGTATTCTGTCATCACTTGTCAAGTATCATCCAGCAAGTATATAGTCATTCTATATAACCTTTTAGATTAGAGTGATTAAGCATCCACAAGTAATCAAGAAATTACAAGAGCGGAAGATTAGCCACGACCTAAAGTGTATCTGCTGATGTCATGCCATCATATCAGACATCTGTACTTCTGGATACTTGCATGATCTCGTTGGTACTCTTTGGAGCATCAAGGGAGAAGGTTTCATGCCGTTAATCATCATTGGTTTCATTTTGCTCATCCTCCTTTCTCTCGTATTGGACTGCAAACTCGTGCCAAACCGCAAAAGATTATCGTTCGTGAATCTTTCGTGTTCGCAAACCGTTCGTCTTCATTTTCTTTGACTTTCATGTTCGCAAAACTTTTTGTGTTTTGTGTCTCCCGACTTCCGTGTTCGCAAACATCTTCGTTAGGTTGAGGGCTGAAAGCTAGCAAGGCTTTGTAATTGTTTCTTCAGCTCCCTCTCAAAGCATGATAGCTTTACGATCCCGAGACTGTTCCTCTGTCTCTCAAAGAGTCCTTTGTCCAGGGCTTTGGTGAAGATGTCAACAACCATGTCTTTTGTTCCAATGAAGGTGGTCTGCAACATCTTCTTCTCAATTAGATCCGTGATTAAGTGGTACTTGACCACAATGTGCTTCGTTCTGGAATGGAATACGAGATCTTTCATCAAGTGTATTGCAGAGGTGTTGTCCATCTGCAAGACCAGAGGTGTATTGCAGAGGTGTTGTCCATCTGCAAGACCAGAGGCTCGTTTCTTGTTTCGCCCAATTTGTCTAGGAACTGCCTTAGCTAGATTATCTCATTGGCCATCTTTGCTACTGCAACATATTCTGCTTCGCAAGATGACTGGGCCACGATGGTCTATTTTTTCCTGACCCAGAGAATTGTAAAAATTACAACAAATAAGGATCCTAAAACACTTGAAATGATGAGGGAAACAATAGATTATGATTTCATAAGATTAGCACAAGTTGAACCATCAAAATCTATCAAAAATCTATGCTTGAACCTCACAAAATGGCCCAAATCCTTGAAGAAGACTTGACACGTGTGAAAGTACGGCCTCCCACAGTCTGAGTACTGTACACCAGACCTACATTCAATCCTATAATCATTAGTAATCACAAGTACTCAAACAATTATGAACATAGAGAGCAATTGCACCATTATGAGAGAAAAAACATGAAATTGCTTGATTGATTTTGGTGAGATATCATCACCTATATATACATGATCCATCACGGTTTTGGGCAGGTATGAGTAGCCCTAAACCTATCCCTATTTCTAATTTTGGTGGATCTTTCATCCCTACCAAGTTAGGGTTGGAATCTTGGAGATCCCTCAACAATGCAAAAATTACCAAAAATAGCTCTATTTTTTCTCCCTTGTATCTAAGCATAATTTGGACTCATTACAAAGGTTCTAACACTTAGGTCTACTTGAGAACATCCTTATTAATGGAATCCTATGCTATTTGGCACGTGTGACAAGCCACATCATGACCATCTAACTCTTTACAAGTCATATGACCAAAACTAGTCAAGCTAGAATTGTGAATTTTTAACAAGAATTGCTGCTCCTGATGCGATGGTGCACCCTCTTGAGACGCTCTTACAGTCATCCTTGAGGGATGACCAACTAGCATCGCTGTAGGAAAGTATCCCGAAACCTGTATCACGACAATAACACAACCCATAATCCCTCGTTAGTTGAAAATACTGTAAAATTTGTTTTGCAATCTTCCAATGTGTCGAGCCTGGATTCGTGCAGAATTGGCTCATCCTGAATACTGCATAAGCAATATCAGGACGTGTGTTGTCTGCAAGGTACGTCAATGGTCCTATCAGCTTCCTATAAGGTGTGAGCTGCATTTGTTCTCTCTCTTCCTCAGTCTTTGGACATTCATCATTTGTCAACACCGTCCCTGCAAGCATTGGAGTGTTCGCTCCTTTGCAATTCAGCATCCCAAAGTCCTCTTGGATCTTCTGGGTGTATCTGGACTGGTGAAGGCACAAGTTACCTCCCTCATAGTCCCTTTCAATTTGTAAGCCTAGGTAACACTTGGCTTCATCCAGATCCACGATCTCAAAATGTTTCGAGATGTCTGTCTTCACTTCATCAATTAGCTGCTCACTCCTCATCCACATATACAGCCACAATGATGATCTGCCCATCTGTAATTCTGACATAAACATTCGAATCAGCTAACAGAGGCTTAAATCCTAATGATTTCAGGGCTTGATCTTTCTTCTTGTACCATTGTTGGGCTGACTATTTCAGACCGTAGATACTTTTGTGCGTTCTTCATGCATAGTCAAGAAGTGAATTTGAGACATATCCTGGGGGTTGATCAATATAGACCTCTTCGTCTAGTTCGCCATGCAAAAAGGCTGTCTTCTCGACCACAATGTGGATCTTGAGGTCATAAGCTGCTGCATATGCAAATAACAGACGTAGGGACGAATGTTTGATGATTGGAGAGAAGGTTTCAAAGTAGTCAATACCATATCTTTGAGAGAAACCTTTTTCTACCAGTCTTGGCTTATTTTTTGTGGTGTTCCCATCTGGTTCGTATTTGAACTTGAAAATCCATTTGCATTTGAAAATCTTGCGCTTATGTGGTAATGGATCCAGTGTCCATACCTGGTTCCTCGTCATGGACTCCATCTCTTTGTTCATGGCTTGGATCCATCTGTCCTTCTCTAGACTTTCAATCTCTCTCGAAAGTCTGTGGTTCGCCACTGAATCCGCAGAACTCTTATGATGTGAAAGTTGAGCTGCCTGGCACATATCTTGCTGGCGCTCTTCGTGGTCTTGTTGACCTTCTGGGAGATCCTCCTGGGACAACAATGTCTTTGTCTTTGTCTACTCTGCTCGGTCCAGAACCATCTTGGTTTACAGGAACTGCGACAGCAGGTTGCCTCTCAAATATTTCTTCGTCAGATTCGTCGCTCGAATGGGAGACGACTCGAAAATCTTTGTTTTCGTGTTTGTCTTCTGCTCCCTCTGTCTTTGGCAGCAGGTCATAGTACTGTCTCTTTAAAACTTTGTAACTGAAAAGGTTCGTTGGCCATTTTCCTGCTCTCATCAAATCTGACATCTCTCACTATTTTCATAGTGTTCGTCTCTGGCATGTAGATTATGTAGTATGACGAGTTGTTGTCATAACCTACCAGAAATCCCTGCTCGGCTTTCTCATCAAGTTTCTTTCAAAGCTTATCAGGAATATTTGCATAAACTGCACAGCCAAAGATTATGACGTGAGACAGGTTGGGCTTTCTACCCTGTCATAGCTCATGTGGTGTCGTGTGAGGAACACCAGACTTGCCTGTTCTGTTCTGGATGTATGCGACTGTAGCTACTACTTCAGCCCACAATACCCTTGGAGCCTTTGATTAGGCCATCATGCATCTGACTACTTCCATCAGGGTCATGTTCTTTAGTTCAGCAACATCATTCTGCTGCGGTGTGTAGGCTGCATTTCTTTTGTGAATGATGCCACGATCATTGTAGAAGTCAGTGAAGCGATTTGAGATGTATTCGCCACCTCGATCTGTTTTGATCTACTTCACTTTTCTGATTGTGCATCTTTCTGTCCGATTCACATATTCAATGAATTTATCAAGTGCTTTAGATTTATTTAGAATAAAATACACTCTGGAAAATTTGCTATAATCATCAATGAAGACTATATAATACTTTGAACCTCCTACTGAGATCACATTGAATGGTCCGCAGATGTCAGAATGCACTAGCTCTAGAATCTTTGTCATTCTATAGGAGTCTTTAATGAATGGTGTGTGTGACATCTTGCCCTTCAAACATGCATCATAGGTGGTCGAACTGGTTGCATTCGAGATGCTGATCCCTGTTATTGTTCCATGATGGCTTGTTTGGTAAAGTGCCATTGAGTTCATGTGGTTGAGTCTTCTGTGCCACAGAGTGTCTAGCTGGTCATCACGAGTCTGATGCACCTGATCTGCAAGTAGGCGTACGTTTAGATGATATAGGTTTTCTTTTCTTTTGCATTGAGCAATCAAAGTACTGGTACTGGCGTCAATCATGTTGCATGCTTCGTCAGAACATGTTACACGCATCCCTGCATCTACTGTTCTTGCTACAGAAAGCAAGTCTTGTTGTAGAGTAGGCACGAACAAAACGTCTTCGAGTCGTCTATCTTCGCCATTGGTGTTGAGCCATAGTGAACCAATATCGTTCACTTGATGTCTAGATCCATCTCCAAGAACTATGAATCTTGAAGGATCTGCACTTCTGAAATCAGACATTATTCATCTTGATGTCACGAAGTGTGAGGTGGCTCTTGAGTCTAGAATCACCTCATGTGTGTCATATGTTGATGCTACACAAACGTTTTCATAGATGTAGGCGGTCGAACAGTTTTCGTTCGTTCTTTCTTCACCCATTTTCGAACTCTTGGGATCCTTGACATAGGATGAACTATTGCTATTCTCTTGTCTGTTCTGTGTTGATTTGTTTCTCGGGTTCTGGCAGAAATCCATGGCTGCATGACCCTTCTTGTGACAATGGATACACTCAATCTTGGGATTGAGCCAACATGTATCAACTGTATGCCCATCTCTTCTGCATCTCACGCAAGTCTTCTTGTCTGCACCTTGCTGCTTTGACCTTCCTTTGTTCTTCCAGTTACTCTTGCTGGTCCCCTCTGCTTGCTGATCATGATCATGCCTCTGATTTGACTCCCTCTTAGGCCTGAATTATTTCTTGGATTTTTCTTTGTTGCTGCAGAGGGCCTGTTCAGAACCATCTTTGCGATCAAGATGTTCTCTGGCCTCGACTTCCTCTCGAATCTCGACAATCATCTTTTCAAGGTTCATGGTAGGATCTTTCACAAGCAGGGTCCTTGTTGTCTGGAATGATCTGGGTAAGGCTCTCTCAATAGGTACGTGAGTTGCTTCTCAGCTGACATTGCATTTGCTGCTCCAGAGCTATGTAGTAATAGGAATAGATCCTTCATCTTTCTTATGAAAGAAGTGAGGTCTTTTCCATCTCACTGTAGATTCGTCAGCTGATCTTCTAGCATCATGATTTGACTTCTCGACTTCATCTGAAATCTTGTGAGCAATGCATTTCACATCTCCTTGGCTTTGGAGAGTGTATCCAGGTCAAGTGTGAGACTATCTTCGATGGAAGATGATAGCAAAGCTATTGCCTTGTCGTTTTTCTCCCTCCACTCATGTAGCTCCTTGCCTGATGTCGTAGGCATTTCTTCCGTGCCATCCACCCAGGGGAATAATCCTTTGCCCTTGAGTATGAGTGATGTCTTAACTTTCCAGGCTAGAAAGTTAGAACCTAAAGAATCAAGAATTGTGTAGATCTTGCTTTGCATGTTGCTGATTGAAGCCATTGCTTTTTGAAGTCTGTTGTCTTGTTGATGGTTGTTTGTCTGAATGCTTGGCCTCCTGGATCTTCTAGCTTCTTGGCTATGTCAGAATATGACAAGATAAGAAAGGTAGGCTTTGATACCATTGAAGAGAATGGAAAGCGAGATAAAGTTGTCGCAAAATTTTTCGCGAAGGCAAATCAATCTCAATTCCCTTGAGATTCGGATGGAGTTCAGATGCGATTGCTAGACACTGCTGGCTAAATCACTCCTACAGTCCTCTAGAATGTAGTCAGGCACTACTGATCTACGTTTATAAAATTAATGCAACATTCAACATAGTTTCAACCAAGGTACGGAACTAAAATGAACAAGAAAACTTAGACACACGAATAAAAGCAAACACATTTGCATTCGAGATCAAACACAACAAAAAAATCATCTATATTGGTCTTTCTCTGATTTCTTCAAGCACTGCATGCAAATCCACCCAGTGAGTTGGCGTGGGAGAAACATGGTTCTCTCACAAGTAATCGTCTCACTTTACTAGCGGACAGTTGGATCTACAGATCCTAGACAGAATTGTCTCCGCACACAGGAGGACATGTATTCTGTAATTTCGTCTTGATTGCTTACTAGCATCAGACTATTACATTACACTGTATGTGTATTCTGTCATCACTTGTCAAGTATCATCCAGCAAGTATATAGTCGCTCTATGTAACCTTTTAGATTAGAGTGATTAAGCATCTACAATAGTAATCAATAAATTACAAGAGCGACAAATTAGCCACGACCTAAAGTGTATCTGCTGATGTCCTGCCATCAGATCAGACATCTGTACTTCTGGGTACTTGCATGATCTCGCTGGTACTCTTTGAAGCGTCAAGGGTAGGAGAAGGTTTCACGACGTTGGTTTCGTTTCCATCAATGGTTTCATTTCCATCGTTGGTTTTGTTTCCATCATTGGTTTCGTTTTGCTCGTTTGCCTTTCTCTCATACTGGACCGCAAAAGATTCTCATGCCAGATCACAAAAGATTCTCATTTGTGAATCTTTCATGTTCGCGAACCGTTCGTCTTCGTTTCCTTTGACTTTCCTGTTCGCGAAACTTTTCGTGTTTTGTGTCTTCTGATTTTTGTGTTCGCAAACATCTTCGTCAGGCTGAGGGGCTGAAAGCTAGCAAGGCTTTGTAAACAGAAACATTTTGTTTCTTCAGTGTTTTTTGAAGCTTGACATGGTACGATATACTCTGCTTTAGTCGAAGATAGCACAACTGATTTCTGTTTCCTTGAAGTCAGAGTAGCCTCAAAAAACCATTCGATCGATAGCATTTTCATCATAGCATAATATCTGATCTAAACCTCCTTGAATATATTTCATCACTCTCTTTTATGCCTTTACTGAAATCAGATTCAATGTGAAATATAGTTCTAAAATAAATGGAGGAGTAGTATGATATCGCGAGTTTCTCAGACGTCAAAGCAGCCATCGTCTGATCAGAAACTAAGGAGCTGTAGACGTCCGTGTACTAATCAGAGTGAGTATGTTGCTATATCGCAGTGAAGCACAAATACAAATAGCAATTACAACAAAACATTGACGGCGTAATTGGGAGGCTCAAATAATGTGTCTCATGGACGGAGCCACCAACAATCTATGCTTGGATGATCTAATTATAGATTTCATCTGTGTATTAATTACAATAAATGATTGTCACCTAATTAGGTAAGCCGTTGTACTTGGAAGTATATGGCTTCTGTGACAACTGTACATAGTGTACACCGTCAACCCATAGGGAATGTTGATGTGGACGAGGGTGTTGCAAATTCTCTCACTTCACTTTATAAGAGAAGTGTCTGGGAATGTTCCTCGTTCAAAGTATAAACATTTTTCTCTCTCTTCGGGTTTTTGCGAAAAAGCCAAAGGTGCCCTAAAACAGTTCAACTCTTGGAAGTAGATGACCTTCAGAAATTTTCTCTCTCTTTGCATTTTTGCGCAAAAATAAAAGGTGCCCTAAAATAGTTGAACTTTGAACTGTGGCAAAATAGTTTAAACTTTGAATTGTTGCAAAATAGTCTAAACTATTGAACTATGCTAGTTTTGCATTTCAAGGAAATGCGAAAAAGGCGACACTGTGAAAAACATAGTTCATTTTTGTAGACTATCGCGACACTTAGAGTATTTTTGCAGACTGTCGCGAAAGTAATGTATTTCTGCAGACTTGTTCTGAATGCTTATTTTGTGAAAGTCCTTGAAGATGTCCAAGTCTTCAATGACTTCAAGTTATTGAAATTAACATCTGAACTTGAAATTATGGTAGGATTGGTTACCCTTTGCTGGAGATCAGCCATAAGCCCATTGTAGACGTTCTTCAAATAGATTGGCTACCTAAGTTTGTGATTCCTGCAGGTATCAGATGAGCAAACATAGAACCAAAGTTGGTTTCACCTGACCCTAGATCAATGATCAATAAACATGCATGAATAACCATGAAATAGAAAGTAGTCTTTCACCAAGGAGACAACTGTGGGGTTAATTTTCAACACTTTCCAATGTAACATTCTGGGATCAGACATGAATTGACTTAATGTATTGATAGTGTATGCAAGATTTGGTCCAATGCACAACATGGCATACATCAAAGATCCTACTAGTGAATGATAAGGATACTTCGACAAGTTGAGTATCTCACTTTCGGTATCAGCATAGGAAGGTTTAGTCAATATCATACCTGGATCCATTGGTGTATCAACTGGTTTGCAATCAGACATGTGAAACTTTCTAGAACATTCTCTAGATATTTATGCTGTGGCTTAGATAGATCTTCTTTTGTTCTTTTGTAAGCTATCTCTAGTAATGTGTATTCCTAGTAGTGAATGAATAGTGCCTAAGTTAGTCATGTCGAATTCCTTCGACAGATCACTCTTAGTAGTGTGCAGTAAGAATGTGTCATTAGACAAAATGATTGCATCATCTATGTATAGAGCTATATAAATTGAATTGACACCTACATGTTTGGAATAAACATTACAGTCAACTGAATTGCTTGTAAAGCTTAGTTGAATAAGATAAGCATTAATTTGTTCAAACCAAGCTCTTGTAGCTTGCTTCAAACCGTAGATTGCTTTGTGCAGCTTGCACACTTTGTGCTCTTGGCCTATGACCTAAAAACCTTTGGGCTGGAAGGTGTACTGCTCCTCTTCGACATAGCCATTGAGAAGAGCTGTATTGGCATCCATTAGATGCATCTCGAGGTCTTTGGCAACTGCTATGCAATGAGAGTCCTGATTGACTATATTCTCATAACAGGACTAAGTATTTCTCGATAATCCACTCCCTAGATTTGAGCGAATTCTTTGGCCACCAGTCTTGCTTTCGATTTGTTGTTGGAGGGTTTGCAGATATAAAGAAAATCCTAACCCTAGTTAATAAATGAGAGGGATTTGGCACCCTGCATGTGTAAGTCCAACCCGATGATCACATAGTTATTTGATTAGTTACAAGTTAATAAAAGGACTTTAGGCCTTTTTGCGGGACTTTTAATGTCGCAGGGCCTAATAGTCAAGTTAGTGAATAAAAAGAGGTTCCCACCAAAATTCAAATTTAAATTGGTTCCCTTCAGTATTTGAATGAGTTCCCTCACTTTTTCAAATTTAAATAGTTAGGGAGGTAGAAATTGGCCAATAGGATTTGAGGCCAAAGTCCTAAAATCCACTATATAGAGTGGTAAATTCGAATCATTTGTACATGTTCTCTTCATTTCAATACAAGCAGGTTGGCCCTCTTATGGAATGGATATGGAATGTCCTTGCTCTTCGTATTTCCTCCTCTAACTCTCATGTTTTCTTTGGATTTGTTATTTGTTGGATTTGATGCTTATTGGGATTGAATGTTCTTATGTTTTCTGTGAGAGAGAAAGGGAGAGAGAAGAGTAAGTTTTTATCATTGTTCTAGAATTAGAGTTAATGGATGTAGTGTTGATGAATCTTATGCATACGCTGGATTATGAAATATGTTATCACTCTCATGGGAACGAATTTCCGCGTGACAACTAGTTAGTCCTCTTCATCTCCTTGATGCTTGTGTGCTTGGATCTAGGGTTGAGGGTGGAAAGGAAACGACCACTATAATTTTGGTGCCGTTACCGGGGAGCTACGCCAATTTTTCAATTTTCAGCATGCTTGAATGAATGTTAGCTTGCATTTAGGGATCTTGTTTTGGCATAATAGGGTTAAAATTGCATTTTAGGATTAAATTGGAAGAGATCTTGCTTCATTTGAGTGGATTTTCTTGTTTGAAATATAATTGATTGTTGAGTAGGGGAAGCCATAGATCACAATTCTTAAGATCCATTTGGATCTGAGAAATTAGAGAAAACATAAAAAATCGTTCATTTTTGCCAATTTGGTGAAAAATGAGGCAAAATCATTATCAATCATGGTAACATTTTGTCCCCTGACAAAGAACCTTGGCCAACTTGCAGACAACACCATCTTCATACAGAGAATCTTCAATGTGAAGGGCGAAGCTTAATTCCCAGTCGATTTGCAAAAACAGAACAAAAACCATCACAAAACCTCCAAAAATCCTAAAAAACAGAAAAATAATCTTTGCCCGTTCTACTGTACATAAATGTGATTCAAATCTATCTACTATCAGGTTGGTGAAAATTAATACCAAAAATAGAAGGCCAAAGTGACTGTTCATCTAGTTGTTGATAACCTTTTGTGAGAAGTTTAACACCTTTCTACAAAAATATCAGTTCTTTGAGAAGAACCTTCGTCAGAACCTTCACCAGAGTCAGAGTCAGTCCAACATACTATCTTTTATAATCAGTGAGTTGGGCGAACATTAAGTCAAGGTCGGTTGTCATACTGATCTATTTTTGTCAAAAAAGACTCTTTTTTGCAAAAATAATAGTTGCAAAAAGTTATTCATAAAAAAAGAACCTTTGCCAGTTCTTCTCTAGCCTTATCATTACTAGATATACTCGTTGTCAAACCGTTGAAGGTTAATTTTACTAGATTTGTCAAAAATAGTTAGATAAGCAATTTTTATCCAAAATAGCAGTGAAGAACCTTCATTGAGTCAACCTTCGTCTAGAAAACCTTTGGAGTACTATTTTTGAGTTTTGATCTACTAGATCTAGCCACTGTCAAAATTTTGAAACAGTCTGTTACATTTTGATATTGATTCTAAGAAATTTTTATTTTAGAAGTGTCGATCGCTTGATCACGATTCTTTCTCATAAAATCAAAAATCTGATTATTGTCAAGTGATAGAGTTCTTTACAGATCTGATCAGACATAGAAATTAATTAAAAGATCTAGATCCAATCTCATTGTCATTTAGTGATTTGCAAGGATGTCTGATCTAGGTGATGATCAACTTGCACCTGAACCTCTGTTGAACATTCCACCAGTTATTGTTAGAAGGTCACCTCGTTTAGAGATACCAAAGCACAATGGATTATCTGATCCCATCAGATTTCTCAAAATCTTTTCGGAATCATGTGAGTTTTATGGCAAATTTTTTTCACAAGATAAACTTAAGCTATTTCCAATGGCCTTAACTAGAGCAGCACAAGGTTGGTTTTATAACCAAGATGAAACAAAACGTATGGACTAGGAAGTGGTCAAAGCTAGTCTCATCACAAGATTTAAACCTTGAAAGTTTATGGAAGATAGTAAAACTAAAATGGGAAAGAGAGAGGGAGTGCGAGATTATATTGAACAGGTTAAACACCTCAAATTTGAGTGTGATCCTAAATTAATCAATAATGATGCCATGAACATGTGGTTTTTAGCAGGTCTACCTAAAAGGATTAGACATGAGCTTAAACGGCGAAATGAGTATGTGTCCTTACAACATGCTATGGAAGATGCAATACGAGAGGAGGATGAAGATTCTGATGTAGAACCAAACATTGGAATGCTGTCATATGCAGCGGGGCAAACCACTACAACATCTAGCACTATTGCATCCACGAATATCAATGCACAACAGAGTTGATGATTAACGAGTTCGAAAAACTTGGTCAAAAGCAGTAGATGCAGCTAGAAAAGATGCAATCTCAGTTTGACGAGAAGATGAAAGCATTGGAAGAGTAGCAAGAAAAAAGTGCTAAAGTAGAAGGACATATGACAAATACTATTTGTCATCTGTGCAACTCTACTGCACATGAAACAATTTTTTGCTCAATTAATCCTCGGATTATCCAGCAAAGATATGCTAAGCTTCAATATTGGGAACCTACTCCTATAAGGGACCTGATCTTGAGAGCCAGGCTCAAAAATTTGGCCTCGGATTTTCTGAATGACTAGTTTTGCTAGGTCCACAAGCACAACATGCTCCTCTTGTGAATCTAATGGAACCAGAATTTATAGTTGGTAATGAGCAATGGAATTACACTACTAATCAAGATAGTGGTCCTTCAGAGCAATATGCTATCTATGCTACTGCGTAACAACAACAGGCTAGACAATGGACTAGAGCACCACTTGGATGCTTTGTATGTGGCAAAAATCATCAAATTGTAGAATGTCCAAACAAACAAAAGTTTACACCATTCTGTAGGGAATGCGGTTATGGGCTTTGTTACAAGGATTGTCCAGCAAGACTAAAACCACCGCTGGTTACTGCTCCATTGAATATGATTACAATCAAGTAGAGACCAGTAGCTCAAGCTACGGAACCAAGCGTACCATTGATGGGTGTTACCAGAGCTCAGAAGCAGAAAGAAGTTCCAGTTGATCCAGCACCTGCTGAATCGGTGCCATCTAGTGATATACCTACCACATCAGGGGATTTTCTGAATCTCAACTCAGAAAAGAAAAAATACCAAAACATGAGGTAGTGGTTTAGACAGTTGCAATAAGAAGAGGCCTTGGAGCTGCTAAAGCTATAGTTGAAGTACATAATACATGAACAAATGTTAATACTCAGTTGCATCATCATGAAGCACCCTTCAAGATGACAGAATCTAAACTCCCTTTCTTAGAGGATTAAAATGCTTTGTACCTTTTACTAATGACTTTTCAAGAAGAGTTAGGGTGTATTTTTGAAAGCTAAAGCTAACTGATCAGTCCATCCTAAGGGAATAATGGAAGATATAGCTATCAAGATTGCTGGAGTTTAGTTGTCATTACTTTTGTAGTAATGGACTTACTGTCACACCAAATGTTTATCGTGTTTTATTGGGACGTCCATGGTTATGAGTTGCACAAGTAATTCATAATTGGGGGACTAGAAAAATTACTTTTGAGAACGTGAGCGTGCAGACAAAGTTGATCCAATCACTTGGACAGTCAAGCCAGTGGTCCAAAAAGGGGATGATGATTCATCAACAACAGATCATACCTGTGGTCGACTAGTAAAAGAATTTGGGGGTTCATGATGACTCTCAAACAGATACTGTGAATTGGAATCAAGCTCTTGCTAGAGTGGATTGTATAGCAGGATATATGTGTCAACATGATGACCATCAAAGCTAAGCGAGATTCCTTTACATGATCGAACTTTGGATATGCCGACATTCCCAGTGAATATGATGAACGTAGCTTGGACATTAACAGATCCAATATCAGATCCTATTGAAAATGAACTCATTCATGTTATTCATGCCTTGTCTTATGATGAAAACGAAGATATTACTGATGAGCATATTTTAAATCACATGGATCCTACAAGGTTTGGAGTTTGAGAGATTCCTAATGAACCGACAATAAAACCACCGAAAGCTGTTATATTGAAAGAAGGAAAGAATGCAAGACCAATGATAAAGAAGTAATCTAAGCAACATTATAATACGATCCTGAAATGGGAAAGATCATCATGAACTCTTCTGCTTAGGAGATGAAACAAAAGACGACTTGATTGAGTCAACCGCCATGGCATATGATATGGTGGCATCTGGTATGATTGTTTTCAAACATGACATATTCAGCCTCCTTCTGAATTGTTACGTTGTTGACGTCCATAGCTATAGTGTTTGTAAGCTAAATAAGTGGAACAGAGGTAGTCTGCATAAGGCTAGATAAATCGATTGTAGTTGTCGTAATCATTCTTCCTGCAAGAATACTATGTTCCAAATCAGTAAGAATGCCAAAACTTTTGCACAATCGAGAGATATGTGCTCCCACAGTTGAAAACGTCTTGTGCTTAATCTAGCACAGAAATGCCTTGTAAGCAATTATGCCGAAACAAACTGGTTGGCCTGCTAATGCATCCAACAAGTAACCAAAATTTTGTGCCGAAATAGTTGCATCAGCATCAGTTATGAACAAAACTTGGTTTGCATACTTGCACAAAAACTTTAACTGGGCATCAATCACCATTGTGATCTTGTACCCCCCTTACTTGGTACAAAGCAATTAGCTAGAAAATATTTCATCTCTTTAATCAAGTCCTTGGACATAGGATTGAACGCACCATCTTTTGGAAGTCCAAGAGCTGTAGAGAAAATGTCTTCATTGATTGTAAATGAGTTGTTGGGCAGATTAACCTTGAAGTCAGAATCAGTCACTGCGTGGATGGAGTTCACGAATTCAGTGCTGATATCTGATAGAACGATAGAGGGGTCCACTTTCAAATCTGCCAACCTGCAACGATCCAATAAAGATTGAATTGTAGCAAGTCTGATGGAAGCTCGTACCTTTCAGCTTATCCTTGTACTGGTGCTAGCATCCATCATGCCTTGAGTGTGCAAGGTCGAAATTGAAAGCAAGAGCGATTTCACAATGCAAAAGCGCAGCGAACAAGACGAACACAAGAGCACTATGAACGATGAAAGAGCATAAACGAAAACAAGTGTGAACGAAAGTAAAAGAGTAAAAAGAAGTGTAAGAGTGAAAATAGAAATTAACAATGTTACATAGTGATAAAGTAGAGGAGATGATCACGTGGCAACTTGATTTGACATCTGTCAAATTCACAATTAAGAGCAATATCTCTACCAATCTTCGTGACGGCAGAAAAGATAATCTTAATTAGCTTAAGACAGTTTAAAATAAGATAATAAAAAAATATCATGTCTAGCAGTTTTTTGTGTTATCTTAAATAAACACATAAATATGGGTAACAGATGGCAACACGTGTGAGCATATACATTTAATAAAAGTAACAATAAGTAAAGTAATAAATATATAAATCAAAGAAAAATAAAAATTCAACATTGATCCTCAAAAGATCCTCGATAGATTCTACCCTCGAATATCTTCGTTAGAGATAATATTTCTTCAGTCTAAAACCGTTGATACATGTTGATAACTTCCAATGACTGGAGTTGGACAGAACCATTTTCGAATACTTCAATAACCTTGTACGGTCCCATCCACCTCATGTGAAACTTTTCAGGAAATTTCTGATGGCACCTTCTTAATTGAGTATCTGCACCAAGCTTGTACAGAACATTGTTAATAATAGTATATGGTGCGACTTTGAAATACAGTCCTTTTCTCCAAGTCATATCCTTCTGGATATATCTGATCTTTGAGGTAGATAATAATATTAGAATATAATGAGTTCGACGATGATAACTCGCATAAATTTTCATCGGGAAAGTCGTCATTCATTGGTCAGCATTAGTATGATATTTTTCTTGACAAAGTTCAACTTGAAAAGTGAACTCTTGTAGCAATAGAACCTAGCGAGCAATTTGGCCAAATAAATCAGGTTTGTTCACAAGATACTTCAAAGCATAATGATCAACATGGAAAATAAAAGCATAGCCCAGCAGATAATGTCGAAATGTCTTTACAATGAATATCATTCCAAGTGCTTCTCTTTCTGTTGCCGAATAATTTTTCTCTGAGGAACTAAGCTGTTGGCTAGCGTAGTATATTGGATGGTCTTTCTTCTGTTCGTCCTTTTGGCTCAGACAGACACCAATAGTGAATGCTGACACATCAACATAACTACGAAATAGGATCGTCCAGTTAGGTGGTCTTAAAATTGGAGCATTAATCAGCTTCTGCTTGAGTTCTTCGAATGCTTTCTGTTTTTCTGGCGTCCACAAATACACGACTTGTTTCTTAAGTAAAAAAAACTACTCTACATGGAAGGTGAGCTAGAATCACTTCTTGAGATGCATGAGTTGTTGGACATTGTTGTAGGAGTGAAGAGAGACCCTTGGCACAACAAGATCAAATGAGGTGCGACAAGAGAGCTAAAGAGCTCTACACATGATCAAGATGAATGTTACCAATGAGCTACTCAAGGAGATTGGTAAGTGCACATCATCTTTGGAGGCTTGGGAAGCTTTGAGGAAGCTTTATGAATCCAAGTCTACATGCATACTAACCCTAAGAAGACAAATCTTTCCAAGTTTGCAAAAGAAGGAAGAGAGTGCTTATGCCTTTGTATATAGAGTTTTATTTTGCTAATCTTCTTGCACTACCCCGAGTACAAGTATGCATATTCCAACAATATGCAATCATTACTCAAAATTCAATTATTGGGGAGACAGAGTGAGAATAGACTAAGATGCTACATGGCTTCAAAATATAGGTATCGCAGTCCCAATCCCATGCATCGCAATCACATGAGTCCGATGTCCATGGCTTGCACACCCCGAGGGATTCGAGACGCAGCCATCCAAATTTTGTAAAACATATATTCAAATTGCTTGCTAGTCTTTTTATGTCAGGTGGGGTGGTTATTTCAAGTTGTTGTAAATCATATATTTGTACAAATTACTTGTCTTTGCATACAATCAACTCGCATGATGGATGAACATGGTGACCATAATTACTTCACCATTGTCACATACTTAAAAAATCATCTCAAGGGTGAGTAGTTTTACTCGATGGATGTAGCATACACGAGTGTTGCACCTAACATGTTGTAGGGGCATCTTGTATCCGAAACCCTCGTGATGGGTTTACCTTATGCTTACCAAATAACATGGAGCTTTTAGAGAGATACATCTCTCTCCTAGTTCATGGTCGAAAGCGGTTAAGCCCTTCTGCGGTTTCCACTATACGCACCCACCAATATGAAGTTTTAAAATTTAGAGTGATATACAAATCTGCTAGGGTGATAGGCATCTTTGAGTAGTCAAACTATAATGTATGCTGTAGACGGTATAGTATATACTCCTTTCAAGCATTCCCTATAGTTCTTGATATCACGAGCTGAGCATAACTACATCTCTTGAGTCTGCACTCTGGAGGTGCTACAACGTGAAATCTGGAACTAATTTTATTTTTTATTTTTTATCTTACAGGATCTGTCAAGTAGCAGCTTTAATGTGGAGGATAGTGACACTCGTCCAGATACTCAGGGCCCAGGCAAAGAATCAGAAGGCAAAAAAATGGACACTTTCTGCAGCCTACTCTTGCACATGGCTGTAAGCCTGCTCAACTGTTGCAGCGGGCCACTGCAGGACTACAACTCGGGACGCATTTGTGAATCGTGTAGGTAAGCACATTGTGGAGTTTGGCATTGCGTTGTGTAATGTGTGGGCAGTGGCAATTAAGCATTGTTTTGTAGGTGTCGCATGTGCCACTGCATGTGACATGTGGTGGTGGGTGACTACGTCATTGTATTTTGCTACTGGAATTTGACCCACATCAATGACAATGCTGACCATGGCACGTGAGATCTGCCTCAGTTCCAACTTCTCAGCTGAGCTCCATCGCATCGAACAGCTGCCTGCTCGATCTGGGCCCCGGTAACCGTGGTGCTACAATTGATAGCTGCCTTTGTAGTTGTTTATCTACAATAGCACCACATGATTGTCGATCTATTCGATAATGTATATTCCTTCCAAGGAAAGGAAATGACAAACCTTTTAGATAATGTACATCCCGAGGAAAGAAACAATGGTTGTTTTCTTACAATTCTACTAGAATGACAGCATAGGTTGCTTATACTTGGACAGTGGACTAACATCATCAGAACATTTTGTTCAATTTTGCAGATCCAACGTCATGTAGCATATTCTGGAATTCGATCAACCATTGTGTGCTTCGAATGATTGTACCACAGTGAGGGCTAAAGGACGTGTCCCAATCATACATATCCATGTGAGCCACTTTTAAAAGAGTGCCTCATGTTGGTCAGAAGTTACAGAATGTATGTTCTGTTAGCTTAAATATGAGAAAACCTTTTGTTCTTCTAACAGGAGAACTACATGGGGAAGATGTGATACAATTACGTTCTTGTGGATGTCCTCCCCATTGCTAAGACATTATACACATTGCACCTTTCTACCTACACATCATTGGATATGAGGCAAATTCCACAAGTAACATTTTTTGATTAAATAACCCAACACATATACACTTACCCTCTATGTAGAATGTTCCCAAAATCATTAGATGATTGAATAAGTTCCAATATGCAAGGAAGAGGCTTGAGTGTGTAGTAATGAGTTCTACTAAGACAAAGAATTGACCACTAGCATATTAATATTTAAATCAACTTGCAAAGGAGTGCTATTACGAGCACACAAGAACACAAGCACACAAAAATAGTGAAGTGGGCATATTACATTTCCAAATTTGTCCATAAGTGATGAGTAGATTCTAAGTAGTTTATTGTTATCCCTCATAAAAAATGCTTTTCAAAACTTAGGTTATTTCCTCTAGGTAGTGTCTCTATTTTCAATGAAGGGTGTATGAACAAAATGATATTATAGTAAATTCTCTTTCATTTTTAGCAAGAGTTTGGATTGTTGAATACATTATAGCCTTTTAATATTTTTGCTTCTTTGTTATTCAATTTAACCTTATACAAATATGTATGGTTTTCTTAGTTGGGATTTACATCATGCCTCATCTCTTATGGGTGCATGGGACAATTATTTGCTTGACAAAGTCATGCAATTTTCTACATATAAATGTCCATCAAGTGGTAAGATCACTTTTGAAAACAAATGCTCTTCTTATATCTTAAGTTTGTGGTCTTCTCCTAGGATTCCAATCAAATTAATGTTAGTATATTGGAGTGAATATGCTATAATAATAGCACTTTCAACATGGAAGGCCCCTTATTTTTGGGATAATCTCCTCTAAGCTGACCTCCATCCGTGGTTTCCACTACAATTTGACCCTCTATTGTTTTTTCCTCTCTTAGTGTTTTTCTTCTACGTGCTCTTTTATCTATTTCTCTAGACTCACCCATATCTACAAGAGAGACAAATGAAAATATTGCAACCAATTTAACTGTGATAATATTAATTGCATGACATTCAAACCCTTCATAATTGAGCACCTCGTGGTGACGATGGAAGACTATTGGCCTCATATTGCCTCGTCGTCATCACAATGATTCATAAAGAGAGGTTCATGACTATCTGGCATAGTAGGAATTGCCATCTCATGAGAACCAAAGATATCTGCATACATGAAAAACAATAATATGATAATAAAATTTGGCAAAAGTGTCAAGTTATTAGGTACAAAATTAAGAATAACAATAACATTACTAAAAATTCAACAAAGATTGTATTAATTGCATAAATATTCTATATAGTACCTTGTGGTGGATGTGGAGGACACAATCCTCTTCTATTGCCTCATCATCAATATAACGGGATTGTCACAAAAGATGATTTGGCTCTCTGAAAAATCTAGCAAGTGAAGATCCTTGACCATCCTCTTGATCCATACCATCTCCTTTGTGTAATGTGTAAGAGCTTTGTACTCGACCTCACTAGATGACAATGAGATAGTGGCTTGTTTCTTCGACATCCATGATATAGCTCCATCACCCATGAAAATACAATGAACACTAATGGATTTCCTATCCATTACATCTCCATCATAGTCCGAATCTGAAAATCCAAAAAGATTAGATGATGATCCCTTATACAATATGCCAAAATCTCGAGTTCCAATGATGTACCTCAAAAATGCTTTCCTAGCTTCCAATGTTCCTCACTAGGTTCTTGCATGAATCGACTCAATCTTCCAACACAATAGCTTAGATCTGGTCTAGTAATGGTTAGATAGATGAGTGAACCAACTAGCTTCCTATAGAGAGTAATGTCCTTGAAGGATCTTTCACTACCTCTTATAGTTAGCTTTACATGAGACTCCATTGGTGTATCACTAGCTTTTGCATCTACCATATGAAATCTTTCTAGAATAGAATTAGCATACTTCTCTTGACAAATGAAAGTAGATTGAGAAGATCTAACGACCTCTATTCCCAAAACGTAGTGCAAGTTACCAAGATCATGCACCTCAAACTCCTTCTTAAGAGCACTCTTGATATCCTCCACATCTTGATTGTCTCCACCACTCAAGATGATATCATCCACATAGATTAGCAAGATTGTAATATCATTTCCAACAAACCTATAATAAAGTGAATGATCATACTTACTCGTAACAAAGCCTTGAGAGAGTAAAAAAGTGTTAAGCTTAGCATACCAACTACTTGGTGCTTGCTTAAGGCCATATAAACTCTTTTGTAGTAGACACACATGATTTGGCTTTGTTGATGAAATGTAGCTCTCGGGTTGCTCTAGAGAAATAGGAATTGTGCCAATCCTTTTGATTGCACACTCACCATCATTGGCCTTGCAGATAACCCTATTGTCACCTTCATATGCCAACAAAGATGTAATGTATTCTCTTTGAAAAGTCATGTGTGAACTTGCTCTACTATCAATCCAACGAGGATCAATATCTCCATCATTAGCAATCAAACATGAAGACATCAAAAGAGCATCACCATTTGAGTGTTGATCATTAACACCATCTTTGTCAAGAGTTCGATCTCCTTGCTTATCACCTTGATCTATTTTATTCTGAAGTAATCACTAGCAAAATGTCCTTTGACTCCACAATAAAAACATTTTAGCTTAGATCAATCTTTCTTCTTTCCAACAAAAGAAGGCTCACCTTGATCTTGAACTTCAGACCACTTGCCTTTGCCCTTGCCCTTGAACTTGTCTCTTGAGAACATTGCCTCCTCCTCTCCAACTTGAGATGTGGAAGTTGATCCTCCTTTGTTGGAGGATGCAAGCTACACATAGTGGGTCTGCTTCTGTAAAAGGCACCAAAAAGAGTGCATTTTACCATAAGTAAATGGAGACTAAAACATCACCCACATATAAGCTCATTGTAGACACAATACCCTTGTTCCATGGTACCAGCACTTTTGGGGTCAAAGGGGAAAGATGGCGGGCGGCTAGGTGGTGGGGATGGGATCCCACACATGGCCCGCAAGTGCGCACAATGCGCCACATTGTGTGTTGGACCACTTTCTGCTGCCGACAAACTCTGACATGGTATCAGAGTCAAGTGGGAGTCCTGTACGATGAGCAAGTGGGGGTGTCCTTCATCCTATGCTCGCTTGAGTGGGGCTGTTGAAGGATGCAAGCTACACACTGTGGGCTGCTTTCGTAAAAGGCACAAAAAAGAATGCATGTGTTCCATAAGTAAATGGAGACTAAAACATCACCCACATATAAGCTCATTGTAGACACAATATCCTTGTCCCCTGGTACCAACCCTTTTGGGATCAAAAGGGAAAGATGGCGGGTGGCTAGGCGGTGGGGATGGGACCCCATGCGCGACCCGCAGGTGCAATAATGGAGACTAAAACATCACCCACATATAAGCTCATTGTAGATACAATACCCTTGTCCCCTAGTAGCAGCCCTTTTGGGGTCAAAGGGAAAAGATGGCGAGTGGCTAGGCAGTGGGGATGGGATCCGACGCGCGGCCCGTAGGTGCGTACAATGCGCCACATCATCTACTGGATGCCTTTCCGCTGTCGACAAACTCTAACAGCCCTCTTGGGGTCAGGAGAAAGATGGCAGGTGGTAGGCGGTGGGGATGGGATCCCATGCGTGGCTCGCATGTGTGCACAGTACGCCACATCGTCTATTGGACCGCTCTCCACTACCGACTAACTCTGACATCCTCTTGATAGAAGCCTAAACTCTTCATTCACTAAGATTTCTTGCAAGTCCTCCATACTTGACAATGTCTTTTGAATAGAAAAACTTTACACAAGATTAGCATGATCATCCAACAAGCCATTAAGAACTATTTGAACAAGTTATAAGGCTCCTTAATGCTTTCATCAATATATGGTAACTTATTATTGAATTATTTAACCCTCAAAACAAAAGAATGAGCACTTTCATCCATCTTTTGTAAAATTTGAAAGATTTTTCTCCTAAGGGTCATAATCCTTGATGTGGACTTGGACTCATAAACCTTCTTTAAAGCTCCCCAAGCCTCACTAGATGAAGTACACTTACCAGTTTCCTTGAGAAGTTCTCATTTTGATCACATGAAGAGCTTTCTTTGCCCTCCTATCATACCTAAATTGTTCTTGAGGTGCCAAAGGTCTCTCATCCACACCTACAATAATGTCCATCAACTCATTCATCTCAAGGAGACTCCATTCTCACCTTCTAAGCTGAATAGTTGCTTGAGGTAAGCTTATCATTGCTCTCCAACATGAAGCCTCCATTTGTAGCCATGCTGAAATGATTTGATCTTCTCTTTCAACCTATACCACTGCACTTAGGACGTGAAGAGTGCTTTTCTCAATGGACAGTTGGTTGAAGAAGTCTACATGGAACACCCACAAGATTTTGAGGCTAAGGGCAAGGAAACTATGGTATGCAGGCTTAAAAAGGCCTTATAGGTCCAATCAAAATTGAGCATTCCTCATGCTAGATTTCAAGCCACTACTATTTGGAAGTGTGTTTTTTTTGTACATACAATCTTTTTGAGAGTTAATGCAATTTTGGACTTTCTTTGTAACAATTCTCTCTCTATTCGAGAGAGTGGTCTTTCTCTCTCTACCTGAGAGCAAGAGGCTTGGTTTTGTGTCTCATAGTTAATTTCACTTAGTTTTTTCATGTGGATGTGAAGAACTAGCTTGTGTTTGGATGATCATAACTTTTGATGTAGATGAGCTCTTGCCTTGATTCAAAGTGCATTAGATAGATCTTGAAAATCTAAGTTCATCTATCATAGTTGGATCTTGTGCAATCTCACATGCATGGAGGTCATTGTAGATCTTTGCATGGTCCTCAAATCCCAATTCTTGACAAGACTCTTATATTGTTATCTCAATCTAACTAATTTTATTCACCTCCTCATCTATACATATGAGCCATTCAAAAGTAGAAAAATGTTATTTTTGCCTTGAATGATGGCTTTTGAAAAGTTGTCATATAGATAGAATAAACGACATCCGTTATGCCAATTTTTTTGCATAAAATGATGATTTAAATCTAAAAGGCATGTTATACTATCATATTCATCTAACAACTTTTATTTGCCCACTTATCTACACATCAAGCCATAGAACTTTAAAAAAACATAATTTTTGGCATAAATGATGGCTTCTGAAAAATTGTTACATAAACCAGAATAAATGACGATTTTCTAGGTCGTCATTTATTCTATTTTTGCATGAATTGATATTTAAGTCTATGTATCACATATATTTATCATAATAGGCAGTAATCCATCCATTCATGTATAAATGTACCTACTTGGGTTATACATAGGATATTATATCTATCAACGTGTTCTATATTGTCGGATTCAACACTAATACATACCATCGACATGTATCAAACAATATATGACACACTTATATCAATCTAAAGGCATGTTATACTATCGTATCCATCTAACAATTTTTATTTGCCCACTTATTTAGACATGAAGCCTTAAAACTTGAAAAAAAATGTAATTTTTGGCATAAACGATGGCTTTTAAAAAACTGTCATATAAACCAGAATAAATGACGGTTTTCTAGGCCGTCATTTATTCCATTTTTTGCATGAATTGATATTTAAGTCTACGTATCACACATATCCATTTATGTGTAAATTTACCTACTTAGATTATACATGGGATATTATACCTATCAATGTGTTCTATATTGTCGAATTCAACGCCAACACATATCATCAACGTGTATCAAACAATATATGACACACTTATATCAATTTAAAGGGATGTTATACTATCATATCAATCTAACAACTTTTATTTGCCCAGTTATCTACATATGAAGCCATAAAACTTTTTAAAAAAATGTACTTTTTGGTATAAATGACGGCTTCTGAAAAACTGTCACACAAACCAAAATAAATGATGGTTTTCCAAGCCGTCATTTATTCCATATTTTGCATGAAATGATATTTAAGTCTATGAATTACATTTATTTATCATATTAGTCAATAATCCATACATTGATATTTAAGTCTATGTGTCACATATATTAGTCATGAATTGATATTTAATGAATTGAACACGTTGACTAATATAGCCATGAATTGATATTTAAGTCTATTTGTCACATATATTTATCATAATAGGCAGTAATCCATCCATTCATGTGTAAATTTACCTACTTGGGTTATACATGGGATATTATACCTATCGACGTATTCTATACTGTCGGATTCAACACTAATAAATATCATCGACGTGTATCAAATGACACACTTATATCAATTTAAAGGCATGTTATACTATCATATCCATCTAGCAACTTTTATTTGCCCACTTATCAGCACATGAAGCCATAAAAGTTCAAAAAACTGTAATTTTTGGCATAAATGACAACTTTTGAAAAACTGTCATATAAATCAAAATAAATGATGATTTTCTAGGCTTTCATTTATTCCATTTTTTGCATGAATTGATATTTAAGTCTACGTATCACATATATTTTTCATAATAGGCAGTAATCCATCCATTCATGTGTAAATTTACCTACTTGGGTTATACATGGGATGTTATACCTATCAATGTCTTCTATATTGTCGCATTCAACACTATTAATATCATCGACGTGTATCAAACAATATATGACACACTTATATCAATTTAAAGGCATGTTATACTATCATCTCCATCTAACAACTATTATTTGCCCAATTATCTACACATGAAGCCATAAAACTTAAAAAATATTGTAATTTTTGGCATAAATGACGACTTCTGAAATACTGTCACATAAACCAAAATAAATGATGGTTTTCAAGGCCGTCATTTATTTTATTGTTTTTATGAATTCATATCTAAGTCTATGTATCACATATATTTATCATAATAGGCAGTAATCCATCCATTCATGTGTAAATTTACGTACTTGGGTTATACATGTGATATTATACCTATCGACGTGTTCTATACTGTCGGATTCAATGCTAATACATATCATCGACGTTTATCAAACAATATATGACACATTCAAAGGCATGTTACACTATCATATCCATCAAACTACTTTTATTTGCCCACTTATCTACAGATGAAGACATAAAACTTTAAAAGAATGTAATTTTTGGCATAAATGATGGATCTTGAAAAACTTTTATACATACCAGAATAAATGAAGGCTTTCTAGGCCGTCAAGTTTACTACTTGGGTTATACATAGGATATTATACCTATCGACGTGTTCTATATTGTCGGATTCCACACTAATACATATCAACGAAGTGTATCAAACAACATATGACACACTTATATCAATTTAAAGGCATGCTATACTATCATATCCATCTAACAACTTTTATTTGCCCACTTATCTACACATGAAGCCATAAAACCTAAAAAAATGTGACTTTTTGGCATAAATGATGGCTTTTGAAAAATTGTCATATAAACCAGAATAAATGACGATTTTTCTAGGCCGTCATTTATTTCACTTTTTGATATTTAAGTCTATGTATCATATATATTTATCATAATACGCAGTAATCCATCCATTTATGTGTAAATTTACCTACTTAAGTTATACATGGGATATTATTCCTATCGACGTCTACTTGGGTTATACATGATATATTAAACCTATCCGCATGTTCTATACTGTCAGACTCAACACCAATACATATCATTGACATGTATCAAACAATATATTACACAACCATATCAATTTAAAGGCATGTTAATGACAGCTTATGAAAAAGTGTCACATAAACCAGAATAAATGACAGTTTTCTAAGACGACATTTATTTCATTTTTTGCATGCATTGATGTTTAAGTCTATGAATCACATATATTTATCATAATAGGCAGTAATCCATCCATTCATGTGTAAATTTACCTATTGCCGGGGTTATACAATGAATATTATACCTATCAACGTGTTATATACTGTCGCATTCAACACTATTACATATCATTGACGTGTATCAAACAATATATGACATGCACTTATATCAATTTTAAAGGCATGTTATACTATCATATCCATCTAACAACTTTATTTGCCACCTCATGAAGACATCAAACTTCAAAAAAATGTAATTTTTGGCATAAAGACAACTTTTGAAAAAATGTCATGTAAACCAAAATAAATGAAGATTTTTTACTAAGACCAGCCCTAATTCCACGTCATTTTTACATTATAAAAAATCAAACCGTCCCGTTCAATGTAGCTCGCTCTCTCTCTCTCTCTCTCTCTCTCTCTCTCTCTCTCTCTCTCAAATGTATTTATATATAGATAATTGGCACTGGAGGTGATGATGTTGATCAAATCCAGAAATATAGTCGATGATTTTCGTTGCTTTTTTGGATAACAATTTTTTGCTGACCAAACAGGTTCAATTGAAAATGACCCGATTTTCAAGATTACTCTGAAACGAAAGAGTGGAGCATTATAAAGGAAAGTTCATGAGAAATTCAATCTTCAAGTAAATGCCATCGTAGATTCAATATCTAGCGGTTGTCTGGATGGTCAACTAACAATTGTGGTACCAAAAATTTCTCTTTGAAAGTCTTATAAGCCGAAGACATATGATATTTAGATTGGCTGTTCAGTTTTCATAAATGAGCGGATATGTTTGAGAAAAAATCATGGTTTTGCTTGCTATTTGTAGCGCGCTGTTGGGGGCAAACCTCATCGTGGATTGAATGTAAATGTGACCGATGTGATTTTTCATTAAGACATTTTGTGATATCACCGTTCAAAATCTATGAAAAAGAGTATCAGATCGTGCATATAATTGCGATAAGAATCGAGCTTATAAATAAAACAATGAACATCAAAGTTTACGATAAAGTCCTGATAAGACAACTGGCAAGACGTGACACAAACAATCCAAAAAAAACCAAAATTAGAGGTCTTATGCATACACTTTGTTTGCACCGTTGATATTTTTTTATGAGAAAACATAGCATAGGAAATCGCATTTGTAACAATTGGTCTCTAATTTTGAGGTGGCTGGTTGCTTGGTTTGACATGTAAGACAGAGGAACAACAATTAGTTAGAGCATCAAGAGCTAATTTGTTTCATGAAGTTACTGCACTCCCATCAATAGATGTTTTAGCAAGGGAAGTATGCGTTAGAGCCATTGAATGGATTAAGGGCAGGAAAATGGAGGAAGTTGTGACCATAAAAAATAGGTGAAAGTGTGATAGTCAGTTGTACCCTTTTAGAAGTTTTCATGATGTTGATCCTACTTTCACTTTGCAAAGTAGAGTTTGTAATGAATTATTTACACTATGCCATATTGCTTCTATGAAGTGCATCTTGTGTTTGTCTTTTGTTTTGTGATTCTAACTGCATCATGATTAGCGTGAATCTGCAACATGAAAAAATTTCAATGTGTGTGGTTACGGTCGATAACAGATGTTCATTCTCAGTTTTGTAAAAACATGCCGGCCAACCTTACGAGCCTTCCTTTTCAACTATAGCTAAATGCAAGAAAAGTTTCGAGTTATTTTACATGTATAAATATATAACTTGACATTGTATAAACGATTTCATTGCACCTTGAACACCAAGTTGGCCAAATTTCCAAAATCATGCGCTCTAAATATTATTGATGTTTCTAGACTTCGTTGATGACTTGCCTACATTGCCTTCATATATCAAAATAGATGCAAGGATATCAACGTAAATGTAAATCCCTTCACATGGATTTATCTAGTACATCAAACTAAATCCCTTCACATGGATTTATCTAGTACATCAAACTCAATAGAAACTAGAAAAGTTGTGAATGTATGAGATGCTAGATGCAAAGCACAAATATGTTTGTGCTTACTTACAAAACCATATAACACTCGGCCAAATTCTTATCATTCATGTTAACATTGCAACAAAAACTTTACTATCAAGCTAAGATGAGATGGCCATCTAGAAGCTTTCTCATTGCCAAGGGGGGGGGTCAACGGTCAACTAACAATTGAACTAGGCACCTAGTAATACTAGTTGGCACTACAAAGAACTCAAGAACTATTATTACGGTACGATAAAATGTAATAATATATATTTATTTTGATACATTATAAGGTCAAGGTATTGTGGTGCATTCAAAAAACCAGTTGGCAATTTATATGTGATAATAATAATATGCATTCTTTTAACAACAAAAAAGATTGATTCAAAAAACAATATTTTAATTCACAGTGATTGCGAAGACTACCAAAAAAATATATGCTGATATTTAGACAATATAAAAAAAAGGTACAATTTTTTAAAAATGATTTTATTTTGTTTTATTGTATAATTTACATGCTCTTCGTATAAGAACTAATATACTTGAAAGCTAAATCAAAATCGAAATCGAAATTGAAATCGAAAAATGCAAAAATTTGCGAAAAAAGCCATAATCTTCATTTTATAAATTTTTGGGAAGACAATTGCCACTTCCCACTGGCTTTATGCCAAAACTACTAACATAACAACTAACAACTAACTTTTGATCAAACACTTATTTCAACTTAGTTTTATTTTTGATGAATGACTTTTTATCTCATTAATGAAACTTGTTTTTAAGTTTTAAGATCTAACAAATGTATAAACTATTTATTTCTGTAGATTTCTATCAAATTTCAAATTTTTGGGAAGACCATTGCCACTTCCCATTGGCTTTATGCCAAAACTACTAACATAACAACTAACAACAAATTTTTAATCAAACATATATTTCAACTTAGTTTTATTTTTTATGAATGACTTTTTATCTCATTAATTAAACTTGTTTTTAAGTTTTAAGATCTAACAAATGTATAAACTATTTATTTTTGCAGATTTCTATCAAATTTCAAAGAAACAAATACAATCAAGTGATAAACAAAACTGACTCTAAGGTATTCTCTCAGAATTACATATTTATAAATAAAAAATTATGATTAACGTTTATCAGTATTTATCAACACATTTCTTTCTAAAAAAATTAAAATCTTTTATTGATTTACTTTAAATCATTTGAAATAATCAAAATAGTCTAATAAAATATATGCTCTATACATAATTTACAATAAAAACAAATGAAATAAAATAGACAATATTATTATTTTTATAATTGCAAATAATATTTTTTTCATACCTTAACATGAGTTAATTCAAATATAAAATATAACATATTAGCTCAAATTTGAAAATGATTTCACTTTTTGGAATTCACAATAATTCTATGTTGCATTCTACTACTAAATGATATTTTACATATTTTCACATACTTCTAATTCTATGCACATTATAAATATTAAAAATTGTGAAGTGTAAAAATAGAACAAATAGACTAGAAAATTTTTACATAAATTTTCATAAAACAAAAATACTTAAAGGACAATAAAATATTGATTTAATATATATATATATATATATATAAAACACATACATTAAACTACCTATTTATCTATTAAATTCATGTTTATTATTTAAATAAATAGGTTTGCAATTGAACAAATCAAATGAGATTTTTTTTTTTTAATACCTTAAATCTATTTTTATTAAAATCAAAATATGTTATAATATAAATTACACATAACTTCATGTCTTTTATGATTTCTTATGTTAAATTATTTCATATATTATCTGATACATTGGTTTCATAATAAATGTTATAATTTAGATAAATGTGTATTTATAATATAACAAAGTTCATTAAATAGCTAATTTTGTTTTTATTCATAGTTTCAAAAAAAATTGTTTTATTTTGAATATTTGAAATATAGATTAGATTTTTTATATAATCCAAAATATTATTCAGCAAAAGTCGATTGAGACAACAAAATATTCATTATTATATTTTATAATTTTTATACAAGTTATTAGCATATATTGAGATACTTATAATTGGCTAAATATTTATTTACCATTGTAAATATCATAATATTGTGAAGAAATCTAAAAATAATTCTATCTCAAAAATGCATTTAAATTCATGTCAAGTTTACAAACATCTAAGATTAAATTTGTTATCATTTTGACAAATCTAATTTATTAACATAAACTAAACAATAATCATTCAAAATTCAAATTAGTGAGTAGATTTTGAATAAATAATTATTATGCATTTATTAAAAATATTTATTATGAAGGTATTACAAATAATTATAAATATATATTTATCATGCAATTATTACAAATAGAATTTTATTGAATTAACCTTATACTTCAATTTTATTTTGCATCATTGTTACAATTATATTTAATTTTTACTACTTATTTAGATGAAAACTGATATTTATTGCTAAAAAGTCTATCCAATGTTCAAAACATCATTTGAAAATATATCACCTTACATTCATAATTGTATCAACCAATATTACTACATTGTTTTTTAAAGTTCTCAAATCATCCAATATTGAGTAATTGCTAAATACAATTGTAGAATATAATAACATAAATTAATAAACCACATTTTTTTTTAAAAGACAAAAGAGTCTATATCACTCAAAATACTTGCATACACACACATCATTATAAACTTTTTTTTCATTTATCTCTTTATCTCTCTTTTTGGTTTACAAAATAGAAATACTATATCATATCATACTCTACCAAAATAAAATAACAAAAAACTAAACCATTGGTATTCAAAAAATAATAATCACAAATCACAAATTACAAATCGAAATTAATATTTCAAAAATTCAAAATGCGAATTCTTCATTAAATTATTGTTGTTGGGCTTTTGATACTAGTTAGGCCGTCATTTATCCATTTTTTGCATGAATTGATATTTAAGTCTATGTATCACATATATTTATCATAATAGGTAGTAATCCATCCATTCATGTGTAAATTTACCTACTTGGGTTATACATGCAATATTATACCTATCGTTGTGTTCTATATTGTTGGATTCCACACTAATACATATCATCTACGTGTATCAAACAATATATGACACGCTTATATCAATTTAAAGGCAT
The DNA here is from genome assembly GCA_029204225.1 of Diphasiastrum complanatum. Lineage (NCBI taxonomy): Eukaryota > Viridiplantae > Streptophyta > Lycopodiopsida > Lycopodiales > Lycopodiaceae > Diphasiastrum > Diphasiastrum complanatum. Next base: position 55,279,062 of record CM055102.1, on the reverse strand, counting down.
GTTATATTATCATATCCATCTAACTACTTTTATTTGCCCACTTATCTACACATGAAGCCATAAAACTTAAAAAAACGTAATTTTTGGCATAAATGACGGCTTCTGAAAAACTATCATATAATCCAAAATAAATGACGGTTTTTCTAGACCGTCATTTGTTACATTTTTTGCATGAATCGATATTTGAGTCTATATATCACATCTATTTATCATAATAGGCAGTAATCCACTTATTCATATGTAAATTTACCTACTTGGGTTATACATGAGATATTATACCTATTGACGTGTTCTATATTGTCGGATTTAACACTAATACACATCATCGACGTGTATCCAAAAAATATGACACACTTATATCAATTTAAACACATGTTATACTATCATATTCATCTAACTATTTTTATTTGCCCACTACACATGAAACCATAAAACTTTTTTTTTTAAATGTAATTTTTGGCATAAATGACAGCTTTTAAAAAACTGTCATATAAAACAAAATAAATTTTTATCCACCTACTTAACTACACATTTAAAATATTGGCTTAAAATATTTCAAAAAATCATATGCTCGCACAAACATGTTGAATCGAAGCATATAGTAGATCGTTGGAAAGCTAATTTTGCAATATACACAATTACTGGTTACCTGAAAAATAAAACCAAAAAAAGAAATGCAGCAAAATGTCAGTTATTACCTAAGAATACGGAACACACACAAGATGAGCAAGGTTGCTTGTTGTATTTATAAAATTGTTGTATTTATATTTGCAAAACTACTGGAGTAGCATTCAAAGGATGCATAAATATTTTTGAGCCTACCCTGTGACAATAGATAGCTCAACCTAAAAGGCAAACAAAATTGGAACATGCTGTGGAAACCTGCAAAATAGGACCAAAACTTCACTTTTCGTAGACAAGAGATAAACCCAAGAGTATCTTGATCTATCATAAATAAAAGTGACATACATAAGAGCTCCACCATTTGATTCATGTGAAAATGAATGAACATACGAGTGTATAAGGTCAAGAGGAGAGTTAGATCTTTTCAAAGATCTCTTGAAAGGTAGCTTATGAGATTTGGAGAGTCCACAAGCTTCACAAAGCTTGCCACACTTGGATATGGTTTTGGGAAGTCCACTTGCTAGCTCCTTTGTCACCATGGTCTCCATAGCTTTGTAGTTAGGATGGCCTAACCTTTTGTGCCATAATTCCACTTGAGTGAGCTCCTCCCTTGCCATGTTCACACTTCCAACCATCACATTAGCATCCAATTTGAATTACCTCCCTTGCTTGAAACCACTAGCAACACATTTTTCATCTTTCAAGATAGAACATGCTCCATGCTTGAAATGTACATCTAATCCACTATCCATAAGTTGTCCTACACTCAACATTTAGATTCTAGTCTCAATCTTGCAAAATCACTCCTTAATCTATAATTTTTGGTAATATCTCTCTCAACTTCAACATGCACTCAAAAAATCAGAGAAAATCATTTAATGCACCTGATTCAAGCTTCAAATCTAATTATTTGGCTGATCTAATCCAAGAACAAATCATAGGAATAGAATCTCTATAGAAAAAGCTTAATTTTGCACTAAAATCTCTCAATTTGGGTGTGTGAGTCAAATTGTACAAATTTTTGAATTTTCTCAACCAAAACCGGACCTGTATGGCCTCACACGTGTGAAAAGTGTTCCTACAGCCCACAACAAGTTCTGGTCCAAAATTTTTGTAAATACCTATCAAATCCAACTCGCTACACAAAAATTAGCTAGTTTCGAAAAACTTGCTAATTTGGGCTTAGTTTTGGATCAACCCCATCAATATCAATAAATCCTCTTGTACTTGGCTCTGATACCATGTGGAAACCTGCAAAATAGGACCAAGAATGGATCCTAATCTGATCCACAAGAGGGATTGGATGTTAGATACATTTGATCTATCAATCTACACAAGATTTAGATCAATCTAGATCAATTCTAGTCATGAAAATCTAACAAGAACAATCATTAATGAAGGTAAATGTACTTGCTGGTTTCACATATGTGAAAACCTGTCAGAGTAAGGACTCCAACCTTAAAACAAAGTACACTATGATAGAAACTCAAAACATTCAAAACAAATGTAGAGAAATGGAGAGATTGACACAAAATTGCTTCCAAAATCAAGATTGATGTTTCATATTAATTATGGCCAAATATGCCTCTATATATACACTTCTTGGAGCTTGAGGTACTGATCATGCATCATATCTCACACATGTGAGGATGCTTTGTCATATGGTGAATCATTATGCAAAATTGACACTTGGATCAAACTTTCTATTTTGAGCATTTTTGGTCCAATTTCCTACTATATGTAGATCTACTTGGAAATCTTCTAGAAGTCAAAACTCGCCTAATTCAGCTTATTCCACATGTGTGAGCTGTCCTCTACACATGGGATGTGACACCTAACCAAAGGATGTGGCTCATGCAATCAATAGATTGATGCCATTTGTCGTATGTCTAGAAAACTAGTTTTTGGCCTTTTTAGCCACTAGAACTTGAATTAAATCATACGTACAACCTATATGATCATACACCAGAGTTAATTGGTATAAATAGCATCATGCCAAGGAATCAAATTTCTAAACCGGGTACCGTACCATTTTTTCCTTTCCATCAAGATCGGTTTTTACAAGCTAGATAAATTGATTTGCTTCAATCTACCTATGAACAAAACTATTAACATGATTCAAAATATTATGGGTTATGCATGTATGCAAATCATTAACCAAATAGAATACAACCGTGAAACAAGCAACTAGATCCATTCTAACAGATCCTTGTACATCACTTGAAAGCTTCATAAAAAAATCTGGAATTACTAATGAATTCATACTAGTTCTTAACGGTACCCATAGAAGAGCACTCCAACAACAATTCCGAAAAGCTTGCTTCAGTTAAAATAGCAATGATCGACTTATATAGTGCTTTCTAATTTTGATGGTACCACGTGTGCCCAATTCTAGAATTATCGGGCCGTCTTTCTTTTACTGCTGGGTTAAGATTGCTCCTTCTGCATACTTCGATGCGCCCGTATGAATATGAAACTCAATGGACCAATTGGGTGGGCGTAGAATTGGCACTGAGACCAATGCATCTTTAAGATTCTGGATGGCCTCCTCAGTCCAATGTGGTTCCATTGTGAGTTTGTAGATTGGTTGTGCTAACTCCGCAAAGTCTAGAATGAAGATCATGTAATAGTTAGCATGGCCCATGAAAATATAGACTCCGCGGATCGTTCCTGGTGGTGGTAGATCGACAATGATCCTTATCTTCGACAAGGTCCGTGGCGATCCCGTGTCTAGATACTGTGTGGCCAAGGATTAGGCCATGTGTCACCCAAAACTGACACTTTTCTGGGTTCATGGATATCTGGTACTCGCGACATTTCTTCAGCACTTTTCCAGATTGGATAAGTGCTCTGAGTTAGGTCCATGCACGCACAGATCATCCAAGAAAATCTCCAAATTTTTCTATAAATAGTCTTTGAATGCCGCCTACATAACTTGTTGAAAAAGTACTTGGGGCATTGCAAAGTCCAAATGGCATCACCTTGTAGGCATACATCCCTCATTCCGTGGCGAATGTTGTCTTGTGTTGATCTTGCGGCGCTATCTTCACCTTATTGTAACCGTTGAAGCCGTCTAGAAAACTGTAGGCTTCTGCTCCAGCTACTCTATCCATGATGCTTTCCGTAAATGGTAAGAAAAATGGTCCTTCTTGGTGACTGCATTTAACGCTTTAAGATTCACACAAATTCGCATCTTGCCGTTCTTCTTGGGTACTATGACTTTTGGCGACACCCATTCAGTATGCTCGATTTCATAAATAAAATCAGCATCTAACAACTTCTACAACTCTTGCTTGATCAGCTTTGTATAATTCGGGTTGCAGCGATAGTAACGGCTCACCTTGGGGACTGCTCCATCCACCAAGGGTATAGTATGCTGGACTATGGTTATAGGGATACCCTTCAGATCACTATAATTCCAAGCAAAACAATCTTTGTATTCCACCAATAACAAATGTAGTCTTTTGATTGAGTGGGCGTTCCTTGGGCGATCGATCGTATGATCAGTGGTGGACAATCCGTCACTAGCTTTTGGTGCAATAGGTTTTACCACCCATGTGGTTGGATCAACCTTTACAGCTTGCTCCTTGTTTTCAAAGGTGAGTTTGCCGGCTCCCCAGTTGTGAACCACTTGCACGGTCCTCAACCATGGTCCTCCTATTAACACACGGTAGCAGATGGGGACTCTAGTATGTCCATCACCATGAAAGTGATCACGAACTGCATTTTCGCTATTTTTACAAGGATGTCGTCAACTACACCTTTTGGTTTTACATAGGAGTGATTGGCTAGTTTAATGGAAAATCTTGCTGGATTCAATCCTTGTAGACCCTATTTCTAGTACAAAGTAGCGGAGATCAAATTTACACATGATCCTCCATCTACCACTATTGCCTCGTCCTCGAATCTCTTATGCTTGATCGGCAGGGTGATGTTGTGTTCCTCACTTTCCCACGCTGTCCCAATGTGGAGGACGTTACTTGTCTCTTCATAGCTCACCAGATAGTGGAGCTTCTTCACATATGAGCTGTTCAAAGGAGTCATTTGACTCAATCTTACCTTACAAGAGATCTATTTATACTGCTAATGATCATGAGTGCCCAATAGAAGGAATTGGCAACATTCCATTGAAACTTGCTTCTTCAAAAGTTCTTGCACTTTCTAATGTTCTTTTAATTCCAAAACTCACAAAGAACTTAATTAGTGTGGGAAAGTTGCTTGATAATGGTTGTGATGTAAAGTTCAACTCCAATACTTGTTTAATCAAGAGAAATGATGAGATCCTTGCTGATGGATCTAGATGTGGTGGAATTTTTAAGTAGAATTCTTATGAGAAAGCAAACCTTTGTGAAGTTGCTTTGTTATCTGAGGAGGAGCTGTGGCATAGAAGGTTGGGTCATCCTAACTTTATATCTATGTCTTCTATGGTTAAGAAGGTGAAGGCTATTGGTCTTCCAAAATCTCTTTCTAAAGATTTCAAGCCTTGTAGGCTTGTGCCATTGCAAAGTCACACAGAAAGCCATATCAAAAGTCTTTAATAAAGACTACTCATCCTTTGGAGCTTATACACTCAGATGTACATTTTTCCTCTTCTAAAAGTATTGGTGGTGCAACATGTTTTGTCACCTTTATTGATGACTTTACTAGATATACTTGGATGTATCTACTTTCTTCAAAGGCTATGGTTTTTTATCACTTCCTAATCTTCAAAGCTTATGTTGAGAAACAGTTTTCTTTCAAAGTTAAAGCTTTAAGATGTGATGGAGGAGGTGAAAATACCTCCAACAAGTTTCATGAATACTGTGAAGGTGAAGGAATAAAGAGAGTTTTCTTGTGCTTATTCTCCATCTCAAAATGGAGTAGCTGAGAGGAAAAACAGATCTTTATGTGAATGTGCTAAAGCAATTCAAGTAGCAGCTTCTTTGCCTATTGAATATTGGGGTGAAGCTATAAATTGTGCAAAAGATTACCTTACAATGCACTTGCTAGAAATTCACCTTTTGAAGTCTTGTTTAAGAAGAAATCTAAGGTAGATCACCTTAGAGTTTTTGGTTGTACTTGCTTTGTTCATGTGCCCTTGGAAATGAGGAAAAGAGATGATTCTAATTCTATTAAAAGGATCATGGTTGGATATGCATCCAACAAGAAAGCTTATAGAATCTATGTTCCCTCTACCTCAACTACAATTGAGAGTAGGGATGTTATATTCCATGAGGATCAAAATTACATTCTTGAGGAGGCCGAGTTCAAAGATTCTCACAAAGATACTCCAATCATCACCCTTGAAGACTATCATGGAGAGATGGGGCCGAGAATTGAGGAGGAGTCACCTCAAATCTTTTCACCAAGGAGATCTCAAAGAGAAAGATCCGAGCCTAGAAGGCTTACCTATGAAGATAGAGGCAAGCAAGTGGAAATCAACTCCACTAATTGTGCTTATTTTATTTCTCATGAGGAGCCCAAGGATGTATATGATGCACTCAACTCGAAGGAATGGTACCTTGCCATGAAGGAGGAATATGATGCTTTGATGGCCAATAAGACATGGGAGCTTGTGGATCTTCCATCCAACAAGCATACATTGGTTGCAAGTGGGTTTTTCGAGTCAAGTATAATCAAGATGGCACAATCAACAAGTACAAGGGTAGGCTTTGTGCTAAAGGTTTTGCTCAAGTTTATGGACTTGATTATGAGGAGACCTTTGCCCCAGTTGCAAAAATGGTATCAATTAGAATCATAATTTCTCTTGCTTGTTTTTTCAGTTGGCAAGTTCTTCAACTAGATTTCTCTAATGCATTTCTGAATGGGTATCTAGAAGAAGAGATTTATATGGATCAACCTATTCGGTTCATCCATGACAAAGAAAAAGTTTGCTTGCTCTTCAAAAGTTTATATGGATTGAAACAAGCTCCAAGGTCATGGTATTCTCGACTTAATACCTTTCTTGAGTCACTAGGATTTAATCTTAGTAACTATGATCCTTCCTTATATGTCAAGTTTTTTGATAAAGATATTGTCATTCTTCTTATTTATGTTGATGATATCGTTCTGACAGGAAGTAGTATCAAGTTAATTGAGAAAACCAAGATTGCACTTGGAAAAAAGTTCAAGATGCAAGATCTTGGAAAAATTCACTATATTCTAGGATTAGAGATTGACTTTCTTAAAGATAAAGCTTTTGTATGTCAATCCAAGTATGCTCTTTCAATGTTAAAGAAGTTCAATATGTTGAATTGTAAGAGTATAGAAACACCTATGGAGCAAAAATGTAAAGGATTCTAACAAAGGTGATGAAAGATCCTTTGTGGACATCACACTTTTTAGAAGTCTTATAGGCACCTTAATTTGGCTCACAATAACTAGACCTGACATAAGCTTTATCTTATAGGCACCTTAATTTGGCTCACAATAACTAGACCTGACATAAGCTTTAGTGCTCATAAGTTGAGCCAGGCTATGCAAAATCCTACTATCTATCATTGGAAAATGGCCAAGGGAGTGCTTAGATATATATCTTCAACTTTTGATTTTGGTTTATTGTATAAAAGTGAAAATCTTTCTATTATTGGTTATTCTGACTCGGATTTTGCAAGTGATAGAGCAGATCGAAAATCTACAAGTGCTTATGTCATATATCTTGGAGGAAACTTGATATCTTGGCTTTCCAAAAAGCAAGATACTATATCACTCTCATCATGTGAAGCTGAGTACAAGGCACTCACTACAAAGGAAATGCTTTGGATCAAGAGGTTACTAGTGGAACTAAAGATAATCTTAGAAGAGGATCTACCTATGATCATGTGTGACAACATTTTAGCCTAAGCTCTTGCCAACAACCCAATATTCCATGCAAGGAGCAAGCATATCGAAGTTGCACATCACTTCATGAGAGAGAAGCTCATTGGAGGGGAAATCAATTTGGAGCACATCGACACATCATCTTGTATTGCTGATATGCTCACCAAACCTTTGAGCAAAAGCTCCTTCATCAAGCATAGAGCCAATCTTGGAGCTATACCAAGATCCATGTTCAAATCAATATAGATTATTTTTAGGAGGAGTGTTAAAATTGGAAAAACAATCCATATTGATTTCTTGGCTTGCTGCAAATGTTGTACCATGCAAGTATGTAGCTCATAAATGCAAAATGCCAAGTTTGGCCTACATAGAACTCGAGCTACATGGTTATGTAATGTCTAGATTGAAGAATACAACTTGCATATAGTTTGTAGACATAGAATTAGCAAAGTCATGCTTGTAGAATCTCGTGGCAATTCACATGCATTAATTGTAAGTGATCCATAGTGATATGCAAGGCATGCACAAAGTGTAATGGACACATGCATGATGATTTGTACTTTGTTAGTTAGAACTAGCACACTTGTAAAAAGTTGGTAGAATTTTATGCATGGCAAGTGACAAATGTCACATAGACTCTAGATGTCACTTTAGATGTCATTTTGTAATGAATGGATGTGGTTCTACCTCGAGCTACCTCAAACTCCATAAATATGTGTAGCTCTCCTCACAATCAATGATGAAGAACCAAAGTTTTGTAGCTACCTCATGCCATTTTGGATCTAGACTATTTTGCTTGTTATCTCTTTATCTTTCTCTCTCTAACTCGTGTTGAAGCTAATGCTTATACACTGATATCTTGTACTTTTGTTCATTATTGATTCATTGCTATCATATTCAGTTGCTTAGCATGCTAGATTGTGGTTAAGCCATTTCTTCTGAACTAGATCTTGCTAAACAATCTAGAATTAGGTTACTGTGCTAATCACAAAGCTTAATTAGATCCATCATACTTGTGGACATTCCCCACACGTGTGAATTCTGAAAATTTTGTCACTATGCGGCAGGACGAGAGTACATTCAAAAAAATAACACTTCACTACATTCAAAACAAAAAAAGCATGAAAATTGACAAATCTAACAGTAAACCTCCCTAATCTACCCACAAAATCTGAGTTTTAGTTGAAAATGGAAGCATAGGAGAGAAGAGAGAGAGAGAGAGAGAGAGAGAGAGAGAGAGAGAGAGAGAGAGAGAGAGAGAGAGAGAGAGAGAGAGAGAGAGAGAGAGAGAGAGAGAGAGAGAGAGAGAGAGAGAGAGAGAGAGAGAAGGATAAGAAAGCTATGCGGCGAGAGGCGAGTGTGTGGCGCTCCCCGACAATGGTGCCACTGTTGTGTCATCGATGTAGCATAGAGGTTCGTCACTGGGAGCGGAAACTTTGCCTTTACCTGCATAGCAAGAAGAGAGAGAAAAAAGTTCCAAGTAGCAAGAGGTTTGGGAGGCCCGAGCACCTTTCCCAAACTATTCGGTCACTACTTAGAGAGAGGAGAGAAGAGAGAGAGAGAGAGAGAGAGAGAGAGAGAGAGAGAGAGAGAGAGAGAGAGAGAGAGAGAGAGAGAGAGAGAGAGAGAGAGAGAGAGAGAGAGAGAGAGAGAGAGAGAGAGAGAGAGAGAGAGAGAGAGAGCCTTGGTTAGAAAAGGCTTGGGAGGCCCAAGCACCTTCCCCAAATTTTTTGGTCCTAACCAAGGAAGGAGGGAGAGAGATGGTTAGCTTGCATTAGGCATCTTGTCATGGCATGAATAGTGTTAGATCTGCATTTAGGGTTAGTTTGGGAGTGATTTTGCTTGATTTGAGTGGATTTGCTTGTTTGAAATCTAATCTGATGGTTAAATAGGAAAAACTATTCTGATCACCAATCTTAAGATCCATTTGGATCTGAGATATCAGAGAAAACAACAAAAATCGATCAAATCTGCTAGATTTTGTTCGAAAAGAGGCAAAAATCGTCATCAGAGCTGATAACTTTTTACCCTCTTTCAAAAAACCTTCCCCGAGTTGCAGATACCTTCGGTTTTGATCACAAAACCTTCAGTTTGAAGGGCGAAGATTAATTCCCAGAAACATTAGAAAAACCGTCAAAAACACCAAAAAATCACCAAAATCCTAAAAATACAAAAAAAGAACCTTCGGCCGATTCACTATGCATAGGTGTTATTCATATCTATCTACTGCCAGGTCGACGAAGAATAATACCAAAAATAGAAGGATTTTCAGAAGATCAGTTGTCATATTGTCATATTTTTGCCAAAAAGTTCACTTTTTTGCAACTAGTATTACTCTTGATCCTTTGCCAAAATATTTGTCGAGTTTTCTAAACATTCTATTTATAGTAAAATACTATCTGGTTCTCCATAGTTTTATCTGTGTCAGATCTTTCATCTGAGAGGTCGGTGTAAGAAAAGTTGATCAGAGAGTTTTTTTTTTTCAAAAATAGCACTGTTGAACCTTCGCCTAGAAATCAGACTCTTGGAAAGTGAAATAACTCTAGCAGATCTGATCTGAGATAGTGTTTGATTGAGAAATCTAGATCCAATCACATTGTCTACTTGATCTAAGTTTATAAAGATGGCTACCACTTGAGGTGCTCCTCAAGAAGTCAATCCTATTATTGTTAGAAGAGCACCCCGTTTGGATCTACCCAAAGATAACGGATTAACAGATTCAGTTAGATTTCTTCATATCTATGCTGAATCCTATGAAGTCTATGGCGAGATTTATCCTCAAGATAAACTTAAGCTGTTTCCTATGGCCTTAACAGGTGTAGCACAAGACTGGTACTATAATCAAGATGAAACTGAGCGTACAGATTGGGAGGTTGTTAAACGAGCCCTTATCTCACGGTTCAAACCGCGAAAGTTTATGAAAGACGCTTTCCTACTTTTAAGTAAAATTAAAATGGGAAAGCTAGAAATGGTTCAAGATTACATTGAACGGGTGAAACGCATCAGATATGAGTGCGAACCTAAGCTGATTAACGCAAATGCCATGATTTTTGTCAGGTCTACCTAAATGGATCAGACGTGAGCTGAAACGCCATAATGAATATGCACTCTTGCAAAATGCTATGGACGATGCAATTTGGGAGGAGGATGAAGATTTAGATGATGAGCCGAATATCCGTATGTTGCCTTATACAGCAGGGAAGACTACTACGACCTCCACCACTATTGCATCAATGAATGCCAACGCTACTGCAGAAATGATGCTCAATGAGTTCGAGAAACTCGGGAAAAACCAGCAAAAACAGATGGAAAAATTTCAGTCGTAATTTGATGAGAAGATCAAAGCATTGGAAGATTTCCACGGAAAAGCAAACAAGGACCCTGAAAAGTTTGCAAAGACTTTTCCTACCAGGGAAAATTTCTGGTGTTCTATTTGCGCAGGAAAGCACATAGTGAATGAGTGTCCTCAATTGAAAAAACGAATGGAATCACTCATCCATAAGTTTTGCATTGCCATCATAAGTCAAGGCATGACTCACAGGTATGAGATAATCTTCAATCGGATCTGGTATAGGTTCTTTTGATATCCATGCTACATTCAGCACATTCAGTGGAAACGTAATTGGTGTATCTAAAGTTTGATCTAATAAGGAAATCTCGCTCAAATCTGATTGATTATCTTGTTGACACATATATCCTGTTGTACAATCAATCGTTGCAAGAGCTTCATTCCAGTTGATAGTATTCGTTTGAGAATCATAATGAACTCCCAAATTTTTCTCTTGTTGGTCACAAGTATGATCCGTTGTTGACGAATCGTCATCTTCTTTTTGAATCACTGGTTTGATAGTCCAAGTTGTAGGATCAAACGTCCCAATAAAACTCGGTAGACATTTGGCGCTTCTGGTAAGTCCATTACTACGAAAGTAATGACAAACTATACTCCCACAATTCTGACAGGTATATCTTCAACTATTCCTCACGGATGAACTATTGTTTGATCAGAGCTTAATAGCAAAAGACGCAGACTTGATCTTTGTAAGGCCCCATTTTGCACATAGCTTTGTAGGAATCGGGTTAACTCCTAAACCGCCATCTATCACAGCTGCTTCCTTAGGAAATTGTCTATGCTATATTGGTAGAAAGATATTCTTTTGTTCACTTTTCCAAGCGGCTCCAACATGGAGTACTTTATTAGATTCTTCAAATCCAGCACAAAAAAGTGGCTCCTGATGGACTTCTGATTTTTCTTGAGCTAACTTTTGCGCTAAGACTGCTCTTGCTTTTGGCATCAACTTCAGGAACTCTCCCAATAATAAAACCGCCTAAAGCAGTTATATTGAAGGAAGATAGGATCACATGATCGATGTCGAAAAAACAAGCTAAGCAACATTATAATACGGTCATGAAATGGAAAAATCCTCCTCAAAAGATTGATTCAGCGAATGTGCCACCCTTATTGGATAAAGACAAAGGAGACGTCGAGGATGATTCTACAATTCAGATTCTAGCAAGACATCATCGTCTAGGAAGCCTTCACCTTTGAAGAAGAGTTTATCGTCTCGGAAGTCATCACCTCCACGATCAGTTCCTACTAAGAAGGCTAAGCAAAGATCCAAGACAAGTCCTTTAAAAAAAGAACAACCAGATGTAGTCCAACATGGTATGCTCGAGCATTTTAAACGTTATACATTGGATGATGTGGTTATCATGTTACCTAAAGCACATCGTGAACCTGAAGAATATGTGTCAGAATCGAAAGAGGTTTACGATGGCCAACTAGGACGCAACCAATGAATCTTGCTGAACTAGGAGAGCCAAAAAAGATTGTACAAGTTGGATCACAACTTAATCTTGAACAGTATCAAGCACTCCACATGTTACTTATTAAGTATCAGGATTGCTTTGCATGGATAAGTGATTGAACATACCATACCTTTAGTACCTGATGCAGTTCCAAAGGTTACAAAATTCTGTCGCTGTAATCCTAATGTTGCAGATCTGATAAAGAAAGAACTTCAGAGACTGCTTGACACCGATTTCATTTATGAGATCGAGCATACCGAATGGATCTGTAAGAACCACCAAGTAGTAATTTCACCTTCAATAGTGTGAGTACTATCGTCACCAAGATGAACATACTTCTTTGTGTTGTAAGGCATATAGGATTGAAAAATCTCACGATGATTGGTCATATGCTGAGTAGATCCGGAATCCAGAAACCATGAATCATCCAAATTCACGTATTTGTCTTTGAGCATAAAAGTGCCTTCGTCTATTTCGACTTCAGGATATGCTGTGACTGTATTTGCTTGTTGATTAGGTTGCTTGGCTACATTCTTCGCTTTGAGAATTCGACAATCCTGGATCTCATGGTTATTGCATTTGTAATACCTGCAAAACATCTTCCTCTTCGACGAATATGGATTTGATGATTGTTCTTGACTTTGAGTCTATTTCTGATTTGATGTAGACTGGTTGGAGCTTTTCTACTTCTGTTGTTTTGAGCCCTTGTTGGCATATAGAGCATGAGACGAAGAGACAAAGTGTCTTGACTTCTTTGATCATCTTCTTGCAGCAACATAGTGTTGGAGGATTTGCGGATCCCAAGGCAACCCTAACCCTAGTTAATAAGTGAGAGGGATTTGGCACCCTGCGTGTGTAAGTCCAACTCGATGACCTCATAGTTATTTGATTGATTAGTTAAAAGTCAATAAAAGGACTTTCGACCTTTTTGCGAGACTTTTAATGTCGCAGGGCCTAATTGTCAAGTTAGTGAATAAAGTTGGGTTTCCCTCCAATTTTGATGGTTCCCACACTTTTTTAAATTTGAATAAAAAGAGAGACAAGACTGGACCAATAGGATTCAGAGGCCAGGGTCCTCCTCTCTACTATAAAAAGAGACCAACTCGAGTTGTTCCTGATGTTCATTTCCTCATTTCAATAAAGCAGATTGGTTCTCTCTAGAAATGGATTGATGAATGTCCTTGCTCTTCCTCTCTTCTCCTCCATTTCTCATGCTTTCTTTGGATTTTGCTAATTGTTGGATCTGATCATTATTGGGATTGCTATTTCTTATGCTTTTTGTGAGAGATAAAGGGAGAGAGAGAAGAGTAAGTTTCTATCATTGTTGTTGATTTAGGGTTAATGGAAGTAGAGTTAATGGATGTAGTGTTAATGGATGCTAGTGTTAGATCCTCTATTCATGTTGAAATCTGAACTATATTATCGCTCTCATGGGAACGAACCTACGCGTGACAAGTAACTTCGTCTCTTTGATGCTAGATTGACTAGATCTTGGATTCAGGTTAGGCAAAGAAAGAAACCCACTACACACAGTGATAACTCTAGTAAGAGTTAAATCTGAGTGTGTCACGATGATCATGACCCAGTTCTCATATGTAGAGGGCAAGCTTAAAAGCAATGTCATAATTGTGTCTTGATCGTCTATGACTAATCCGATAGCAGCCATTTGGTACAAGAGATTCTTAAACTGGTTAATATGATTCTAAAGAAAATCATTATTTGACATCTTGAGTGTGAAGAAATTTCTTCAAAGATGTAGCTTAGTAGTTACGTCTCTCACATCATATAGTGAGCTCAGGATGTCCAAACTTCTTTTGAAGTCTTAGCTTCAGCTATGTGGCCAATTTGAGTATCTGATATATTGAGGATAATAAGCACGGAAGATCCTTTGATTTTCATTTTGAGTCTTATGTGTCGTCTTCAGGTTTCACTTCGATACATGTAACAACATCCCACAACTTGTTGGCGATTAGCAAGGTCTTCATCTTAAATTTTCATAAATAATAATTGGATCCATTCAGCTTGTCTGCGATAAGACTGGCTTTACTTTGAGAATCCATCTAAAACTTTAGTTTGACGACGTTAAGAGAGATATCGTGTTGCGCTACAATTGAAAATCAATTCTTTGATACCGAAACAAATTGATTTGAACTGAAGAATAATTTGATATCGCGAAAGATATCAAGTATAAGGGCTTATGCTATGATATATTAGGCCTTGAAGAAGAATCAACGCTCTGATACCATGTTGAAGAGGTGTATAAAAGATAGGTCGAATAAGATTCGAATAAAAAGAATTTGAACGACGAGAAAGAAAACTTGTTGTGCGTAGCAGAATAATCTGTCTTCCTCTTTTTTCATGCATGACTACGCTTATCAATTTTGAACAAAACAATAGTCATAAAAATCACGTTCGATCTTATAGTAACCCACTTTGAAATCATTAGTGTTACAGTGATTACGTAGCCAAACATTTAAAGCATTGAATTATCAGACAAATAATCAGTCACAAAGAATTACAAAAATGCATACATTCTAAGACGAAGCTGAATGCAATAAAAGATAGTATTGATTCAGTATGAAAGCAAAACATATGTAAATGAGTACAACAAGTTGCGGATTGAAGCCGTGTACTTTAAACTATCTCTGAGAGGCTAGAATATAAGTCTGAATTAAGCACAATAGCAATCTCTAATCAACTCTAAAGAAGTGAGCTAGAATGCTCAAGAGTGTTCAAGCTCGCAAGCTAACTATTCCATACTTGATCTCTGAATTTAGATGTTGAAATATGAATAGCTATTCATACAAAGCAATTGGGTCATCAAATGTAGCTGCTAGTTGGCTGGAGTCTGCTGACATTCATCCAGTTCTTCTCAAAAGTTGCTTGCTGATAAGCGGTGACATTTGGCCATAAACAGTTTGTCTGCATAAATGAACTTCACTGTCACCTTGTCGAAATGAACGTAACTATCATTAGGGAGAAAGCGAAAAATGCGACTTTTGTGAGAAATGCGACAGTGTCGCAAAATCTCATTTTATGAATATTGGGGTAGCCCCACACTCTGCCAAAGTCATTTCCTTAACATTTGAGGCACTTTGAAAAAAATGTGACACTGCATTTTTACTCGCAATTCTTGACAGGCGAAAAATGCAAAAAACGTGACACTACATTTTTAATCGAAATTTCTGATAGGTGAAAATGCAAAAAATGCGACACTGCATTTTTACTCAAAATTTTTGACCAGTGAAAAATGCGAAAAATTCGACACTGTATTTTTACTCGAAATTCTTGACAGACGAAAAATGCGAAAACCGCGACACTGCATTTTTACTCAAAAATTTTTATAGTGTCGCTTTAAGAGAAAATTGACTATAGCAAAAAGAAGACGATGTCGGGTTTTGTAGTGAGAGAAAATTCCTGACACTGTTGTCAAACTCCGTGTATTTCGACAGACTATGTAAAAACACTTGTAATTCTAAAGACTGTGTAAAACACGGGAGAATTCGTAGAACTATCAAGAAGAGACAACAGATGACCACATGGTGGTAAACTTTGGTATTTTTATCCAAGATGGGTACAAAAACTGTATCCAAGAGACCCAAGAGGTGTTAACTGAAATACTCCATTGGGAAGAGGGCATACCAAGCTATGTCTTCGAAGAAGATATCAAGAACGAAGGGGCTAAATCAGAAATCAGAGGGGAGATGAGGAATACTATACCTCCAACCATAGATATAAATAACGGGTAATGAATCCGATATGGGAAGGATATTTTAGGATACAAATGTAGACTTTCCATTTCTACCATGGAATTAAAACATACACCAAAATCACCCACATCAGTTGAGAGATCTGGATAATTTAGCCTCCTATTCCATATATCACGATAGACCTACCACAGACGGTGAATACCCAGAAAACAAGATCGACGTTGGGTAGATGATATAATGACATGCCACACCCTTATCCTTGAATTTTACCTATGGGATAAGAAAAAATAGGAAGTCTATGTTTAATTTTTATTTGTTCATTTTTCTACTGCGGCTAAATCTAGAAGAGGCAAATATTCATAGAAATGAAGTTGTTGATGTATCCACTAATCCTTGTTGAAGGTAGGAATATGATGATCCAGAGGTCAAAGTCATTTGCACCCACCATCATTGCACTCGCATCATGTAGACACAGTGTGCTTGGACATTTGATTGCGAGACCGTTCCATGCATACATCTTTATTGCATCTCTACATAAATTCTGAGCCGCATTTGGGCATCTGCTAACCTCCTATGGGCATGCATGTTTGAATAGACGCATAATTGAGGGGGGATTGAGAGAGGGAAAAGAGGGAATGAGAAATAATACAATGGGGAGGGGAGTGACTCCTTTGCCCAATTGATAAGGCACTGGAAAAGGGGGGGGGGAAAGACCTATATCAATTTGATGAGGCTTGATCGCTGCAGATTGGCGAATCTATAACCGGATCTATAACCATTTGTGAGGTTTCACATCTTTCCTCCCAATACTTGATTGGATCTGATTAGTAGGCAAGCTCAAATAGAGCTAGATCTCCTCTAGCTCATTATTTAGATTCTATTCATAGATCTCATTCATAGTGGACATCAATTAGTGGATCGCACACGTCTCCAAGGTGAGTTGGATGCGACCACCCTTGAGTGTGATGCGTATCTTCAGCCGCAAATACCAGATCATCTAGTAACTCCGACGGAGATCGTGTATTTTTTCAAGAAAGTGGAAACGTACAAAGTGGTCCTTCAAAGATTCCAAGGCCGCTTTGACAAATTCAAAGGAGCAACTTCAACTGAGTTGGCAAAGGCTAAAGAAACCATCAACGCCTATGAAAATCGCTCAGGTGTTGGAAGCCGGACCACAAATCCCAGTACAGGTCATCCCGCAATTCTCCCCTACGTGCCAAGAGGATGTACCAATGGATACAGGGTTGGATTCGGGCATGGACCAGGGGGGAGCTCCAGACATTGAAGCACAACACCCAATTCCACAGGCAGTGCCAGCGGGTCCATCCTCATCATTCCAACAACTTACAATTGAGATTTTCATGTAGATCCATTATGACGAAGCTTGTTATTTGAGAGGCACAATGATATTACGAGTGGACCTATGATCATCAACATGATTGAAATTTCTTGATGTGCATTATAGATTTTATAGATCTTGCAGTTATTCCATGATATGCATCAGATCATTAGACAAGATTCAGACATCGAATTACCCACGTTACGAATGGTTTTGAGATCACTTGAACCTTATCAATCATATCTCATTGATAATTGATAGATCTATGATGCATTCACACACGCACCAATGGGACAATATTAGAGACACTATTGATCACTTGCATCCATATCATCCCACCACCACTTCTGAGATTTGCATTTGCATATCCCTCCATGCATGGGTTTGAAAAGGGGGCATTGCCTTAAAATATGATGGAATTGGGAGCATTTGCCATTTAGATCATGGGTAAGTTTGATTGCAGGTATGAAGACACCAAATTATTTGAAGATGTCGTATGCTGCAGATGGATCTATGGGCTAAATCGATGACTTTTGGGTAGGAAGTTGTTGAAGACATCCCCCCAGCTCACAGTGGTTAGCATCACCTAGCAAGGGTGCTGAGCCCATTCAATTCACCGCCAGAGGTTGATACCAAATGAGCAATGCTGATTCCCCAGTGTAGTCGCCAATGTTAGCCGATACTTTTGCACGAAAATATCGGGCTATTTTCAGAGCTATTTTTCACAGTTTTGTAAAAAACTGGCATGTAAAACCCGACTATTAATGTTGAAATCGGCACAAATTTGCCTATAGACTTGCCCAAAAAGTGGCTAGAAAAAATTTTGCGGCCTTAGAAATGGTTGGTATAGATGTTTTGCGGCTTTTAAAATTAGCCAATTGTAAAAGATAACTTGTATGACCATGCTAAAGTTTCGCCATGTACTTTGTCACTTTTGCTAATATATGATTACCGAGTGTTTTGTAGGGAAACCGGTCTGCCAAACAAATCCCAAGTCATGAGTGCCGCAAAAGACAGTGCAAACTGACTAGCAATGGGAGAAGGATTTGTTCGACAAAGGGACCAAAAATTAAAAGACAGTGTCAAGAAATTGAGAAATACCTAACAACAAAGTATGGACAAATTCTGAGCACTGAGCAGATAACACGGGCCACGTCAATAACCCAACATAGCAAAAAATCGCTGACCAATAGGCCAACTTGCACATGCCATCTGAAAAAATCATGAACAAGGGAAATGGAGGACCAAGAAAAATGGAGGGCACCTAACAAGGAATAGAGGTTGACAAAAGTCTTCACCCACATTTTGGATAATAAATGCAAGAAGACCTTGGAGGCTAGAAAAGTTTGAGAGATATCTCCTCTAGCTTTTGACAAAAAGAGCATCTTGGCTAGTTTTGGGGGTATCCAATAAAGGGCTTTAAATGACACCAACCCCCTACACCCTCATGGAGGCCACTTGATGTACTTACCAAGGGGGGGTGGACAAATGGAAAAGCCTTGTATAAAAAAGAGAGAGTTGAAGATGATAGAACTTAGTGATTTTTAGGAAGTTGAGAGTTTACTTGTTGGGTGACATTGTGATGGTTGATAAAGTTATGCTTGCACTCCTTGATTGTTGGATGCTAATGTATATTTAGAAGGTGTGTGTTGAGATTGGATATGGGATAGGTAGAGAGTTGGGTGAGTTCATAGTTGAGTGATTGTGTTGGTTGAGGTTATAGTTTTTAGAAGATGAGAGTGAGCTGAGAGTTATATGGGAGTTGAGTTAGCTTAGGTTGTCATTGATTGCTTGAAGTTGCTTGATGTCCTGTGGGTAGATTGTGATTGTTGAAAGCATGTGGTGTTGTCTTGTCTCAATAGAGTGAGTTTTGGAGAGAGGCGAGAGGGGAGTTGAAGAGAGATTCTGAAGGAGGTAGCAGGAAAAAGTTCCTTCTCAGCGATTACCAAACGGGACAGCAGGAAAAACTTTCTTCCCACCAATCACTTTTGTAGACAGTCTGCACATACTGTGTGTGTTTGGTTGCGATCGTTGGAGTTGGAGTAGTGCAAGCGTTGGAGTTGAGAGCTCGTATCAGTGATTGTTTACTCAACAAACTTGTGGGCGATCTTTCTTGAACTTCTGAATGCAGTGATCTGTTTCAACGTTCCTTCTCTCATGCGTGGCCATTTATATCAGTTCTTTGTCCAGGCACATAGCCATGTGGCATGTTCTAGAGCGTAAGATTACATGGAAACCGAAGGCTATGATTTCATAGCTCCTAAGTCGTAAATAGAAAGTTTTGCATGCGCAACACAGGAGCGGAAGCCTTCAATTTATTGCAGGTTGGCATGTTGTTGAGGATAATGGTGAATTTGTTGATGCGAGCTGTTCGAACACGCGCCTGAAGCTGTTTCTTATCATTGTTTCAATTGCAACTCATCAAAGATCAACAATTTGCACATACGTTCTGGTTTCTTTTTGTTTTCTTTGTCTCGTGCTTTTGCATTGATCTACATATAGCTCTGTTTGCGATCGCATCTCTGCATTTTTTCTCATCGTCAGATTTGTTTAGTCTCTGCGGCCGAGCCAGAATTGCGCATCTGTTGCTGCCTCTTCGTGTTTCAATCCACCTTGTTTTGTCTGTCTTTAATTGGAGGTAAAGATTTCTTGCTTATCTTTGCTTAATTTCTATAGCGGAGCCGGAATTGCGCATCAATTGTTGCTCCTTCGGCTTGTTGCCCCTTCTACCTCTTCTCGCGATATTGTTATGTTGAAGATTCAGTATGTCATTCATCAGCGCTTTTGCTCTTTGCTTTGAACGTGTTAATTAGCTGCTGATTATGCAATATTGAAGATCTGATCAGAGCAGCGGAGCGTTAACATATACTGAATTTTGATGTGCTTTTCTTGGAGATAAATGATCTGCACGGAAACAGTTTTTTTCCTGGGTATTTTAAGGGCAGATCGGAATCATATGCACCTGAAACGAACTGGGTGCCTACAGTCATCTGGTCAGTACATACCATCTATTTATGATTTCCACTAAAGGAAGCATTTGCATGATATATAGAGCAAGGTGCCCAGCATCTGTTGACCAAAGCATTAAAATATTATCTTATTGCGCAAAGATTTAGCCAATTTTCCGTTGAGATCTCCTAGTGAATACAATTGCACATGGCCGATTACGTGATAACCTTGGAAGAAAGCTTTTACGGTGGAAAAGTCATTGGTTCTTCTTAAATGAGATCGAGACTAACTTAACAGATAATATCTATTAAAATAATTGCCCTGGCTGATTTGAAACATGAATTGCTTGTTTTGTCTACCTTTAATTGGAGGTGAAGGCTTCTTGCTTATCTTTGCTTAGTTTCTGCAACGAAGCCCGAATTGCGCATCAGTTGCTGCTTGTTTGGCTTTTTAATCAACCTTTTTTTGTCTGCCTTTTATTGGAGGTGAAGGTTTTTTGCTTTTCAAAGACGCGTCATCTGGGTCAGTGATCACGAGCCTGCATATACGTTCTAAATTTCAACCAATTTACTAATTGGACTTCTTCAAACAACAACAAGCAGTGATATAATGATTGAATTTATTTTCACCACAAAGATCAGTTTGTAGGCACGTTTTCTCTACCAACAGGTTTGCTAGCATATCTTCTGTTTCTGTGTGTCGTGAAAATAGAAGTAGTATCTTTTCTTTGTGCATGCACTATCAGTTTCCGGATTGAAAGTTGTTTGGAATTTCATGGTAGTTTCTCAATTGTAAATTTGAAATGTAATTATTTTTGCATGGACTGTTAATGTCAGAACTAAAATTTATTTGTGGAAACTTCTTGAAAATTAATACGTGTAAGCAATGGCATTAGTGGCTAGGTATTATGAAAGCGTTTGTTGATTACATTTACCATTTGATTGCCTCTCACAGTTGTGAATTCTTTCTTAAAGTAGTGCGAAGTCAACTTAGGTGCAGGAAATAGTTACCTATCAACTGGATTCGCATGATTCTGTACTACATCTTGGATAATTTTCATTGCATCTCTAACTTTAGAAAACAGTAAAGTTTTTGTTTGTGTTTAATAAATAAGAATTGTTGCAATACTTTTTCTATGTTATCAAATGTAAGCATTCATTGTAAAATGATATGCCCCATAAGAAGGTGGTTAACATGTAATTGGCTAGGCAACTCATTTATTGGTTACTTAAAGTAATCAAATACATTGTAGTATGTAGTGTGGTTAAATGTATTGACTACCCAAATGAATCACTATATTCTTCATCCTACCTCTTGGAAGTCAAAGGTATTGACCTCTTTGGATAAAGGAAGGTATAATCCAAGGAAGGCTGGATAATTGATTTATCGAAAGGACTAATCACTTGGGGAAACAGTGTATTCTGTTTTTCAGACAGTATAATATCTAAGGTGTTAATCATCAAGTCTAATTAGATTTTGGGCACTCAAAGACCATGTTGGCAGTCTTCTCATTGGAGTTTGTGCTATAAAACAACAGAGGTAATTTATTTTGGGTATTAATGCTAGAAGCAATTGCACGGTTGGGATTAGGAGACAAGGATGCCTCTCTCTATAATGGTGTTTGGAGCTCTATTGCCTTTATATGATTGTAATTCATCACTCACCTTCTAGATTACCACATCTATTCTGCAGTCTCAATCCAAACCAAGAAAATGCTCTAGTATGACAAAAGCTTAGAAAAACCAAGAGTTTGCAAAATGAACGCGATATGAATCACGTAGGGATGATCTATCTTTTTTGTAATATATAATGTAAATTCACCAAACTTCACTTGCATATATCATTCAACTCATTAACTTGTTTATGATCCGTAGTAACTTAATTGCGATTCATGAGGTGGGCTTTATTAGGGGAATGATTTTTGGCGAGCTTTTGTAAGCGAGTTTTTCTCTTTTCAGAACGAGCTTGTCTAGCACCACAAATTTGTTATTGTAAATTCAATATTTCGGCATTAGTAATTGTTGAGTTTCTTCATAGAAATTATGGTTCCAAAGAAGAAATCTTCTCAAATGGATATAGTATGATTGTCCGTATCTTTCACATCTTAAGATGCAAAAGGATTACAAATGTATGTATAGTGAGATCACATAGAAGCATGAATACATATAATTCAAATTTAATTACCAACATAATCACATACCTTTGTATGATCATAAATAGATAGAATTGTTATGCCTTGTAGATTGCCAAATGTATTGAGCAATAGGACATGGATCGTGTCTCTACTAGATTCGAACATTCATGCATGTACGATTGGGTGGCAAATGAGATGCATGATGTCCCACAATTGTTGCATTTATTTTCTACAAAATAACTTAGGGTACTTCATGATATTTTGTGAAGGTTTTTTTTATCTTTTTAATTCTCTTGCTTTTTAATATTTGCTTTTTAATCTTATTGATGGCAATTATATATGTATACAATTGTAATCCAAGGTAGTTTAATTTTCAATTTCCTACTTTTAATTTTTAATATTGCTTTTCCATGTTTGTGCTTATTCTAGATTCATTTTTGGTGCACAACTATTTATTTTGCTATGTGCTATTGATGAATTTCTAATATCCACTTTTGTGTCAATAATTACTGATTTCTCCTTGGTGCACAACTATTCATTTACCTAGGTGTTTTTGATGAATAACTACTATGGTTGTTTGTTGCATCGTTAGTCTCCAATTCATGGTTATTCTAAATTCATCTTTGGTGCACGACTATTCACTTGGTCAAGTGCTATTGATGAATCTATAACTACCATGGTTGTTTGTTGCATGACTACTTTTCAATTTTTGATTATTCTAAATTCATTTTTGGTGCGCGGCCATTTACTTGGCTAGGTGCTACTCATGAGTTATCAATAATCCTTTCTATATCTGATAATTGTTGATTCATGTTTGGTGCATGGCCATTCATTTGGGTAAGTGCTATTGATAATTGCATAACTATCATAATTGTCTATTGCATGTTTACTATTTAAGAATTGTGTGCATTCTATGACTATGTTGCCAAAAGATTTAAAATTATATAAATGATTCAATTTTAACATTTTTAGTATATGTTTTTATTTTTGTATGTGAATTAGTAGATTTCAATTTTGTATTTCATATTTCAATTACAACACATGCTTACAATTTCATAATTCTAGTATTATCAACTCATTAACTTTGTTATGATTCGTAGTAACTTAATTGTGATTCATGAGGTGGGCTTTATTATGAGGTTGAGTTTGTAAATTGTTATTCTGAACTAGTAGAAAAGATTTTTTATTAGTTGAAAATTATATCTTACTTTTAGTGGGTGATCATGCACAACTTCCAGCCATTTATAAACACAAATTAGAATCACTTTGTTTAATATGTCATCTTTCAAACTCTCCATTCTGGAAAATTGCAACACACTTGCAACTATCCTACTCAATTAGGCATGCTGAAGATCCCGAATACCTTCATTTCCTGAACAAAATAAGATTCCAAAAGCCCACGCAACAAGAAATAGACAAAACATTAACTGGTTGTCTACTTTCTAGGGTCCGACATACCTGATGTAACAAACCATAATACAATCATCATATGTATTCATAGAAAAGACGTACTCTATTTCAACAACCTCATCTTAGAAAAACCATTTTCTACCTCTGACATACTACAATTTTTTGTTAAAACAAATGCTACATTAGAAAGCGACCCAACGACATGGATGAATGATCCATTATTCCATCAAATTCCAAAGCTAGCTATAGGAGCAAAGGTGATGGTACTTACAAACTTGGATATTTCAAATGGTATAGTCAATGGCACCATAGCTCACATTAATGCCTTCAAATATTTCAAGATTCATGAATTGACAACAATCATCATTCAAACTGAAACCCAAAAAAAACTTCAATATAACAAGATCTGCATTAAATTTTACAAAAATTCGATTCGATACAAAAATATTTTACAAATTTACATTTCCAATAATGTTAGCATATGCTATCACTGCACACAAAGCACAAGGTGTGACCATTCGGGAAAAAGCCATCCTAGATATAAGATCAAGCACCTAGCTTGGTCTATGTCATGTTATCTCGAATAACAAAACGTGTAAACTTGTTGTTAACAACTAAAATGACACTAGAACATTTCCAACCAATATTGATTTCCATTTGAGACGTAAATATCTGAGATACTGTCATATCTTCAAAGATGTATTCTAATCATTTCTACCCACTTATTTTGGCTTTATGTATGATTTTACATTTCCATTTTTCAATATGTCTTTGTAATATTTGCAAATTATCAGAAAAAGAAATGGCATCCGAAATTGAGTATGATCCAAAAGAGGTAACCATACAAATTTCATTTCCACTTTGACTCGTAAATGTCTTTTCTCGTACTAACTACAATATCAAATTCATTGTTTCAATTCCGAAAATTGAAAGCCAAGGTGTCCTCTTTGAAGACTTTTCCCTAAATACCATCATCCACAGAAAAAATATACCCAACAACAAAACAGATGTTCTTATTGAACTCCTGTGGTGTCGATCCAAACACATACAAGGAAGGCTACCAAACAAATTTAGCTCTAAGCAGGTTCATTGGACAAAAGAAGCACAAAAGAGATCAATACATCAATCAATATCATGGAGATCCAATTGAAGGTATATTCTATTCTTATTCTTTTGTAATTTTATAACATTTTTTTTCTAAATGTCCACTTTTAATCACCTAGTACAAAAATTATGAATATTGAATAGATCTTTTGAAATGTCGTTCCTATTTCAGGGTTTTTAAAACATCTATATAACATCTTCTCCATAAACATCCCTGCAACAATCACAACAAATCGACCAACTACAAGATCCCAATTGATGATTGGAAAGACATGAGTCGTGCCGAACTTAACGCAATTACAATGGATTTGGGGAAAAAAAATGGGCCACTTGTCAGATGACAGTACGAAGCAATCAAATGACCCAATTCAAATTGACACGATTTTGGAGATTCTCGAAGGCGAAGTTTTTGCGATGATCACTGACCCAGTAAGTGTGTATTGCCATCTACATTTTCATATCTGTGATTATAAGTAACCGTTTTAACTCATTACATATTAATACAAAATTTCTTGCAGGAAGAAACTTATCGATCGGCATTACCATCTGCATCCAGTACGCAGGTGAAATTGAACCATACAATGATCTTCTTCTTCATTTATAAGCTTTCCATTAAACTAATACGATTTTCGATTGCAGGAAACAACATCAACAAAAAAACGTCCAAGATCAAATATTCAATCTACAAAATAGAATGCAAAGAAACCCATGGTGTCTACATCGGCCAAACATGCAATCTACGACGCCGATTGCAACAGCATGCAAGGCTACCACCCAAAAAAATGAGAAAACACTATTCTATGGACCGGTCTTTTTATGAGCAGTTTCATGTTTAAGTAGATGTTGTTGAAGATACAAAAATGGCTAATGGAATCGAAAAGTTTTATGTTCGACATTACAAATCAACAAGCGAGTCTGGATACAACAAACTAAGATGTAATCCTGTAAATTCAAAGGCATACTAGTATTTAAAGAGACACAAGCTCCTATAATTCTCTTCATGATACGTTTCTCACATGCCTTTGGTGTACACGTGCCAATTAAGCTTTTGGCTTGTTAATTTCAAAGAAAATTTTGTTTTTATGCTATATGTTACAACAACTTGGTTTCTCAATTGTAGATACAATTTTTTAAAGCTTTCAAAGTTCTGGATTTTTGCTACGACTCTTACAATGAATCAATAGTCTCATTTTCTGCAACTGAGTGCAAGGCTAGAATGGCATAGCAGTTGCTATTACACTTCATTTTGATTATATCTACGTCAACAGAATCAACAACTATGCTGAGACTTGCTAACCCTCTGCTAGGCTGGACTTGCGATGAATCATCCTGAATCTACCATGCAAATATGAGCATGTTCGAGTTCGTTGAGGCAGTCAGACCTACAGATGTGCATCTGAATCACTTCTAAGCTCGCTGAACCTGAGCTAGCTAAATGAACTTATCATTTTGGAGCTCGCTGACCCTCTGAATGATTAGGACGATGCTTACACCTCCTCTGGCCATAGGGGCCTGGAAAACCCCTATTGGCGGGAGGAGCGCGGGGTGGTTGAGATGGCCCACAGGATTGGAAGCGGCACCTCCTCAACCATTCACATAAGGGCAGTGTGGGCCCTTCCCCTTTTAGGACCTTCTAGCGAGACCAATCCCCAAATTGTCAAGATATGGTCAAACTAGCTACATTGTTTTGCATCATTTTGATGTTGAAGTTGTACTAGCATTCTTGGCTGGTTTTGCTAATGAAAATAAAGCTATTGGAGGTTCATTATATCATTCATTCATGTCTAAGTTCTCAAGGTTTGAACTATGTGGTGCCCATGCTTGGAGATTGTCATTTTTTGGTGAATTATGGTCATTTTCTTGTGTCAAGTGGATCTTGAAGAAGGAAGAGTGCTACCAACTAGTTATATGGAGGCTCAATCATGGAGTTTTTTGGTGGAGACATATAAAAAAAGGACAAAGATGGAGGAGACAAGCATTCATGTGGTCATCACACACATTTATCGGGGGTTACTGTTATTTTCTAGAGAGTTCAGAGTTGGGAGCATAGTGGAATCATTTCATTTACATTCTATTTGATTCTTCATGTTCTAGTTACATCTTGATGTATAAAATTGATGTAAAAAATAGTGAAACATTCAAAGTGGACACTATTCTCTACATCAATTATGGAGGCTACTTTAGAAAAATGAGGTACTTAGGATGGATCAAAGTAGTATGGTTAAAACTATGCCAAAACTAGTTAAAGAGGGAGTGTGAGAAATTTCAACTAGTTTAGTCATATTTTGGTTAATTGTCAATATTAGTCCAATATGTATTTTAGACTTCGAGATAAACTTATTGAAAGTTATTTTAGTCTAAGTTCATTTGAACCATATTTTTAGTAGGGTTTTTGATCTAGAAGTTTCTATGGAGGGAAACCAAATTCAAAAGAGGTCATGGATCTGTTATAAATAGATGTACACACATGGGAAGAGCATAATTCTCTCTCTCTCACCTCATTCATGCTTATACATGTGTTCTCTTTGGGTTCATATATCCATTTTTGCAATATAGTGTCGATATCTATTGTGTGTAGAATGCAATTTTGTGTTATGTATTGGATCCACACTTGTGAATTACAGTACCTTATTGTTATTGTTCGGACTGAAACTTCATTTTATCATATATTTGATGTTTGATCAAGATCTTGTTGAGTTTACATCACTTTTGTGTAGTTAATATTAGATTTCTACATTGTCAATGTTGCTAATTGTGTTGCCTTTCATAACCAAAGGTCCAAGGGACATTTTGGATCTTAGTGATTCATATTTCATCACAGTGATTGGATTTGAATTTGGTGTGATTTGATTCAAATTTTTTGTGCTTTCATCTTGGTGATAAAAGCAAAGCTGAATTTCCAATTGATTAGATTGGTATGGTGTGATTCTAATGTTTGTGATCTAGATCTTGAAAGACCTTTCTAGAATTTTGAATCTTGTTCAAATCTAGTTTTTTGAATGTCACAAAGTCATTATTAGAGTCCTTTCACATGTGTGTACTTTGTGTACAAGAAAATATTTGGGTGAAGATTGATTCTAAGATTTGTGATTATCCCATAAAACCTCCATATATTGAAAAACACATGAACAAAGATATTTTAGAAACCCATTCTATCCATGAAACATTCATGCTACAAGATAAAAATCCTACTCTCTTGCCAAGAGAGCTCACCACAAAGATAAAATCTTGAATCAAAATCATGAAATGCCAAGAAAATTGGAAATGTAATTCCTTACTAAACAGTTTTTCTCTTACACGAGAGAGAACTACTAGAATACTTAGGACCTCTCTCACCTAAATTGTTGGAGAGAAGAATGATATTTTTTTCCTGCTCTCCCTTCCTTATAGTTGCAAACATCCTTAGAAAGCACCTCTGATATGTCTTTAAATGCTCTAAACTATCTAGTAGTGAATCACATGGGCAATTTTTCCTCTTCAATGAATACAAAATTGGTTATAAAGGTTGGTTGCACCTTTGGGATTTCGATGGCTATTTAGGTCCATCTACCATTATTAAATATTGCATGTCTTTATGACTATCAATCAATTATGTGTTACATATCAACACAAAGCTATCATTAAGAGCAACATTATTGGTTTATAAACCTGACATTAGTCAATCCAATGCACTCCCTTAATGACTAGTTTCTAATTTAGTAGAAGTAGATCATCTTACTCCCTTTTTAATAACACCCGACAAAAATAAAAGTTACCAAAATCAACTTTAGCTTTTGTTGTTTATCTTTGGTTGAATTTTTTGCTATTGCAACATCATTAAAAATGAGCTGAAATCTTCTATTGACTATTGCTACATCACCTTCTTTCTTATAGGATCAATCTATTACTACATTACATACTCATCGATGGACAAGTTTTGCCTTTTACCTTGCAATTGGAAACATCAGATTTTTTATAGCTCTTAGGGGATGGGTGGATAACACATAGTTGGGATCTCTTTTCACATTAATAATAAGTCTTTGATGTTTGTCTTTGTCAGGGTGTCAATCCAAAAATCACATTCTGATTCATGCATTGATCTTTTCTTGCTACACTGTAGATTCATATGCACAAATACTTGGATTGTATTTTTTATGAGAGTGGCTATGATGGCTTTTTTGCAAATTAAGTACATAAAAAAGCACATCTTTTGCCATGTAGTATAGTGAATTTAAGTGTAATTATTAATCTTTGAGAAATATTTCAGTTATTGAGAACTCAACAATTAATTGTAGAATTAGAACAATTTGTAACACTCATTAATACTAGTTTATGAAAAAATTCATACCAATGGTAAGGATAAACAAAATACAAATACAAAACTCACAATAAGACATTAAAACTCACAAAAGTTCTATATTGAGTTTAGAATATCATGGAGGATTCAACGTTTTTATCATGTGTGAGAAAGTTCACAACTAATTGAAGGAAGTCACATTAAAGTACACTAACATGATGATAAGAGGGAACCGCACTAGAGATACCCCTATAGGGGAAGCAAAAAAGTAGAGATTATCAGTTAGAATATCACAATACTCAATTTTTAGTTCTAGTAAAATACATCACTTGGTAAGCTCATTTACTCTCACAAAACCAGCCTAATTTCAAACTTGATCATTGACACTTTCCCTGACTACCTGAGAGCCAGTTCAATAATTTCTCTATAGCTTCAACCTAAACTTTAGAGTGACCAATAAATTGAATTATTTGTCTTGATAAACAAGCAAGTTATTGGTCTTGAATTTTTATAAGGTCTTAAGATAGAATGATATAAGTCTTCCTATCAAAAGCTCCTTTGCTTTTTGCTGGCATATGTTTAAGTAATACAAGATGTTAAGTCATTTTATGTTGTAACAAGTGTTGTGGCCAAAAAGTATCTCTTGCTTGACAAGGTTGTCTTGTAAAAACTAGAATCTAAACTGGTGAAACTTGAAACTTTAGTATGTTCACATTGGCTTCAACATACAAAAAACATGTGATTGGGTGATAGCTCAAAAAAAAGTTGTAGGCTTACCTGTACAAAGTCACCTACTTTTCTCTCCTTCCATAACCATTTTATCCACTTTTTAATGTATTGTAGAGATGCTTGCATTGATGTGGTTACATGGAAAAACTAAAAGGGCCCTTTTTGTCTTGTTTATACAACCAAGACCTCATGTGGGTGGGCCTTTTATCACATTTCCCATGGAAAAAAAATCTAGATCAATTTTTCTATTGAGTTTGTATTACAAGATTTCTAGACACACAATAAGTTTTGGAATGGGTGAAATTTGACTACATATTCACCTAATTGTCACCAATCATTTTGCTTGTCAAATAACATCAACTAGAAAGTAATGACCAAGGTATTGTGCCCTTCTTGTTGAAACAAGAGAACAATGAATTAGAATATAGTCATCACAATCTATATTTGATTTAGATTATATTTATCCATCTTATTCAATAAACAATTCATCTCAATCTCTTGCTTGTCCCATGTTAGCCAAGTAGTCAATGGCACATGTATTACAATAGACATTACTTAAAATAAGGTAATTTCTTTTTTAAGGTTCTAAATTCAAGTAAAGAAGACCTCATTGAGGCTTTTCAAAATTGAAGATGTTTTCTATTCTTATCCTTATCATATGTACTTTATTGGCTTTTTCTAACTATTGAATCAAGCATTATAAATCAGGTTCTGAATAAGTATGACTTATTGTGACTAGGTTAAGTTCAAAATTAATCAACTTTTGAATTATAATGACTATTCTTGAGTAATTAGCACTTTTTTTTACTATTCACTTGATTGTCTAATATTGACAAGTACTATATATCATAAGTAGATTTTACCTTCAAGATTAGAATTATGTTGGTTGATTAAATTATTGGTTACCATTTGACAAGAAACATGCTACTTAGTAAGGGAAACTACATGGAACACAAACTTCATGGGTACATGCCTTTTCAAATGTATTACAACTGTGTATAGTACACATGCTACATGCTTTAAATTATTTTAGAGAGCTTTGCAATTCTAAATAATGAATGTCATATAATGTGCTATGTACATAGTCGTATACTAGATCTCACTAATCTAATAACAATGTTTCTACATGATGTATAATGTTTTGTATATTCTACCAATGTACATTCTCATGAAGCACATCGTACAATATTGCTAATTTGTACTATGTTATAGTCCTTTAATGTACAAATGAAAAATGAAACCATTGTAGTCTTAGGTATGCATTTAGGATATTAATGTGAGGTGTAAAATTCCATTAAAAAAAAAAATCAACACAACTAAAAATTAAACTCTTTATGTCTACAAATATTCAAGTTCCTCATTTTTGCAAACTTTTGTTTGCTTTACAATATTATTATCAATTGTAGATTTTTTTGTCATCTTTTATTTTTTATTCTATAATAAATTTGTGCTATCAAGGAGACATGTACATTGATTCACATATAGACATAAGGTGCTAGACCCTTCAAATCTCAAGAAGAAGAAGAAGATCAAGTGCTTTTACTGTGGCAAGAAAGGCCATTATGCCACCAATTGCTCCAAGAAGAAGAATCAACTCAATCAAGCCAACATCACCAATGAGAAAGAAGACTATATTGCAAGTGATGGAGAAGGCTCTCTTATGGCATCAAGCTTCTCCTCTTCCACCTTCAACAAGGATGACTCATGGTAGATAGTGGAGCATCTTCACATATGTGTGGCTCCAAGCACTCTTTTTCATCTATTATGCCTTATGATGGAGTCAAGAAGACCATATACATTGCAAGTAAGCATGAGTGCAATATTGAAGGAGTAGGGATTATTCCCTTGAAGCTTGCATCTTCCAAAGATCTCTTTCTCAACAATGTTTTTTTTGTCCCAAATCTTACAAAGAACATCTTAAGTGTTGGCCAACTTCTTGATAATGGCTTCGATGTCAATTTCAATATTGACAATTGTGTGATCAAGAAGGATGGTGAGATCCTTGCATATGGATCAAGATTTGAAGGCATTTACAAATTGGACCCAAGTGAGAGTGCAAACTCTCTTGATGTTTCTTATATTTCCAATATTTCCAAGGAGGATGATCACACAAGATGCACATATCTTCTCTCTTCAAGTATTATGGAGTATGATTATTCCTTATTATTAAAGGCATATGTTGAGAAGCAATTCTCATTGAAAATCAAAGCTTTGAGGAGTATTAGAGCTCTTGAAGGAATAGCACCATATGAAGTTTTATTCAAGATGAAGCCTAAAGTTGATCACCTTAGTGAACTTGGTAGTGCTTGCTTTGCACATACTCCCTTGGAAACAAGGAGGAAGGATGATCCAAGCTCATGGATCATGATTGGATACTCATCCATCAAGGAGGCCTTTGGTGTCTTTACACTCTCTATTTCAAAAGTGATTGTGAATAGAGATGTCATATTGCATGAAGATTCAATCTTGGAAGTGGCCGAGATCAAGGCTTCTCAAGAAGCATCACAAGTTATCTCTTCTGAAGGTATTCAAGTTATGATGGGGCCGAGGTGTGAGGAGGAGTCTCTTCTTCATATGATTTCAAGAAGATCTTCAAGATGCATGGCCGAGTCTTTATGGCTCACCTTACATGGAAAAGAGGGGCATCTTTCATGTTGTATCTACTACAACACATTCATATATGCCTCTCTTCCTTTGCTTGATATGCTATCTTGCTTCATTGAATTTTTGGGATCTCAAAGTTCAAGAAAAGCTATACTAGTTTTGTATGATGCTTATGGTATGGACATGTTTCTTGTCATTATTGACTTAGATATGTTTCCAATACTTTTTGAAATCAAGATATTGTATTGTCAAAAGTATGCTCTTGGTTCTAGTAAGAACAAGGTTGAGCTTGTTACTCACTTTTTTGAAAATCATGTTTTCACATGTTATGAGGCAAATTGTAAACTCCTCTTGAGATTAAGTGAAGCATCCAAAGTGGACACTTACATCCTTGAGAGAGTAACTAGTCTAAAAAAGATCAAGATAGTCTTTGATATCAAGATTAGATCCATCATGGATATAGTTCATTGTATGTGGACTAGTCAAGCTAGAAAGCATAATCTTGATAATCATCATTGTTTCACATCTTATGATCTTGATCTCCATAATCCTTTTGAGGCTTGGAAGCCTCAGATTTCTCTACTTATGGTGCATCCATCATGCAAGTGGAACTTTCAAAGCAAATATCATCATCAAGCATGGAGGAAGCCCATGATCATAGTGGCATATTGGTGGAGCACTCTTCAAAGGCATTGGCAAGAGATCTCTACCAAAGAGATCTTATCATGGATATGGTGAGGGTGCTCCTATGATGGATCCCTTGGCTGATCTTCACTTCTTATGCATACCAAAGGATCCACCCAAAAAGATTTACAAACTTCTCAAGTGATCTAGTACCTTTCCAAGCTATTTTTTGAGGAGGAGTGTGAGAAATTGGCAAAAATCTAGCTTGGTATTTTTATGAAAAAAGTTTGTAAGTGAATCTCACATGTGTGGAGGATGTTCTCACGTGTAGAGAGTTGTGAATTAAATTAAAAATGTTAGATATAGGGGTCTTATGTTTTTTATATCAAGCATCTGGGTGTAGGATGTTGATAGGGTCAAATTTGGCATACATGGCAAATTATCCATTTTCATTTGTAATGCCAATATTGAGTCAAAATAGAGTAGGAGGCCAAACTCAAGCCAATCAGAGTGTAGACAAGTGTAATGCTTTTGTTTGATGAAGTTTAAGAGGTCCAATAAGATTTAGAGGTGGAACCATGAGTGGTCCAATAGAATTTAGAGGTGAATGGATCAATGGTCCAATAGGATTAAGAGGTGGCAAAAGTGTGGTCCAATCATGATTAAGCATTGTGGTAGCTCATTTGATCTATTAGTATCATTGTACTTCTCATTTGGATCTAATTGATTTTGGAGATTGAGTGGATTTTGAGTGTTATTGGATTTCTAGCTTTCTCTCTCTACCCAAGAGCTATCATTAATTTTCTCTCTCTACCCAAGGAGAGCAGCTTGTTTTTACTTAGATGATTTTTGGAACACTTCCCACACGTGTGAGTGAGAGTTGGAAGTGATTGAATGCATGTAGTAGTGTGTTTTTGCCATAGAATCAAAGATAGATCTTGAATCTCAATCTAGTCTTGATCTTGGTGCATCTGCACACCTTAGGAGATCACAAGTACATGTTGTGGACAGTCCACATGTGTGAAATCAACATAATGCCCACATACAATTTTCATCCTGTCATTACTTTGAATGAAGCCAAGCACTTTAGCAATCCATAACGGATGATTTTCAATATTTTTTGAAACTAAACGTCCAATGAGGGGCTCCTAACATTTGGCCTTGGTGGCTTTTACAGTCTAACAATTTTTTCTAGAACCCAAACAAATTTCACATTCTTCGTTTTGCACAAGAGATAAAATTTCAGTTTGTTGTAGAGATGATGATTCAACTGTGGTCGTTGAAATTATTGATCTTAATAGCCAACAATATTGTTCAAACAAGTTTGAATCCCCTAAGTTAAATAAACTGAGTTTTTGTTCTTCAAAAAAATCCATCCACCAATGTCTATCAAACTCGTCAAAAAATTGGTACGCTGCTTAAATGGTTGATTCCAAAAAATTCACTGCTACAAATGGATCAACTGAATGTTGTTCTCATTGATCTTTCTACTCTTCTAGAGTGGACATTTGTTGTGTCGTCTTCATAGTATAGGGTCCGAACGTTGGGAGCGTCAACCCTGCTTTCACTTGCATAGTAGAGAGAGAGAGAGAGAGAGAGAGAGAGAGAGAGAGAGAGAGAGAGAGAGAGAGAGAGAGAGAGAGAGAGAGAGAGAGAGAGAGAGAGAGAGAGAGAGAGAGAGAGAGAGAGAGAGAGAGAGAGAGAGAGAGAGAGAGAATGCCTAGGTTGAGAAAGGCTTTGGGGGCTCGAGCACCTACCCAAAGCTATTTGGTCCCAACAGAGAGAGAGAGGTAGAAGAGAGAGGGAGAAGAGAGAGAGATGGAGATGGAGAAACCAAGAGAGTTTCGTCCTTAGATTGAGAATGTCAAATGAGTACAAATGGTGCCCTTTTATTCTTGGGGAGGCCCTTGTCCCATTCATCCTAATGGCAAAGAAACACACCCGACCTACCGCCATTTGACTTTGACTCAACCTTGTAACTTAGACTTTGGGCCTTTAACTTATTTATTTGCAACTAGGTCCCAAGTCACTAGAACACAACTTAAACTATTTACTTAGTTTGCTCATTGGACTGGGCTTATACACGCAAGACACCAGTGCCTCACACTTATTGCTCTATTGTACTAAGGCGGGGCCCACTTAGTAAGGCTTGGCCATCAATAGTTTTAGTGGTGGGACCCACTAATTTATTATTGTACAGAAAATACCCACAATAGAGTCCTCGGGCTTTGAAGACTCAAATGCTTGACTCAATTCTCTATTCTCTTTGAACTTGGTAACTTGGTGTAGAACTAATTGAGTTTCTAGTACATATAGACGAGGAACTCATATAGTCATGTCTGTTAGACAATAAGACATGTCTGTTCTATTTTCTATATCTAATTAATTGTAACCAACAAAATAATTAGATGTGTACATTTATCTACGTGTCTTCGTGTAGAACAATGAGCGTTGAACACATGAAAGACACATTGATTGGATAAGATTCGAATTATCTGGCTCATTCTAGAATATTCGTTATTTGTATCTATTTGATATGGCTCAAACCAGTTCAATTAAGTCCTTTAGAATAAGTTCCTTCAATTTAAAATGTCTTTAATTAAGGATCATCCTTTAAGTTCGAAAATCAATAAAATATGTGTAGATGGCCTTCAATACTTTATATTCGATTGTTTCCTCAATAGGTATTTCTTCATTATAAAACTTTTACATTCGATATATATCTTTGATAAGTATGTATAAATGGATTAAGTTATTATTCGCAAAAAATGACATGTAATGTGTTATTACATATATTATAATTCACAAGTGCAAAAAATGAATAATGATTTTGGATCGTTATGCTAGTATTTAAAACCAGAAACTTTAGCTCATAATAAGCGAGAATAGTACAAACATTAGAACAAGATAAATAGCAAAAGTAGTCTATATTGAAGACAATGAATTATAGATGCTTGATGCTTTTTCTATCTACTCTGATTGCACTATGATAGTAGCCCATCTATTCTACTACAAATTTCACTCTTACACAAACTATAATTGCGATAGCTTATTACTAATCAATCTACACCTATGGAGGAATAGGAGAGAAGAAGAAGTAGAATAATGAACTTCTTAACTTGATTCAACTTCAATGCTTGTGATTACAAGAATTTCTTAACTAATATACAATTACAAGACTAGTTTAGTCTAACCAGATGTTGGTCGTGAATGTATTTTATAGATATCTGATGTACAATGACATATGTACAATGTGTGTATCAGTCAGATGAGATGGATGACTCGATGAAGTCGAAGTCTTGGATGACTCAGTCGTCGAAGTAGTTGGATGAGTCAATCGTCGAAGTTACATGGGCCACATATGTCGCTATGCACAATATCTAACACACATTTGGATGTGTGTTATAAGTCAGATCTGAAAGAGGTTCTAGCATGCTGGGCTAGAATAGCTTCAACAAACTGTACGGTCTGATATATTATTGTGATTAAGATCTCGAACAGTTTATTTAACTGACATGTTTATAAGACAAGTTAAATTGATATGACCGATTCTGTTATGCCATAGTAAATCTCTATCTTCCAAAGTAGAAGTTGCTACTACTGTTGTTGTTGTTCTTTTTTAATTTGAGAGTTTGACAATTTTCCAGCAAATGTCTGGTCCATTTGCAATATCTACAAAACAAGTTTGATTTTGATAAAGTTGAGTTTGAATTTGTACCTTGTTCTAAGTGGGAAGCTTATAAGCTATGATAGCTCTGACATCAAGCGCTTCTGATACCAAGCTTTGATACCATGTTGGGGCATTAGGTCCTTTTTTAACTCAGAAAGGACCTCTTCACTAATCTTGATTAGTGTTAATGATGTCACGTGTACCAATAAAAGTATGACAATTGAGCAAGAATGGTCCATATGACATGGCAAATTCAATGGTCCAGATTAAATCAAGTGTGGGCCCACAAAGTACACCTCTACATTAACCCTACATGGATACACTTGAAAGTACCTAGTAACCAACAATAGCTACACACAATACCTAGTAGCCAACAATAACTACACAAACAGTACCTACTATCATATAGACTACTTCTAAGAGCTTGCTTACCTATTCACTAAACTATATGCTTAGTTAGCTTACAACCACTCATGTGTGCACACACCTCTCTCTCTCTCTCTCTCTCTCTCTCTCTCTCTCTCTCTCTCTCTCTCTCTCTCTCTCTCTCTCTCTCTCTCTCTCTCTCTCTCTCTCTCTCTCTCTCTCTCTCTCTCTCTCTCTCTCTCTCTCTCTCTCTCTCTCTCTCTCTCTCTCTCTCTCTCTCTCTCTCTCTCTCAGGAGGCATCGATCGTGAAGGGGAGCTCTCTCTCTCAAGGAGGCATCGATCATGAACGGGAGGGACAAGCACCATGAATTCAACGAGTTCAACAGCAATGGCAACAGGCAACAGAGGCAGAGGCTCCAAGTCGGTTTCGCGCTCGTAGAAGGTAGGCCTTCAGTTTCGTGTTGGCAGGATCGTGAAGTTCCTCAAGGCATGCAAATATGCGGAGCATGTTGGAGTTGGTGCTCTTGTCTACATGGCTGTTGTATTGGAATATCTAGTTGCTGAGGTGTTGGAGTTAGCTGGGAATGCAACTAGAGACAACAAGAAGAATCGAATAATCCCTCAACATATTCAACTTGTTGTCAAAAATGATGAAGAGTTGAGTAAGTTGCTTGGAAGTGTGGTGATTGCCAACAATGGTGTGCTTCCAAACATTAATGCTTCCAAAGATTCAGCTACATTGGATGTCTCTCCTCCGATCATCACATTGGCGCGTGAGTACTCTTCGTAAAAAAAAGGAGCTTTGGGACCCGATACCATCTAGTCACCACATACTCTGTATTGGCCCTTCTTGCTGCCTGTTCGAGCCAAGCCCAAGTCACAAATCTTCAAATTGCAGCTAGCATCTAGCAGAAGGTTACTCGGTTTCAAGTCCCAATGTAGAACATTTGCAGAGGGGATAATACTTGAGACCTCGAAGAAGCTGAAAATGAATCATGATTTTTTTCAAAGATTGGACTCTAAAAGAAAAACAAAACCCAAATACGTTCCCAAGAAACTAATGACAAATGTTACATGAGCCAAATCATAGGGAGAGTTTTTTTTAGAGAAGACAAGCTTTCATCAGCTGCAAAGCCCTTTTAGCTTTCATCCCTGGTATCGTCATGATGTGAATTTTCTTACCTAACCCTATTCTTTTGCCCCATTCTTAGCTACATTTGTTGCTTTTCCTAGATATCTTTCATGAGAAGATAAAGATCCAATTTTCTTTTGACATTCAAAGATCAAGAAACATCCTACATTTTTGTTCACCTGGTTGGGATTGGATCCCAACCTTTTGCTTTTACTCAACAACATCTTATAGTGCTATCCGATCCATTTATGATTGGAGAGGATGGATCAACCTTCTGCTTTTTGTTCTACTTGGGTTTAATATGATGTGCTGCAGATGACATTTTATCTGATTGCTAAGAAAAACATAAACTTCACGCCTGTCGGTGAAACGAATAAGATGAAACGGCATTACTACGAGTTCACCGAATCATTTTTCTCACTTCCTTTCAACTTTCCTGGAACGGAGTATTCTAGGGGGTTGAAGGTAAGGTTAGTTCTCATATAATCTAACCAAAACTATCGCTGCTAGCACTATATGTGATTAGTGCTTTGCTTCAATAAATCATGAAGACTAATAATCTCTCTAATGTAAGTTATTGAAGCTCCAGCCTGACATGTTTCAATTACTGAGTTTTTTTGTCCAGGGTTTTCAAAAGAGATATAATCAAAGCTTACAATCTTTGTGATAGGCAAGGCAAAGCATCAACAACACACTCTTTGAGGTGATCAGCGAAAGAAAACGGATGCTGCAACATGACGCACACATAGATGTGTTGGCAACAGTCTTGGAATCGGAGAAAAATGATAAAAAAAGGGCAATATACAACTGAGCAGATCATAGATTTTCTTGTGTGGTGGCTGGGCATGAGACCACAGTTACAGCCAAGATGATGTCTGTCAAGTTCTTGACTGATCACCCAAATGTTTTGAGCAACCTCAGGTTAAGACACCTCCTCCATCACTAAGCCTCCTTTCTGAGGGCAACGAAGTAGTGTTCATTGTGAGCAGAAATTGAAGTTGTAGTGTTTCCTGATGCTAATGCTTTCTGCATTTTACAGGAAGAACACAAAAAAATATGAGAAGATAAAAAACAAGGTGATAGAATCATTGGGAGGGTTACAAGAAGATGTCTTTTGCACAAAATGTAAGAAGATATTTTGGTGGTGTGCAGATATGAGTCAATTAGTTGCACGGACTGGAACAGACCGCCTTCAAAAAATTTCAGGTAGGATTTTTCGGAACCCGCATTGATTTTTTTTTTCCCTTAAAAAGATAGATTTTTATTGTTTGTTTTGGTTTTCTTACATTGTAAAATCTAGTTTGAATTTTTTTCTTTTCAGCTGTTTTTTAGCTTTTTTTCTGATCTATGACTATTGCATTTTCAACAAAAAAAAAAAAAAAACAATCCAAACAGCATTCTGTTGCAATATTCAATGCTTAGAAATCCTCTCATTTTCAGTGTCACAATGCATTATTGTCCAAAGAGCCAGAAAAGTGTCCAAACAAGCATATCTCAAGGTAGAATGGTAGCCCATGAATGCGATCAATGTTACTCCCCTTTGGTAGAATCCAAGGCAACTATTGCCAGTGCAGGCAATGATAGTTCTAGAAACTTTGTTTTTTATGATTCTTCCAATCAATATGTGTGGGAGAGCTTTCATAGCCCCACAGACACTCTGCTTCCTAGAAAGCCTTGCTACCAGGCCTTCTCCACGGTCGCGCCTCCCTCATCGTAGTAACCAAGAAGAGCCACCAAATGGCAATGCCTCACCTTTGTTAACGAGGCACTGCATAGCTTAGGTATAAGTCTGAATTACTATTGCTAGCAAGAAAAAGCTACTGCTTAGATGTATATGAGTGGCTAACAAGCTGAATATTTTGTGTCATGTGGCTATTCTCACTGGTTTCAATTTCTAAAAGTGACTGGTAGAGTATCAGACAAAAGAGAGCATTTTTTTTAACCTTTGTTTTTTGAGGAGCTATCTTTTTCGATTATACTTCGCTAATTATATCAATTATAGTGGATGACTCAGAATCTGACAAAAAATATTTCTCTTTTAAGTACACACAGTTTTGGAAGCAGATCATATACAGTTCATTATCAACCGTGACAGAGCTAAAGTGTACTTTGACTTTTTATTTGATAGCATTTTCTAGCATTGTAGAAAGCAAATGCGAAGATCATCGACTGAGAAGATAGATCATATTTCTATGGGTATTTTGGAATATACAATGCAACTGATTAATCAAGATTTACTAAGTGTATGCTGTAAGTGCTCTCCCATCTTTTGCTCTCCCAAGATCTGCCTTCTCAAATTCCCCAAAATCCCAAAATACCAAGTTTCCCAAAAATCCCTAAATCCCCAAATCCCCAAAATCCCTAGTTTTCTTGAATCCCCAAAATCCCCAGTTCCCAAATTCCCAAAATCCCTAGTTTCCTTGAATTCCCAAAAACTCTCAGTTTCCTTGAACCCCCAAAAATCCCAATTTTTTTGAATTTCCAAAAATCCCAATTTTTTGAATCCCCAAGACTCCCAGTTTTCTTGAATCCCCAAAACCCCCAGTTTTTCGAATCCCCAAGACCCCCAATTTTCTTGAATTCTCAAAACCCCTAGTTTCTCGAATTCCCAGACCCCCAGTTTTTCGAATCCCCAAAACCCCCAATTTTCTTGAATTTCCAAAACCTCCAGTTTCCTGAATCCCAAAACCCCCAGTTTTTTGAATCCCCCAAAAATTTCAAGTTCTCCTATAGACTCCCTTTTGTTTATTCTACTTTAGTGTTTATTATCTGTTCACTTCTCCTTATTTGCTCAAAAAAAAAAAACAAAAAAAAAAAACAAAAAACAAAAAACAAAACCACTATTTAGAAATTCATCTATCCACCCATCCAAAAACTATGTCGACCACTCAGCTATCAAACACTAGCATGCAACATCAAGAGACAGTTTGTGCATACCTTCATCAAATCTATCACATCAAAAGGACTGTCATCCACCAATCCCACCATCGGTGATCATCAAGTACTTTATCCAAGGTCTGAGGAGTGACATGCACTATCAAATGAAGAACCTCACCTCTTACACTACATCGAAGTAAGTTCTTGTTGATGACATGAAGATTGAATTCACATTGTTGGCATTTCAAGATATTGACTCCAAATCTGAGCTGGATCAATAAGATGTTCAAGAATTTTGATCACACTAATGCAAAATAACGGAGATGTGTGTTGGCTTGGAAGTTGATGCCAACTGATAAAATAAATTCTTATGAAAGGATCTCGGATTACTTGGAGAATGGATATTAATGAGCTACTCTGATGAGAGTATCAATGTAGGTGTCTTAGACAATCGTTCGGATAAATTGCAAAAACTATTAAGCGTCTAAGACAATCATGAACATGGATCTTGGTATTATTCCAAGATTGGCTCTATGCTTGATGAAGGAATTTTTACTCAAAGGTTTGGTGAGCAAATCTGCAATACAAGATGATGTGTTGATGTGCTCCAAGTAGATTTCCCCTCCAATGAGCTTCTCTCTCACAAAGTGATGTGCAACCTCGATGTGTGCTCCTTGCATGAAATATTGGATTGTTGGCAAGGGCTTGTGCTGAAATATTGTCACACATGATCAAAGGTAGATCATCTACCTTGATTAAGATGCGAGTGATATAGTATCTTGCTTTTTGGAAAGCCAAGATATCAAATTTCCTCCAAGATATATGACATATGCACTTGTAGATTTCCGATCTACTTTATCACTGGCAAAATCCGAGTCAGAATAGCCAACTATGGAAAGTGGAATAGGGAGCTGCAAAAAGAAATTCTGAAAAGGACTGAGAAAAACCTCAAAAAAGTTGTATTTCTTGAAAGCCAGGGTTTGGAGGAGTTGTAATCAAGATCTCTCTCAGTTCAAAATCTTTTTCAAGGCTATGAAAGAGTGCAACTGGGCGCCTTGGTGTGGGGAATGATCTGTTACTAGCCGTGAGTAGCCGCGCGCCAACAAACATGTTGAAACAAATTTCTCAGATCTTTCATAGCTCAAGAGAGCTTGAAAAGC
Organism: Diphasiastrum complanatum; assembly: GCA_029204225.1. Taxonomy (NCBI): domain Eukaryota; kingdom Viridiplantae; phylum Streptophyta; class Lycopodiopsida; order Lycopodiales; family Lycopodiaceae; genus Diphasiastrum; species Diphasiastrum complanatum. The sequence goes on along the minus strand of CM055102.1, from coordinate 55,236,749 downwards.
TTGGAGATGGCGTGATGGAGGTTGCCTTATACTCTGCTTTTATGGTGGATAGAGCAATTGTACTTTGCTTCTTACTAGACCAGGAAAAACAACTGCCACAAAGTTGGAATACATACCCTGTGGTGGATCTATGATCATCATAGTCACCTCCTCAATCCCCATCCACATAGCCACATAACTCTAGTAAACCCTTATGCTTCTTGTAAATCAAGCCATAATTTGAAGTGCCTTTGACATAATGCAAAATGCGCTTAGTTGTCTTCCAATGCGTTTCCGTAGGTGCTGCCGTAAACTGACTTACAATACCAACAGCATAGCATATATCTGGTCTAGTCATGGTAAGGTAAAAGAACTGTGCATCAACTCTTTGACATACTTCACCTATGTTAAACCCACTTCCTGTCCTTTTTGCCACACCCCTACTCCGAGGTAATAATGCATCAGGCTGAGATCTGTCATCTCAAATTGTTCCATGAGGTCTTTCTTGATCATGTCTATCATCTCTTGATTATTTCCCATAATAATCAAGTCATCAACATAAAAATCAATCAAAGCAACCATACCATCAAAGCATAAGACATACAAATTTGGATCAGAATTTGTTCTCACCATCTCCTTTGAATGAAAGTAGGCATCAATCCTGCTATACCACACATGTGGTATCTATTTAAGACCATAAAGTGCTTTTTTCAAGCAACATACTTTATTCTCTTGTCCTTTCGCTACAAAGCCTTCAGGTTGATCCATGAACACTTCTTCTTCTAACTCACCATTTAGAAAAGCAGATTTCACATCCATGTGATGCAAAGGCCAACCAAAATACGAAGCTAAAGCAACAAGTAGACGTAGAGTATTCCACTTACATACTGGCACAAAGGTTTCCTCATAGTCGATCCTTTTACTTTGTGCATATCCTTTGATCATCAATCTTGCTTTGTGCTTTGCTATACTTCCATTTGCATGGTACTTAGTCTTGTATACCCATTTACAACCAATGGGTTCTTGCCAACTGGTGGTTCTACTAAGTCCCATGTGCTATGCTTAGCAATTGACTCCATCTCCTCTCCCATGGCCTTGACCCAAATGTCATCATCCTTCGCTTCACCATAAGTCGAAGGTCCTTTGCTTTGAATAATGCTAGATAAGAGAGCATAATTTGCTTCATACCTTTCAAGTTGTGTCTTCTCTCTTGTTGATCTTCATAGCTCTCTCTGGCTAGATGATCCTGAAAAGTCATCCATGTCGTGGCTCTCCAACAATCTCTCAAGCCACTTAGGGAGCTTCCTGTCACGTGATCAGCTTCCTGGTGAAATTGTATCCCACGGTACATCTTTCTCCTTGCGTTTGTCACCTACAACTTCAATCCTTCTTGCACCAAAAGGTTTATCTCTACCTCTCCAACCTGCATCTTGAGGTTGAGTAGTAGTATCTTGAGATGTATCCTCATGTCCATCACTAGGAAAGTCAATAAATGGATCATCATCAGGAGGTATCCTCACTATACCATCTTTCCCACTGGATGTGTCTATCTTCTCAGCATCCTCGTCTTCATAAATCTTGGATTCATCAAAGATGACATCACGACTTACATGTATTTTGTTCTCCACTGGATCAAAACATCTATAGCCCTTCACACGATCATCATATCCTAGGAATATACACTTTATAGCTTTCACATCAAGTTTACATCTCTCTTCCTTAGGAATGTGTACAAAGGCCTTACATCCAAAGATTCGCAAGTGGTTCACCTTTGGCTTCTTCTTTGTGAATGCCTCATCATGTGTTATCTTTGGTATGGCAATGGTAGGACTTCTATTTTGAAGATAGACTATCGTACTACATGCTTTTGACCAAAAATCTTTTGGTAGTTTCATCTCAGCTAGCATAGATCTGGCACTTTCCACAATCGTACGATTCTTGCACTCAGCTACACCAATGAGAGCAGGAGTATGAGCTTGCGTAAATTGTCTTTTGATCCCACATTAATCACAAAGATCATTGAAGTCATTAGACTTATACTCACCTGCACTACCTGATCTTAGAACTTTGATCTTCCTACCTGTCTGATTTTCGACCAATGCTTTGAAGCTCTTGAAATTGTCAAATGCATCCGATTTCTTTTCAAGAAGTAAATCCATGGCTTACGTGACATATCATCAATAAAGGTCATGAAATAGAAGGCTTTACCTAAGGACATGGTCCTCATAGGCCCGTATAAATCTGTGTGGATCAAATCCAAGATGTTCTTTGCCCTTGCAACACCACCCTTATTGAACTTCTCTCGATGATGCTTCACATACACACATGATTCGCACATCGATTTCAAGTGGTCTTCTATCGTAGGCAATCCTCTCACCATTTCCAATTTCCTCATCAAACTGAGGCTTGCTAAGTTCAAGTGACCAACCCTCTTATGCCACAATTCAGTTTGCAACTGTACAATTTAGTATTGGGCTCCCTTATACCATCGACAATAACTTTGAACTTTTGGTTCACATCCTCCACAAAGCAACGATCATGGGCAAATTCTACTTTCAACTTTTGATCAATAATGACTCCAACAGAAAGTAGATTTTTCTTCAAACCTTACCTCCCTGATCATCCTGCAAGTGCCTGATCATCAGTGTTTTGACATCTAGCTTTCACCATTTCTCGTCATTGCTCTTCCTGTATGTAGCGCAGGCATCCTAAAGGGAGCCGGGAACCACGACTTAGCTTCCCAGCCTTCAACTCTTGCCATCCAAACCCACTTGACATACAAGCAGCCCACTCGCCAACAACGATTAGACTTAACCAGCTTGAAGTTTCGAAAACCAACATTGAGATCCAACCTGGTGCCATGCCAGATCGGGGGTCCCGATGTGGGTGACTTCCCTCCAAGCAAGCCGCCCGACATACATCAAACTTAACCAACTCGAGGCTTCGTTACAAACGAGTAACATCCATTCCAAGCAAGCGGTCTGACTTACATCAGACTTAACCAACTGAAAGCTTCGTCACGAGCGCTGGAAACCAACCTGGCACCACGCTAGACTGGACAGCCATAAACATGTAACTTCCACCCAAGCAAGCCATCCAACTCAGCCGACAGGTTAGAGCTCGTTCCCCAAGAGCTTAACCCATTTACGTTCATGCAAGGAACACTCAGAACCACAAGCCACGACAAATATGGAGACAACCAGTTCCTGGACCAAATGGTCCCAACAGCATACCGCTGGCGCCACGGACCGAATGGTCCCGACGGCATACCGCTGGCGTCCCTCAGCTATGTGCCAACTTAAAAATTTTGAAGCGGCCTTACAACTGGCACTTTTACCAAACACTGAAACCCAGAAGGTAATCAGAGTCAATTTGAGAAAAACCCCACTTTATTGATAAATGTGAGAAGGTTACATTTCAAGTGTGTGACCGACCCTAGTCTCCGGGGAGCTGGCATGCCAAGGCAAGTGCCAGGACAACATTCCAGCAAGGGAGGCTGAGACTTGGTTGGAGCTTGCCCTGAGTCGCAACCCGCACTCCCCTATAGTATTGGTGGGATTCGGCACCCTCCCCCTCATACCAAGCACTCTACCCAGGCTGGTAAAGCACATTTTTTTCTCTCTATAATTTTCTCTTTCTAGAAAGTCATTTTCTCTCTCTAGATTTTATTGATCCCCAGACTTCCTTTAATCATGCCTAGATCGTGTGAGGTGACTGCACATCGATCTGAGCTCTCTGGACTTCGCTAGAACCGATCAAAGATTTTCAACCATAAGAACTTGGCGCCGGCTGGATTCTGGTCACAGTGGCGCCGGCGCCATTGGCGCCGGGAGCAGCAGGGGCACTGTTGACGCCGTGGACAATGCTGGCACCAGTGGCGCCAGAAGTACAGCTTATGAAGATAGCTTTACAACATCCACCCCACCTTTATAAAATCTGATGTCCTCATCAGATGTCAGATTAAAGTAAAGGTGTCTCCCAATTAAAATAACTATACATCTAAGCTACTTGGCACAGTACTCAATTTACTGGCCACTGTTTATTAACATTGAAGCTAGCACACCACAAGTCGAAGGCTCGGCTCTTTGTACTGAAAAATTACATAACTTGAAAATCTCTCTTTGTCTGGGAAAAGCGTAGATTTGATATCGCTTTCGTAAAACCCAAGAACCTTATTAACTGGTGACAGAGGCCTTTCTTTGAAATGTTCGTCCCTGTCGCTTCTGACTTTCGACTTTGGAACTCCTTTGAGCTCCTGATTTGTCCTTGATGCACTTTGTGTTGAGCTCCCTGAGCTCCAGATTTGATCAGTTCCGCATAGGTATCAAGGCTCCCTGAGCCAAAGGATTTATCTTTTGATTGCCCACTTTATGGTCCACTCCATGCTTGTTGCTTCTGCACTTTGATTTCTCTCCTTGTCCCAGCCTGATCTTGATGCTTTTCCATCTTGGCTCTTTAAGATAGGCAAAGATTGAGTACTCCGCAATGCACCTCTCACTTAGCTTGAAGTAGCTCTTTGAATCAGCCCAAATGTAACCATTGACCTCGTGGAAAGCCAAAGGGTCGCACCAGTTTGATCCGCATACGAACTATCTCTTCGCGTTTGTTTGAAGCACCATGTCCGTCGTGCAAAACTTGACTTTCACAATTCCATCACTAGTCAGTTGCCTCACAGTCAAGACAAAAAGTGTACATCAAGCTTGGCTTCAAGTAGCTCTCTTTGAATCAGACACATGCACCAAGAGTTTGCACTAGTCCGATCTCAACGCGAAGTGTCCCTTAGCGTCCGTTCGAAATACCAAGTGTCTCATGCAAGACTTAACTTTCACAGTTCCTTCATTGATCAGCTGCCTTACACGTAACACAAGCCAGCGTACTCATATGTTTTCTCTTTATTGCTGGTCCAGAGAAAGCCTATAACAAGCTTTCCTTTCCACAACAAAAACTTGTCAACTTATTAGGTCCAAAGTTTGCCAGTCTCCTCGTAGGAATATGGCTAGGTCACCTTGAATTTGCCCCCGTTTTGATCAACTTTCATTCAAAATTTGCCCCAAGAGAGAGGTGTGTGTGATAGTTCCCCTCCACTTATAAAATCAGCTGATCGGACTTAGAGTAGAGTTCTTCGGACAAAAAGCCTTTCCAACACTTTGCTTCCCATCTGCTAGGATTATGGCTCGATCCAACTTGTTGCCAATCTCTGAAGAGGATCCTAGTCTCTCCCCTTTGAGGAAAAACCCAACTGATACTGGATATCACCCATGCTCAGTGAGTTTCAGTTCCGAAGGTGGCCATCCCAAAATGAAGACCAACTGCTCCATAGAAGATCTCCCCTGAAATTGCCCTTTCCAACTTTTAACTTCCTGCTTGCGTCTTGGTGGGCATTGTCGCAAATGAAACTAACCCAAGAAACAGGCTAGCCATCCATCCTTTGCAAACATTGAGTTGTTTCGTTGCCGTTCACGTGCGAGTACTTGAACTGCAAATGCACCCCACAGATTCTGTAGTCCTCTTTGTTTGATGATATCAGCCTTCAAAAGAAAGGTTCCTTCTCGAGCCATCAGCTCCTTGTATCACAAGCCTAAACCCTAAACCAGGCAAAGCACGAGTACTAAGACTCACCATGAATACATACAAGTAAGACACTCAGACAGGTTTACTAACAAGTAACAAAGACAAGGTCCCCCTTTGAGATGGTCCTGCTAACGGACCTTTGCCTAGCCACGCCCATACAAATCGATCACAGAATCAGCCCACATAGGACACCCCTCCAACTGTCCATGCTTTCACCATTAAGCAGCACATTGCCTCAGTCACACCCCACCACTTTTTGGTCGATAGCCCTTATAGCTAAACGATCGGCAGCTATCCCGCACCGGCAGCTAACCACCCGTGCTTTATACCCAATTTTGAGCAGCATCTCTGTATCAATGGTTAACCCGTACAGTTCGAATATGTCGCCCCGCACCCCACAAGGTACAGACCGTGCTTTCACCTACCTAGGCAGCACTTTGCCTCATCCGTCCTACGTACAGATAGCGCCAGGCCCGAACCGCAAGAACTGACCATGCTTACACCTCGAGAATAGCACTTTGACTCATCAAGTCCCCTGTTCTGCCGACCGTCCCGACCGTGGACGCACCCGTGCTTACACTGTGGGCAGCACCTTGCATAATAGTTGTCTTGATGAACCCCAAACAGTGGCCATTTCCGTGAGATCCGCATAGTTGACCGACTAGTCGGCTCTGATACCACATGTAGCGTAGGCATCCCAAAGGGAGCCGGGAACCATGACTTAGCTTCCCAGCCTTCAACTCTTGCCATCCAAACCCACTTGACATACAAGCAGCCAACTCGCCAACAACAATTAGACTTAACCAACTTGAAGTTCCGAAAACCAACATTGAGATCCAACCTTGTGCCATGCCCGATGTGGGTGACTTCCCTCCAAGCAAGCCGCCCGACATACATCAAACTTAACCAACTCGAAGCTTCGTTACAAACGAGTAACATCCATTCCAAGCAAGCGGTCTGACTTACATCAGACTTAACCAACTGAAAGCTTCGTCACGAGCGTTGGAAGCCAACTTGGTGCCACGCCAGACTGGACAACCATAAACAGGTAACTTCCACACAAGTAAGCCATCCAACTCAGCCGACAGGTTAGAGTCCATTCCCCAAGAGCTTAACCCATTCACGTTCATGCAAGGAACACTCAGAACCACAAGCCGCGACAGATATGGAGATAACCAGTTCCTGGACCAAATGGTCCCGACAGCACACCGCTGGCACCACAGACCGAATGGTCCTGACGGCATACCGCTGGCGTCCCAGGATACGACCCTCAGCTATGTGCCAACTTAAAAATTTTGAAGCGGCCTTACAACTAGCGCTTTTACCAAATATTGAAACCCAGAAGGTAATCAGAGTCAGTTTGAAAAAAAATCCCACTTTATTGATAAATCTGAGAGGGTTACATCTCAAGTGTGTGACTGACCCTAGTCTCCGGGGAGCTAGCATGCCAAGGCGAGTGCCAGGACAACATTCCAGCAAGGGAGGTTGAGACTTGGTTGGAGCTCGCCCTGAGTCGCAACCTGCACTCCCCTATAGTATTGGTGGGACTCGGCACCCCCCCTCATACCAAGCACTCTACCCAGGCTGGTAAAGCACATTTTTCTCTCTCTAGGATTTTCTCTTTCTAGAAAGTCATTTTCTCTCTCTAGATTTTATTGATCCCCAGGCTTCCTTTAATCATGCCTAGATCGTGTGAGGTGATTGCACATCGATCTGAGCTCTCTGGACTTCGCTAGAACCGATCAAAGATTTTCAGTCATAGGAACTTGGCGTCGGCTGGATTCTGGTCACAGTGGCGCCGGGAGCAGCAGGGGCGCTGCTTGCGCCGGGGAAAATGCTGGCGCCAGTGGCGTCGGAAGTAAAGCTTATGAAGATAGCTTTACAACACTGCATCAAGATTCCTATGAGCTCGTCAAAGGTTGGCGATCTTTCTCTTGATGCTATTCCGCTCACAAACATCTGTTAGGGTTCTGGAATGCCACACAATGCATTGTGCACCAACTCTACATCACGTATGCGCTCACCAATAGAATGCAGTTCATCCCTCATTGTCTTGATTCTGGTCATGTACGTCTGAATGTGCTCTCCTTGTTCCATGTGGGCACTATTTAGTTTTGACTTCAAAAACATGATTCTTGATGGATTTGACGTCTCGAACTGCTCCTTTAGCACATCCCATGCCTGTCTGGGTGTAACAACATCACAAACGTGGGTAAAGATGTGATCCTTCACTGACAAGTTAATGAAGGTCAAAGCTTTCCTCACCTTCTTATCGAACGCTTTGATGTCCGCTTCATTTGGCGGCCTTCTCTCATCACCTGTGACGACATCCCACATGTCTTTTTCCATCAGTATGTTTTTCATTTTGAATTTCCACACTGCATAGTTGGAAATCCCGTCCAATTTGCTACTTTCACTCAAAATGGACTCTCCCATGGTTGTCATCGCAACTGCTTGAAACTTTTGTCGTAGGCTAAAAGTAGTATGCCGAGGCCAACTGTGAAAATAATGACCTGCACTTTTTTTCTTACCAGGCCCACCCGCCACTTTTCCTCCAAATTGAAAGCCAAATCGGTGTCGCCTTCCAAAATGCACTCTGTCGTCAACTCCCAACTACGTGCCCAATGGAATGGTGAAATCACTTTTGGTGCACTCCGAACACTTTCTCTGCTGCAATCACTCTTTTTTGTGGTACCGTACTTGTAGGTACAGTCCAGGTGCCCTTCGTTTGGAGTCTGTAGCCCTTCGTTTGGGTCAAAACGGATAGAGGAGACAAAATTAAGGGCTTTTTAACTTTTTGAACTATTTCTTCAGAGTGAAGAAACTTCAACCTTCAGTGAATTTGGACCCAACTCAACTTTCAAAGCGAAGATTTTTATTGAAGTTGAATGGCTAAATGCCCTTCAGTCCCTTCTATTGAAGTTTTCCATGGATTTAAGGAGATCCAACGGTCAACTGTCTTCTAATACCATGTTCAGCCATGTAGTTGGACATCTCGTTAGAGAGGTATTCACCGCCGCCATCAGTTCGAAAGTGCTTTCACTTTTGTAGACGTCAATTGTGTCTCAACCATGACCTTGAAGCATTCAAAGGCTTCAGATTTGTGCTTAATATACATGACTGTAGAGTTAGAATCAAAGTATAATCATTGTGCTACTGTACTGTGGGTCCTATTAGTCGATAAGGATTAGTTGGCCTCGCCACGAGGCGAGTCGACGGGACACGCGTCCTGCCAATGGCAATCTAGGTCATGCATGGATTGCCTAAGTGAAGAACTATATGTATAGTGTAATTTCATTTTGAGAAATACAGTTGCTATGTGAGCTTGTTGTGGAGAGTGTTTTTTTGTCTATGTTACTGTGTAGCATGATCTATGTTCCTATTCGAAGTAAATGCTAAGTTGGTATCAGAGTCGTATAGGGAGTGTACACAATACAGTGTCGTTGTTGAAGAGAGCTTCGGGAGAAGAACGGTCTTCTAAGAGTTCGGGGTTTACGGCGGGTTATAGACGGAAAGAGAGTTTGTGATTGGTTTGAATCCAATCGGACACCGTTTGAAGAGCAATTTGGTGCAAAAGATTGCTTGTTGTTGGGCAACAGAAAAATCCTGATTTGGGGTTTGGAAGCATAAAATCGATGTTTTTTTCTCCATAATGAATCTTTTTGAGAGCTGTAAAAGCTTGTTGGAGGGCACCCTAGTAAGTCAAATAGATTCCCAGAAGGCCGTGTGTAGCCGCGAGCTGGATCATATCATAGCTGTGGAAAGAGCCAGAGCTTGGAGAGAAGAGAGGACTACGAGCTCGTGGAGCTCACGCGCGACCATCACGAGTAGACAGGTAGTGTTTTGAGGTGAGCCAGCGGCTACAGGGATCGGAGTTAATGTGCGAGTTGAATAGCAGTCGTCGGATGAGAGTCCATCTTGATCAGCGGTAGAGATCGAACCTCCAGCAAGGAATAGGGACCGTGAGATGCAAAGGAGCTCCAGAATCTAAATCTACCGGGAGTGTCACCACCAATAAAGTTAACAAGTAGCTAACTGGCCAACAAGCGTAAACAAAGCCCAGCAACTCACAAACATACTTTACGATGATGAGAATAAAAACATGGCCAAGTTGGCAAAAGTATTAGATCTTCTAGAAAAATAAAGTCAGACACCCATAGAAGGTGCAATGTGTGAAAGATTCAACTACTTTCATCACATTTTGCTATATTTTCATATTTGGCATATTGAGGCCAAAACTTGTTTTAGACTTAGAGTTTGACTTTTCAAAGTTCATTAGTCTAAATGTCATTTGAATAAACACTTTTTGAAAGTGTGGGAAAGCTAAAATGCGAGTTGGAGTAGATTCAAATTTGAATAATTGGGTACATTGAATCTAGACTTAAAATTAGTAGGGTTAGCATTTTGGTGGGAAAGCCAAGTGGCCAAATAGGGTTTGGACCTGTTATAAAAGGATGTAACTCGTGGAGAGAGCAATCTTCTCTCTTCTCTCTCTCATTTCATGCTTATACATGGTTCTCTTGGGTTCTACTATCCATTGGTGCACTATCTTGGTGATTGCTTGCAATTCTATGTGTAGAATGAACTATATTTGCTATTTTTGGTTTCACACGTGTGAAATACAGTAGCTTTCTGGTTTTGTACGGACAACAACAGTACATAATCATTTCATTCAAGTTTGATCAAGTTCTATTTGTGTTTGCATCTCAAATTATGTGTAGATGCTGATTTTTCTACATTGGTGAGATTGGTACTGTATTTCTCTTTCTAACCAAAGATCATTCAAGTAGATTGGGTCTTAAGGATCTGAAATCTTTCACATGGTATCAGAGCTTGTGTTTCAGGTTATGAAGGAGGAAATCAGATCTATCAATCATTTGGTGAAGATATCAAGTCTAGAGCATGCTAGAGAGGATTCTACACCAAAATCAGATTTTTTGCTTTTGTAGATTGGATCTTTTGTAGAACAAAACACTATATAGGTCAATATACTTGTCCAATTCCAATTTTTGAATTCACATACTGGATTTGGCCAATTTTTGGATCATTGGTTCAGCTTAAGTGGTGGCTTATAGATTGTATATCAAATTTTCAGCATTTGCATGTAGATTTGGATAGTCAATTTTTTGTGATTTTGTCAAAACCCCAATTTTGATTGGATCTCTATATAGTGAGGTTGCTGGACTTCATCTGAGTGTGTTTCAATCTTAGGAAGTGGCAAAAGTCATTAAATTGAGGATAGATCATAGGTTGATCAAGATTCCATGATTCTATGTGTTGATTTGCTTGGATAAGTGCTAGAAGAGAATTTGTGAGATAGTTTCAAATCTTGGTGATTTCTTTTGAAAGCATTTGTTGTTGTTCAAAGGAGTGCTTTGTGCATTGAAGCAGGTTGAAAGAGGAGATCAGGTCATTGCTACATGGCAACCTCAATTGGAGTCATGTTGGAAGCCAATGATAGGCTTACCTCATGTAACTATTCATTGTGGAAAGTGAGGATGGAGTCACTTCTTGAGATGAATGATGTTTTGGATATTGTTGTAGGCTTGGAGGAGAGACCAGCAACACAATAAGATCAATTGAGGTATGACAAGAGGGCCAAGAAGGCTCTACACATGATAAAGATGAATGCTACCAATGAACTTCTCAAGGAAGTTGGTAAGTGCACATCATCTTTGGAAGCTTGGAATTCATTGAAGAAGCTTTATGAATCCAAGTCTACTTCTAGAGTGTTGACTCTAAGAAGGCAAATCTTTTCTTGTTTGCAAAAGAATGAAGAAAGTCCAAGTACTTTTGTTTTGAGAATGAAAGCATTGAATGATGAGTTAGCTTGCATAGATGAAAGCATTAAGGAAGGAGAGCTTATTCAAGTGATTCTTAATGGCTAGTTGGATGCTCATGCTAACATTGTTCAAAGTATTGCTATTCAAAAGACTTTGTCAAGTTTGATGGGTCTTCAAGAGATCTTGATCAATGAGGAATATAGGCTTCAAGCAAGAGGTGGATCTACATCGACACTTCAAGAGGATGCTATGTTCACAAAGGGAAAATTCAAGGGCAAAACCAAAAGCAAGTGGTCTAAAGGGCAAGATCAAATGGATGCTTCTTCAAGTGGCAAAAAGAAGGATAGATCAAAGCTCAAGTGCTTCTATTGTGGCATCAAAGGACACTGTGCAAGTGAGTGCTACAAGAAGAAGAGAGATCAGGGAGACAAGCAAGGTAATCTTACTCTTGATGAGGATGGTTTGGATGTTCAAGATGCAAATGATGATGCTTTTGTGATGTCTTCATGTATGCTTGCTAATGATGGAGATCTAGATCCTTGGTGGATTGATAGTGGAGCAAGTTCACACATGACCTTTCACAAAGAGTACTTCACTTCTTTGTTGGCATATGGAGATGACAAGAGGGTGATCTACATGGCCAATGATGGTGACTGTGCAATCAAAGGGATTGGCACAATTCCTATTTCTCTCTCTACAAATAGGAATGTTCATTTGGAGGATGTCTTGTTTATTCATCTATTACCAAGAATTTGCTTAGTGTGAGTCAAATGCTAAGTAAGTGCCTCAAGGTGGAGTTTGATGGAGATGCTTGTTTGATCAAAAGGAAGGATGTCTTGATTGGAAAAGGTAAAAGGCAAGGGAAGTTGCTCAAAATTGATGCTTGTGTTATTGCTAACCAAGTTGGATGTGTTGCAAGGGAGCAAATTTCTATTCAAGAGGTTTGGCACAAAAGGATGGGACACCTCAAATTCAAGTCATTGGAGGTATGGCAAGGAAGAAGGTTGTGATTGGTCTTCCAAGTTCCTTAAGTAATGACAAGCACGTTTGTGAGTCTTGTGATTTGTCTAAGTCACATAGACTACCTTATACTAGATCTATTTCTAGATCTACAAAGCCTTTTCAACTTGTACATTCGGATATTCATGGATTTACTACAATTGGCAATAGTGGAGCTAAGATGAATGTAACATTCATTGATGATTTTAGTGAATTTTGTTGGATCTATCTACTAAAGAGCAAGGATGAAGTGTATGATGTCTTTGTCAAGTTCAAGAATGCAAGGGAGAACCAATTTTCCACAAAGATCAAGTGCTTGAGAGGTGACAATGGTGGTGAGTACATATCTAACAAGTTCAAGATTTTTTGTGATGAGCATGGGATCAAGAGGGAGTATACAACATCAAGGATGCCACAACAAAATGGAGTGGCTGAAAGGAAGAATAGGACTTTATATGAAAGTGCTAAAGCTATGAGGTTAGGTACTAATCTTGACAAACCATTTTGGGATCAAGCTTTGTTGTGTGCCAATTTCTTGTGTTATTTTGGATGGAAGGACACCTTTTGAGATGCTATTCAAGAGGAAGCCTAGTGTCAACTTTCTAAGAACCTTTGGATGCACATGCTATGTCAACATTACTCTTGATTATAGGATCAAGGAGGATCCATCTTCAAGAAGAGCTATTTTTGTTGGATATAGTGAGGTGAGTAAAGCCTACAAGGTTTACATTCCTTCTACTAACAAATTGATTGTTGGTAGAGATGTCATTTTTTGTGAGGGGAACATTCCAAAGGTGTCTTCAAGCATGATTGATGGTAAAGTGGATGGATCTAACATTCTTGATGTTGATGAGAAAAATCCTACTTTGGATGATGGTGATGATGGACCTTCATCAAGTCAAAAGCCAAGGAGAACATCAAGAGAAAGACAAGTACCTTCAAGGCTCACATATGATCAAAAGGGTAAGCAAGTAGTTTCTGGAAATTATGTTGCTTTCCTAACCTCTTTGGATGAGCCTACAAGTGTAGATCAAGCAAGGAAAGAAGAGGAGTGGATCCAAGCAATGGATCTCGAGTATCAAGCTCTTATGAAGAATGGAACATGGAGATTGGTGGAGTTGCCTAAGGACAAGAAAGCTATTGGATGCAAATGGATCTTCAAGGTGAAGACAAACCAAGATGGATCTATAAACATGTACAAGGCAAGGTTAGTGGCAAAAGGATATGCTCAACAACAAGGAATTGACTATGATGAGACCTTTGCACCTGTGGCAAAGATGGTAAGCATTCGAGTCATCATTTCACTTGCTACACTTTATGGATGGGATCTATGGCAAATGGACATTTCAAATGCATTTTTGAATGGTGATTTTGAGGAGGAAGTATACATGGAGCAACTCGAGAGCTACATTTCATCAACAAAGCCAAATCATGTGTGTCTTCTACAAAAGAGTTTGTATGGCCTTAAGCAAGCACCAAGGAGTTGGTATGCTAAGCTTAACACTTTTTTACTCTCTCAAGGCTTTGTTATGAGTGAGTATGATCATTCACTTTATTATAGGTTTGTTGGAAATGATGTTACCATCTTGCTAATCTATGTGGATGATATCATCTTGAGTGGTGGAGACAATCAAGATGTGGAGGATATCAAGAATGCTCTTAAGAAGGAGTTTGAGGTGTTGGTAATTTGCATTACATTTTACGAATATAAGTCATTAGATCTTCTCAATCTACTTTCATTTGTCAAGAGAAGTATGCTAATTCTATTTTACAAATATTTCATATGGTAGATGCAAAAGCTATAGATACACCTATGGAGTCTCATGTAAAGCTAACTATAAGAGGTAATGAAAGATCCTTCGAAGACATTACTCTCTATAGGAAGCTAGTTGGTTCACTCATCTATCTAACCATTACTAGACCTGATCTAAGCTATTGTGTTGGAAGATTGAGTCAATTCATGCAAGATCCTAGTGAGGAGCATTGGAAGCTAAGAAAGCGAGTTTTGAGATACATAGATTTTGGCATATTGTATGAGGGATCATCACTTAATCTTTTTGGATTTTCAGATCTGGACTATGTTGGAGATGTAATGGATAGGAAATCCATTAGTGCTTATTGTATTTTCATAGGTGATGGAGCTATATCATGGATGTCAAAGAAACAAGCCACTATCTCATTGTCATCTAGTGAGGCCGAGTACAAAGCTCTTACGCATTGCACAAAGGAGATGGTATGGATCAAGAGGATGATCAAGGATCTTCACTTGCTGGATTTTTCAGAGAGCCCAATCATCTTTTGTGACAATAAATCAGCCCAAAGAATGGCATCCAATCCTGTCTTTCATGCTAGGAGCAAGCATATTGAGATACAATATCATTTTGTGAGGGAGCGAGTCATTGCAAAGGAGGTGGAGCTTAAACATGTGTCTTCAAGGGAATGTGTAGTTGATATCTTCACCAAAGCATTGGGAAAAGACTTGTTCATGAAACATATGACTTCACTTGGAGTATTATCAAAGTCTATGCTAAAACTAGTTGAAGAGGGAGTGTGAAAGATTCAACTAGTTTCATCACATTTTGCAATATTTCCATATTTGGCATATTGAGGCCAAAACATGTTTTAGACTTAGAGGTTGACTTTTCAAAGTTCATTAGTCTAAATTTCATTTGAATAAACACTTCTTGAAAGTGTGGGAAAGATAGAATGCGAGTTTGAGTAGATTCAATTCGAGTAAGTTGGGTACATTGAATCTAGACCCAAAATTAGTAGGGTTAGCATTTTGGTGGGAAAGCCAAGTGGCCAAATAGGGTTTGGACCTGCTATAAAAGGATGCAACTCACGGAGAGAGTCATCTTCTCTCTTCTCTATCTCATTTCATGCTTATACATGGTTCTCTTGGGTTCTACTATCCATTGGTGCACTATCTTGGTGATTGCTTGCAATTCTATGTGTAGAATGATCTATATTTGTTATTTTTGGATCCACACATGTGAAATACAGTAGCTTGCTGGTTTTGTACGGACAACAACAGTACATAATCATTTCATTCAAGGTTGATCAAGTTCTATTTGTGTTTGCATCTCAAATTATGTGTAGATGCTGATTTTTCTACATTGGTGAGATTGGTACTGTATTTCTCTTTCTAACCAAAGATCATTCAAGTAGATTGGGTCTTAAGGATCTGAAATATTTCACACAATGTACTCGCAAGCCAAAGGCAAGAAAATTAGAGGTAGACTAGCTCTCAAATGGGCCCAAAATGAAAAGAGACCCAAGTAGTTAAAAATTAATTTGGTTTAAACTTTGTTAAGAAATTTAAGTTGTTATGCCACATGGTTTTGGGTTCACCAAAAACCCTACCGTAGCATTGTCTATATATGGGCATGTAATGTGAAAGATCTTAGATCTTAATCCAAATCTACAAAATGATCTTGGTTTAGAAAGACAACAAATCACCAATCTTGCCAATGTAGAAAAACCAACATCTACATTATGAATGAGATGCAAACTCTAATAGATCTTGATCAAACATGAATCAAAACATAAAATAAAGTTGTTGTCTGGACAAAAATAGTAAGCTATTGTATTTTACATGCGTGGATCTGAAAATAGCATTTAATAAACATTCTACACAAAAATTGGCAAGATATCACAAGTATAGTGCACCAATGGATAGTAGAACTCAGGAGAACCATGTATAAGCATGAATGAGATGAGAGAGAGAGAGAGAGAGAGAGAGAGAGAGAGAGAGAGAGAGAGAGAGAGAGAGAGAGAGAGAGAGAGAGAGAGAGAGAGAGAGAGAGAGAGAGAAGACTCCTCTTCCCACGAGTTACATCCTTTTATAGCAGGTCCAAACCTAAGTTCAAACTTTGGTTTCCCTCCATAATGAAAAACCCTACTATTATTGTGACTAGATTCAATGTCTCTACTACTCAAATTGAATCTCTCCAAAACTCGTGTTTTACACTTTCCCACACTTTCCAAAAGTGTTTATTCAAATGCTTTTAGACTAATATAACTGTGAAAAGTCATCTAAGTCTAATATGAAATTGGCCTAAATTGCCATATAAACAAATGTAGCAAATTTGACTAAACTAGTTGAAATCTCTCACATGTAACACCATTTTTGTGTTTACCTTTTAATTTTGAAGGGGGGGGGGAGAGAGAGAGAGAGAGAGAGAGAGAGAGAGAGAGAGAGAGAGAGAGAGAGAGAGAGAGAGAGAGAGAGAGAGAGAGAGAGAGAGAGAGAGAGAGAGAGAGAGAATCTCCTCCCCTTCCTATCATTTTTTTGTTCAAGGCCCTCCTCTTTTGTGTGTACGTGATTGAAAATTGTGGATGATGAATGCTTGATCATGTGTTTGTTTAATCATGCTATTACAATGAAGATCCATCATTAGCACAAGCACTCATTACATCTAGTTTCTAAAACTAATCCACAAAATCTCCTAAAAACCAAAATAGGTGTTAGATCCACAAATATGGAGTGATCATTAAGATCCTTAGGTAGGTTTCGATACATTATTCACCTCCCTTGAGAAGATCAACATCTTGAGGAGAATATCTAGAGCCAAAGATGTCTAAATAAGGAAAAGACAACCAAACCACGAAAGAACAACAAAGAAAAGAAAAAGAAAAGAGAGAGGCAAATGAATGAACATCACCCCAATCTAGGCTTATTCCACTTTTAGATCTCAAGCTAAGCTTGACAACCTTAGCAAGCCTAGATTATCACTCCCACTACATAGCATACTCCCTCCCCATTGGATCGATACTACGTGTGATATTCACTCAGTTGGAGATCCATAAACCCCTTCTTTGCCCTCTAGAACCACATTCGTAGAGAGGCACAAAAAGGGTCCAACAATGGATTTGATGAGGGAGCATAGGGCATTGTGTGTGCTTGGGTGGCCAAATGATGACAAAGAGAGTGACATAGTCATTTCACTCTAAGAGAAGGTGAAGAGCATCATTGAGACACAATGTTATGTCATATTGGGTTTGATTGGCTACAAATAACCAAAATTACCATGATATGATAGGTGTTGGGCATAGGAATACTCCTAGTTGTTAAGACTAGGAGAGATTTTCATCTTAGAAAAAGTTATGTCTCAATCTGAGCTATATGGCATCGAAGAATAAGTTATCCTAACTATGGCAGTTTGTTGGTGATGAGCAAATTTGTACATTAAATTCTTGTATTGCTAAGTTTAGTGGCAAAGATCAAAAGGATGGAAGATATGTCAATTTATAATATCAGATTGTGGTTTTGCTCTACTGAATTTTTTTTTTTTGTATATTGCGTTATTATGAAACATATCATGGACTAAGATGCTATCTAGGTGTGTATTTGGATTTATTCCTCTACTCTCCTAAATCCCATTTTAATCTAGTTCCATTCATATTGCTGCAATTTTACACACATTGTCGCACAATATGCAGAAATACTCTATTATCGAAAATGACAGTCAGACATGTCAAAGTTACTCGACTTATCGGAGTTCGCCGACTTATCGGGGAATCTCGACTTAGACGACTTATCGGGGGAGTCCGAATTATCAACTCAACCGACTATTGTCGAGGACCATCCCGACTCCATTGACTATCGGCAGCGACGTTCGACTCTGAATAGTCGAAGCCTTCTCACACCCACTTCCTGTATCATGTAACTACTTGGACAATGACAACAACAGCCACGATCTACTCTAGATGGCGCAACGGCTCCACGCCACCTTCTGTACATACATCTGCACAACTGTAAATTGCATATAGTTGATCATTATAAATTAATTATGCCATTGTAAGCTAATTGATGCCAGACAAGATAGGATGATTCCATATATGCTCATGTGCCCATAGATGCTGAGATGATCAAGCATTGATTCCTTCTTTTTAGACTAATTGTCTAAATAAGATCATAGTTAGCTTTGTGAGCACATGGTTTCATCCGCTATTGTTTTTTGCTTACCAACATCAACTAACTTGTATTTCTATACGTTCAATTTGAATAAATTACTGTCTGGTTTTGCGTTTAATTTTTTTCAGTGTTGCATGCTTTTTGCTTTCTATCTGACTCTATAATTGATTTGTCCGACTGTCTATTTTTCCTCTTCCACATAAAAGCAATTAAGCTCTATCTTGTGTTCGCCTACTGTTGTAGTAGTGCACGCACCAAGGGAATCAATCGACCACTACCTTCATGCAGTAGTAGGATCATCCCGATCCAATTGTTTAACCTGTTCGATTCACAAATTCCATTCCCCAACATAGTATCAGAGCTATTATTATAGCTTGGTAAGCTTCCCACAGAACCTGGTTCTATCGTCCGATAGTAAATTACATTAGATTTTTACTCTTAAGTCAATGATAGTTATCACTATCACTTAGACTAACTTCCACATGGATTTCTAAGGGAAAACTAGTCCAAGCTTGATTGATTTAACTACCATATGTGGAAATTTAAGAGGAAGACTGCGCTAATGGCTAAGGAGTTATATGATGTTGTCACAGGTGCAGAGGCAAGACCCGAAGTAGACAACATTGCAATCTCCCGATGGAAGCTGAAGGATGGAAAAGCTTTCGTGTATATCATCCTCAAGATCTTAGACACACAAATTGGCCATGTGTCTGAAGCTCAGACCTCCAAGGAAGCTGAGACATCTTGAGCACCCTGTACGAAGTGCGCGACGTAGCTTCCAAGCCACATCTTAGGAGAAAATTCTTCTCCCTCAAGATGACAAATGGTGATTCCCTACAGAATCACATTAACTAGTTCAAGAACCTACTACAGCAAATGGCCACTATCGGATCTGTCATAGACGATCAAGACATAGTAATGACACTGCTTTCAAGCTTGCCAATATCGTATGATAACTGGGTGATGATAATCACCATACACCCAAAGCTGACTCTATCACGAGTCATTACGATGTTGTTGAAGGAAGAGACAAGAAGGAACGAACCCTCCAGTTTCTCTACTGTCGACTCTCATGTCTTATATACCAACAAGAATTTGAGCAAGCAGAAGAAGAGAGGCTCAAAGCCATAGAAGCTGAATCAGAAGCCGACACAAAATCATTAAGAGCAGTCAAAGTCGTCGACAAAGAAGAAGTTGTTCTGTAGATATGCAAATGAACCAACCATGAGATTCATGATTGTCATAATCTACAAGCTAGGAACAATAACAAAGGGCAATCAAATCAGATGGAAAATGCATCTGCCAAAGTATCTCAGCCGAATCAAGAAGCGGATCACGATGCATTCATGACAAGCCATCAAGAAGCATCAGACAACAACTCCTGGATTCTTGATTCCGGAGCCACTCATCATATGACTAGCCATAGCGGTTGTTCCGAATCCTATATACCTTACAATACCAAGAAGTTTGTTCACCTGAGCGACAATAGCACACAAGCTATCAAAGGTAAAGGTGCAGTAAGATTAAGCTTCACAAATGATCAATCCAAGCTACTTTCAAGTGTTTTTTATGGACCAAATCTTTCTACAAATATGTTCTCACTTAGTAGAATTACAGATTTAGGACACAAAGTAGAATTCGAATCAGATCAATGCAAAGTAGTCGATAGGATAGACAAGATCCTAGCACTCGGAAAGAGGCATGGATACTTGTATAAACTTAGTCATTGCTTTTCTACCTCTAATAAAGCCCTCAGTACTTCTGTATAAATCAATAAAAGTTTACTTTGGCATTATATAATTGGTCACTTAAATCATTCTTCTATACAACACATGTCTAAGCAATCTATTGTACTTGATCTCGACTATCCGAATAGGAAAGTCGAATTACTTGTCTGTCAAGATTGTATAGTTCGTAAACAGGCTAGGAAACCTTTCAGATCAAGCCATCAGCATTCTGCTAGAGGATTGTTAGATATTGTACATATAAACATTTGTGTCCCAATGCATAATCCTTCATTGAAGAATGCAAAGTATTTTATCCCTTTTATTGATGAATTTTCCAAAAGGACGATGGTGTACTTCATCAAGAAGAAATCCGAAGTTTTCAACTGTTTCAAAATCGTCAAGGAGCGTGTAGAGAAAGAAACTAGCAAAGAGATCAAAGTCCTAAGGTTCGACAATGGTGGAGAGTATATCTCTACTAAATTCAAGGAGTACTGCGAGAGCCAAGGCATTGAACATCAGTTTATCACTCCCTATTCACCTCAGTCTAACGGCTTAGCCGAGAGAAAGAATCGTACCCTGGTTCAGTTAGCCAAATGCATGCTGGCACACGCATCTTTACCAAAGAGTACAAGATCTAAGACTTCATTGAAGAACCTATGAGTGTTCAGATAGAACGCCTACACGAAGATCTTGAAGGGCTGAAGCTGTTTCCGCTGCTGTGTGTGTGTGTGTGTGTGTGTGTGGACACACACACACACACAAATCGACAACAACACCATGGTTTTTGGATGAGTTACCCAAATGACTCGATCTTTCTTATCGTTGTCATCCTTCTTCTCTCATTGTTTTTTTACACACACACACACACACACAATCGTTTTGACTTCTTTTAAGAGATGTTCTTTTATCAATTTTCCAAGAAATATTTGTTATAGTTAGTGGGATGTTCTATGTGCCACACGAGAGGGAGACATTGATGGTGAAGTAAACGTCA
This sequence comes from Diphasiastrum complanatum, assembly GCA_029204225.1. Lineage (NCBI taxonomy): Eukaryota > Viridiplantae > Streptophyta > Lycopodiopsida > Lycopodiales > Lycopodiaceae > Diphasiastrum > Diphasiastrum complanatum. The sequence goes on along the minus strand of CM055102.1, from coordinate 55,215,779 downwards.
AGGTTTGGCACACATTTAATCTACCTAGGATGTGGTGGCCACACATGCAAGAGCACATGAGGTGGCACATTAGCAGTATCATCATATAATTTCGCATATGTTGAAGCATGCTTTGGGACTTGTGAACTTGGATCCATGCATATATATGATATAGTTAAGATTCCACAATTTAAATCAAAGCAGGTTGGACGCAATTAACAACATGTATTTATCAACCTTTGCAAAGATTTAAGTATCAATCAAACAAAATAATATGGATGATATTTCCAATAAGGGTATTTTCACACACAAAAGGGGCCATTAGTGATGTTGAGTCACACTTACCCCCCTTCATTTCCCTCCATCGACATCCATTTCAAACACAAACCTATTTGGGAGACCTTTATTTTCTCTCCTTTATCCTATATGAGTCACAAGGAGGTTCTCCCACATAAAAAAATTCGAATTTAAATGGCTCTTAAAAAATAGGGGCCCTAAGGCATGTGGAGATTCTAGGGAGTACTCCTTGGCATGTCATCAATTTTTAAGCCAACTATGTGAAATCTGGTTAGGGCATTCCTATTATTCTTTCCAATGAATGTGAGTTTTTTGTTAGATAGACATGCCCTACAACTTTGTTAAAACACCCTAAGTGGCATGTTGGTGAACACTTCATTTTCTCTAGTTAAGTCTAAGAGCTATATTCCAATCTAAAAATTGAGTAACTGCAATAGAATAAATTGATATGCATACGGACAAAAATAAGCTCAACTTCATTACATCATATCCAAGTAGTAAACTAACAACCCCTAGATATGATATCACTGTATTTTCATCTGCGATTGACATGGCAGTCTCCTAGCTTTTCTCATCCAAGAGTGTTGGAGGCCTTGAGAGATTGTGTGCTTGCAACTCTTGTAGATCTTAAGGCCCTCAACATTGGATGAGGGCAGGGGCAACCGTTGCCATGCTAGGCACAACTGGGAGTACGGTGGTCACAAGAGATGGTGTGCACAACTCTATAGATGATCTGTTCTCTCATAAGTGGTGAACTTGCAAGGAGTTTGTTTCCTCTCCTTGAGGTATGGAAATCCGGAGACTGATTCGAATAAGCCACACAAATGACGACATAACGGAGAAAAAAACAAAAACTACCGAGGATGCATGGGAAGGAATAAAGACATTTCATAACATTTTAGTTGGCCAAAGTGAAACGTGGCAGATAGAGAAGGGGGCGCCAATTAGGTGCAGGAGACGGGCAGGCGTTCGAGGAGAAGAGGTTCCAGCCTTGAATCGTGACAGGCACGTCGGCCTTTCAAAATGAAAAGCGACAGTGAAGGGCTGCTTTACCCGAAAGCGTCTTCTCCATGTACCAACTGAAATTCTACCAAAACACCTTTCGATTTAACTCTTCAAAATGACGTTGACAGGCAGTACGCGTCAAGCTTCCTCGCTGTCAGTAACAGTCGATAGCGCTGTCGACCAAAAGCTCTGGATCTCGAAATATTGCGAGAAAAATATTCATCTGCGAGCGAGGATCGTAGCAAAGCCTTCGGCGGCAGTGGATCGAAGCAAATTTGTTTCTGTAATCAGATCAGATCAGATCAGATCAGATTAGCAAATGGAAAAACAGTAAAAGTAGTTGCAACTTATGCATCGCTACATTGCCTTGAGGTTTTTTTTGTTTCAAATGCTCTTGTTCCGAGTCTTGTTACATCTTCTCGTCAGTCCCGTTTCGGTTTTCTAGCCGATTGTTTGCTTTTTAGGTTTGTATTCCCTCAGAAGCCGCTCATTGCCTTCGTAATCCAAGGCAGGCGGATTATTGGAAGGCTTGCAACAGGTCTGGTTTAGGGCGGATAACGAAAGAATGGCTGCAGGAACGACGAGAGCACGGGCAGATTACGATTATCTTATCAAGTTATTGCTCATAGGTGACAGTGGTATGTGCTCATAGGTGACAATAAATCAGTCATTATTCTCCTCAATTCTGAGGTATCGAGGCATTACGGAATGCCTAATCTTTATATATCCTGAACAATGATGTGAAATTCCTTATTTCCGGAAGCACTGTTCTAACCGCTTTAGAAATTTATGGGGATTACAAACCAGATCCGTGCAGGATTGTCGAAATCACCATGCCCCACCCTTATGATCACCGTCTTTGTTCCCTCTCCTCCCCGAACTCCTCTTCCAGATAAAAGGCCGCACGCGTTCTGTATTACATCAACACCTTTGTAGAGTCTCCGAGTTATAAACATGGCGTTTGTGCCCACCCTTAGGGTTGAAATTTAGTTGCATGTAATACATGTTTTTCTTTAGGAGGCTGACTTATCTTTAAGCCTTTGATTCCTTTTCACTCAGGTGTTGGAAAGAGTTGTCTTCTCCTTCGCTTCTCCGACGATTCTTTCACGACGAGCTTTATCACGACGATAGGGTATGGCTTATGATGCCGTTTGTTGATCCCAAGTTGTTCAAGATTTCAGGCTCTGGATATGCCATAATTGTAAAATGTGCTATGCAGGATCGATTTTAAAATCAGGACCATAGAGCTTGATGGAAAACGTATTAAACTTCAAATATGGGATACAGCAGGTCAAGAACGATTTCGTACGATCACGACAGGTATGTCACGTATTATTAGCCGCTCGCAGTAGGATGTTTTCAATACTTAAAATCCCCCATTTGCACTTATCACATGTTAATTATTGATGGATGTAACTTTTAACCTAGATGTCGTGCTAAAAAGTCAATTCCAAGTCACTTTTCAGGTGCAGTTGCTCTGAAAAATTCCTCAATTTAATATGTTAGAAAAGGGTTCACTTTGAGCTGTGAGGTAAGGTGAAATTGTGAGTTATGTGTTAACATTGAATAAGAATTGGTGCTTAAACATTAGGAGGATATATGTTATCTCATCCTAACTTGTCATTTGATTATGATTATGCAGCTTATTATCGTGGAGCAATGGGCATCCTTTTAGTTTATGACGTCACGGACGAATCTTCGTTCAACAGTATCTTTCTTTTAGAAGGGCTTATTCAATTTTGTCGACTAGAGCTTATATAGAATCTGGTTGTGGTAAATGCAAATTCGCTTTCTAAGACAACTAAGATTGGTGTTACAACTTCACGAATCACAGCATTGTTGAAAACTTCATATACCTGCAGATGTTCAATAGATATTAGAGAGCATCTTTTGTCCATAAACTTGTGTGCAGAAGTTGTAATCATTGGAGTCAAAAGCAGTCAGAGTAGTTGCATCATGAGTCAGATATTATACTAACAGATATGACCTCAACTGGTGAAGATATTCGTAACTGGATCAGGAATATTGAGCAGCATGCATCTGACAACGTCAACAAAATCTTAATTGGAAATAAGGCTGACATGGATGAGAGCAAAAGGGTTGGACACCTTCATCTTAATTGCGAGTTTTGAGAGCAGTTGCTGTTTTATTTCTTATGAAAGTCCATTTTTCAGGAAGAGATGTCTCCATTCATAACCATTGAAATGGGCCTTTTCAGAATCTTTTTGCCCTCAAAATCTTCACATGTTCTTGAAGATGCAGCTAGACTTTCAGCTGATGGTTTTCCAAATCTGTTCCAATCAATTTTAGGTTCAAGGTCTATATTTGTGCAATGATGAGTTTGTTTTTCATTCTGTTCAGTATTTATTATCCTTTTGAAGTGCTAGGCGGCATAAATTGCCAGATTGTTGAACTTATAAGTTCTTGTGTCAAAGTGTAGGCAGCATGCAGCTAATGACAAGTGCCAAGTTTTTGGATCAGTCAATTTGACCAGCAACAATTTTTTAGATGCTTTTTTTTTAATCGTGTCGTAATAATAGTAACTTTGATTGCAGGCGGTTCCAACCGCTCGTGGGCAAGCCTTGGCTGATGAGTTTGGCATTAAATTCTTTGAAACGGTGAGTCTTTCTTCATTTATGCTGATTCACATATAGTCCTGTTTTTATCCTGTAGTTCATTGCCCATGCAAGTGTTTGATTACTCTTTTGAAGTCAATGATCAATGCTTCTAAAATTTCCGTGCAGAATCATCTTTATAAATGGGAAAACTGAATGTCCATCTCTTATGCTGCCTAAACAAAGGAAAAAAAAGGATTGTGGGCCCTTCTTTAGAGGAACATCACTAGATCTTTCCTACAAAGATTCTCACAGGGTCTCCAAAGAAAAACCAGGACCTTCAACTAGCTAATTGAAATGCAAAATGCCTTTTTATACTATTTGGTGTCCACTCTGGACATGTTCTTGTGCAAGTGTAACGTTTGTAGGAAATCGGTGACTATTGGGAACTTGATTCCTCTTGTTTTTAAAGCAATGGTTGGTCTTGGTTGATGTAAGCAAATTGAATAGATGGAAGGTACTTCTATTTCTCAATATGCCTACTTGACACATGCATGTCTGCCACATTTGGATGATTTGTTGAGCTAAAGCTCAATGTGGTCTCAAATTTTTGAAACTAGAAGTTGATGAATGTTTACCACGTCGCTCGGTAACTGTTAAGAGTGAATAGCCACTCAACAAACACCTAAGCCGTTGCAAAAGCCTTTGCACTTATTTTCACTTTGATAAATGTTGCCATCTCTGTTAGGTGATTTTTATTGCCCAGATAAGCATCATTACTTTTCTTATACCTTGGAACACTTATAATAAAATGCATCCAAATACTTCCCAACCTCTTGCTAAGATATTTCTCAATCGACACAACAATCCATCGACCCTTGAGTGTTCCCACTTTACTGAGCTGACATTGTTTCCGACCCCGAGATAGTTGTCTCATCTTTGGCTACTATAATCACGATTCACCTCTTTACCAAATTGTAAGTTCTAGTGTATGCCTAGATGGCCCGTACTCGGAGGATCTTGGCATTTGTCAAAAACTTGTTCCCCTAACATCGTCATTGTTTGACATACCTCACCATAGAATAACCACTCACTCGAGGAAGAATATTAACGCACTACCGTACTCTTAGGCTTGTCTACATCTTTTTGACAAAGTTCAAGTATCTTGTCAAGGGCATTCACTACCTGATTAGTAGACTTAACAGATCTAAAAGTTGAATTCGTGCCATGAGTTCAACCTACCTTGCCTTTCAATGGTTACGGAGATATTAAGGGAATCGATGATCAGCACACACCACAAATTTACTTTCGAAGACAGTGTTTCAAGGATTTCATTACCTTGTGATTGCAATATAGGAAAGGTCACATGGAAAACTACAAACACATTATTGGATGCTTGATTTTGATAAACGAACATTTGTGTATGGCCAAACAATTATTTGAATCGATAAGGAAGAATTACGTCTTTTGATCTATTATTATCAGATTTCATTGAAAACATAGAGTTGATGGTTAATCTTTTAGACCTTAGTGATCCATGTACATGTGCATACTTTAATCCTTCTTGCCACATAAGAGAACAAGCACTTCCCAGTGATTTACATGGGTCATATGTCCCAGTTTGTGTATTCCTCCACTATATGTATAGCTACTACATCCGCTTTCTTTTAGCTTAACCTCTATTGTTGCCAAAAGGATAGATGACTACCAAACATTAGTTATATTCTATAATCTATTGCTCTTTACAAAGATAGAGAATGGGTTAGCTTTGCTGGAAAAAAGTCTCTACATTCATCTAATAGGGTCTGAAATATCTGATGTTCTTTGCTATGTCACCATTAAAGTGAAGTAAAAATTTCTAGTGTGAAATTAAGGAAGTCCTATTTCTAACTTGTCGAACTTACAAGCCACAAGATTCTACGACGCCCAAATGTACATCTGAGTTTTAACATACTGTGAAAATCATACTTGTAATGTTTAAAACCTACTAGTTTCAACTGAGAAATGCAAGGCTGGGGTAGAATCTTCTTCTCCCTAGCTGGACGCCTTTTTATTTTATCAGCAATCTTAGTTACATGGTTTTCATGGTCCTTATCTCAAGAACTTGTCAACGTATTCCTGATAGAAATCCATTGGCTTGATGGAATCTTGCATATGAAGCTCTCCTGTCCCAGACTAGGTATTCGTGCCTTTTGCAAGCGTGACCTCCATATTAGTGATGGTTGGCCTTCATGGGAACCCGCAACTTCTAAAGCAATCGAGCATGCACCATTATCAAAAAGTACATGGCACTGTTTTCGTATGATTTTGCCTCTGCCTTGAGTAGTTCACTTTAAATTATGATGAGGGCCAAAAGCAAGCTTTCTAAAATGAGATGGATGCTCACCAATTCGAATACAGAAATCTGAACCGAATAAACCTTATTTCCTAAGGGTAAGTAGTTTCCAATCGCTTCTTCTTGCATGAACAATACTTGGTGAATTTCTTGGCCTTTGATATTGGTATCACTGGTTGTCCTTCCGAGCCTTCACGCGAGGCTCATTTTTTGGATTTTGGTTTGGCGCTAGTGTAGATGACTTGGAAGGACCAGTTTGAGTTCATAGCAACTTTTCCATGCGTCTTCTGCAACTTTTTCACCTTGGGGTTTTTGTGCTGCCGCAGTTTCCTAGAGGCAACCGTAGAGAGTCACTCATCTTTCTAATACAAATGGTATCCTTTAACAAACTGTAACCTTGCTAGCATCTTATCCATATAGGTTACCTTTTTTATCAATTCTTGGATATATCTATCTAATCTCCTATGTCACATGTGACCTGTAATGGGTTTTAGATAATTATTCGAACCACATCAACAACCACTTATAATATACTACAAAGCTCATGATCACTCTTTGTGTGTTTGGTTTGGAGTGGAGATCCTGTCACCAAGATGTTGCTTTTGTTTTCAGGAAGATAAGGCTTCCAAAATCTTTCTTTTCAGGTATGGCCTGTAGAGCAGAATGTTTGTTCCACTGGCTGAGCAGGTTTTTCACTAAGTCTGGCCAATTGTCCTCCTCCTCTGAAAAGTATACTGGTTGGAATTTGAGATTTGTATCTTAGTGATTGGATTCGAATAAAAGGCTGATTGACTTTAGCTTCATGTTGCTCAAACCAGCCTGCATATTTGGATGCATTTGATCCGATTTGTATTATCTGCCATAGCAAAGTAGAGCTTAAAGAGCAACCAGTCATAAATGCACTAAGGAGTGAGCAAGTAGTAAAATAGCACAGCAGATTGCCCAACCTCTTAGCACTCCCTTTGTGCATAGGGTGGCTAGATGGTTGCCCAAAGTGGTCACCTTTTACCTTCTCTTTGTGACTAAAGAGCGGCCATAAGGCTGCCCTTAAACTCCACCTGCACACTTTTGTATTAGTGGTGATGATTCACCAAGGTGTCCACAATTACATTGTATTAGTGGTGATGATTCACCAAGGTATCCACAATTACATTGTCATTAACAGTTGTTTGTTTGCTCAAGTGGTGGCTAAAAACAGCATAACAGTTGTTTTTTGGAGATTTGCTACTCTTTTGGTGGGTGGGTACTGTTTGTGAATGATTTTTTAGTTGGAGATTGCTAGATGATCATCATTTGCTGTCATCTTTTCTTTGTGTGAATTTTTTTGTAGATGTGTTCTTGTCTTGGTATCAAAGCACATTCATTGGCGTCAAGAAGATCTTTGTTCTCCTCCATCCAGCTAGATCCACCATCTTCTTCTTCCTCCAAGTTCGTTTTGCTGCAGCTCATCTCCATCTTTTTCTGGTGCCAACGAATGGGCTATTAAAGATCTTTTCCATTGACAGTCGCAATCAATGTATTGCCGAGATGTCCAACTGTTTCTTTTCAGTATGTGAGATAAAATTTTTGGGTTTTCTATTTTTCGAACAATCTATCTGCGTGACCCATCCACAGTTCGATTTGTTTAGTCAAGAAAGAGAGGAACTATAGCCCCTATGACTCCAGAAATTTTCCCTCTTACGAGACATGTTACATTACTCATGAAAGAGAACTATTAGCCATTATCCTTGCTTTGAAACAGTGGCATCACTATTTATACTAAGCACTTTCTGATTTCTGCTATCAAATAGAGAGCGAGCAAGAGTAATGCAGCTGCCAGTGACCTATCATACTTACTCCCTTACCTTTGCACGCACTTCTATGAGTTCAAATTGGTTGGATCTTGTGCTGCAGGCATATCCTACATGTCCAGGTCTTTGAAACCATTATGCTATTGCCTCTGCCATTGGATCCTCCTGAAAGGTCTCTACATGCCGAGTCTCATTGCCTTACTCATTCTTCACCTATTGAAAGCCATTTCTGGTTTCCTTTAGTCGTCTCAAGACTCACTTGTTACTGGCCTTCCATGAAGAAAGAATCAGCCCAACTAATCTATTCTTGCACTTTCTGTGACAAAAACAAGTTCTCTAGAGGCAAGACGAGACCAGGACTATATTGCATCCACAATGTTTTGATATTTCTATGAGTTTCCAGGGGGTTACCGAGGATACGCGGAGGGCAATATGCATGTATGGTAGTTCTGGATAGATTTCATGCCATTTAAGCAGAGGCTCATTTTGTGGTACTATTATTTTAGAGTTCTATGCACAGATTTTTCCCAGACATCTTTGGACTGCATGGTATCCCATGTTCCTTCCTTGTTAATATGTTGATGTCAGAGCATTGGATAGAGCAGATGCATATCCTCCATGTTCATGTTATCATGAGGGCAACATATTATTCTGAGGAAAGTTAATCGTCATGGGTTTTGAATCGCTCATGGGGTCAGTATTTATTTTGTAGGAAGATTGACCATCATATGTTTTGGGTCATATTTCAGAGTATTTGCATTGTTTCAACCATCTGGACGAGATTGGGTTCAAAGTAGAGTTTTGTGATAGTAGCTCATCCGAGAGCAGCACAACAGGTTCACTTTTTCTATAGGCATATGAGCACAATCCTCCATTACGAGGATTTCCATTATCACTAGATGATGTACCAGTCAATTTTGCCGCTTCTTTGTTCGATGCAGGAGATGAGGGGTAGGATGTATATTTGAGGCTCCAGTTTCCCAGGCATAAGTTTGTACAAGCACAGTATGAAACGGAGAACATGGCTCCTAGATACTATGGACCCTTTTGCATTGTAGAGAATATTATTGCCCTTAATTGCCATCTGCACGAGTATCTGATGTTTTGACGTTAGCCTACTTGGTGCACTATTGGGGCACATGAGGATCTTGCCACCTGCTGTGCCGCTGCTCTCAGATGTCTAGTATGGGTATCCTCTACCACTTCATTTGTAGTTAACTATAGATGACTCCGTGTATTAACCACTATGGTTATAAAACTTGGAAGAATGCAGCAACGGACTTTATTAAGTCCCTGAATTTAGGTTTTGACTTCAAGAAAATGAAAATATTGGGCATGAAAATGCCAAATATCCACTAGTTTATAATGCAATATGGGTTGAGTTGAGACTGGAGGAATTTCTTGGTCGTGTTTGTGGCTATGTCATTGTTTAAGCGGCTCTTAGATGTTCCAACTTGTAATTCCATTGTACCATTAACAACGATTCATCTCATTTTCAATTGCATGCATGAATCAGAGTGCAAAAACAAACTTAAACGTGGAGAATGTGTTCTTCACCATTGCAAGGGATATCAAGCAACGCTTGGCAGAGGCAGATGCTAAGCCGGAGGTCTCTCTCTCTCTCTCTCTCTCTCTCTCTCTCTCTCTCTCTCTCTCTCTCTCTCTCTCTCTCTCTCTCTCTCTCTCTCTCTCTCTCTCTCTCTCTGTTCCTGTATCTGTTTGATAAATTTGAAATGTGTTTCAGAGCTTTTCGATTCTCAAAATGGGACCTTTCGTCAGCCAAAGTTAGATATAGATATAGTCCCTTTTCCTTTATTTGGCTGTAAGAAGGTGTCACTTTTGCTATCCCTTTTGCTTGAAGAGTTATTTGCAAAGCAACTTGAAAACGAACAAGTATAACTTTTCTATTGCTATCAAGTTAAGGCTCCCCAGACATCCAGCTGCTGCCAACACCAACATTTTGGTTGCATTATGCTGTGGTGGATGTTCTGCTCGATCTCCTTCACTAGACTTAAAAAATTGTTGGTCGAAAAAGTAGTTCTTTGCTGGAGGAAGGCTTGTAGAATGCAAAAATGTCATTCAGTTGGGGCTTGATCTATATGAAATACAACCCAGGGGTCTTTCAGCCCCGTTCACAGTATAAAAGAGATCCTTTTTGAATCTAGTTTTTAATCTGGCTAGCTGTAGGGAAAACTGTCGATGTGCTAGCAAGCAGAGATGTGAATAGATTTTCTGGTGAATGACCCACATAAAGATCTCTTGGCCTCTTGTGCACATATTACACAACTTTCAAACATTGCAGGACTGTGAACAGAGCCAGTTTTGCAGCATATCGTGATCCGCTCATCAGTTTGCTGTCCGTTATCATCATATGGGGTACTTCATGCGGTACCATGATCATAATTTTGTTTTGGAGCATTTTCCAGGGCTAGATGGATTATCTTCTTGTAGGGGCAATCAATATAGCAAGAAGCACACACTTCCAACTTGATGTTCATTTTTTCGGATTGGAGATAGTGATGGCAGCCTCATATAACCTACCTATGATCATTACTGGCCTCTAGGAATTTTTGTCATCTCTGGCCATCTACATGCTTATGCAATTTCATTACTGATGTAACTACATTTTATACTTCATCATGATCTTTTACGACTCCATCACCTATCACTTTCTAGGGAAAATGTTTGAAATGCTATAGATCAGTGATGGATATCTATATCAGTATATCTATTATTTTGATAGTGTAGCTAGTTAGCTAATTTTTTTGACAAGATTCAACAAAGTTTCAACGAAAATTCTGTGAAACATACTCACAGAGAAAAGTTAATGCCCCAAGAAGTGAGCACATTAATTTCCAAGCTCTTTGTGTTTGTGTCAAAAAATACGAACTGGAAAATGCAGAAGGTCACAGAAAGAAGAAACTTTTCTTTATACCAGCAAGACTGAAGTTAAGAGCAAAACAAGTCCATGCTTATAAAGTACATTTGATGGCAACATCAGAGGTGTGCTAAACATAATAAAATCTGGGAGGTGCCTTGATTCTTTGAAGCCTCTTAACAAAATTCTAATGAAATACTTGGAAACATTCATAAAAGTTACCTGGTAAGGAACTAACAATGGAAGAAATCTAAATTTTCAGCTGGAAATGACGAAAAGAAAGTTGCACGACACGCTTTCCTTACTTCTCAACGCAAGAGTGACTTGGATAGCTCTATCTCAGATGACTCTCAAGTCCTCAGCTCTTGATTAGAAATACTCATACAAAAGACTCATAGCACAGCTGGAGCCTTAGTGATGGGAAAGTGAGATTCAATGATCAGTAATAAATAATTTCATATTTCCTGGCAGTATGAACTTATTCTGGCCTTCTCTTCCCATTTACTTCATGGCACATTATAGATTCCCAAGGGAGAAAGGCATGGGCAATGGGGTGTCACCGATTGATTATTTAAAGATTTATGCCACGCTTCTACAAAGTTTCTTCATTAGGAGACATTACTATCATCAAATGGTGGTCAGATTTTGTGAAATGTAGTTAGCTGTGTAGGGCTGGATTGTTGTGGTGGAGAATACTTGTTAGAGCTAATGGTATAGCATGCCTTATCTGTGGCTCATATTTATAAAAGTTTTTAAGTGCTGTATCGCCTTTGGTTTTGGTTGGACAAGTGAAAGATGCTCATTCCCATAGAAACAATTTTGAGACATTCATATTTAGCTCTTTGTAATCCCACATAGTGAACTTCAGAAGGCTAAATTTTTGTATGAGATACTTCTCGTCTTATTTCACCTGTAAAACTTAGCACATACATCCATTATTCATCAGCAGGATTTGCTTTGATAAGCTCATGTTTCCAGCTTAATTATCCTAGGTTGTGATTTGTGACAAAGATACTCCCCTGGTGTTTTTGGTCCCAGTGTGTAAAATATGTCTTACTGCAGCAGTTATTGACTCTCTCTCTCTCTCTCTCTCTCTCTCTCTCTCTCTCTCTCTCTCTCTCTCTCTCTCTCTCTCTCTCTCTCTCTCTCTCTCATGATGTTGCTCAGTATTTTGTTTTCCATTTATGCAGCCCCAAAGTATCAAGATCAACAAACCGGATCCAACAAGTGCTGCCAAGGCAAACCAGAAATCAGTTTGCTGCAGCACATAAGAACACTAGTTCTCCACTAATTTTGGCATGGTTTGAGTTCTTAGGATGTTTCGGTGCAGTATTGTGGGGGATTCGGGTTGCAGTCACGATGCGATAAAGAGCTCTCGTGTGATTTAAGTATATTATTATGTTTGTCACACTGGGTTGCTACTTTCGCTTTTTGTAAAACCCATGGTGTATTGCTGTGAAGTGTTCCTTCTCCAGAGAAATCCTTTCGATCTGTAGATGCGATTTGGTATCTCAGTTGGCAACTGATGACATGGCTGCCTTAAATTCACAATTTCATTTCCATTTTTAAAAGCAACTGAGACTAGATGCTATCTGTTAGTCTGATTTATTCTTCAAGCAGACATTTGTCCTAACTGACAAATCTTTCCTGCTTCACACTTGAAGAGAGTTTACTTAGTGAAAATTGTACAGTTTTGTCTAAACTGAGATTAATATTGATAAAACATTAATAAAGAACAAAATTGAGCCATTTGAAAAGGTTTGGGTCAATGCACGAGCTAAGATTATCTAGGTTTTCAAGAAACTGTAATTTAATGTAGGAGTTTTGTTGCTGTTGTAGATGCTAGAAGTCTTCATGCTTGACAAAATTCTGTGAGGCACTTAAAATAATGGCTGACTAAATGTTTGCTTCGTGCATGTTGGGGGGAACACATTTAAAATAGTGATTGCTAATGTCTCTCTCTCTCTCTCTCTCTCTCTCTCTCTCTCTCTCTCTCTCTCTCTCTCTCTCTCTCTCTCTCTCTCTCTGTGTGTGTGTAATAAAGATTCAAGTATGATGGGTGCATTTTGGTGTCAATACAATGCTATATTGTTGCATGTGAGCTATTGTTCATATAGTGAAATTCTCCATTGCCTATGAATCAATGTGTTACTAAAAGTTTAGGATCCTTTATTGAGGCTCATTAAATTGTGTCAAAGTTCTCAATGTGGCCCTTGATGTTGACAAGGCACCTCATTTAGTTTATTATATAATCAACAGAAACACGAAGCGTGGAATAATGGAATATTTTAAAATGCTCGAACACAAGTAAAATTAAGTCCATTAGAATTAAGCACAGTATTTGGTTAATTGAGATAGCACCCATCAAATTCCTTTTAAAAAATGGAGTTTGTTACAACTATCTCCTCACACAAAGGCTGTTTACTTGAAGGAAATTGGCAATTTGATTCAAGCACAATTGTGGCTGATGCAAGGATAATCATAATTGAGGCAAATTTGATCTACAGCTTCTCATTCTAAGATTCCATAAGTCAACCTAAAATTCCTAACATAATACGAATTAGAATGTGACAAGAAACAACGAAGAGTAAAGCCATTATTAGGGTTAAGGCCAAAACTTGTTTCGACCTAATCCAATCCATGACAAATATGTGATTGGCAACTTTTATCAATGGCCTTTTAATTTTGTCTTCACAACTATCCATTTATATGAATAATGCAAAAACTAGATCATTCCTCTTCTATACATATTTAGGTGTTTTATGACAACAAAATCAGATTGATCCTTTGAGAAAATCAGTTCCCATCAATTCATCCTCCCTTTTTAGGAAATCATATAGTTAGTCAAAGATACCCCAAGAGATGATACATAAAATATCTAAATCCCATAAAAAGTTAGTAATAAGTGTTCTCTGCTGAGTAGCCCAACTACCAATAGGTGTTAAGAACTTACATATCAAGGCTTTTCCACAAATTATAAGATATCATTTCTCATAACCCAACAATCAAATAGAGATAAAAGTTGGGTTAAGAAAGTCTAAATTTCGTGAATTCAGTCATTCCTTAATTGAATTCCAATTTCAAGCTTTATTCATATACTTAAATAAGTAGTACTCTGTATGATAATAGACAGTCCTTGAAGAGTATAACTCCCATAAAATTTGAAGAAATCATAGGAAATCTGTTTGATTGTCTTGTATTCAAGAAATTTCTAAAAACCAAGGTTTCGATAAAGTGAGAAATAGTTAAGGGCTTCCAAATTTTGTAAATAGGGAGATACCATTTGGGATCCGGATCAACATCTCATAAGTTCACAAAATACCCGAATAGATGACCAATGGTTTCCATTATTAGCTTTACACTAAAAGTAAATGCTAACCATTGGCATTCAGATCGTTCTCGCACAATAAGTTCTCTTTGGAATTAGTGATGTCCCATACCACTAGCTCTCCCTCCAAGAAGATTCTCTACTTTTAGACCTCTCTTTTGTAAAGATTCTAAAATGATTCTCTAGTTGTCCTATATCTTATATAGGCACTTTCATTACAACCAAATTCAAGAGAAAACAATCATTTTGATAGCTTAAGGCTATAATGAACTAGCTAAAAGGAATGATTTAACCAAATTCATGGCTTTTCATCATGTGATTAACCTCCAATGGTTAATAAACTTTATCAGTGGATTGAGAGTGGCCAACTCTTTCCGTACTAACAGGTTCTAAACACGATCCATGTATCAAGAGTCAAGTTAGCCTAGGAAGATGGCTTAGACATAATAAGTTAGGCCAGATTAGATTTTCTTAGATAGTTAATCCTAGTTCAGATAGATCTGTTAGTTAAGTTAGCCTAGGAAGATAGCATTTAGATCAAATAGAGACAGATAGTTGGCAAGGTAGATTTAGACTAGCTCGACTCCGAGGGTAGATTTAGATCTAATAAATTGTAGAAGTACCTGATCGTGACCCATAGGTTAGGATAGCAGTTGACCGTGACCCGCAAATTAGATTATCTAGTTAGGAAATTTAGATCAACCCAATTAAACTAGGAAGCCGCCCCTTCGTGTAGTTAAGTGGAATTTTTAGGATAGATAGGAACTTGGATAGATAGGTAGAAAAATTTTGATAGAGCCCTGTAAGTAGAATGAAGGCAAAAATGCCTATTGCTCCAGCGCTGACCTATGAAGCTAATTTTCTAGCAAAGATGGTTGCCTAGGAGGGCGTGAGAGAGTAGAATAGAGAGTGAGAGAATGTGTGTGTGTGTGTGTGTGTGTGTGTGTGTGTGTGTGTGTGTGTGTGTGTGTGTGTGTGTATCCGCAGTTAGCAAGGTTTCTTAGATCGACAGTTAGCACACCTAAGAGGAAATGCTAACTACCCACCAAGAGAAAATCAGCATTATCTGGCAGATCGTATTTCAGTCCAGGGAAAGCGCTATCAATTAAATATTTCTAAAAATGACACACAATCTATATATTGAGAAACCATTTTGTTGTTCTTCTGGAAGGCGGTAACAAGAGTGTGAATTTCAGTGATAAAAGTTTCTTGATCATTACAACAATACATGGCCATGATAACTTGAGATGTGATAACCCTGTATGAGTTATAGATAGGTCTGTTGGATGCAAGATGGAGATACTATAAGTACGGAAAGGGCAAATCCCTTCTCTTATCATACTTGGACATATGAAATGTCCTAGTATTAGGTTAAAAAAAAGTAGTGATATTCAAGAAGTTTATAGTGTTGCCCATAGTATTTTTGTTATTAATACTTAGGTATTCCAGAGGATAAGTCCATGATGGGTTTTCTTTAATGCAAGGTTGAACTTTGTCTAAGATTAGTAGAGCATCAAGGTTGTTCATAAAAAAAACCGTCATCAATATACCGAAAGCTGTATTTGAACGAACGCATAATCTCAAATTTCCCAAGTTTAGCCAACCTTTTAAACACTAGAGTCATCACAAAAGTGTGCATTTCAAGCACTTATTCAAAAAATTATATCTCATAAGCTATGATGAATCACATCAAATCCTTTCACATGTGTGTTCTTCATATATACATTTACGAATTAGAAATTTTGAGACCTTCATTTTGAGCAACTTATATGTAAGATATGATGTGTCAAACATGTGGGGGTACTGATGAAACTTCGATATTTTCATATATGGGACTACATTGTTGTGAATTTTACATTCAATTTTTAGCATGTCTACTTTTAAAAATCCTACATGATTATAGAAACATGCCTATTAAAAATTTGGTTTTCTATAGAGCTAGATACGTGCATTCAAAGTTACCCTTTTAAGTGTTGATAAAACTCACCAAAACTGGAAATATCATATATGAGTGTATAATACCTTTTTAACAATATTCTTTCGGTTTGTCTACTTTAAAAAGCATTATATGATATGACTATAGAAATATATCTCTCAAATTTTGGAGTTATGTATAGATTTATTATGTGCATCTAAAGTTACCCATGTCAAGCGCTGAAAAGTATTGAAAAAGATTGAAAGGTGCTAAAAAGTTTCAGCTCTTTTGGAGGTGCTTTTTACAACCCTTTCTTTGGCTATCTACTTTCAAAAATCTTTTATGACCACAGAAACACGTCTATAGAAAAATTTAAATTTCGAGTCCTATAGAGAGATATATATGCACCTAAACTTACCCATGTGAAGTGCTGAAAAGTGTTGAGGATTGAAGTTTTTTGGACAAATTGCCATCAATTGAGAGAGAAAAAATAAGTCTTCCAATAACACAATGAAGAGTCTTCCACATGCAATTGAAAGATTGAAATTTCAATCATTTGATGGCATGTTATGTCTTGTCAAGTGACTAAGAGTTTTATGCGCACTTTTGTGCACATGCGCACAAAAATGTGCTGAAAACAACTCTAGTGTTAAGAAACGCAGTGCAAAAAGTACAAAAAGGACCAAGAGTGGATCCTAATCTGATCCTCAAGAGGAAATGGTTGTCAGATTACTTGATCTATCAATCTACTTCAGATTAAGATCAATCTAGATCAATTCTAGACACAAAATCCTAACAAGAACAATCATTAATTGAAGGTAAGTGTACTTTATGGTTTCACACGTGTGAAACACTGTCTGAGTACGGACTCCAACCTGAAAATCAAGTACACATTGATAGAACCTCAAAACAATCAAAACAAATGTAGACAAATGGAGAGAATCACGCAAAATTGCTTCCAAAACCAAGATTGGTGTCTCACAATGATTATGGCCAAATGTGGGTCTATGTATACAATAAGTGATAGCTCGTGGTACTGATCATCCCTCTGATCCCAAATGTGTGAAGGTGCTTTGTCATATGATGATTCATCATGCAAAACTGACACTTGGACAAAACCTTCTATTTTGAGCACTTTTGGTCCATTTTTTCTTCTATATGGAGATCTACTTGAAAATCTTCTAGAAGTCAAAATTCGTCTACTTCACCTTATTCCACACATGTGAGCTGTCCTCTACACATGGGATGTGACACCTAACCAAAGGATGTGGCTCATGCAATCAATAGATTGATGCCATGTGTCATATGTCTAGAAAACTAGTTTTTGGCTTTTTTAGCCACTAGAACTTGAATTAAATCATATGTACAACCTATATGATTATGGTACATGACAAGTACACTATTTCCACACGTGGGAACAGGCTCCACACATGTGTGTTTATCTATATACAAGATTTTTGGCCTCTACCAAGCTTATTTTTGCATTTTTCACACTCCTCAAAAATCTAGCTTGGTAAATCTAGCTTGATGGAAAACATGATGATCTTGAACTTGACTCCATGGGCTGAATTGGTCTTTGCTGGTTTAAAAGGTGTGAAGATCAGCCAATGAGCTTGATTTGATCTGAAATCACCTTATCCATGATAGTGTTTCTTTGATGTTGACATCTTTGATGAACTTGAGAGCTTTAGCATCTTCGAAATTGATTCCTTCCAGATTTCATATAGATGCTTGACTTTGAGGCTTGCTCCTTCTTCATGTGCATGCTCCTCCATGAGAAAATAAAGATTTCTTCTTGACTTATTAGGATCACAAAGATCTAACATCATGTTACCATGATCTAGAGAATTAGACTTATCCAAATTGGCAAGACTATGGATGCTATAATAACAAAGTGTTTGCATTATATCTTCATGCTTGTTTACCATGCTAATCTCAGATCCAATGAGGCTAAATACTTCATTATGGAGATAAGTGTCTTTAGAAGATAATTCACTTACTCTCATAAAGAGTTTACAATTTGCCTCAATACAAATTTTCAAACTATGAGTGAACAAATCACTTAATAAGGCTAACTACTTGCTTATGGATATAGGTGTCCACCTTGGATGCTTCACTTATTCTCATAAGAAGTTTACAACTTGCCTTTAAGATTGAAAACTTACAATTTTCATCTTTATGAATGAACACATCATTCATGATCTTATTGAAACCAAAAGATCCTACATTATGAAGATATTTCCTTTTCCTTGACTTCATAACTAATGTAACTTTACAAGGAAAACATATTTTGCTATCTTTTAAGGCATCACACTCAACTAGTATTATTGCCTTAATCCACCTTTGAGATACAAAAATCCCTTCAAAGCAAAATGGTTCTTCATAAGTTGACATGAGAGCATAAATGAAACTATTTTCATTTTGTGATTGCTCCTTATTAACAATAAGTTTGAACTTGTCCAAAGTTCCAAGCAAAATACTTTCCAAGGATATAAAATAAATCCAAGTTACTTTCATGAAAGTGACATCTATCTTTTCATCTTGAACCAAACAATGCACTTCCAAAAGATTTGACATGTGTTGTGATGGACTCTTGAAGACAAATCTTGCAAGTCCTTGTGAGACTCCAAGCCTCATTCACCTTTCCACAAAGGAAACACCTTTCCTTGGACTTGTCCTTCTTGTATTTGCATTTTGAACTTGAAGCTCCATCCTTCACCTCGGCCCCCTTGCTTTGGTTCTCCTTGGATGAATTGGTCTTCTTTTTGTAGCATCTTGAGAAAATATATCCTCCCTTGCCACAAAGGTTGCACTTAGGATCCTTTCTTTCCTTCACTAGGATACCACCTATTGATGCCATGTGAATAAAAACCTGTGATATGATTCTACAAATGTAATTTCTGACTTTCAAGAGACTAGATTTGAACATCTTCAACAATCTAGAAGGATCTACAAAAGATCTAGCTCACAAACCTAAGAATCAATCTTCACAGTAATGACTAGTCACTTGGAAACTTTGCTTTGATCACTAAGACAAAAGCACACAATCTTTGAATCAAATCACTAAAGAAATCAGATCCAATCTCCTATTGGACTCATCAAATACTAATGACTCTTTCTTTTGAAAGTTGAAATAGATATGAAAAAGATTTGACACCTAGATTTTCCTTTTCACTTGACTAGTTCTCTCAACACTTGAGATTCTTGAACAAAAGATGGGTTTTGTTTCAAATACATGAAAATAAAACTTAATCACTTCTTTTGGACTCACTCTTGACCCAAATAATCTCATACTTGAGATTTAGAATGAATTTGATTTGATTTGACAACAAACTATGCCACCAATTTTTCACAAAGCTTAAAAAATCAGACAACTAGAGATTCACAAAGATCTCAACCATGCATGAATACTCAAATATGGACTCCTCCTCATTCTAGACATCCAATGAGATCACAAATTGACCCTCACACTCTCACAAAGAAAGTTGAATAGAACTAATTTGAGTTTCATACATTCTATGTCAATTTTTGCTCAGCAAATTGAATTCAATCACTCCTATTGGATTCCACCAATTACTCTACCTTTTGAGACTTGGAATGAATTTCAAAATCAAAAGTTGTGATTTTTCTCACTAAGATATTGTGCTTCAAAGAGCTAATGCCACTTAGAAAGATTTGATCACTTAGGAAAAGACAAACTCTCCACCAATAACAACACAAAATGAGCTTCTAGATCTTGCCCTCTACAAAGGAAGGAACTCTTAGAAAATTGGATCTCTCTCTACACATTTGCCATAGACACCTTAATGACTCTTTTCAAACCTTACAATCACTCAAACAAATTGAGTAGGGTTGAACAATGTGACTTGGATCTCAACCTCTTTACTAGAACTCTCAATTTAAGCCAATCTATGTCAAATTCTACAAAAGATTTATAAAGATGCTCTATATGCACTAGAAACTCTCAAAGGTTTCACTTGGAGGACAGATCCAAGGATGTTTCCTAGCAAATTGATGCTTTTAAACTTGACCCTATCACTCTTCAACAAATCTAGAGTGATGGTACAATGGATTTCAACCTCTCACCTTGCATATCACTCCTTAATCTATGATTTTTAGCAAAATCTCTCTCAACTTCAACATGGACTCAAAAAATTAGAGATAATCAATTAATGCACCTAATTCAAGCTTCAAATTTAATTTCTTGGCTGATCTAATCCAAGAACTAATCAAGGGATTAGATTCTCTATAGAAAATGCTTGATTTTGCACCAAAAATCACTCAAATTGAGTATGTGAGTCAAATTCTACAAATTTTTGAAATTTCTCAGTCAAAACCGGAGCTGTACGGCCTCACACGTGTGAAAAGTGTTCCTACAGCCCACAACAAGATATGGACCAAAAATTTTGAGGATAGCTATCAAATCCAACTCACCACACAAAATTTGACTAGTTTCCAAAAAACTGCTAATTTTGGCTTTGATTTGGATTAACCCTATCAATTTCAAGAAAACCTCTTGTACTTGGCTCTGATACCATGTGCAAAAAGTACAAAAAGGACCAAGAGTGGATCCTAATCTGATCCTCAAGAGGGATTGGTTGTCAGATTACTTGATCTATCAATCTACTTCAAATTAAGATCAATCTAGATCAATTCTAGACACAAAATCCTAACAAGAACAATCATTAATTGAAGGTAAGTGTACTTTATGGTTTCACACGTGTGAAACACTGTCTAAGTACGGACTCCAACCTGAAAATCAAGTACACATTGATGGAGCCTCAAAACAATCAAAACAAATGTAGACAAATGGAGAGAATCACTCAAAATTGCTTCCAAAACCAAGATTGGTGTCTCACAATGATTATGGCCAAATGTGGGTCTATATATACAATAAGTGGGAGCTCGTGGTACTGATCATCCCTCTGATCCCACATGTGTGAAGGTGCTCTGTCATATGATGATTCATCATGCAAAATTGACACTTGGACAAAACCTTCTATTTTGAGCACTTTTGCTCCATTTTCCTTCTATATGGAGATCTACTTGAAAATCTTCTAGAAGTCAAAATTCGTCTACTTCACCTTATTCCACACATGTGAGCTATCCTCTACACATGGGATGTGACACCTAACCAAAGGATGTGGCTCATGCAATCAATAGATTGATGCCATGTGTCATATGTCTAGAAAACTAGTTTTTGGCTTTTTTAGCCACTAGAACTTGAATTAAATCATATGTACAACCTATATGATTATGGTACATGACAAGTACACTATTTTTACACGTGGGAACAGGCTCCACACATGTGTGTTTATCTATATACAAGATTTTTGGCCTCTACCAAGCTTATTTTTGCATTTTTCACACACATTTCGTAGTAGGTAAGGTACCAACTACATCATGTGGGGGAGCAGCAAAAGCCCATAGGGATCCCACAAATTTGTTTTCAAGTCTCGTCTCCTAGTTTGATAATACAGATATCTATTAAAAAATCATTTGTTTGGATGGATTGCAATGAAACAAAGTCTATAGAAAGTTTATGCATCCATTTTGAAACACACCACACACACACACACACACACACACACACCCCTTACCCCCCAAAAAAATAAAAAATAGTGAAAGTGACTTCAATTTCTCTTGGACTAAACAAATATATCTCGTCCTCAACAAGTGGATGGCACATATGACGAAGCCATAACGAAACTTGGCAAGTGTGGGAAAAAAAAAATTGTAGATCTCAACCATGACGAGTGATATAGATGTTGAGTGAAATGTGAATGACCTACAAAAGAAAATTAAAGAATCCAAAGCTATAAATATCGACCTTGACAAATGAATGATAAATACGGAAAGTAAACTTTTATTCTTAAAAAGCTCAACAAGTGACAAAAGCATAACTTCTTGGACATTAAGAAATAACCATATGCATGTAGACTAGATAAATAAGTTGTTTCTCTGTTTGATTACAAGTAAGCTGGGAAGTTGGTTGGTTTGGAAAGAGGATCTACTTCATCTGATCTCCTCTTGAAGTTGCATTAAAATGACTCTTGATAGAGTGAGATGTTGATGGGTCGAAATTGCCATGACTCAGGTTTCATAAGCTTCAGGTAGACTCGATAATAGAGTCACCACTGCATCGGAATCTTCAATGACTAAGTTGGCCGCAGTCATCTACTCCATAAGATATTTGTAAGTGTTGAGATGGCTCGAAACACTATCTACATCAGACATTCTTAATGTGAAGAACTTCTTCCTCAAACATAGTTTGCATGTAACATCCGTGATATCATAGAGGGTTGCTAGGATGTCCCATGCATCCTTAGCAGTCTGAGCAGCTTGAATATGGCTGATTTGATAGTCTTTAATATTCAGAGTGATTAAGACAAATTCCTTGCCATCCCTCTGTCTCCATTTGGTGATGTTGTTTGCATCGAGCTCAAACTTGACCTCTGTGCCATGACCGATGTCCCACAGTTTTTTGGCAAGTAGTACGACTTTCATCTTGAACTTCTAGAGATGGTAGTTCTCTCCATCAATTTTTGTCAATCAGAGATGAACTAGAAGATGGATCCATTCTGGTGTAGAGAGCGAGATCGCTAGTAGAAACAACGATGTCAAAATACTGCTAGTTGTGCACTTGCAAAAATGATGTCTTGGTAGAAACAAGACTGATAACCTGCAATAGAAATGCAGATTACTGAACCACCCACTCTGATACCATGTCGTAAAATTATGATATTGTTAAAATATCGAATGATATCGGATTAGTAGAGCTCTGGTTATAACAAAAGCTCTGATATCATGTAGGGAATGCGTGGGATAGTAGCGAAAGTTTAACAACGGACGGTTGTGGATCGGAAGTGCATCAGTTACCAGCAATAATCAAGATGAATAATTAGTAACAATGCACAAATGAACAAGACAGTTGTGTGGACAAAATGCACTCTTTATTAATCAGAAAAATGGAGTACATGAGCGTGAAGCTGAGCGCTAATCTATGAGGCGCAAAAATTATAGAGCTTCACAGGCTTGATCGTTGCTAGCTTGATTGACAAGGTTAATCAACATAATTACTGACTGCAAGATACAGACTTTATTTACATTTATTACAGTTCAGTGGTCAGTACTTTGGATCTACATAATTAATTAGAGCCGCCTTGTAGTAGGTAGTCGTCTTTGTAAGTAGTAAAAGCTATGTACAAGTAGGTGGACTGTCAGTGTTGTCATTGAAGTTGTCTGACAGTACATGGATCGACTTCTCCCTGATGAGGGAGTCGAGTAAGTCGAGTTAGTTGAGAGTTGATGAAGTGTCGATGAAGTCGAGTAAGTCGATGGAGTTAGTGTTGAATTTGATGTCAAGTAAGTCGATGTTGATGGAGTTGGATAAGTCGATGGAGTTGGAGTTGAAGTCAATGTCGAGTGATTTGGGTACGTCGATGTCGAGTAAGTCAGGTGAGTCGATGTCGGGTAAGTTGATGGCGTTGATTGTCATCTAAGTCGATAAAGTCGATTGCCGAGTGATGATGGAATGCCGATGTGAGTGGAATGTCGAGTAAGTCGATGAAGTCGATGTTGAATAAGTAGAGTGCATTTAGTCCTGAGCATAAAAATCCAACAGAGTAGAGTGATTATGACTTTAGAAAAGTTATTGAATTTTGACAGTTTTTGAAGTCATAGTCAGTAATCATTGGATTGATATGGTAGGAATATCTATCAATTGGAATTTCAATAGCTTTCATGGTATTAGTCGTTATGATCAAAAACAATTCGACATTTCTTTGTGAAAATACTCCACCGGTATCCGATTTATCAATAAATTGAGTACAACACTTAATTGGTTGAGTATTGGAGATAATTTATGAAGCTGAAGCCTTACTTAAATTGATTGAATTAGGTCAGGTAGCTATAACTCCTACAATAGTATGAAGATAGCAAATTCAATATTCACACTTTGAATGACTAAAAACTAAATGTAAAAAAAGATTCACTTTTTCTTTGCTTAAACTTAAAATTTTCGAGGAATTGAAGATTTATAAGGGACGAAGAAAAACTAGACATCATAGTTAGTATTTTGCCTATGGAACTGTAGTATGCTATAAGATTATGGATAATCCATGAAAATTTTGCATATTACTAGCTATTGATCATTTCATAAAGGAATCTTTATGCTAAGATTCGTTCAGGAGAATTTGTAAAGCATTTCCTTATAAAAATCCTTAACAACCAAGAGTACTATAGATTTTGAAAGAAAAATGACAATTGCAAGAGATCTATCTGAACTAGGATTTACTATCTAAGAAAATCTAATCTGGCCTAACTTATTATGTCTAAGCCATCTAAGAGTCATGGTCGGCAATTACCCTAGTCTATGGGTCTTCATCTATTACTCTAAGGCTAATTGACCTAAAACCTATTCTAACGGATTGTAATTCCTAGATCTAATCGGACTTCCGAGATTAATCCTAGCTACTGGGTCAGGGTCATCTAACTTTATACTGACTAGGCTAGCAAACTTCCTAATTGCTCTTTCTTAACCTAAAACTTCCTAGTTAACAACTAATCCAGTTAGCTAAGTAGAACTAACCTAAATAACTATTTGATCTAGCTATCTAATCTACTTAACTATTCTAGATCTAATCGAGATGCTCAGGATCTAGATCTAAACTATCACTAAGATTTAACTAACCTATACTACCTTATATCCGAGTCATCAACTATCTAATCAATGAAACCTAACATGACTAGCTACTCCTACCTACGATAGCTAACGGGATATTGACGGTTCCTCGTGAGCAGAAGAGGATGATGAGGATGGCGCTTTTGGCATGTCCCTAAGCTCAACATTGGCCGAGTAGTAGTGACACAACCTGTTGGCATTGATGGGCGTGTCGAGCAAATTGCCTTGTAGGTCAGCAAGTATAACTATGCCATTAGGTTGGATTTTTACTACTCTGTATGGTCCTTCTCCCTGAAACTTAAGCTTGTCTTTATGTGCATTGGCGTTGTATAACAGGGCCAATTCTCCCTTAATGAGATCCTTGGTCTTGATATTCCGATCGTTGTTTTTCTATAGCTAGGGCATGAAGTGCTAGAAAGCGAGTTTTATGAAGTTGAAGAAGATTTTCTAATCAAAATCCCACCTTGTACACATTGCCCTTTCCTTTGTACAGATCCTATGTGAAAATCCAAGCCTACCCCTCCTTCTTTTTCCTTGTAAAATCTCTCTTTCTTGCTTTCTAGGGTTAAGTTTTGAGTATGTGCTGCTTTCATAGCTTAAGTCTTGCTTATGTGATGCTTTCATAGCTTAGCTCTAGATCAGCTGTGGCTCTATTCGTAACTTGGTATCAGAGCACTTTCTTGATTGCTGATTTCAGATCTAATTTTTTGATTGGGTGCCCATTTTCCTTGCTGATTTTTCTCTCTTTGCTGAGGGCTTTCGTCTCTTTGCTTCAGCAACATTCAACACAATTTGGAGGAGGACCAGCTCCAATCAGAGCATTTTTCTTGGTGGAGCTTTAGCAGATAGTTAGCGGAACTACTTTCGCTAAATTTGGCGGCCAAATTTTTTTCTTTTTCTTTTTGGGACAGATTATTTCCGGCACCCAAGTTCCAACCCTCCATCACCCATTCCCAGCTTGTTTGTAGGCTCTCTAGCACACAATTCCCTCATCTCTTTCGTCCGTTCCTCCTTCCATTTTCAGCCCTCTCTTCACTTTTGTTTGCAAGCTGTCCAGCTGCTTCATACTTGTCACTTTCGTCCATTTTTGTCTCTGTTTGCAACCATTTTTCACACCTTGTTTGAAGGCTGTCCATCGCCCATCCTCAACCAAATTTCACGAAATTTCGACTTCGTTTGATATTCCAATTTGTCACTTGCCTCCTGGCTATTCAGCGCATTTTTATAGCCTTCATTCTCACTTTTTCAATTTGCTGATTGTTGTCCTTTCTTAGTTGTGATAATAGTGGTTTTAATAGACTAATTTGGGGTGACGACAAGAGTCCGTGCTCTCAAGTTTTCGTCTATTCCTTCCACTATCATTATGGCACATTCACCTACCCCGAGTGAGACTACTCAAGAAACGTTATCCGATCAGTTTCATCGCATGGACGAGACCCTTTCTGGCCTCGTTCTTCGCTTCGATACCGTTATGACCAGCTTTGCTACTATGCGGTCACATATTGATTCTTTACAGCCTCATGGTCCTAGTAAGGCTCATGTTCTTCCTACATTTGGGACACATCTTCCTCTGCTAGTCAGCCTGGTGGTGGACCATTCATTCCACCTAACCCACATCCTGGTTTCTTTTCACATCCCCCACTTCTTGAGCCACACTTTGCTCGAGACTTTCATGATAGGGTATAGCTTGCTACCTATTCTGGTTTCTCTGATGGAAACTTATTAGAGAATTGGTTTTCTAAGCTTGACACATATTCTCAGATCTACCCTAAGATTGATCCTCAGAAGATCCAGTTGGCTGATTTACATTTAGATGGACGCGCCACCACGTGGTGGCGAGTTTATAGAGCTGATCCTGATCGGGAAGGGCTCCATTTATGGCATACTTTTCGTCGTGACCCCCGTCATGCTCTGATTGATCCTCAGTGGCTCGACCGCCAACATGATACATTTCATAGTCTCACTCATACCAGTGATCTTCCTTCTTACACAGATCAGTTTATGGAGCTTTCTTATCTTTTCATAGATCTACAGCCCACTGAGCTTATTTCTCGTTACATTGCTAAGCTTTGCGATGCTTTACGTTATGATGTTTTTTCTTTCTGTCCTCCCACACTTGTTGAGACGATGTCTCTTGCCAGTCTTTTATAGCATAAGTACTCTGACACCCTTCCTTCCCACTTCTCCCGACCCCGTCCTTCTGCTTCATCTTTTCCCGCTACATCCACCCCTACACCTGCCCCTTCTATTACAGCTCTCTCCATTGTCCCATTGTCTCCTCATCCTCCGACTCCTCAACCTGCTTTTGTCTGATGTTACACGTCTGTAAAATTCGTTGACCTTCAGTAGAAGCATCTTTGCTTTCGTTGTAAGAGTCTTGACCATTTTGCCCGTGATTGCCGTCAGCCTCTCCCTACTACTACTGCTGTTTTTTACCATGAGGGCACTTACTCCAGATGATTCAGATATTTACATTCATATTTCTGATGAGCCTGACCTATCCTCTGAGCCTTCCACTAGTTTACATCCTACTACTTGCCATGCTCAGCTTGCCTATGCTACTTGGACAGGGCATTCTGGTCCTCGCTCCATTCGATTACGTGTACGTATTATAGGTCGTGAGTATATTGCTTTAGTTGATATTGGCAACACTCATTCTTTTATTAGCAGTTATATCACTAGTCGGATCTGTGCTTCACCTGTTCCTGCTTCACAGCCTCTCATAGTTGAGGTTGCCAGTTCCCATTCTTTTCCTAGTTCTCAGATGTTTCAGTGTTTACCATACCGCATTGGAGATTTTTCTAAATAGGCAGATCTATACATTATTCCTATGGAGCATTATGATCTTATCCTTGGTGCTGATTGGTTTGCATCTCTTGGAGCCGTTACACTGCACTTGACACAGCAGACATTGACATTTGTACATGATGCAATTACACACTCACTTGTTGGCATTCATTCTCAGGGAGACTTCTAGTTGATTATTGGGAAGCAGTTTATTCGCAGCCTGCCGAAGGCTCATTGTGCAGCCTTATTACGTTTTCAGCTGAAAGTACCAGTTTCTACTCCAGCAGCTGTTCCTCAGGTGATCTTTGACTTATTACATCAGTATGATTTTGTCTTTTTAGAACCTACAACGCTACCACCATTACGTGACGTGAACCATCATATTGACTTGTGTCTTGGTTCTGCTCCTCCTTCCCGTCCCCCTTATCGTATGTCTCAATCTGAACGTGATGAGCTTGAGCTCCATATTACTACTGTGTTAGATCAGGATCTCATTGTTCCTAGTCACAGCCCTTTTGGTGCCCCTGTTCTCCTTGTTAGTAAGAAAGATGGTACCAAACGCCTTTGTATTGATTACCGTGCTTTAAATAAGTTGACTATTCGTAATCAGTACCCTATTCCACACATGGATGACCTCTTTGACCAGTTCGGTAACTCTAAAATCTTTTCCAAGATAGACCTTCGTTCCGGATATTACCAAATCAGGATGCACCCTTCAGACGAACATTATATGAATTTTGTGTGCTTCTTTTTGGTGTTACTAATGGCCCTCATACGTTCCAGAATGTGATGAATAACATCATGCGTCTGCTTCTTGGTCATTGTGTCTTGGTTTATTTTGATGATATTCTTATTTTTAGTTAGTCTCTTGATGAGCATGTTTCCCATCTTTCCTCTGTATTTCAGTTACTTGTACATCACCAGTTATTTGCTAAGTTGTCTAAATGTTCTTTTGATGTTTCTGAAATTGAGTTTCTTGGATTTCTTGTTTGTAATGGACACATTCGTCTGGACCCTCATAAGGTTCAAGCCATCCAGGATTAGCCTATACCAACTGATATTCATCATGTTCATATGTTCCTTGGGTTAGCCACTCACCTTCGTCGTCCAGTTCCTCATTTTGCCACTATTGCAGCTCCTCTTCATGCACTTTGAAGAATTCTAGTACTTTTCTTTGGACTTCTGATTGTCAGTCAACATTTGATACTCTTCATCATGTTGTTGTTGATGCTGTCGTTTACCACAGTTTGATCAGAAATTTTTTGTTGAGACTGATGCTAATAATGTTGGTTTGGGTGCTTTACTTTACCAGTCACAATGTATTATTGCTTATGAGTCGCATCGTCTTCGCTCTTATGAGCAACGTTATTCTGTGCATGAGAAAGAGCTTCTTGCTATTATCTATGCTCTTAAAAAGTGGCGTCATTATTTGTATCAAATTCCATTTGACATTATTACTGATCACCAGTCTTTACTTTATCTGTTTTCTCAACGTAACCTTAGTGATCGTCAATTTCGTTGGTTGCAGTTTTTACAGTCTTTTAATTTTTCCATATTGTATCGTCCTGGTCGTGCTAACACTGTTGCTAATGCATTATCTCGTCTTCTAGCTTTTTTGAATACACTCATTTCTACTATTCCTCCATGGTTTGATGATCTACCTGCAGCATACCTTACATGTTCTGATTTTCGTGATGTTTATAGTTCTGTCCCACCTGTTTCGTCCCGTCCTCATCAGGTTTACTCCATTGTTGACAATTGTCTTTATCATTATGATTCTCTTTGTATTCCTAGTTCCTTGGGTATTCGTTCCCAATTGTTGTTAGATGCTCATTCTTCTCTTGTTAAGGGTCACTTTGGTTTTCAGAAGTCTTATGCTCGTCTCAAAGACCATTTCTATTGGCCCTCTCTTTGATCTGAGCTTGTTGTACTTATTCGTACCTGCTCTTTTTGTCTTCGTAATAAGTACTCCCATGCTAAATCTGCTGGTTTGCTCCAGAAATGGCCTATTCCTCATCACCAGTGGACTGATATATCTATGGACTTTATCCTTGGCCTTCCCCATACCCAGCGTGGTCACAATTCATGTATGGTGGTAGTTGATAGGTTCTCAAAACAGGCACATTTTATACAAGTTCGCAATACTATCACAGCAGAGCAGTGTGCACGTTTGTTCCTATCAGAGATTTTCCACCTGCATAGATTTCCTTGTACTATCCTTTCTGATTGGAATAGTAAGTTTACATCTATATTTTGGTCAGAGCTTATGCGTATATTGGATGTACAGCTTTTTATGGGTTCTGCTTATCATTCTACTTCTGATGGGCAGTCTGACGTCCTTAACAAGATCCTTGAGGATTATTTACGCCATTTTGTTACGCCTTCATGGAAGGATTGGGATCAGCATTTATGTTTAGCAGAGTATAGCTATAATAGCTCTGTTAGTACCAACATAGGTGTCTCACCATTTTTATTATCTCATGTCTATGCACCTCTTTTACCTGACATTCCTCTCCCTCTTGAGGATACACCTGTCACACTCACATCTTTTCTATCAGGTGCTCGAGAGCTTATTACCCGGGCTAGTTCTCATTTACAGCATGTTCAACAGCGTTATCAAACCTCAGTTGATCGTCACCGCCGCCATGTTGAGTTTCAGCTTGGAGATATGGTTTATCTACGCCTATGGTTTGCACGTCGTCATTTTGTCCAGGGCCATGCTTCTACTGAGAAGCTTGCACCACGTTATTATGGGCCTTATCGCATTTTGGAGGTCTTAGTCCAGTTACATATTGCTTACAGCTTCCTGCTTCCACACGCACCTGTGATGTATTCCATGTCAGTTTATTACGTGCTGCTACTGAGGATGACGCTCCTTGTGATGCAAAGTTTCCTACTACTCCAGAGTTATTTCCATTTTTATCTGCTGCTATATTACAGGTTCGTCTATACCATAGTCGATGTCGCCGACAGATTCAGTTTTTGATCTAGTGGGATGGTCGTCCTATTGAGGAGGCCACATGGGAGCCTATTGATGTCTTTTATCATACACCATCACTTGTGGATCAGGCTCGTGCTCTTGCTGTACTTGTTGATTCCTCTACATCAAACGTTGTTCTAGTTGTTGATGCACTAGGGCTTGTTGCTACTTGATCCAGTTTCTTTTCGACAATTGGGTCTTGTTCTTTTGTGCCAGGGAGAGTTATGGACTCGGCTCATTACATTCGTCGCGTCCATTTACATTTACTTTACTTTATGCATAAGCAAGCTTTGGGCCCTTTTTTATTCATTAGTGACACTTAGACTATATGGTTGGCCTTTGGCCTTATTATTCATTATTAGGCCATTTGGACATATTACTGGAGAGTGGGGGGCCTTCTTGGAGGGCACACTATATTCCCTCCCAATTGGGCCCTAGCCACCGGAAGCTTCCTTTTAGGGCTTGCTCTTGGCTATAAGTAGGGAAACTGTGTCATTTGTTATTCAGCTGATGATATTGATCTCTCTCTTTAGCCTCCTTAATCTCTCTCTTTCTTGCTTTCTAGGGTTAAGTCTTGCTTATGTGCTGCTTTCATAGCTTAAGTCTTGCTTATGTGATGCCTTCATAGCTTAGCTCTAGATCAGTTGTGGCTCTATTTGTAGCTTAAGATCACTCACACTCAACAGTGCGGAGAACAGAGATAAGAGAGAATAATCCTCAATACTTTATTCACTTCTTCAATCTCTCACAAATACATAAACTCTTTCTCTCTCGATGATCAAGACTGAAGCGTGTGATCAATATATGTACGGAGCAAACAAACACACCTCTAAAGACTACAGGTGCATCGCTCCCGTGAAAAGGTCTAGTTAACAATTAGGTTGATGGTATGTTCAATTATACCATGAGAGGTATATTTAGCTAAGAGTTTAAATTACTCTGGTTTAATATGTCGATTTATATTTAGTCATTTTGCATAGATGACCTCATAAAAGCTATTCCAAGGCAACATTTCACTTCTAGAAGTCTTGTCCTTAAATATAAGACAAGTCTTTAGGAGTTATATTCTCAAAAAATGATATAGGCCTCTTCATGATTTATATTTATCCTCTTCATTTTCGAGTATATCATGCCATATTTAGATTGATATTTGATATTTAACAATTTCGTGGCATCACATGCATCAACCCCCTCTCTTCGTTCCACCTCCGTTCATCCCTTAAACTTCACAACACCAACAGGTACAGTACATGCTAGAGCACCAGTCCACAGGAGCAGAGAAGCCGACCGTCGCTCTCGCAGAGCACATTAAGCACTGCCACACCGTCGCCGCCACCCTTCTAGATGCACTTCGTCTCGCCTATAACGAGCTTCGGACCCTCTATTATGATTGCCATCAATACCATCCCACCACCCTCATCATCTGTTACAATGCGGCCTTGGCACATTATAATGCCATTGTCCAAGATCCATCCATCAAGCATTCATGCTAGATCTCTGACTTTCCATTCATCAAATCTGCATCCACTTTCGACTATCAGAAGCTCCAACTCTCCTTTTCACATTTCAACCTCCAAATTGGCAGAGACCGCACCTTCGACCAGGATCTTCAGTACGCCTCATAGGTGGAAGACACCGCCTCCCTCCAGATTGATCCTAACATGCCTCCTCTCAAATTTGCTTCTCCTCCTCATGCCTCCTCACCACCTCACGTCATTTCTCCTCCTCATGCTTCCTCACTGCCTCCCACTGCCTCTTCGCCCCCCAAATTTGATCCTCCATCCACTTCCACTATTCCTCCACACCCCGTCAACAACCTTCTTGATCTTGTGGCGGTACATAAACACTGGTACAATAGAGTATTTTTGGTAGCTGATTCCGAGCAACCAGCACTGTTCATCCAGAAATATCCGAATATCAAGGCCATAGGCGACTATACATTACCAAGAAAGCTCGAGAAGCTCCTCAGAAAAAAACAGTCGGTATCTTTTCACTTATGCATCCCCAACCAGAGTGGAGAAAGGCGGTACTCATGCGCAACCCAGAGCTAATAAAGGAGTATCATATGACACCCGCAGAACTAAGGGCAGATCCATCGTACCACCCGATGTCTCGTCGAAGAGCATGGATAGCACTGAAAACTCCAAGTGTCATGGCCTATAATTGGCCAATAATAAAGTCAGAGACAGGTTGGACAACGACAGTCGATTTTCAAAGGGCCCTCAACCGCTTCCTAATTGACACGGCTAACTCTCCAGATCTTGTTGTAT
The DNA here is from genome assembly GCA_029204225.1 of Diphasiastrum complanatum. Taxonomy (NCBI): domain Eukaryota; kingdom Viridiplantae; phylum Streptophyta; class Lycopodiopsida; order Lycopodiales; family Lycopodiaceae; genus Diphasiastrum; species Diphasiastrum complanatum. The sequence continues at coordinate 55,182,977 of CM055102.1, read as the reverse complement.
TGGAAGCCTACTACAATGTGGAGACCTTTTTGACAGTTGCCAAAGTGGAAACTAGGTGTGATATGTGCTTTGAGTTAGAAATCAGCTTGTGATCTAATTCATTAGTATAAGCTCCAAATGTGATGATGTAATTGGTGTACAGCTTATTTGGTTTACTGTATATGGTTGTGTTCGGGACGTGACCCGTTAGGATATATTGATCGGGCACTGATCCTGTAGACAGCTACTTGGGTTAGTCGGGTAGCCACGTATAGGAAGAATTAGCCTGTACAGAGTTATTTACAGTACTTGCTATACTTGGGAGCATGTCCCAAGTTTGTCGATCAAATTTGGCCATATCGGGCCTGCCCTTAGTTTGACAGGTGGTAGGCCAATTTTAGAACACCTGTCTTTTCATGCAGTTTGTGAATACTCTATATGTACAGTGTTTCTTTGTAATCTAATAACTTTTGTTGTGCCATCTTTGAGAGCTTGTGAGCAGTGGCTATGGTGATTGTGTGATGTGATCTGCATACTACACTAGATCTTAACAGAATTTTAACTTGGTATCAGAGCGTCAGGGTGATGCAGGTATGCACGATCCGGTGGAGCTATGGGATAGCATCTTTCACCAGAAGAAATAGCACTTCGAGCGTCTCAAGAGAGAGGACTCCATACATGGTATAGGCAGTCCGAATGGCAGGAGACAACAAAGTTCCTTTGATCGGAGCTTCGGGGAAGATCAGAACGATCGTCATAGGTGGATTCTAAGGAGAATTCACGAAAAAACTTGCAGTTTTGGTGGTTTTGGGAAAATCATCGATGGTGACCTCATAATTCACTGTGTAGACAGTCGTTTGGTGCAACAGGGCTTGCATGATTATGCAAAGAGTAGTGACAAAGAGAGCCATAGAAATTTACAGGGTCAAATTTGGTGAGAAACTGAGAAATTAAGGAATTTTCCAATTCTATGAGCTATATGCGGATTTCTCAAGAAAGCGGACTGTTTGCAGTCAATTGGATACCAATCGAATAGCTGTAAATTTGATCACTGAGCTAGAGGAAGGGCGACCTCAGTCAGATGACGAACTACAAGAAGAACCACTGGAAAATGTGAAAAAATGCCCAAAATATTCTTCTCTTCAAAGCTGCTAGGGTTTGTAGGGTGAAAAGACGTGGATCTAGGTGTTTCGAGGTGTTTTCATTACCATTCTATCGAGCAGAGTGCGGGTGACCTAGTGATGGGCTACACTCGCTATTTGGGTACCATAGGGTCAAATTTGGGGCAATTTTTGGCTGGTAGAACCTGCTACAGGACAGAACAATGAGGCATTATCGCTTCGAAATCATTATTACTTACTCTTGACAGAGTAACAGGGTGTTTGGAAGTGGTAAATGCGATATGGGGCCGAATGGTAGCGGATTGTGTGGAGAAAGCTAGTTTTGGCAATGGAGGTGCAGTTTGGCGTCGTGACTACTCATCATTGGCGACAATTTTGAGAGGGCAAGCAGTCACAGGTGAGAGGTAGGCATGGTGTGTCGGTTACAGGTAAAAAATTGATCAGATTCAACTTTTGGGGTTCGAACCAACCAACGTCAAGTGGCATTTTGGGAGAACGCTCTCACAGGTATGATCGGCATTGGCATTGTCGAGTCAGGTGATAGCTGCATTGACACATGCATCTGTAGCTTGAAAATTTTTTGTTCGGAGGGAAATATGGGCTAGCTTGAAGGTACACACACAAGTGATGGAAGTGCAAGGTGGTGCCAGTTGAAAGCCATTGGGCAAGATAGCGAACTTGCATTGGACGAGCTGTGTGTGGGACACGCAAAGGATGAAGAATGGGTCGATAATCACACTTTGGATGCTCTTGGTGAGTGGTGAGTGTGATGGTTTTGCGGTTTTGCAATCGGGAGTCCATTGGGGTGGCACTCATGGAGATGCTATAGTTGCTCAGGTATGATATGTCATTTGATGTATGGATGATGATCTCTAGTTGGTGCATCATGTGGTGACCTAGGGACGGGTCATGCCTACTTGGAGGTAGGTGACATGGAGTGTACCTGTGGTGGTACATATCCTGAGGGCATGGAGAGCATTACGGGGTGATGTGAATCCAGCATGCCCATGGTTGTGAGCCGACATGGATGGAGATGGTTGCTTAGGGAGTGACAGTTGATACTTTGGTGACTGATCAAGTGAGCTGCATGGTTATATGCACAGTTATCTCCAGGTTGGCGTCACATGTTATTTCTATCCATCATCTTTTGGTAAGCAAGATGCAGCTTTTGGTTAGATCCAGTTGGAGTCTAGTTGCACTACAGGTGGACAGATTCTTGGAGAGCTATCAGCGGGTAATGGATACTTGGTGATCATATGGTACTGGGTATAGGGTTCTGGAGCTATCCTACCTGATATGCTATGGATCATGGGTGAGTTGTTCATCACGATAGTGGATCTAGTTTGCATTTGCTTTGGTTTGGATTGATATGATGGATGTGTTGGTGAGATAGGCTCCTTGGTGGGAAGCCTATATACTGGTCAAATCAGAGTTGGCAACGTCAAGTATGAAAAGTTGAGCCTGCATGAATGTAGAAGAGGCAAATCATCATCAGTATCTCTGGGAGATGGGCGAGCTATTCAGATATTAGCCTATGGTGAGGTTGTGTACATTCATTCATTGATTCCTTGGTAGACTCTTGTGCTTGGAGCATGGGGAATGGATGGGAATCAAATTTCGGGACTTATTGGACAGGATGTCAGGGCAAAGCAGCTTGGAGCCTAGCTTTGTTTGGGAGATACATCAGGGATGAGGCTTGGAGCGCTCATTGGTTTGAGATGGTTGATCTTGAATGATATATGAGGACATCTATGTGATATGCTTGGACGTGAGAGCATCTTGGTACAGGTGCAGGCCATGGTTGAGGACCTGATTTGGTGACCAGTGGTGTAGCAGCGGATCTACAGGTGGCACATGTGTTGGTACGACAGGATACCACTTATGGGCAGGCCCTGGTCATCTATTTGATGCTTTATCATTCGTGTTGATTTGCATGAGTGTGTGTGGGCTTGCATGTTGCCTTGTCACGAGAGTCTAGATCTGAGTCGGAGTTTTATGTGGTTGTGCATTTGCTACAGTGAAACAAAGTAGTCATTTATGCTCATTGACTTGTCATTGTCTACTAGTTGTCTATCTAGTGAGGGTACAATCTTATGGTGGCAGTAAGATTTCCTCAGGTTGAGCCTCAGTCGCTCATTTATGTCAGCTTTACAGGTTTGTGCTTGTAAGTGCCTGATAGGATGTCAGCCTAGCTAGATGGAGGATGTAAGTCTCATGGTGGTAGTGGGATTTCCTCAGTTTGAGCCATGTCGCTCATGTGGTCCACTTGTGTTCAAGTCCGATTGGGGACGAGTCAGTTGGTCGAGAGTGTGGTAGACTCTCTGTATGAGCATTGTGGTTGCATGATACTTTGTGAGTCAAACCTGGTGATTTGTTGGTGTGCTTGAGTGTGAGTCAAGCAATTTTGCATTCAAACGTATCAAACGTCCACGTTTGAAACGTTTGAAAGAAAGTTGCAAACGTTTGAACCAAGGTTGGTATGACAAGATACCACTTATGGGCAGGTCTTGCTCATATATTTGACGCTTTATCATTCATTTTGGTTTGCATGAATCTGTGTGGGCTTGCATGTTGCCTTGTCACAGGAGTTTAGATCTGAGTCAGAGTTGTATGTGGTTGTGCATTTGCTACGTCAAGAACAAAGTAGTCATTTTATGCTCATTGACTTGTCATTGTCTACTAGCTGTTTATCTGGTGAGGGTGCAATCTTATGGTGGCAGTAAGATTTCCTCAGGTTGAGCCTCAGTTGCTCATTATGTCAACTTTACAGGTCTGTGCTTGTAAGTGTCTGATAGGATGTCAGCCTAGCTAGATGAAGGATGTAAGTCTCATGGTGGCAATGGGATTTCCTCAGCCATGTCGCTCATGTGGTCCACTTGTGTTCAAGTCGGATTGGGGCCGAGTCAGTTGGTCGAGAGTATGGTAGACTCTCTGTATGAGCATTGTGTTTACATGATACTTTGTGAGTCAAACCTGGTGGTTTGTTGGTGTGCTTGAGTGTGAGTCAAGTACATAGTAGTTGTGATATGCATAACATCTTTTGGACACTCCAGACGCTGCTGCAATATATTGATTTTCACTCTTATCACAATTGAGCTTAAGGGAGAGAGTTAGAAATCAGCTTGTGATCTGATTCATTAGTATAAGCTCTAAATGTGATGATGTAATTGGTGTACAGTTTATTTGGTTTACTGTATATGGTTGTGTTCGGGACGTGACCCATTAGGATATATTGATCGGGCACTGATCCCATAGATGGCTACTTGGGTTAGCCGGGTAGCCATGTATAGGAAGAATTAGCATGTACAGAGTTATTTACAGTACTTGCTATACTTGGGGGCATGTCCCAAGTTTGTCGGTCGAATTTGGCCATATTGGGCCCGACCTTAGTTTGACAGGTGGTAGGCCAGTTTTAGGACACCTGCCTTTTCATGCAGTTTGTGAATACTCTATATGTACAATGTTTCTTTGTGATCTAATAACTTTTGTTGTGCCATCTTTGAGAGCTTGTGAGGAGTGGCTACAGTGATTGTGTGATGTGATCTACATACTGCACTAGATCCTAACAGAATTTTAACTCTTTGGCGAGTACTGCTTCAACCCCAATAAAGTATTCAGATCACCAGCTATCATCGAGAACAAATTTCCCTGTACCGAACCTACCATTGCTTGTTCACTTTTTCATTTGTTAATATTGCAAGGCTGGAACGATGGTACACGATAGATTTCCTTAGGGATATTCACCGGGAATTTGGCCCAATCTGCTCGCAATCTACAACGTACAGCAAATTATGGTCCCGTTTTGTCTGCACCGTTGTAGAAACCCATCGAAAGATCCGCGATGCTGATGATGCAAAGGGAAAACAGCTAGAACAGGCTCCCTGATGCATATCTCCACACTTGGTTTCTCTTTAAAAAAAAAAAAAAAAGACAACAAGAAGTCCAAAAAAAATACCAACGGACTCACCTTCTTTTTCTTGTTTTTCAAGTTAATTCATTTTCTCTTTCTTATTTTCATATGTTCTTTTCTCTATTTTATTTAATTTTTTCCTTATCTATCTATACATACACCTTCTCTGTCCCCCCCCCCCCCCCCCCCTCCCCCTCTACCGCTCAATTTTGTTGCCAAAATTTTTTCTCATATTTTTTGCCGAGTCTCCACCCCCTCTTGTCTATACCCCTTTTTCACTCTCTTTCGCAACGGTCTCACATCGCCACGCACACCAACGCCAAAGACATACGCAGGTGCCAAGGGACTGTAGCTAGTCATACTATTTTGTGAGAGAGAACATCTCTCTTGCGCCAACGCGCTGATCTAAGAAATAGACAGTGCTCAAGAAAGATATTGTAAATTCAGTTCTGATAATAGAAGTGATTTTCTCAATGCTCTGCTCCAGATGTGTATGATTTGCAATATTGGAATGCATGCTAGCAGTAGATGAATTCTCACTGTTGTTATTACTCAACATTATTTGTTGTTTACAAGTTTAATTTTTACAATAGATCGTTAGAAGTTCTAGGACTTGGAAGAGAATTATACCGCAGTCAGTAGTAGTAGCTACTCTTGACAAGTCGGTTCTATCCGGCCTTCGTTAGCATTTCGTTTCATTTCGTTTCATTTCGTTTCGAGCTGATTCTTCCTCCCATCAATGGAGCAAAGCGCATTTTGTTTCGCTTCGATTCGATTCGATTCATTTTGCTTTGCGATCCTTTTGTATCAGTGGTATCAGAGCCACGACTTTTTTGATTATCAGAGCCCGGCCTAATTCCTTCAGGCTATGGCATCCATTAGTAGCATTCAATCAAAGATCTGCACGATCCTTGACTCCTCAGGATCAAACTTCCTAGCATGGAAGAGACTTCTCTCATACTGAAAGGAGAAGGTCTATGGCCCTGGGTTGATGGCACAGAAGAGATGCCCACAACCACTAGAAAAGAGCTACGGAAATGGAGAGAGAAGAATGACTAGGCAGTAGACATGTTGTCATTGTGCAAGATTCAACTAGTTTCATCACATTTTGCTATATTTTCATATTTGGCATATTGAGGCCAAAACTTGTTTTAGACTTAGAGGTTGACTTTTCAAAGTTCATTAGTCTAAATGTCATTTGAATAAACACTTTTTGAAAGTGTGGGAAAGCTAAAATGCGAGTTGGAGTAGATTCAAATTTGAATAATTGGGTACATTGAATCTAGACTTAAAATTAGTAGGGTTAGCATTTTGGTGGGAAAGCCAAGTGGCCAAATAGGGTTTGGACCTGTTATAAAAGGATGTAACTCGTGGAGAGAGCAATCTTCTCTCTTCTCTCTCTCATTTCATGCTTATACATGGTTCTCTTGGGTTCTACTATCCATTGGTGCACTATCTTGGTGTTTGCTTGTAATTCTATGTGTAGAATGATCTGTATTTGTTATTTTTGGATCCACACGTGTGAAATATAGTAGCTTGCTGGTTTTCTATGGACAGCAACAGTAACTTTTCATTTCATTCAAGTTTGATCAAGTTCTATTGGTGTTTGCATCTCATTTTGTGTGTAGATGCTGATTTTTCTACATTGGTGAGATTGGTAGTGTATTTCTCTTTCTAACCAAAGATCATTCAAGCAGATTGGATCTTAAGGATCTGAAATCTTTCACATGTTATCAAAGCTTGTGTTTCAGGTTATGAAGAAGAAAATCAGATCTATCAATGATTTGGTGAAGATATCAAGTCTAGAGCATGCTAGAGAGGTCTACACCAAAATCGGATTTTTTGCTTTTGTAGATTTGATCTTTTATAGATCAAAACACTAAATAGGTCAATATACTTGATCAATTCCAGTTTTTGAATACACATACTGGATTTGGCTGATTTTTGGATCATTGGATCAGCCTAAGTGGTGGCTTATAGATTGCATATTAAATTTTCAGCATTTGCATGTAGATTTGGCATAGTCGTTTTTTTTGTGATTTTGTCAAAACCTAATTTTGATTGGATCTCTAGATAGTGAGGTTGTTAGACTTCATTTGAGTGTGTTTCAATCTTAGGAAGTGACAAAAGTCATTAGATTGAGGATAGATCATAGGTTGATCAAAATTCCATGATTCTATGTGTTGATTTGCTTAGGTAAGTGCTAGAAGAGAATTTGTGAGATAGTTTCAAATCTTGGTGATTTTTTCTGAAAGCATTTGTTGTTGTTCAAAGGAGTGCTTTGTGCATTGAAACAGGTTGAAAGAGAAGATCAAGTTATTGCTACATGGCAACCTCAATTGGAGTCATGTTGGAAGCCAATGATAGGCTTACCTCAAGTAACTACTCATTGTGGAAAGTGAGGATGGAGTCACTTCTTGAGATGAATGATGTTTTGGATATTGTTGTAGGCTTGGAGGAGAGACCAGCAACACAATAAGATCAATTGAGGTATGACAAGAGGGCCAAGAAGGCTCTACACATGATAAAGATGAATGCTACCAATGAACTTCTCAAGGAAGTTGGTAAGTGCACATCATCTTTGGAAGCTTGGAATTCATTGAAGAAGCTTTATGAATCCAAGTCTACTTCTAGAGTGTTGACTCTAAGAAGGCAAATCTTTTCTTGTTTGCAAAAGAATGAAGAAATTCCAAGTACTTTTGTTTTGAGAATGAAAACATTGAATGATGAGTTAGCTTGCATAGATGAAAGCATTAAGGACGGAGAGCTTATTCAAGTGATTCTTCATGGCTTGTTGGATGCTCATGCTAACATTGTTCAAAGTACTGCTATTCAAAAGACTTTGCCAAATTTGATGGATCTTCAAGAGATCTTGATCAATGAGGAATATAGGCTTCAAGCAAGAGGTGGACCTACATCGACACTTCAAGAGGATCCTATGTTCACAAAGGACAAATTCAAGGGCAAAACCAAAAGTAAGTGGTCTAAAGGGCGAGATCAAGTGGATGATTCTTCAAGTGGCAAAAAGAAGGATAGATCAAAGCTCAAGTGCTTCTATTGTGGCATCAAAGGACACTTTGCAAGTGAGTCCTACAAGAAGAAGAGAGATATGAAGAAACAAAATAGTTCTGATTACAAAGCCTTGCTAGATTTCAGCCCTTCACTTGACAAAGATGTTCGCGAACTTGGAGACATGAAAGACGAAGAGATTTGCGAACACGAAAGTCAACATAGACGAAGACAAACAGTTTGCGAACACGAAGGATCCACAAACGAGATTCCTTTGCGGTCCAGCAAGAGAGAAAGGCAGACGAGGTAAACAAAACCAACGGTAGAAACGAAACTCGTTCTGTCCTCACGCTCCAAGGAGTACCACAGAGATCACGCAAGTACCCAAAAGTATAGAGATCTGGCATGAAGTCAGCAGATACTTCCTAGGTCGTGGCTAATTTGCCACTCTTGTAACTACCTGATTAGTTGTAGATGTATAATCACTCTAATCTTAGGTTTACATAGAGAGACCATACTTACTGGATAATAATTGACATATATTAATGCAGGATATACCAAGTGTAACTAAGAGAAGAGACACTAAAGAAGTCTGATGCTAGTAAGCAATCAAGACGAACACAGACAGAAGCTCCGTCTGCGTGCGAAAAGATAATTCTGTCTAGGATCAGAAGATCCAATTGTCCGCTAGTGAAGGGAGACTACTACTCGTTGATAAATTTTACAGTTTTTAGGACAATAATGATTGTACTTTACAATCATAGAGAGTTATTGGTTGCTTAATCAATGAATCTATCAAGTTCTACACATTAGATCTTGATCTAGATTCACTACACTTGGATTTAAGCAAGAGCAATGGATCAACACATCATTTTTTAGTGAGAGCGGCTTCACACGTGTGGAGTACTGTCCACTGTACGGCCTGCACCTGAAACAACAAGTACAATGATACTAGATAGCAATCATGCATAAAAATCACAAGACAAATGACTAGAAATCTCACAAAAGTGTAGAGTGCAAAAGTCTCATCAATTTTCTTAGCAAAATGATGATCCTTTTATGGATCAAGTACATCCATGAGTCTGGTACAGTCCAGCAGGCCTTCACACGTGTGAAGAGTGCCACATCACTCATATCTATCCATTTGATCCATCCTTGATCCTTATCCAATAGTTGACCTTCTAGAATATGACTAAAATCCAAAAAGCTAGTCTCCTAGAATATAGGAATATTCCCTACAAAATAGGATCTAAGGAAAATGGTCAACTCTTATCTTCTAGTACTCTATACACACATGTGAACATCCACTTGCCATGTGGGAGCATTTACTCATGCACATGCAAGGAAAAGCTAATTTGTAGGTGACTAGTCAACTTGACTAAAAACTAGTCATTTCATGTTCACACTAACTAGAATGATACAAAATCAATTTGGATATATACAAACATGAAAAGTACATCCTTTCACACATGGGAACATGCTCCACACGTGTGAAATCATATCATCAACATATTCTAATGTTTGATCAATATTTACATGAACCAATGTCAAGTGAGAAGTGACAATTTTCAACACTCCTCCTCACTTCTAACTTGGCAAATCTAGTGTACATCTATCTACAATTCCAAGAGCATATCTTAACTTAAAAAATGGATCTTTGGACAATGGTTTGGTTAAGATATCAGCTATGCATTCGGAAGATGGTACATGATGTAGTTGCACTTCCTTGGATTGTACCTTCTCCCTCACAAAGTGGTGAGCTATCTCAATATGCTTTGTTCTAGCATGGAAGATAGGATTTGAAGCAATTTGTTGAGAAGCTTGATTGTCACAAAATATGTAAGGGATCTCCTCGGCCTCTAGCACATGTAGTTCCATCAAGAGTCTTCTTAGCCATAAGAGCTCTTTGGTTGTTGAAGTCAATGCCTTGTACTCGGCTTCACAAGAAGATAGTGAGATTGTATCTTGCTTTTTGGAAAGCCAAGATATCACTCCTCCACAAAGAAATGTTGCAAATGCACTAATGGACTTCCTATCCATCTTGTCACCTGCAAAATCTGAATCCGAGTAGGCTCTCAAGTGCAAGTTAGATCCTTCATAAAGTATACCAAAAAATCTAGTACTAGAAACATATCTAAGTACTCTCTTGGCACTTTTCCAATGATGAATTAAAGGAGCTTGCATACTTTGACTCAACTTGCTTACACAAAAACTTAAGTCAGGTCTAGTGATGGTTAAATAGATTAGAGAGCCTATAAGCTTCCTAAAGAGAGTGATGTCCTCAAAGGATGCTTCATCACCTTCATTAGTTGCTTTCACAACATGCTCCATAGGGGTGTCAATCCCCTTACAATCTTTCATACCAAATCTTTCAAGAATGGAAGTAGCATACTTAGATTGACTTATGAAAGTACAATTGCTACTTCTAGACACTTCTATCCCAAGTATAAACTTTAGGAAGCCTAGATCTACCATCTTGAACTCACTAGATAAGTCAACTTTTACTTTGCCTATGCCATCATCATCATTTCCTGTCATAATGATGTCATCAACATAAAGAACCAAAATGATGATCTTTCCTTCATTACATTTGAAATATAAAGAAGGTTCATAAGCACTTAGTACAAAGCCAAGGGAATAGAGAAAATCATGCAACCTAGAGTACCAAGCTCTAGGTGCTTGCTTCAAGCCATATAGGCTCTTCCTTAAGTAGCACACCTTTTGCTCCTCACCAATCTTGATGAAGCCCTCGGGTTGCATCATGTAGATTTCCTCTTCTAAGAAGCCATTCAAGAAGGCATTTGTCACATCCATTTGGTAGAGATCCCATTTGAACAAAGTAGCAATGCAAATGATTAATCTAATAGTTACAAGCTTAGCTACAGGTGCAAATGTTTCTTCATAATCCAATCCTTTTATTTGAAGAAATCCCTTAGCAACAAGCCTAGCTTTGTATTTACTAATAGATCCATCTTGATTGTACTTAATTCTATAAATCCACTTACATGCAAGTGGTTTCTTTCCTCTTGGAAGATTTACAAGATTCCAAGTATGATTTTCTTCTAATGCATCATACTCTACTTGCATTGCATCTCTCCAAACTTTAGATTTACATGCTTCTTCAAAAGATGATGGTTCTTCAATCAATGTAGCTAAAAAAGAGTAAGAGGTAGAAGATGTAGAGCCTTCCTTTTGCTTTCCCTTGTCCACATAGGTAAGCCTTGAGGGCTCGGCCTTGCTCCTTGATGATCTTCTTGGCCCCTTTTGACTTGGATCCAAATCTCCATCCTCGGGTTTGTCATGATCCTCCTCGGGTTTGTCAAGATCCTCCTCGGATTTGTCAAGATCTTCAATGCACAATGGGTTAGATCCATTTGACAAGCTCTTAGCAAATTGTGACTCATCAAAAAGTACATCCTTGCTTACCTTTACTTTCTTGGATGTAGGATCATATATCCTATATCCCTTGCTATTTTCTCCATAGCCAACAAAGATTCCTTTGAAGGAGGTAGCATCTTCTTTCCTTCTAGTCTCCAAAGGAATGTGTACATAACAAGTACATCCAAAGATCTTAAAATATTTTACATTGGGTTTCTTATCAAACAAGGCTTGATAAGGTGAGATCCCATCTATAGCACTACTAGGAAGTCTATTACACAAATAATTAGCACATGTTATGGCTTCTCCCCAAAATGAGATGGGAAGTGATGCATCAAGCCTCAAGGACTTTGCACACTCACATAGACTCCTATTTTTCCTCTCGGCCACCCCATTTTGTTGAGGGGTGTAGGAACAAGTGTATTGTAACTTAATACCATTGATCTCACAAAAGTCTTTCATTTTATTGGAGGTGTACTCTCCTCCATTATCACATCTTAGTGCTTTGATAGAAGTACTAAGTTGTTTCTCTACTAGAGACTTGAACTTAATGAAAGCTTCATAAACAAGATTTTTCTTTGATAGTAACTCAATCCATGTGAATCTAGTACAATCATCTATAAAAGTTACATACATCAAGGCACCTCCATTACTTGCATGTGAAAAACTATGTACATCAGAATGTATGAGATCCAAGGGAGAGAGAGATCTTGATGAAGATTTCTTGTAAGAAGATTTGTGTGACTTTGCAAGGCCACATGCCTCACACATTTTTCCACACTTCTTGAAAGCTCTTGGTAGGCCGAGAGCTAGTTCCTTGCTTGCCATTGACTCCATAGATTGAAGATTAGGATGGCCTAATCTCTTATGCCAAAGCTCCACTTGAGTTAGCTCCTCCCTAGCCAAGTTCACACTTTCACTTGCAACATTAGCATCCAACTTGAAAAGTCTACCTTGCTTAATGCCACTAGCTATGCACTTATCATTTTTCAAGATGGAACAAACTCCATTCTTGAAATGTACATCTAGTCCATTGTCCATTAATTGTCCTACACTAAGCAAGTTTCTTGAAATGGTAGGAACATACAAAACATTATCTAGATCTATCCTTTTAGATGTGCCTAAACAAAGAGGTATAGATCCTATGCCATCTATCTTGCATGCTTGATCACTAGCAGTGTATATTGACTTCTTAGAGTCATTACAAGATAGAAGAGTAGAAAAATAATGCTTGTTAAAGGACATGTGGGAACTAGCCCCACTATCTATCCACCATGTGTCTTGACTTGAAGTTGGTGTAGATGCAACCATTAAGGATGTGTTGAATCCATCCTCATATTCTTCCTCTTGAGCAATGTTCCCTTGATCTCCTTTGGCTTGTTGATTCTTCTTCAAGTAGCATTCTGAGACAAAGTGTCCTTTCTTTCCACAAAAGAAACACTTTAGTTTTGCCTTGTTCTTCACTTTGCCTTTGGAGGTAGATCCTCCATTCTTCATCTCGGCCTCCTTGCCTTGATTTTTCTTGAATGGATTTTGCTTTTTCTTGACTTTAGATGTAAAGTTAGCTTTCTCCTCTCCTCCATTAAGTGACATGCTATCCATTCTTGTCTTGAGGTGTAGAAGCCTACTCTCCTCGGCCACAAGAACATTGTGCAACTTTTCAATGGATGGAAGAGAGTCTTGAATGGCAAATGATTGGACTAAGTTGGTAAACTCATCACTTAGACCATTCAAAATGATTTGTACTAGTTCTTGATCTTGGATCTTCTCTCCTATTGCACTTAACTCCTTGTTAAGAGATTTGATCCTAAGAACATACTCTTGTCCACTCTCTCCACTTCCTTTCATGCTTTGGAAAACTTGATTTCTTAGCATGAGGATTCTTGAAGTATTGTTGGATTCATAAATGCTCTTTAATGAATCCCAAGCCTCTTTGGATGAGGTACAAGAAGACACCTCTTTCAAGAGGTCATTGCATACATTTAACTTTATGCAATGTAGAGCTAATCTTGCTCTCTTCTTGTATTTGGCTTGTTCTTGGGGAGTTTGAGGCTCTTCCTCTACTCCTTGAACTATGTCATATAGATCATGGATCACTAGGAGTGATTCCATTCTCACTTTCCAAATGGAATAATTTGTGGAAGTGAGTCTCTCACTTGGTTCCATCAAATATCCACCCATGGATGACATTTTAGAATGAATGCTCTTTTTAAAAATCACAAAGATTTTTGAATTTTAAAAGATCTATGAAGTGGCCTAAAGCTTACTAGAATGCCTATAGGCTTGTCTCTATCAAACTAACACACAAGCTTGAATGATACTCAAAGATCTTACCAAAAATTTCTAGCTTTCACTCTCACAAAAAAAAATTGCTTTACACTTTTCTTAGAGATTTCACTTCAACTAAGGATCTGAACAAATCAGCCTCTTAGATCTGATCTTAGACTCTAAAAAGAAATGCTTCAATGATCCAAAACACTATTTGGTCATAGGCATTAGTTAGAATGAATCTAGATCAATACTATGCTTCAAAAAGCACCAAAAATGAACTAGTATTGTGATTTTGGGACCAAAAAACACAAAGTAACTTGAATTGAAAGTTGCTGTACGGTTTCACACGTGTGAAAAGTACATACACAGCCTCCAAGTCGTTTTGATCCAAATGATTACAAGCTATCACTCTAGAAGAACTCGCCCTCACTAGTATTGGCCAAAAAACAAATTTTGCCAATGATCTTTACAAGATTTATGATTCAATGATCACTCTCTTACTTAGCTCTGATACCATGATAAATTTTACAGTTTTTAGGACAATAATGATTGTACTTTACAATCATAGAGAGTTATTGGTTGCTTAATCAATGAATCTATCAAGTTCTACACATTAGATCTTGATCTAGATTCACTACACTTGGATTTAAGCAAGAGCAATGGATCAACACATCATTTTTTAGTGAGAGCGGCTTCACACGTGTGGAGTACTGTCCACTGTACGGCCTGCACCTGAAACAACAAGTACAATGATACTAGATAGCAATCATGCATAAAAATCACAAGACAAATGACTAGAAATCTCACAAAAGTGTAGAGTGCAAAAGTCTCATCAATTTTCTTAGCAAAATGATGATCCTTTTATGGATCAAGTACATCCATGAGTCTGGTACAGTCCAGCAGGCCTTCACACGTGTGAAGAGTGCCACATCACTCATATCTATCCATTTGATCCATCCTTGATCCTTATCCAATAGTTGACCTTCTAGAATATGACTAAAATCCAAAAAGCTAGTCTCCTAGAATATAGGAATATTCCCTACAAAATAGGATCTAAGGAAAATGGTCAACTCTTATCTTCTAGTACTCTATACACACATGTGAACATCCACTTGCCATGTGGGAGCATTTACTCATGCACATGCAAGGAAAAGCTAATTTGTAGGTGACTAGTCAACTTGACTAAAAACTAGTCATTTCATGTTCACACTAACTAGAATGGTACAAAATCAATTTGGATATATACAAACATGAAAAGTACATCCTTTCACACATGGGAACATGCTCCACACGTGTGAAATCATATCATCAACATATTCTAATGTTTGATCAATATTTACATGAACCAATGTCAAGTGAGAAGTGACAATTTTCAACACTCGTGAGAAAACCGTGCTTCTCTCACGCCAACGCACTGTGTGGATTCGCATGCAGTGCCCTGAAAAAATCAAAGAAAATCAATATAGATTATTTTCTAGTTGTGTCTAATCTTGGATGTTGAATGCTTATGCTATTTATTACATATGTTTGAGTTTTGTTGTTCCCTTTGAATTTCGCACCTTGGTTGAAATTAAGTCGAATGTTGTATTAATTTTATGAACGTAGATCAGTAGTAACTGACTACTCTCTAGAGGATTATAGGAGTGTTTCAGCTGGCAGTGCCCAGCAAACACATTTGAACTCCATCCTTGAAAGAGAGTCACGACTATTCGTGAATTTTCTCCCCCAGATTCATTAGTGGTATCAAAGCATCTCACGATTCTCATCAGTGGTACCAGAGCCACCCTGACATATTCTGACATATCAAGAAGCTAGCAGATCCAGGAGGCCAAGCATTCAGACAATCAGCCATCAACAAGAAAATAGACTTCAAGAAACAATGGCTTCAATCAGCAGCATGCAGAGAAAGATCTGCACTATACTTAATTCTTCAAGATCTAACTTTCTAGCTTGGAAAGTTAAGACATCTTTGATACTCAAGGGTGAAGGACTCTTCCCTTGGGTGGATGGCACAGAAGAAATGTCTACGACAATAGGCAAGGAGCTACGCGAATGGAGGGAGAAAAACGAAAAGGCAGTAACCTTGCTATCATCTTCCATCGAAGATAGCCTTACACTTGACCTGGCTACACTCTCCAAAGCTAAGGAGATGTGGGATGCAATGCTCACAAAATTTCAGACGAAATCAAGAAGTCAGATTATGAGGCTGGAAGATCAGCTGACGAATCTGTAGTGGGATGGAAAAGACCTCACCTCTTTCATGAGAAAGATGAGGGATTTGTTTCTATCACTACACAACTCAGGAGTAGAGAATGCAGTATCAGCTGAGAAACAACTCACATATCTGTTGAGAGCCTTACCCAGATCTTTCCAGAAGACACAAACCCTGCTCGCGAAAGATCCTACCATGAACCTTGAAAAGTCGATTGTCGATATTCGAGAGGAAGTCGAGGCCAGAGAGCATCTTGATCACAAAGATGGTTCTGACTACGGCAACAGAGAAAAATCAAAAAAATAGTTTACGCCTAAGAGGGAGTCAAATCACAGGCAGAATCGTGACCAACAAGTAGAGGGGAGCAACAAAAGCAACTGGAAGACCAAAGGGAGGTCAAAACGACAAGATGCAGACAAGAAGACCTGCACGAGATGCAGAAGAGATGGACATACAGTAGATACATGATGGCTCAGTTCCAAGATTGAGTGTACCCATTGCCATAAGAAGGGTCATGCAACCATGGATTGCCACCAGAACCCAAGAAACAAATCAACACAGGACAGACAGGAGAACAATAATAGTTCTTCCTATGTCGAGGAGCCCGAGAGCTTGAAGATGGGCGAAGAAAGAATGAACAAAAATTGTTCGACTGCCTACATATGTGAAGATGTGTGTGCAGCATCAACGTTTGACACACACGAGGTGATCCTGGATTCAGGAGCCACCTTGCACTTCGTGACATCAAGACGAATCATGTCTGATTTCAAAAGCGCAGATCCCTCAAGATTCATAGTTCTTGGAGATGGATCCAGACATCAAGTGAATGATATTGGTTCACTCTGGCTCAACACCAACGTCAGAGACAGACGACTCAAAGATGTTCTGTTCATGCCAACTCTGCAGCAAGACTTGCTCTCTGTAGCAAGAATAGAAAATGAAGGGATGCGTGTGACGTTTTCTAACGAAACATGCAACGTGATTGATGCCAGCACCAGCGCTCTCATTGCTCAAGGCATAAGAAAGAGCAACCTATATCATCTAAAGGTGCGCCTATCTGAAGATCAAATGCATCAGACCCATGATGACTCGCCAGACACTCTGTGGCATAGAAGACTCTGCCACACGAACTCAATGGCACTCTACCAGACAAGTCATCATGGAGCAATAACAGGGATCAGCATCTCGAATGCAACCAGTTCGACCACCTATGATGCATGTTTGAAAGGCAAGATGTCATGCACACCATTCATCAAAGACTCCTACAAAACGACAAAGATTCTGGAGCTAGTGCACTCTGACATCTGCGGTCCATTCAACGTGATCTCAGTAGGAGGTCCAAAATATTATATAACCTTCATTGATGATTATAGCAAGTTTGCCAAAGTGTATTCTATTTAGAATAAATCTTAAGCACTTGATAAATTCACAGAATATGTGAATTGGGCTGAGAGATGCATAGGCAGCAAGGTGAAGCAGATCATAACAGATCGAGGTGGCGAATATATCTCGAATCGCTTCACTGACTTCTGCAATGATCGTGGCATCATTCATAGAATAACTACAACCTACACACCGCAGCACAATGGTGTTGCTGAACAAAAGAACGGGACCCTGATGGAAGCAGCCAGATGCATGATGGCATACTTGAAGGCTCCAAGGGCACTGTGGGCTGAAGCAGTAGCTACAACCGCATACATCCAGAACAGGATAATCTGGTGTTCCTCACACGACACCACATGAGCTATGGTGGGGTAGAAAATCCAACCTGTCTCACGTCAGAATATTTGGTTGTGCAGCATATGCACATATTCCTGATAAGCTTCGCAAGAAGCTTGATGAGAAAGCCGAGCACGGATTTCTGGTAGGTTATGACAATAATTCATCATACTACAGAATCTACATGCCAGACATGAACATTGTGAAAATAGTGAGGGATGTCAAATTCGACGAGAGCAGGACAATGGCCAACGAAGACCCTGTTAGCTATGAAGTTTTGGAAAGACAGTACTATGAACTGCCACCAACGTCAAAGGGAGCAGAGGACGAACATGAAAACAAAGATTTTTGAGTCGTCTCCCATTCGAACGACGAATCAGACGAAGAAAGATTCGAGAGGCAACTTGCCGCCACAGTTCCTGTAAAACAAGATGGTTTCAGACCGAGCAGAGCAGACAAGGGCAAAGGCATAACTGTTCTGGGAGGATCTCCCAAAAGGTCAACAAGACCACGAAGAGCACCAGGAAGATTTGTGCTAGGTAGCTCAGCTTCCACATCAGAAGAATTTTGCGGGTTCAGTGACGAACCACAGGCATTCGAGGAGGCGATTGAAGGTCCAAAAAAGGACAAATGGATCCAAGCCATGAACGAAGAGATGGAGTCCATGAGGAAGAACCAGGTATGGACGTTAGAGCCTTTACCTCATAAGCGCAAGACTATCAAATGCAAATGGGTTTTCAAACTCAAATATGGACCAGATTATTCAAGCTTGATGGAAATGGAAATGCTTATCTTTGCTCGGATATTGTGCTACAAGGAAAGCTTTCAAATGAAGATCTATGGCATAGGAGGTTGGGTCATCCCAACTACAAGGCCATGCAATCTATGAGCAAGTTGGAGCTAGCTCATGGTTTGCCTAAGTCCATGATCAAGGAGCCAAGTCCTTGTAATGCATGTGCATTGGCCAAATCACATGCAAGGCCACATCAAAGATCAATCATCAAGTCCAAAGCACCTTTGGAACTCATCCATAGTGACATCCATTTCTCATCCACCAAGAGCAAGGGTGTAGCTACATGTTTTATAACATTTATTGATAATTACTCACGTTTTTGTTGGGTTTACCTCTTATCTTCTAAAGCACTTGCATATGAAACTTTTGTGAAGTTCAATAAGATGGTTTAAAGACAGTTGGAGGCTATACAGAAACACAACAAACGACTGTAATGCACTAGAGCGTCTGTCTGATCAGAGAGAAATTCATGAAAGGTGTTAGAGATTGTTACCAGACTCCAGATCACTCACACTTAGCAGTGCGGAGAACAGAGATAAGAGAGAATAACTCACAGAACTCTATTCACTTCTTCAATCTCTTACATAAGCATAAACTCTTCTCTCTCGATGATCGAGACTGAAGTGTGAGATCAATATATGTTCTACGAGACGAACAAACACACCTCTAAAACAACAGGTGCGTCGCTCCCGCAAAAGGGTCTAGTTAACGATTAGACTGAAAATACGTTCACCTATACCATAGGAGGTATACTTAACTATGAGTTAAAGTTACTCTAGTTTATCATGTCTTTTCGTATCTAGTCGTTTCATATGGACAACCTAGTAAAGGTTGTCCAAGACAATGTCTTTTCCTTTAAAAGGTCTTGTCCTTAATTACAAGGCAAGTGCTTAGGAGATATATTCCCGAAAAATGACTTAGGCCTCTTCATGATTTATACTTATCCAGCTCATATCTTCATTTTCGAGTATATCATGCCATATTTATGTTGATGTTCAATATTTAACATTTTCGTGGCATCACAGACGATCTCCCTGTCTATCATAGCTGCATCTTTGGAAAGCAGGCTAGGATTCCTTTTAGATTAAACCATAGGCATGCAACAAAAGGTCTGTTAGATGTTGTTCATATAGATATATGTGGACTTATGCAAACTCCTTCATTGCTAGATGCAAAGTATTTCATTACTTTTATTGACAAATTCTCCAGAAGAATAGCTGTTTATTTTATTAAACAGAAATCAGAGGCTTTCATCAAATTCAGACAATTTAAAGAGCATGCTGAGAATCAAACTAGCAAACTAATCAAAGCACTGAGGTCAATTAATGAGGGATAATACATCTTCACCAAATTCAAGGAGTATTGCCTTAACAACGACATTGAGCAACAGTACATTACCTCCTATTTGCCTCAGTCAAATGGTCTTGTTGAGAGAAAGAACAGTTCCTTAGTTGAATCAACAAAGTGCATGTTATCACATGGGACACTTCCGAAGTCCTTCTGGGCTGAAGCTGTTTCAATAGCAACCTATATTCAGAATAGATATCCTACTAAAGGTCTCCCAGACAAACACCATTTGAAGTTTGGACAGGTACCAAATCTTCTTTATCAAACCTACGAGTTTTTGGATGTACTGCTTTTGCGCAGATACCTCGTGATCTTAGGAAGAAGCTCGAATTCTAGAGAGTATCAAATGTATTTTTATCAGCTACACTACTTCAGATCAAGCGTACAAGTTGTTTGATCCCATCGAGTCAAAGATATTCACTAGCCGGGATGTCATCTTCATCAAAGATTGATTTCAAGTCCTCAAGGGAAAAGGCAAAGCCCACATAGCTAACTCTTTGGTTTCATCCGACACATTAAACTTTCTAATTCCTCAATTGACTATTCCCATTGAAGGTCCAAGCTCTTCTACTTTTGATGAACAACAAATCAACGACAAATCAGAAGATGATGATGTTGCAGTTCAGCAACTACGATATGATGGAAATGATCAACTTCCTCTATTATCCAGAAGATCTCCAAGAGCAAGCAAACCACCTAACCGGTATATCGATGAGTCTGTAGCCTATCTTGTTCAGGAGTCGACGACTGTCGAGGCACTCAGTCAGCCTGATTCAGTCTAGAAAGAAGCTATGGATAAAGAGTATTCATCTCTTATCAAGAACCAGACATGGATAATTGTCGAACTACCTACTAGCAGAAATGTAGTTGATTGCAAATGGATTTTCAAAGTCAAGTACAAAGCAGACAGAAGCATCGATAGAAGTAAAGCCCGACTTGTCGCGGGAGGATTTTCTTGGGTATACAACATCGATTAAATTGAGACCTCCAGTCCAGTAGTCAAGCATTATTCTATTCAACTTTTGCTATCATTTGCCACTGCAACAGATTTGGAAATACATCAAATGGATGTACAGACAACATATCTCAATGGAGTTATCAAAGAAGACATTTACATGGTGCAACCCGAAGGTTATATTATCGAGGGTAAACACAATCATGTGTGTAAACTGGATAAGGCACTTTATGGCTTGAAGCAATATGCTCAAGCATGGTTTCAAAGGATCAATACTTTCCTTACTGAACACGCCTACACCCCTAGATCTTTAGATTCAAATGTTTACTTCAAGACAATGCAACAGTATTTTATCATTATCACTTTATATGTGGATGATACATTGCTTTTCAGCAAAGTATCGATCTGATAAAAGAGGCCAAGACAATGCTATCTTCCGAATTCAACATGACCGATCTGGGTGAAGCTCATTCTGCCTTGGTATACAAATCCACAGAGACAGAAAACAGAAGTTGGTCTACATTACACAACAGAGGTACATCTACAACATGTTAGTCAGATATAATCTGATTAATTGCAAAATAGCTCTCTCACCAATGGAACCAGGTCTCAAATTGTCAAAGGACCAGTGTCCCTAAACAATTCATGAGAAACAACAGATGAGTGAGTATCCTTACCATTCTATTATAGGATCTCTTATGTACACCATGATCTTTACCAGGCCAGACATAGCATTTGCAGTCAGCTCTCTCAATCAGTTTATGACTAATCCTGGTGTAACACATTGGAAGGCTCTTATCAGAGTCATGAGATATCTTCAAGCTACTATGGACTTTTGCATTTGTTATGGAGTAGTCAGCAACAAAAAATTCAATTTACTCAACGGTTACACAGATGCAAGCTGGGCAGGAGATGTAGACACTTGTAAATCCACTTTCGGATTTACATTCTTCCTCAACAATGGTCCAATTTCTTGGAACAGTGGCAAGCAATCTTCAATAGCTCTATCTTCCATTGAATCAGAGTATATCGCAACCTCTCAAGCTACAAAAAAATCAATCTGGTTGAGGAACTTACTCTCAGATATTGGTCTGAATCAATATTTTCCAATGACATTATTTTTTGATAATCAAAGTGCCATTGCTTTATCAGCCAACCCTAGATTTCATTTTAAGAGTATGCGCATTGAACTGAAGTATCATTTCGTCAAAAGCAAAGTTCTCAACAAAGAGGTCAAATTGCAGTCCTGTAGAATGCAAGATATGACATCAGATATTTTTACCAAAGCATTAAGTTTGGAAGCACACAGAAGATTCTGTGTAGAACTAAGTTTGAAGGTCAAGCTTGGCATTCAAGGATTTAGATTAAGGGGGAGTGTTAAATTATTCTCCTTCTGACTAATCGACTAATCGATTTTAATCCTCATCCATTGTTTATGTAGCTCTATGGATTTTTTTGTGTCTTTACACAGTCTACAGATTTACAAGTGTTTTTACACAGTCTGTAGAAATACATGGAATTTGACAATAGTGTCGCATTTTTTGCATGTCAGGAATCTCATGTAGAAATGCAGTCTTGTCTTTTTCGTATTTTTCGCTTGTCAAGATTTGCGAGTAAATATGCAAAGTCGCATTTTTTGCATTTTTCAAAGTGCCTCAAATGTCAAGGAAATGACTTTGGCAAAGTGTGGGGCTACCCTAAATGAGATTTGAGAACACTATCGGGTTTTTCGCAAAAAGCTGACACTGTCGTCTTTTTGCAACACTGTCACCTATGGCAGTTTTAGTTCATTTCTTCAGAGTGACAGTTTTAGTTTATTTATGTAGATAGCAGACTGTTTACGACCAATTTTCATCGCTTATCAACAATCATTTTCTAAGAAGGAACTGGATGAATGCCAGTGGACACCAGCCAACCGGCAATCACATTTGATGACCTAATTGCTTAGTATATATAGTTGTTCATATTCATACAGTTTTAAGAAGTTCAGCAAGCATTTGAATAGTTAGCTCTCTCTCTCTCTCTCTCTCTCTCTCTCTCTCTCTCTCTCTCTCTCTCTCTCTCTCTCTCTCTCTCTCTCTCTCTCTCTCTCTCTCTCTCTCTCTCTCTCTCTCTCTCTCTCTCTCTCTCTCTCTCTCTCTCTCTCTCTCTCTCTAGCCTGTGAGCTTGAACACTCCTGAGCATTCTAGCTCACTTCTTAGAGTTGTTTAGAGATTGCTATTGCACTTACTACTTATCAGCAATGTGCTTAATTCAGACTTTGATTTTAGTCACTTAGAGATAACTTAGAGTACGCGGCTTCGATCCACAATTTATTATACTCATTCACTTCTGTTTCATTTTCATAGTGAATCAATACTATCTTTTATTACGTTCAGGTTCGTCTCAGAATGTATGCGTTTCTATAGTTCTTCGTGGCGAATTATTTGTCTGATAATTCAATGCATTATTGTTTGGCTACGTAATCACTGTAGTACTAATGATTTCAAAGCTAGTTACTATAAGATCAAACGTGATTTCTATCACTATTGTTTTGTTCAAAACTGATAGGCGTAGTCATGCATAAATAAAGAAGAAAATAGTTATTTCTGCTGCGTACAATAAGTTTTCTTTCTTGTCGTTTGAATATTTTTCATTTGAGTTCGTTTCTTTTCGAGTTTGACCTATCTTTCACACACCTCTTTTCGACATCATTGGCAGTTGAGAATGAACAACACAAAGCAATGCATGATCACCAATTGCACAAGAGAGATCTTTGATCTGGAGATCTGATTCTCATGTATAAAACCAAGGCGATCAAGGAAAAGTTGAAGTTCACAAGCGAAGGCCCATTTCAAGTAAAGGAGATCCTCAACCATGGAGCCGTGAACCTCGAGCAGTTGGATAAGACGCCATTCGACACGCCCATCAATGGTAGCCAGTTGCACAAGTATTGGCCACCACAGTGAAACAGATCAGGGATGGTGATGACAAGTCACTAATAGTCCATCTTTAATGTCATCACAGCCAGATCTAGAGAAATCTAGTCAGATCAAGCCAAATCCATCAAGATCCAGCAAGATATGAATAGATCCGACAACATCTGATAGCATCCAGCAAGATCCAAGTGAGATCTAGATCCAGATAGGATCAACTAGGAAGCAGATCATCAGACTACATCATTCAGCCTCCATTTTTGCAAATCAGAGACATTGAAGTCAAGAAAATGTAGGAAAATAAGGGCAAAATTCACTTAAATTGATGGATTAGCCACCAAATGTCCATCACAATTTTCAGAGAACTCTCCATAGTCAGATTTGTCCTGGATGCAATGGTATACTAGTCTGCAAGATTTAAGGATAAGAGAATCTTGAGATCTTGTCAAAAAACACTCAAAAAAGCACCTTTTGGGAGTTAGCTCTTGAAACTTTGACAGTCACCACATTTGACCCAGATGCACCTATGAAAATATCTGTGAGAGTTACTAATGGAAAGATAATCAATTTTGAATGTTTGTGAGAGTTCAAGAAGACAGAATCTTTTGACTTCATAGAGCATCAAGATCAGCAAAGCAACTTTGCAAGAGGCATAAATGGAATCAGAGTAGTGAAATTAGCCTGCCTACATGGTCTGATCTTGAAAATTCGTTATATGGAACAAGTTGTGCAAGAGATCATTTCCTACGAGCGGCTTTCAAATGCACTCACAACTCTCAAATCCATGGTCGAAACCACCATTACCACTTTTGTCTTTTTGATTTTTGTCTTTTCCTAGTTTTTTACGCCTTTTTATAGTTTTTGACGCCTTTACCACTTTTTTAAGTGTCTTTTTTTTCTTTTTTCCATTTCCTTCGTTAACAGACCATAACATCCAACCTCTAACATGCCTTCCTCATCTTCTACTGACGAAACCAGCACCAAGCATGTTATTACCCGCGAAGTGTCCTTTGCTACCCAGATCTAGGCCCTGCCTTCTGATGCCTTGATCAAACTTGGCTTCAGACTGCTGGCCCCCCTCCATGAAGCAATGGGTTTTTATCTTGTGCTATTCTGTTCTAATATTAACATGGAACTCGCACTCCATGCCTACGCAACCTGAGATGCGCCGAAGCCGTGTTTCCACATCCTGTACCAAGGTACCACATGCAAGGTACGCCTAAATGCTAACTCTATGGTCACCATCGGCATAGTGTCCGGTGATCACCAGCCAATCTCCCATCGTCAAATCAAAAACCTCATCAAACCCTACGTAACCAAGACACCTCCTGAGATCCCAATCTAGACTAACAACGGGTATCTGATAGAGGCTATCAATGATCTTGTAATCCAGGCCGTTGCAAATTTGATGTGAACAACTTTTTGGTTGTTTCAACTTTTCGCAAGGACCGCATCCAGTCCACACTGCTTAGCCAGATCGTGAAATCTTTCATAGAATTTTTGAGCCCCTCGGTGATGCCATATGACTGGCATACCTTCCTGCTGCACAAGCTTTCCATCGCCATAAAACCTAACAAGCGTGACCGCATCGCAGCAGGTTGCCTATGCACTTCTCGAGGAGAAGGTGCGCGAGTTTAACCGTTCCTCTATTCTTTTTGGCACCATCCCACATACTAACCTATACCCTCCATCTGTCGCATCCACTTCCACCCAACCCGCAGTTACTGACACAACGACCAACAAATGAATGTGTGGCGTCGCCCCCTCCTCATCTAGTCCCCCTGCTACCAGACGATGCACCTCACCTTCACAACTAACCACCACCACTTTTGCTGCCACAGCTTCTTCTTCCGTTCAACCCTCCACTACTACTACCACATATGTTCTTTTTTCCCTATTCCTACCACATTTACCTCTATTCCCGCATCTTTTACTGCTTCCATCACTATCGCTTCATCCATACCCTTTGCTTTTGCTTCTACACCCCTCCTTTAGATCAACCCTCTCGACTTTCAGATTTCTCCCGACACCCAGTCGTGGATGAACCTCCTCCATCTTTCACCGCCCCGCCAAGATCCACCCCTGCCAAGGTCCATCACCCCCTTCACCTCCATCTATCCTCCAAACCACCCTCTAGTTCCCTTCTGTTCCTCCCATTCCCTCGTTTGAACAATATTTTCTTTTCACGCCCAAGGACTTGAAGAATATCGACCGAATCAGCTTTATGGAAGATGTTACAGGCTACCTTATCCACTAGAGACGGGCCAAGACAACTTTGTACTGAACCGGTAGAGTGCCAAGGGACCGGCACTACTTCAAGCCGTGGGTCCTATTGGGGGTATTCCCAACACGTTGTAAATAAATAAAATCAGAAAGTAGAAATAGTTGCGAGGGTCGTGCGCGTATAAGTCCATGGCCCAATGAGCATGCAAGTTAAGTTGTAAATAGAATAAAGGACTTGGGCCTTTTTGCAAATAAAATAAAACTTGAGGCCACAATGTCAAGTTAATAAACTTAGTGTAAAACTTTCTAAGTTGGGTCCAAATTGAGACTCACATGAATCATGTGAATTTCAATGTACTTTTTTAGGACCCTTGGATTAGATTGGGTCCAAGATGGATGATTAAGATTAGTGCACATATTTCTAGAAGTAGCCAATAGGATTTTGGGGCAAGGGCCTTCCCCATTGATAAAAAGACACCTCTTGTACCATATTTCCATGCTTAATGAGGAGGAGGAAACTCTATCATTTTTGGAAGAGAAGCATCTTCATTTTATATTCAATGCTTGCTATTGTTCTTGTTATTGTTGCTCTTGCTTTCAAGTTCATGCTCTTTCTTGTTTTCAATAGTTAAAGTTTCTCCTTTAGCAAGTAAAATGAGCAAGTGAGCTAACCTCCACCCTCACTCTTTCTTTCTCTACTTTCTCTCTATCTAATTCTCTCTCTCCCTTTCTCTACTTCTTCCCTTCTAACTTTCTCTCTCTCTCTCTCTCTCTCTCTCTCTCTCTCTCTCTCTCTCTCTCTCTCTCTCTCTCTCTCTCTCTCTCTCTCTCTCTCTCTCTCTCTCTCTCTCTCTCTCTCTCTCTCCCTCTCTTTTCACTACAATCATGATGAATGTATGGATAGTGTAGGAAGGGGTAGTGTTAAGGTGGTGTAGTGTTAGTGAAAAAAAGTAGGAAGCAACTAAAGATAGCATCTAAGCTAGGTTAGGATCCTATCCAAGTGTTCTAATCCTCTTTGATAGGCGGAGGGGCTATTCACCAACCAAATCTACATCCCTACAATGATTTTCTAAGGATCCATGATACATGATCTTCCATTTAGTGTTGTTTTTCCTTGTGTACCACTATCTTGAAATCAAACTCTAACAATAGGAGTGACCATCGGGTTATTCGTCCTGTGTTGCAAGTTTTAATAACAAGGGTTGATGGTCTGTATAAAATACAAAGTGAGTGGTTCAAGGTCGGATCCTCAAGCTCTATATTTAAAAAATCATAAGTTCAGATCCAAAAAGAAGACCAATATGCAGCCAGGGTTGAATTCTGGCTCAAGGTCAAATATTGGCTCTAGGTCGAATTTTGACAGGATCAAATTTGAACCCTTCATCTTTCCAACCAAAGCAGAAACTATTCTACAGATACTACAAGAAAACTGGACATGAAGTCAAGGACTGCAAAACCTTGAAATATAATAATGAGAAGAAGAAGCAGTACCAACAACAAGCACATAGTGGTTCAACCAGTTATTCAAGCCAGTAGCAAGAGGAAGATGAAGCAACGTTTATGACCAAGGCTGGAGAACAATAGAATATCGATTCTTGGAATCTCGATTCTGGAGCAACTCAACACATGACTCACCACCAAGACTGGCTCAAAGATTATAAATTTTTCACCCACTCTTGAGTTGTGCAACTAGGAGACAACACAACACATTCGATCCATGGTGAAGGAATAGTATGGATCGAATTTCAGAAGGATAATGTCTAGCTGTTGTCCAACATTCTCCACATTCCAAATCTGACCAAGAATATGCTCTCAGTTAGCAAAATCACTGATTCAGGTTGAAGGGTCAAATTCGATACAAATAGTTGCACCGTTCTTGACAAATTCCAAAAAGTTTGAGCTTTCGAAAGAAGAAGTGACAATCTCTACAAAATTAGCCACTATTATTCTTCTACTAGTCAAGCTCTTCACACTTCTACCTCCGAATCATCTGATATGCTTTGGCATTTCAGATTAGGCCACTTAAACTTCAATAGTATTCAACAAATGTTGACTCAAAGACTAGTACAAGATCTGCCTTCTGTCAGCAAGCCTACTTCTCCATGTGAAAGCTGTATAATAAGCAAGCATGCTACAAGTCCTTTCATTTCTGACTCAGTTCATACTTCCAAAGGCATGCTAGATCTTGTACATAGCGACATATGTGGCCTGATGTAGACTGCTTCCACAGGGGGGAGCTCTATACCTCCGAGCATTCATCAATGAGTTTTTTCAAAGGACTACAGCCTATTTTCCGAAGAACAAATCAGAGGCATTCAAGTTCTTCATGCAGTTCAAGTTATCTGTAGAAAATCAGACAGAGAAAGATCAAAGCACTACGCACAGATGGAGAGGGAGAATTTATCTCCACTAAATTAAAAGAATGCTACAAGACCAATTGAACTACAAGACCAATTGAATACATCAACAATTCACAACAAGCTACTGACATCAGTCCAATGGTGTAGCTGAAAGCAAGAATTGGACACCATGCTGGCCCATGCCTCTATTTCAAAGAAATTTTGGGCAGAAGCTCTTCAAAATCGATCCATCACCAAAGCCTTGAATGCCAAGACACCTTATGAGGTGTGGCTAGAATCGAAACCATCACCCAAAAATATTAGAGTGTTTAGTTGCATTGCTTATGCTCAGATCTTTGAAGACTTCAAGAAGAAACTAGACAACACAAGCAGAAAATTGATTTTCATTGGCTACTCTCCAGATCAAAAGGCATACAAACTCTATAATCTAAAAACATAAAAGACATTTACGAGCAAAGATGTCATTTTTTTGGAGGACAAGCTTTTTGACCACAAGGGAAAAGCTACAGAAAATTTTGAGCCAGGGGTCGAACAGCCAAATTCCGACCCAGAGGTCAAATAGCCAAATTTCAACCCAAGGGTCAAAAATAAAAAAATTAATACAAATTCAAAAAATGAGCCGAAACAGCGAGGGTCAAAATTCAGCCAAGAAGATCAAATCGACCCAGACAGCCTCCATCCAGATCTATGGACGATGCAACCTGCTACTTCATGTAGAAACCAAATACAGTTTTAGAGGCAATGTCTACACCTAATGCTGAACAGTGGAAAGCAACAATGGACACAAAATTTGATTTTCTAATGGAGATTCGAACATGAACAGTCATTGAGCTGCCAAATGATCAAAATCCGATTCCATGCAAATGGATATCCAAGGTGAAGTATGATGCTAAAGGAAGGCTAAATTGATACAAAGGCAAACTGGTTGCCAAAGGCTATTCCCAGATTTCAGATTTGGATTATTTTGAGACCTTCAACCCAATTGCCAAGCATGCTTCAATCTGTTTGCTACTCTCCTTTGTAGTTGCAGCAGATATCAAAGTCCATCAAATGGATGTCCAGACTGCTTTCCTCAACAGGACCATTTAAGAGAAAATTTTTATGTCACAACCATAAGAATACGAACTGAGGAGTGAGCAACACCTTGTATGCAAAATTCACAAGGCATTCTATGGGCTGAAACATTCACTCAAAGCCTGGTTCTAGAAAATAAATACATTCCTTACTGAGAATGGTTTTATTCCAAACTCAGCAGACTCGAATGTCTACTTCAAGTATGTATCAAATTTTTTATCATCATCACTCTCTATGTGGATGATACACTATTCTTCAATAACGATCTAAATCTGATAAAGAAAACAAAATGCATGTTGGCCAAGAAGTACAAAATGACTGATATGGGTCCAGCTCACTATTGTCTCGGAATCGAAATTTTCTGAGTCCGACCCAGCAGACTGACAATCATCAGTCAATAGAGATATTTCACTAATGTGCTGGAGAAGTATGGACTGACCAACTTCAAACCGAGTCTCTTTTCACTTGACCTTGGATTGAAGCTATCAAAGGAACAATCTCCTCAAACTGAGACATAAAAGGAGGAGATGAAGCAATATCCATTTCACTCCATCATTGGCTCACTGATGTGTGCAATGATTTGCACTCGACCCGACCTTGCATATTCAATCAATTTACTCAGCCAGTTCCTATCATTGGAAAGCACTCACAAAAGTCATGAAGTACATCCAACAAACCAAACATCTTAGCATCTATTATGGAGGCAGCCAACCTACCAACATACTTGAAGAATATACAGATGCAAATTCAACATGAGATATCGATACCAGAAGGTCGACTTCTGGATTCGTATTTTTATACAATCAAGGCCCGATCTCTTGGAACAACTGAAAGCAGACCTCAGTAGCATTATCATCAACCGAATTGGAGTACATTGCTACCACAAATGCTACAAAGGAAGTAATTTGGTTGAGGCACCTGTTAGCAGAAATTGACCTTCCATAGTTACATCCAACAACCATCTTTTCTGAAAATCAAAGCACCATAGCTCTCTCTCTCTCTCTCTCTCTCTCTCTCTCTCTCTCTCTCTCTCTCTCTCTCTCTCTCTCTCTCTCTCTCTCTCTCTCTCTCTCTCCTCTCTCTCTCTCTCTCTCTCTCTCTCTCTCTCTCTCTCTCTCTCTCTCTCTCTCTCTCTCTCTCTCTCTCTCTCTCTCTCTCTCTCTCTCTCTCTCTCTCTCTCTCTCTCTCTCTCTCTCTCTCTCTCTCTCTCTCTCTCTCTCGAGATTTCATTATCGAATCAAGCATATCAAAATCAAGTATCACTATTTAAGAGAAAAAGTGCAAAGTAAGGAGGCATCATTAGTCTACCGCAGGACATAATTAATGGCAGTAGATTACTTCATAAAGGCTCTGTCAAAAGAGCACCATCTCAGATTCAATGACATGTTGAATGAAAATAAAAAAATTTCAGGATCCACATTAAGGGGGAGTGTTGGAATTTGATGCTCAGCGTCAAATTCATTCATTAGTGAGCATCCTGAAAAACCAGAAAGAGAAGACTCGAATTTTTAACAATAGAGATTTTTTGGCCCTAGATCAGATGGGATTGAGATGAAAGATTATCTGGATGTCTTCGACCCTAGATCGGGTCTGATTTTTTCGACCTTCAAAAATTCAACCCTAATTGTATTTTTCGACCCAGTGTGTAAAATTTGATCCCTTGTATATTTTTCGGTACATTATAAATCTGATGTTGTCTGAAATCCGACCCAACTACTTGGCATTGACAGTCTGCCCATTTTGTACATACATTAACTATAATGAGGCAGTTGTAATAATTGCAATAGAACGGTTGTTGTAGATATTTTGTAGAATAACAATCCTACAATCTTCATCAAAAAACTTCTTCTAATAATTCTTAATCTGATCAATACTTTTGTAGCCAGAGTTATCACTCTCAACGATTGTAAGCTGAAGTTATCACTTCAAGCATTGTACTCACTATTTGATATTAATCCGAGTGTAATTTTTTTGTCTCACTACTGTATTGTTTCATTGTACATTTGTCGGAATCATTCAATCTGAATTCTTTGTTGTTGTCTATTGTGCTTCCAATCCTAAATCAAGCCCGCTCATCAGCTTCCGCACATTTCCACTGATGTTCGACATGATAAACACCTCGAAGGGCTAAAAAAGATCTTCATTCACTGTCGACAGTTTAAAATATCACTTAACTCTGAGATTTGCCAAATCTAGGTAACCCATGGAGTTGTACTTAGACATATCATATCAAATGACACTCGCATCAAAATTGTTAATCTTAAGATTGATAATTATGTTTTGATATATGACAGCCGACATCAGAAATTATCTGGAAAATTACATATGAGATGGATGAGACCGTAAAGGTTATGGAATTTGAGAATGGTTCTGTCCAACTTCAGTCATTGGACGATGAATTATTGGCAACACATATTAACGGTTCCAAAGTGAAGAAATATTATCTCTGATGAATAATTTCGAGGGGAGAATCTTTTGAGAACTTTTCAAGAATCTTTTATCTATCTCGAATTTTTCATTTCTTTTTTTTTGAATTTTTATTGACTTTTCTGAAATTTTCATTTTATTTTTATTTTTATTATTATTTAATTGATTGCTATTTGTTATTTGATTCATTATTTATTTCTTGGATTTAGTAAATCCTTTTATATTAGATGTTTTAATATGCACATGTTTACTTTATGTCATTCACATTTATGTCCATATTTATGACTACGTGGAAGACTGCGTACTTATTTGAATTTTAAATGGTCTTAAGCTAATTAAGATTATCTTTTTGGCCATCTTGAAAATCGATAAAGCTACTGCCTATGATTTATGAATTTGATAGTTGTCAAATCATGTTGCCACGTAATCATCATCTCCATTGTGTCACCATTTAAACATTGTAATTCTATTTTCAATTTACACTTTAATTTTACTCTTGCTCTCTTGCTCTCTTGCTCTTGCTTTCGGGCTCACTATCACTCTTCTATCAATCTTGCGAGCAATATGGATTCCAGTGCAGGCACCAGTTCCAGCATCAATTGGAAATTTCGTGCTTCAATCCGTCTTGCATCAATCCAATCCTTGTTGAACAAATGCAGGTTGGGCAATTTGAAAGTGGACCCATCTATCATATTGCTAGAGATCAGCACCGAATTTGTTTATTCTATTCACATAGTGGCCGACTTTGATTTCCAAGTTACACTGAGGAATAACACCTTCACGGTCAATGAAGCTGTATTTTTCGAAGCCCTTGGATTTCCAACTGATGGGCCAGCCAATGTAACTTCAAAGGACGCCATAAAATGAGTCGACTTATTTTTTGTTGAACTATTTTGTATCAAGCAAGGGGTACAAGATCACAATGGTGCGAGATGTGACCATGAAATTTTTCTGCAAGTATGCAAATAAAAATCTATTTATTACTGATGCTGATGCTACCATCTCAGCACAAGAACTTTGGGTACCTGATAGATGCACTGGCAGGCCAGCCAGTATGCTTTGGTACCATAACATACAAAGCATTTCTGCGTTGGATCAAGCAGAAGTTTGTTGCAGTAGGAGCGCATATCTCACAACTGTGCAAGCATTTTGACATTCTTACAGAGACAGAACAGGGTGTATTGGCAGGTAGGATGTTGGCAACCACAAAGATTGATCTATCGAGCCTCCTGCAGGGCGTTTTGTTTCACAAGACCAACTAGCAGCTTCTTCTGCCATGGATGTTGATGTCGTAGCAGTTTCGAAGGAAGCATAAGAGGATGCTACTGCAAAAACTTTTGTTGTAGACAAAACTTTGGTTGTCGTCCCAATTTTGGACGGGTCTTCTCAGAAGCCAAAGGGTTTTGCATCTTCACACGACAAAAACACCATCTCTGATACCCAGATGCAAGACAAAGCAAAGGGGTGGATGAAGAGGCCACAAAAGAGGATGAAGAGGACAACAACGACAACCTTTACAGGTGGTACCATCAATTCTCCTTGGGTGCCAAGAAATTTGTTGAAAAGATTCATGCCTATGACCTGCATATTCAAGAGAACATGATACAGCTGTTCCAGCACACTGACAAGATGACCAACAACATAGAGATGTTGTCTGAGTAGATCACATCTCTGGAGGTTGATAACAAGATGTTGAATGAGTGAAAACGCTCTCTGGGCCAATTTTTGATTCATTAACAGGAGAACTAAATAAATTCAAGAAAGAAAAGACTTCCCTGTAGACCACACTTCGTGACGAGAGCACGAAAAGAATAAAGCCAGAAATCGCCTTACAACTATGCAGCAGCTCTGGGCTAATCCAGATAGATTCCTCGAAGTTGTAGTCTCTTCAAGACCAACTGCTCGAGAATTTTTGAGTCGAGTTTTTGATTCCACTCGAGAATGACAAGGCACTAGTCGAAGAAGAACTTGCCGAGCTGAAGGAATTATCAGCCGAAACAGCTACCTGCTCTGGGCCAGATGCACATGAGGAGTACTTGCAGGCCTTAGAGAAGATTGATGAGTTGACAAAACAGCTCGTCATGATATTGATTAAGTATTTGTCTCACTTGATGTGGATGAAACACATGTACAGAAAATTTTGATAGAAATATATTTATAGTCTTTCAATGGTTGTTCTTGTTTTTTTTCCTGTTAATTCAGGTTATGATTCATTCATCTTCAATTTCTCAGTTTTCCAACATCTTTGTTTTTCATAGCCTTGGTCTGCCTTCACCTTGGCTTTTTTTTTATAAGTTCAGAATGATGAGCTGATCGAACCTTTGCCACAACCAATCCCAACATGCGACATTAGTTCACTTAGATTTGTTGTAGCAAAGCTTTGATCAGATTATCATCTGAACATATCCAAATATTCCAAGACAAGGACAATACAGACCAAGGCAATGAAGACCAAAAATACAACCGATATTTACGAGACATCAACAAGGGCAAGCGTTCAACTGGAGTTCAAGTGACTGAAGATCTCCCCAAATGGAGATAGTGCATTTCATGCAGGAGACAATGAATCTTGCTATCGAAAACTCATATTATCCAGTTGCAATTACATTTTGTTTTGCACCATGGAAATGGAGATCATAAAAATGAAAGAGCCTCATAGAAAAAGTGGTTCATATATTTTCAAAAATGATGTATATAAAAAATTGTATTACATAATACAAAATTCCATAGTTCATAATCTATGGATCTTCAATTTCAATGGATGTTCCAATGTCTTTGTATTTTATATGCTCTTCTTGCCTTACTCTTACCTGCACAAGAGAAATTGTTTTAGTTAATATATTTTATGAAACTGATTCACTTAGAAATAGAAAAAAAGAAATATTTTTAGGTACCTTTACACCATTCAATCGAAATTGATAGTACTGAGGTAGACCAAATTGCAACATGTCTAGTTCTGATCGAATGTGATTGAGACACCAATCTTCCTCGACCTCAACCATTGCAATAATGTTGTCATTTCTTATCACTTTTATCTGAAGTTGCTCTTGAGGGTTTATACCAAAATCTTGATCAAGTGACTTCCAAACATTTTTGTACTTAATCCATCTTCTATAATACAGCAGCAAAGTGAGCATTTGTTTTTCGATGTGATAGCTAAATGTCATGGATGAGTAACATACTCTGCACTCAACTTGCTAATTTTGTTTTGTATCTCAACCATCATCCAACAACTTGGCGATTATATCAGCACTCAAGTCCTTAAAAATAAATATTGTTTTCATTCTCCGAACATTGCATTTGGAAATAAAAATTAACAAAAATAGTAAAAGGTAGATACCAACTTAATATATTATTCTTTGATCCAGTGCTAAATTTTAATATACTCTGAATACCAATATATAGCCTAGATCGAAAACTTTCTAAAATTATTGCATCAGGAAAAATCCATTCCTCACTCAAAAAATCTGGTAGAGGATATGGCTCTAATCTACCAACTTAACCATTTTTATCAGGAAAATAGGTGTGATCATAAAAAAAAAAAAACTCCTGACTCTAAAAGTGATTTTGGAGAACGACCTTTATATTGTAAAATATCGATATCCAAATGTATGACATTGATTATTCCTGCAAGCGATTGAAGTGTTTGCCATTCAACGAAATTTGATGGATACAAATCTGCAAAACCAACAAAAACATCTCAAGAAAAATATAATTTAAAGAAAATGCTAACTCTAAAGAAATTGAATCTGAAAACTTACAATTGCACAAGATCCAATCACTTTGGAACCCACCATCGGATGAATCTGAGATCGAGACGATCAATAGCACGAAGGATAGCAAATCAGACACCACACCTTCCCAGATTAGCAGCTGTGCAACAAGAGGCAGAACCGGAACCAACACCAATGGATCCAATGGGCCAACCCGTACCTATCGCACTCTTGCATGCAGTTCGAAGAGCACCACGAATGGAGATACCAAAATACGACGGATCCTCAGATACCATCCGATTCCTCCATATCTACGAGCAAGCTTGTGAAATCTACAAAGAATGGACACCTGCAGAGAAGCTGATGCTATTCCCTATGTCCTTACTTGCAATGGCTCAGGATTGGTTTTTCAACCTGTCAGAGGAAGAAAAATGCACCTGGGAAGCGGTTAAAGCGGCTCTCATTATGCGCTTTAAACCAAGAAAGTTCCTGGAAGACCCGTTTCTCCTGCTAAGCAAAGTCAAGATGGGAAAACGAGAAAGGGTCCAAGACTATATTGAACGGGTCAAACATCTACGATCCGAGTGTAGTGCAGCCCTGACTCCCGATCATGCGGTGATTATGTGGTTCCTAGCCGGGTTACCATGAAGTATCAGAAGAGAACTGAAAAGATGAGAGTAGTACACTACTCTGCAAGAAGCTATGAAAGATGCCATCAGGGAAGAGGATGAGGGATCTGATGACGAATATCCTTCCACCCACACTCCTACTCCCTTGATCACTTCATCATCATCAAATGCATCCGCTCTATCCACAGAACTGCTGTTGGAGCAAATGACAAAATTACACAAATAGCAGATGGAGCAACTTACGGCACAGTTTGACTAGAAACTGAAGGCCTTACAAGGAACTGTAGCAGTAAGTCCACATCAACCGGAACCAACCCAACTGCAGTATCATCGACAAGAAAATGTATGGTGTTCAATATGCACGCAAAACCATACAGTGAACGAGTGTTCAGTCCTAAAGCAAAATCTAAGACTGACACATAGATTCTGCCATCTATGCAATGCAACATTGCACGATACGACATTTTGCCCATTTAACTCCAGGGTTATTCAACAGAAGAGAAGTCCTTATCAGACTTCTTATCCTTATCATCAAGGGGCACCTAACGCGGCACCAAGGTACGGCGCACCCAATCAACCACAACTCATGGCCTTACTTGCTCCACCAGGGCCAGCCCATCAACAAGTGGCCCATGTGAACCTGACAGCAGCAGAACAAGAATTGCAAATGTCACCTCAACCTGAGCAGCAGCGGCGGCCTCGGGGAACTACTGCGAATTGCACCACAAGCGAAAAGCCTTTTAACTGAATGGGCCCAAGTCGGATGAGGAGCCAGTAGCGCCTGAGCCCATCTATTGTGCGGACTATGATGAAACAAGTAACGTCCTCCACATCGGAGCAACATGGGAAAGTGAGGAACACAATATTACTTTGCCAATCAAACACAAGAGATACAAGGACAAGGCGGCAGTGGTAGATGGAGGATCAGGTGTCAATCTGATCTCCACTACTTTGTACGAAAAATGGGGATTACAAGGATTGAAGCCAGCCATATTCGCCATCAAGCTAGCAATTCAATCCTATGTGAAACCAAAAGGTGTAGTTGCTAATATTCCCATTATGATAGCAAGCATGCAGTATGTGATTACTTTTGTGGTCATGGATATACCTGAATCTCCATGTGCATACCGTATTTTACTGGGAAGACCATGGTTGAGGGTTGCGCAAGTAGTACACAACTGGGGTACAGGAAAACTCACCTTCGAGAACAGAGAACAGGCTGTAAAGGTAGATCCAACCACATGGGCGGTGAAACCTATTGCACCCAAAGCTGATGACAGATCATCCACGACAGATCATATGATTGACCACCCAAGGCCAGCCAAGGGAGGTCACTATCATTCAGAGACGGATGTCATGAGATGGACGGATGCATTAGCAACTATTGACTGCCAGGCATGTCAATATGAATCAGATCCAGAACCGAGTACATCTTCACCCAAATGTTACACTATGGACACACCAATCACATTTGGAGTGAATATGATAAAGGTAGCATGGCTGTCAGCGGAGCCGATTGAGAACCCAGTGGACAATGATCTAGTCCCTTGGCAACATGCTCTAACTTATAATAAGGAGATTGATTTGACTGATGAACAAGTCCTACACCACATGGACCTATATCATTAAGGAACCAAGAAGGTACCAGCTCAACCACCACAAGGGTCTGCTATGGCGAAAGTCTCAAGGATCAAACCACCCAAGGCACCTGCAAATAAGAAGAATCAGTTGAAGCAATGCTACAACCAGGTGATCCGATGGAGTGACCTACCAGAAGAGGCAATAGCTACAGTAGACGTTAATATTCGCAACCATGAGACGAATGTCACAGCAGTCCCAAAGAAAGACAACAAGGATGAACCCATCGAAATGACAAAAAAGGGTAAGAAAAAGGTGCTGGACTCCTTGAAGTCAGTCAAGTTGGACTCAGATACAACGTCATCTTCTACACAGGTGACAGAAAATAAAAAAATGACCAGTCGGGCCAAGATCAATATGTTGAAAGAGGAATTTTGATGAGCTCTAGTTCATGAGATGTCTGATACTTTCAAGAATTATACATTGGACGACGTGGTAATCATGATGCTGCAAGCCCAACGAGAACCTAATCAAAGTCAGGCACCAGCGGAACAAGTCTTTGAGGGACCTATGCGAACACAGCCGATGAATCTTGCGAAACCAGGAGAAGAAAAAAGGATAGTGCATGTGGGAGAGCAGTTAACACCCACGCAGTTCAAGAGACTACGATCCTTGTTGGTGGAATATAAAGACTATTTTGCCTGGAGCTATACTCATCTAAAGGGCATTCCACCAACAGTAGTCCAGCACACCATACCTTTGGTGGACGGAGCAGTCCCCAAGGTAAGCCGTTACTACCGTTGCAACCCGAATTATACAGAACTGATCAAGCAAGAGTTGCAGAAACTTATGGATGCATATTTCATTTACGAAATCGAGCACACGGAATGGGTATCGTCGATAGTTATAGTACCCAAGAAGAATGGCAAAATGCGTATCTGTGTGAATTTGAAGGCACTTAATGCAGTCACGAAGAAGGACCATTTTCCTTCACCATTTACGGAAAGTGTCCTTGATAGAGTAGTTGGCGACGAAGCCTACAGTTTTTTGGACGGATTCAGTGGCTACAACCAGGTGAAAATAGCCCCCCAAGACCAGCACAAGACAGCATTTTCCATGGAATGAGGAACTTATGTCTATAAAGTGATGCCATTCGGACTTTGCAATGCCCCAAGCACTTTCCAGCAAGTCATGCAGGCAGCATTCAGACATTATTTGCAAAAAATTTTGGAAATTTTCTTGGACGATCTATGCGTGCATGGACCAAATTCAGAACACTTATCCAATTTGGAAAAGGTGCTACAAAATTGCCGCGAATACCAGATCTCCCTTAATCTAGAAAAATGTCAATTCTAGGTGACACATGGCTTGATACTCGGCCATATAGTGTCAAGACACGGAATCGCCACGGATCTATCAAAGATCAGGATCATTGTTGATCTACCACCACCGGCGACGATCCGCGAGGTCTACATTCTCATGGGTCATGCTAACTATTATAGGATCTTCATTCTTGATTTTGCGGAGTTAGCTAGACCAATTTACAAGCTCACAATGGATCCACATTGGAATGAGGAAGCTCTAAAGGCTTTCCAGAAGATTAAGGATGCATTGGTCTCAACACCAATCCTACGACCACCCAATTGGTCCATTGAGTTCCACGTGCATACGGACGCATCGAAGTATGCAGTTGGAGCAGTCTTAACCCAGCCTAGTGAACACAAAAAGGATTTTCCAATTTGATTTGCAAGTTGATAGCTCAGTGATACCAAAATGATTTATTCAACCAAAGAGCAAGAAGCACTGGCAATGATCTATGCGGTTAAGAAGTTTCAACACTATTTGATGGCCACACATTTTGCTTTTTATACGGACCATCAACCCTTGCTATATCTCGTTAATAAAACTTGCAACACCGTGAGAATCACCAGATGGCTCTTGTTGTTGTTGGAAATTGATTTTCGGATAGTAGTTCGCAAGGGAAAACAACACTACATGGCATATCATGTGTCACGAATCAAAGGAAAGGAGATTGCAATCCAACCCGACGATGAGCTGGTAGATGCTGCCTTCGTGGATACAGTACCAGAATGGGCTGCCGACATTGTTGAATATCTAATGCGGGGCCAACCAGACAAGTCACTACCAAAGGCGAAACAGTGGAAATTGTTCTTGAAAGCTAGACCTTATCAGCTGATTGTCGGCCAGTTGTACCGAAGAGGTTCAGACGGAATTCTTCGACGGTGTATTCTTCCTCATGAGACCACCCAGATCATTTTGCTTTCACATGAAGGCATGGGTGGAAGTCATTTTGCATCTGACATTATAGTTCGCAAGATCCTGCAATCAGGATGTTGGTGGCCAATGATTCATAAAGACACAGAGGAATACTTGAAAAAGTGCGATGTGTGTCAAAGGGCAAGAAGACCAACGAGATTGAACTATGATCTACTGCACCCAATCTTAGCCCAAGCACTGTTCGAAAAATGGGGATTGGATTATATTGGTCCAATTCACCCTGCAGCAAAGAGTTCCTAGGCTCGATAAATAATCGTAGCCACAGACTACCTCACCAAATGGGTCGAAGCCAAGGCAGTACGAGTAGCAGACACTAGGACCACTGCCAAGTTTCTTTATGAAAATATCATTGTGCGCTTTGGGTGCCCGATGGAACTAGTCAGTGATCGCGGAAGCCATTTCATCAACGAGACCATCAAGGTCCTATTGGAGGAATTCTTCGTGATCCACAAAACTAGTAAGCCTTATTTTCCTCGTGGTAATGGGCAAGCAGAATCGTCCAATAAGATCTTGTGTAGCGTGATCACGAAAACAGTTGAAGCTAGCAGATCATATTGGGAACACAAGTTGCATGCTGCACTGTGGGCATTCAAGACAACATATAAAAGGAGCATCGATCAAACACCCTTCCAATTGGTATATGGTCAGGATGTTCTGATGCCAGTAGAGTTTTTAGTTCCATCATTAAGAATTGCCACCGCACAACATCTTAATGAGTCAAAATCTCTACAGCTACGCCACGAAGCTCTGCATAAACTCTGTGAAACACGCTTACTAGGTGTGCATGCACTGGCAGCTGAAAAGGAAAGACACAAGGCTTGGCATTATCGCAGATTACAAAAGAAGGATCTTTGTTCAGGAGTTCTGGTCCTGATGTATAAAACCAAGGCAATCAAGGGGAAGTTAAAATTCATGGGCGAAGGTCCTTATAGGATCAAGGAAATTCTTAATCATGGGGCCATGAACTTAGAACAGCTTGATGGGACGCCCTTCGACACACCCATCAATGGTAGCTGGTTGCACAAGTACTGGCCACCACAGTAAGATAGATCCAGATTGGGGGTGGCACATTACAAAAAGCTTATCTGCTCAGCCATTACCGCTAGCTCTAAGGAGATGCCAAATCAAGCTAAATCCATCAAGATTCAGCTAGATCTGGCAGGATCGGGGAGATCCATCAGAATCCAAGGAGGATCCAGATCCTGATAGGGTCAAAAAGAAAGCAGATCATCAGGCTGACTGAGGGATCTACTTCCAAGAATCCATCAGAACTTCCAGAGCACTACCAACAGTCAGATCA
This sequence comes from Diphasiastrum complanatum, assembly GCA_029204225.1. Lineage (NCBI taxonomy): Eukaryota > Viridiplantae > Streptophyta > Lycopodiopsida > Lycopodiales > Lycopodiaceae > Diphasiastrum > Diphasiastrum complanatum. The sequence goes on along the minus strand of CM055102.1, from coordinate 55,141,766 downwards.
AGCCTGGATGAAGCTGATTACCAGTTTACAAAAGTTAAAAATCATAAAATCTCGACACATTTTAAAGATGAGATGTTATCAGAGTAGAATAGTGGTAGTACACTCCGGCTGATTAAGGTGTCAACAGAGAGTCAAAAAAATTTTGATGTATTTGTGGTTGTGCAGACAATTAATTAATCGCGTTCACGAACTGTTCGTTTCTAGACGGAAGTCCTCAGCAACTTAAGTCTAAGGTTATGGTTAAAGAGCACGAGTAGTTTTAGAGCACATTAGAAACTTATGTCAGTTACAAGCAAGAACACAGATCAAAGACTCAATTCTTTAGACAGGGACTGTCATCTCATATGTATACATACAATTTTATTCAATGATCGTGCTAGACCGTACCAAATGTAGTCGTTATTCGAGTGCCGAAAAGAAAGTATTCGCGACAGATGAATAAGATGATTTTAAGACAGTTCCTTAGAGCATATTTATGGATACACAGCAAACGACTGTAATGCACTAGAGAGTCTGTCTGATCAGAGAGTAATTCATGTAATGCATTAGAGATTGCTAGTAGACTCAAGATCACTCACACTCAACAGTGCGGAGAACAGAGATAAGGGAGAATAACTCTCAGCACTCTATTCACTTCTTCAACCTCTTAGAAATACATAAACTCTTCTCTCTCAATGGTCGAGACTGAAGCGTGAGATCAATATATGTTCTACGGGACGAACAAGCACACCTCTAAAACAACAGGTGTGTCGCTCCCGTGAAAAGGTCTAGTTAACAATTAGGTTGAATATATGCTCAATTATACCATAAGAGGTATATTTAACTAAGATTCGATTGTAAGAGGTATATTACTCTAGTCTAATATGAAACGACTAGATATGAAATGACATATTAAACTAGAGTAATATACCTCTTACTCTTTAGACTTCTCAATAGCAATGTCGAAGAGGAGCTGCATACCTTCCAACCAGAAGGATTCGAAGTCAAAGGACAAGAGCACAAAATGTGCAGGCTTCACAAAGCAATCTATGGTTTGAAATAGGCCGCAAGAGCATGGTTCAATAGAATCAACTCTTATCTCATTCATTTGGGATTTGCAAACAATTCAGCTGACTATAATGTTTATTCAAAGCATATAGGCACCAATTCAGTTCACATAGCTCTTTACGTAGATGATGTGTTTATCTTGTCTATCGACACTTCTCTTTTGCACACTACTAAGAGTGATTTGTCAAAGGAATTTGACATGATTGATTTAGGATTTGTCCATTCTTTACTAGAAATTCACATTACTAGAAATAGACTTCAGAAGAAGATCTATCTTAGCCAGCAGGCATATCTAAAAGGCATTTTAGAAAAAAAAATTATATGTCTGATTGCAAACCAATTGATACTCCAATGGATCTAAGTATAGTATTGAATAAGCCTACTTGTGTTGATTCTGATGGTGAAGTACTCGACATAGCAAAGTACCCTTATCATTCACTAATAGGATCTTTGATGTATGCAATGTTGTGTACTAGACCAGATCTAGCATACAATGTTAGCACGTTAAGTCAATTCATGTCTAATCCTAGGATCTCTCATTGGAAAGCATTAAAGAGAGTGATGAGATATATTCAAGGAAGTTTAGATCACATTTTTTGTTATGATAAAAATTCTATCAACCCACTTGTCCTGCGAGGCTACTCCAACTCAGATTGGGGAGGAACAGTCTGTACCAGAAAATCTACCTCCGGGTTCTATTTCTATCTGGTAGGGGGACTGATTTCGTGGAACTCAAGGAAGCAGAAAATAAACAAAGATAGAGTACATCGCAGCATCTCAAGCTTCAAAAGAAGCTATATGGATCAAGTTATTACTTCACAACTTACATCACACTCAGCTCAATGCTACCACCATTCTGTGTGACAACTTGAGCTGTATTTCACGCATAGTTCTCAAATTCAATTTTTTGAGACAATGTCGGCTTTTTCACATTTTTCCGAAAAAGTGACACTTGTCTTAAACTTCTTCCTTACAGTTGTCATCTCAAGCCAATATTTCCAAGTACAACGGCTTGCCTAATTAGATGACAAACATTTATTGTGATTAATACATAGATGCAATCTATAAATGGATCATCTAGGACACTATATGTGATGCTCCATCCACAAGACATATGATTTGAGCCTCCTAGTTATGCCTCCGTTCTTAATTGTAATTGTTATTTTATTGTGCTTCAGTGTAATATAGTAGTAGCATGCTTTTTATCTGTGTATAACGTAGATGAATGATTGTTGTGATTGAATGCACTTTATCGTTGTTTGATCACGCTTGTTTACTCACTCTGATCAAAACACGGATGTCTATGACTCCTTCACTTCTGATCAAACAATGGCTGTCTTTGACGCCTGAGGAACTCGTGACATCATACTACTCTTCCATCTATTTCAGAATTAAACTTCATATTGAATCTGATTTCTAGTAATACCACACACACGAACCATTTCTAATCTCTTCGGTGGATTGTACTCTCGTTTTTGTGAGTATGAACTAATTTTTAAGATCTTGTTGGGCCACTAAAACACTTAAATCTATGATTATACTTAGTATAAGCTTTCCATTAGATTTTTTTTGCATCTAGCAACTGAGATGGGATAAAGTTTTAATCTTAACCTTATGTCCAAAGATGTCTGTATAAGTTAACCTAATCTTGGTTTGTGCACTAAGATCTGAAGTAGGTTGACTGGTTGAAGGAATTTTGTTGGTAAAAGCATGATGGTTGGAAAACTTGTGATGTGGAATTATTCACTTCAGAGATTTCCCAGATATGTTATTTACTCAAGAGAAATAGAATCTTCTGTAGCTGAGTTACAATATTCTCAATGATATTTGTGAGTAACATATGCGGATTTTGAAGGAATCTGCCAGATAAGGACATATGTGTTTATGTACTGGGTCATAGTGAGATCATTCTCATATGTGCATGATTAATCTTGTTTGGATCTACTATGTATTCCTAGTTGTTGAACATAGACATATGATCAAGTATTGTGTTTGACAATTACTTGCAGAGTTAACAGATCTGTTCTGATAGATCTCTCGATTAACTTGAAAATGATTTTGATATGGATCTAAATGTGGTATTGTACAATACAATTAAGATCTGCACCTAGACATTTAAGATTTCTAAATCATGAGCAATTAACATGAGTAGTTGATTTAATCATCTGGAAGTTAATTCGTAAAATGGAAAATGTGAAGAGAATTCATCAAAAACTGTTTGTTTGAGTGTATTGCTTGTAAGACACATAATTTATGAGTCATTCGGATTCATTAAGGAGTTGTGTGCATAAGATATTGAATTTTTGGATGAGTATTTCTCATTTGAGAAATAAACTTGATTCAATAGTGATAGTATCCTTGTGAGTTCAATTGGATAAGCTTAAGAAACAGTTTCATGTTTTCTTTTTCTCGTTCTGTGGACAGAACCTATTTAAGGGAGAAAAAGTGTTACAGCCATATTCAGCTAAGGACATAAAAAAGTCCTAATATGGTAGACCGGCTCTCTAGCGTTCGGGATTGTTGGTCATGCCTAGATTTTATTCCACGTCAAGGCCTGTTGGTGACTAATGACCTTGAGAGGACCCAGACACTCTAATTGAGACATATGGAGTAGTGCATGTACGTGTGACTGATATAGGCAAGAGGTTTGCATGAAGAGTTGTGATCTATTTATTGTTGACCTGCATGGGGATTGGCATGGGTTCATGCACAGGATCCTACTCTCTATATACTGAGGTAGAGATTATCTCGTCGATGACTTGGTCTAGGTTACCTATTGAGCTCTTATCCTCTTGCTATCACATGGCATGGCTTGGGGGCTAGATCCAAGAGATATCTCTAAGAGAGATCTAGGATTGGTTGGATGGTTTTGCTCCATAGTCTCTCTTGTGTTTTCCTATCCTCATCTTAGGGGTTTTCCCTAGTGGTCTTTACACATTCACCTCTAAAGCTTGTATATATCACTTGCTGGAGTTTATAAACTTTTAGAAGTGCGGTTCACATGTGATTTTACAGGTTGAATCAATATCTTATTGTGTTGAGATCAAGTTTGTTCAATTCTAGGTATTCTTGGCAGCCTAGTCTTGTGTATTTTCTAAGAATGCAAGTAACTCTTCACACCATAACTTGATTTGGTCTTTTGATGGAAAGTTTGAGAGCTTAAGCAAGAGTGTGTTCAGGCTGGTTTGAGTTTGTAATCCATTCTTAGTGTGTGAAAAGTGTTGCATGTGTCTCAATCTTCCTTTCTATGCTTGGAAACCAGCAAGTTAGAAGTGTTTTAGGGTCCTAGATCTTCTGATATCTCCTTATCCATCATTTGTTGAGAGAAAAGTGAGTTCTAGGTGCATTAGGACAAAACCTAAAAGTTGAAGAATCATTATATTCATGGCTTCCAATGGTGGGATCATGTTAGAACCTAATGATAGGTTGAGTTCATCAAACTACTCTACTTGGAAAGTGAGGATGGAGTCCTTACTTGAGTTGAATGAACTCATGGACATAGTTGCAGGAACTAAAGAAAGACCACCCACAGTACAAGAGCAACAAAGGTTTGATAAGAAGGCTAAAAGGGCTCTTCATATCATTAAAATGAATGTTACCAATGAACTTCTCAAGGAAGTTGGCAAGTGTCAAAGTGCAAGTGAGGCATGGAATGCCTTGAAGAAGCTCTTTGAATCAAAGTCCACATCTAGGGTATTGACCCTAAGGAAGCAAATATTTTCTAGTAGACAAAGAAAGGGAGGAAATGCTCATGCATTTGTCTTGAGGGTTAAGTCCTTAAGTGATGATCTAGCATGCATTGATGAAAGCATAAAAGATGGTGAAATAGTCCAGGTTATGTTGAATGGTTTGCTAGATGGACATGCTAACCTTGTGCAAAGTTTTGTCATTCAAAGAGTCTTGCCAAGTGTGGTTGACTTGCAAGAAATCTTATTGGCTGAAGAACATAGGTTGCAATCAAAGATTGATGGTGCATCCTTGCAAGGTGGAGGTGAAGAGACTTTCTTCACAAAAGGCAAATCCAAAGGCAAAGGTAAAAGCAAAGGGAAATGGTCCAAAGGGGGTGATCACTCTTCCTCCTCCTCTTCTACTTCTTTTAGAAAGAAAGATAAGTCAAAGTTCAAGTGCTTTTATTGTGGGATAAAAGGTCATTTTGCTAATGAATGTCATAAGAAAAAAAGAGAGCAAGGTGAGAGGCAAGGAAATCTAGCAATAGATGAAGAAGAGCATAGCATTTGTGAAACTCTTGTTCTGACTTCAAGTTTGCTTGCACATATAGATGGGAATGATCCTTGGTGGATTGATAGTGGAGCCTCATCTCACATGACAAGACATAAGGAATTCTTTTCATTCTTATTGTCTTATGAGGGAGAGAGCAACATCATCTATATTGCAAATAATGGTCAATGTGACATCAAAGGCATAGGCACAATTCCTATTTCTCTTTCAACAAATAGGAAAGCTAATCTTGAAAATGTATTGTACATTCTTCAATCACTAAGAACTTGCTTAGTGTTAGTCAAATGATTGACAAGGGGCTTGATGTTGAGTTCATTGGAGATGCTTGTTTGATAAACTATCTTCCAAGAGATACAAGCTTTCATGTGGAGAATTTTTTTGCCTATTAGGGTTGATCTTGTTTTATACAAGTGTTTCCATCAAAGAAGAGTTTGTCGTTGGCTTTAAATAATTTAAAATTCCAAAGGATTCCCTCCAAAGATTTGATATCAATTGTCATCCAAATATTAGAGAAAGTTTCATAATGGCATACGATTTTATTTATGAGTCATAAAAGGCAAAGAAGCAGTTTTAGATTTATTAAAAGAGAAATGTCTATTTAGGTGGTCTTTCGGAATAGGGGGTGAAAAAATCAACAAAAGTTATATTTGCAATCAAGAGCAGGAAGGGAAGGTTGGAAACATTGGAGATTGTAACATCAAGGTCATTATAGTCAAAGCTGTTTGGGTTTGGTAACCTTTGAATTTGCATCTATTCATTAGGCCATGGGCTTTATGCCTATCAATCTTTTGTAAGCTTTCTTGGCATTGAATATCCAAGTTTAGGTCTTAGGGTTCATGGGGCGTCTAACAAATTATCCCTCAACAATATGTTATGTTGAGTGACAAAAGAATCTCTTGGAAAATTTATCTTAGAAAGAAATAATATTTCATAATGTGCACATTGTTTCATTGCTCTAGAAATATGAAAATAAAGACATTGTGAGAATAATCAAGGATTGCTATAATAAGACTGATGAATTTTCAAAAATCAACTTCTAAACACATGTCCTACTTGAGTGTATGAGGAAAGAGGTAGCAAGAAAGGGCTAGTATTAGATGGAGTGATATTATCAATCCAAAATTTCATGGGACTTCTACAGTCGAATTTTAAATAACCCAATCTTTTGCATCCAAAACAAGAATTGACATATTCATGAAGTCTTTTTGTTTATGGTTGTGACTTGTGATTTTGATATTGAGGAATGAATATAGAGGCTTTGAATGTGAGAGGAAATTTGGCAATCTTTGATTGATGTCATGACATGCTTATGACTAAATGATATCAATTTCCAAAGAGAGCACAAAGGAAGTACAGTCTATAATTGGTCATTTTCTATGGGTACTTAACATTAATAAAGAGCATGTAATATGAATATAGATCAAGATTTTGGTCAATCACAAAGGTTTGGATAAAGGTGGCTAGTTTTCTCAACAATTAGAAAAAAACTTGTAGTCCAATTTCACTGCGCCATTTCAAAAATTACAATACCTTTCTTGTGTCTCTAATGGGTTTATCACGAATTGAATAACTCGTTAATGACTACCTTCATATCATTCAAAAGACCAACATTAGCAATAATATCAAATTGTTTTTTGAAATCTACAAAGCATACCTTATTTTTGAATCGCATGCCTAGCTCTACAATTGAATATAATGTAATAAGGTGGTCAAAATTGGAATAAGTTTTTCTGATACCAAGTTGAGCAAAGATTCTTATGTTGATCTTTTTGAACCAATGAATCGATTGTTTTTCAATAATTGTGGCATGCCATTTAGCTTGGTATTACTAATCGTTATAGTTTGATAGGTGGAAATAGAATCACTATTCTCACCAACTTTTCAATGTCAAAATAACTCATTTAGTTTTGCCAAGTTTTTTTTGGGAAGCCTTCCTTTATAGCTTGATTGAACATTCATGGAAGAGAACTCTCAAACTGAAATTGGATGTTCCTCACACGTGTCTGAGCATCTGATTCCGTACAGTACCAGGTCATACTCGATCAATGCCCTATTGATCGCTTTTGATCCAAAATTGAACAAGATAGCTAGAAAAATAGATCTTGACAATTTCTAGCTCAATATTGGTAGAACATTATCACACTAATGGAATGAAAATGCATGGTAACCTTAGGTAGTCTTTGATACCATGTGAATTTCACATGTGTGGAGTGTCCACCACATGTGATTGTGATCTCCTAAGATTTGTGGATGCACAATGATCAAGATTAGATTGAGATTCAAGATCATCTTACTCTCAATTGCAAAAACAAACACTACATGCATTAACTCACTTTCAAACTACATACACACGTGTGGGAAGTACTTCAAAATACTAAGTAAAATTAAGCTCCTCTCCTCGAGTAGAGAGAGAATGCTACCAATAGCTCTCGAGTAGAGAGAGAAAACTAGAAAAGCACTTGGACTCAAAATCCACTAGATCTCCAAATTGCATTAACCAAAGTGAGAAGTACAATGATACTATAGATCCATGAGCTAACACAATGCTCAAACATGATTGGACTACACTTTTGCCACCTCTTAATCCGATTGGACCATTGATCCATTCATCTCTTAATTCTAGTGGACCATGCATGGTTCCACCTCTAAATCCTATTGGACCTCTTGAACTTCATCAAACAAAAGCATTGCACTTGTCTACTATCCATTTAGCTCAAGTTTTGCCTCCTACACTACTTTGTCTCAATAGTGGCATTACATGTGGAATTGGACAATTTGCCATCTATGCCAAATTTGACCCTATCAATATCCTACACCAAGATGCTTGATACAAAAAAGTATAAGACCCCTATAACTAACATAGATAACCTTTTTTTCATTTCAAGAACCATACATGGACTGTCAACAGAAAGAAAGATAATCAACCACAAATGGATCTTTAAGATCAAATACAAAGCATATGGCAGTATCGACTCATGGCAAGGGGATTCTCACTTAGTCCGATGGTCAAGCATTCTTCTATTTGATTGCTACTATCATATGATGTTGCAACTAATCTTGAGGTACACCAAATGGATGTACAAACAACATCCCTCAATGGAGTTATCGAGGAGGACATCTATATGATCCAGCTAGAAGACTAGGTATGCAAACTCCATAAAGCTTTGTACGGTCTGAAACAATCATCTAGGGCATGGTTCCATCGAATCAACACAGATCGATCGTGGATGTGAACCTAGCTCTGCAGATTGTAATGTTTATTTCAAAGCTGACAAACAGTTCTTTGTCATCATCACACTTTACGTGGATGATACTTTGTTGTTTAGCAACAATAGTGTTGAATGCTTATTTTATTATGATCGATTCATGATGACAGATAAATTTATTCGTAGATTAAATTGTTCATGTGAGTGATAGTTTGTGTCGATTGCAATGCTCTAAATATGCACTATTACGATTCCACAATCAAAACTATAAATCAATATAACTTCGTGCATGGCTACGGAATCGACGGTGTCGATCCAGTGACTTTGAAGTTGTGATCAAGTAGGGCGGTCTTCGAACTATCGAAGTCGGCTTGAATCTGATAGACACAGTTTCATGCACCAAGGATACTCGCCTGTTGCGACGTGTATCTCGAACATTCACCACCTCATTTGTAAACTACAAAAGTCTAATTGGAATATTAACAACTAATCAATGTCAATAAACAATCTGTTAGATATGTCATAAGATCAAAAAAAAATTCCCTTCAAGTAATATACTTCAGTCATATGAAATGGAATGCCAACTATTTTGGGCATGCCTTTGTTAAACATGTCATGGTAAAAAATCATAAATTTCTTGATACTTGCTTATGTATCTTCCCTTAACAGTTTCAACATCTTGGCATACGCTTCTCTGCTAATATTGACAAAATCACATGCATCTTGAACTATTGTATTATTAAGTATTTTATCAAATTGATATGGTCTCATCAAACGTAGTCTTTGTTCTATTCATTCTATTGTGGATCAACATTGATTTCATCGACTTACAAGTCAGAATAGATCCTAATTATGTCCTAATATAAGAGTCATTATCAAATATTATTGCCTAACCAATGCAAATATGCACAATAGGTATTAGTGGCACACAAAAATGAGAAAAACTTGTTGAAACACTTTCATGATTACAACACAAAGGCTAAAGTCTCCTTCAATCAAGTGGAAATAAAAAACTAATACCACCAGTTAATGTAGTTATATCAAAACTTGTCAAACAACATTAAAGAAAATCGTATAACATGCACTTGATTGTTTGGATCCTTCTTTGGTGACCTCCTTTCAAGAAAAGATCATAGATATCCCTTATTGCTAGTCACCTTGGTTTATTACTTTTTGCCTTCTTATTCAATAGGTGCATCCCTTGCACTAAAGATAGATATGAGATATGCATGGATTGAAATGCAAAATTCATTTCATAATTGCTATTTATAAGCTAGTCTTAAAGAAGTTTGCAATGTTTCATCGTGTTTTTTGAGGAATTTCTCCTAACATTTTTTGAAGGTAATGTTTGTCATGATAGTCCTTGATATTTGCTTTGATTTTTCTTATAAGAAATGTATTCTTTGCATTGAATATGCAATACGATAGGTCTTTCATTTCTCGCAATAACCCAAAAGACCTTTTCCATGCACACGTAAATGATTAATTGAGTTATTAAACGAACATTAGAATATTACGATGAATGTGGATCAATAGGATGCAATGTTCCTTCTAACCATAATTCTAAATCCTTTATTTTTTTCTTACATGTAATGATTTATATTAGAAGCTAATAAGTTGACTTCTTTTAAAGTCCTTATCCTAAATGAACCATACTTTGTAGCAAGATGTGTATGAAGATGATAAAACTTGGGCATAAGTTAGAATAGTAAAGAACAACAAATTGACAATAAGTATTTTGATTATCAAATTTACAAATATAGACTGTGAATTGTGAGTAGTTAATTGCACAAATTATGACCGTTCTCATGAATTTAATCATTAAATCATGAATTGTGAAATTTATGGTTACTTCGATCAAATTGTGCCTAGTAAATTGTGAAATTCAATGAATATTTTTGTGAAATCAAGAATGTGCATGGTATCCTACATCACGAGATTTACTTTCACAAACGTTGATTTTGAAATTATTGATGTTAATGCTAAAACTGTGAATGCTTATTAGTAAAATTTGTCACTACTTTTCTAAAAATTGAGTGCAACATCCTGAGTTTTTACTATTACAAAAATCATGCATAAATTTGTGAATATTGATTGTGAGATGGTAAATTCTCAAATCCAAAAACTGTAACTATGTCCGTCAATAGTTAAAATGGTGGCTATTGTTTCAAGGAATGACTACCATTATTCAAATCATAAACCAATAAATATTGATAGCCAATGTTGAATTCTAAAATAAACCAAAATTTGAACCAAGACAAAAAATTTAATCATTCTACAACATTTCCAGGACAATTGTTTATAAACAATCACTTATTAATATTCATCCAATCCTACTCGATGATAATTTTTCATTTCAAAAATCTATAAAATCTCAAAACATCACAATCATGGCAAGGCCTTTGTGGTACAACACAGCATTCTTGTTTTAACTACGAGTCAATGTTATATGATGTCAACAAGTTCTCTATGCATGTATAGTGCAGATTTTTCACCTTCCCCAGAATCAGTTTTGCTTTTGGTTCAATGGCATGTTTGCATCTAAAAATTAACTACTTTGAAGTATGGGCTCCCAAATACCTCCAAGCATGATGCCTTCTTGAATTGCTTTGCAATGCATGCCATACTTTTTGGTTGCTTTTCACTAGTTTGAAAGTTTGGGGTCTAAATACTTCCATGATGATACCTTTTTGCATCGCTATTCCATGCATGCCCTTTACTTTTCACATGTAAAGTCAATTTGTGAGTTCCCCATGACAACACCTTGATCTAACTTCCTTATGGTTGTGCCGTTTTTCTGTAGTGTTTTACCTTGTATAACCTTCTTTTGCACTTTTCTAGGGCCTCCAGACACCTGCTATTGTCTTTCAGAATCTTTAAGAGTTTTCTGACTGTACTCAGGATGATGCCTTAAGTTGTGAAAGGACAAAACCCCTACACAAAGGGTTCATACAAAATTGGAATAGGGTTTGTTGGAAAAGGATTTTATTAACTTTGCACACCTATTCTTCTTAGTAAAGCAGAATGTGTTCAAAAACTTGATCTTTTAAAGCACTAGAAAGTGTGAAAGAAAGTTTCAAGAGTAGTGTCCATCATAATCAAGAGTAAGCTGAGAGTAGAAAAGATAATTTGATATTTTTGTTAAAATTAGAATTCACTCGTATAACATTAGCTCACTCATTTTGATTTCAACTTTGATGGCAGCCAAAGGTATCAATCTTGCAACAATCCAGAGTCTAACTTATCCATTCCACAGAATCCACTTAAACAAGGGGTGAGTGAGCAAGCCCGGTCATGCACATTTGTAAAATACAGAGAGGGAGCTCCGGGGGGGGTAGGGAGAAATACATATAGCCACGTGCACACAATAAAAAGCAGAATAAAAGACCAGCATCAAATTTCGGATACACAACCATCCACAAGCTGATAACGGTAGCAATTACTATCAATCTACAGAATAAATAAAAAAATACCTATACGATTTCTTCAATTATTTTTAAGGATCAGAAAACTCAAATCAGGTAGTCATAATGAGAGACTACTTGGAGCCTGCAAATGTAATGTGCTGCACAAGTGATCTCTGGCAACCCCAAAACATAATACTATACAGGGGGTGCCATGCCAGTGTAATCCATGATTCTATAGTCTATAGTGGTGTCAGGTCCTGCAAATCTTTCTCAGGCACAAACCCAAGAGGAATTTTATCGGGATCCATTTTACGAAAAGTGATAGAAATCCTGCATAACAAAAAAAAGTCCTACATGAGCATTCAATCTTTCACACAACCCTCTTAGAGCTTCACTAGAAACAAGCTACCACGCTTGTAAAAACATGTCACAAATCATGTGCTGGAAGAAGAAGCTCCGAAAACAAATTATTGCAGTGAGAGCTACACTGAAATCACTTTTTCTTACCTTTTTGTTGGGACGGCAGGTACTGCATGCTTGGCGACATCTGCTCCCTTACCTTTCAAAACCAAAACGGACCTGCAATAATAAAGCACCAACCGCAAACTTAGACTTCTGCTTAGAAAGCCAGGTAATAATCAAAACAGAATGGTTGGGGACTTGGAACTTCTCTTTTTCCAATCAAACAGGTGGTGGAAGGTTGAACCTGGCATAAATATTTAAGTACTTGGGCACACAATGATGCTTACACAACTAGAAACGGTTACCATAACTAGAAATTCCAAACATATATCATCGGGAAGAAACATACCCGACTGGTAGTGGCACTGTGAGCGATCCTTCAAACTCACCAGGTCCAATAATTTTTAAATTGGACCCAAATACAATATTGCACTCACTTAGCAGTGAAAGTGTACAGAAGGGTCTGACAAAATCATGATGATCTATGTGGGGTGGAATGCAGTCCCCCTCATCATATATGTTGATGATGCAGCTGTCTGGCACACATGAAGGTGGTAACACATGCCAACGTACAAGGCGCTTTATTGTTGCCTTCAGTAATTTCGGAAGAGGATCTACAGTCTCATCACGAACAATGCCAGGTGGATTTCCTGCTTTGTCCTGTCAGTTGAAACAAGGGGGAATAAGCAATACAATGAGGCAAGCTTCAATATACTATACTCGAAGTGAGAACTGACACAGGAATTCATGTTAAGCTTACCACTGCATAATTATAGCAACACCCAAACTGAATGGTGACTCGACCTTTGCCACGCATCCACTTTCTTGGCTCTGAATAAGTGCGATCTGCACAGATACCATAAAATTAAGTAACTGTATCGTGTCAAAAAACAATTAGGCTGATGGAAAAATCAAAGAGAAAAAAGGGCAGAAAGAGGAAATCAACCATGACAAGAACTTGCACAGAATCATAAAAAAAATAAAGGGGTAACAGATCTCATACCCATTAGTTCGTTATTGCGACCTCTATTTTGTAATTCAAGAGCAAATGCAACAAGCCGCTCCTGCTCTGGCACATTCAAGATCCCTGTATGTAACTCCAGACCTTCAGCTACATTGACAAGCCTGCCCTTAATGCGCTCAAGGCACACAAAGTCTTTCTTAGCCACAACTTCCTGAAAGCGCATCCACTCCCTTTGCTCCACGGCTTTATTCTCCTCTTTCATATTCCTTGACCCATTACTCTTTTCTTCCTCGAATTCTGTCAGGGATGCGCTACCAGAAGATCTGGGAGCAGCAACAGAATTGTTAGATTGAGATTTCCGAACAGTAACTGATGATGTGGAGTTTTTGCTGTTAGAATCGGGAGTCACAGCAGCAGCAGATAGCGTTGAGTTGCTCAAATTTGTCACAGCATTCTTATAAGGAGTCACTGTCTCCTGAATGCCACGTAGTTGCTGATTGTTCCTACTAGCATGAGACCAAGCCGCTGGCTTCACATGATTAGAAGGCTCCCCATTCTGCTCCTTCCCATTCTCCTCATAGTGCAGCCGCTCCTGGATGTTATGTAGTTGATGGCCGTTCCTACTAAGAGCGGGCCAAGGTGCTGGCTTCACATGATAAGAGGGTTCCTTAATCTGCTCCTTTCCATTTTCATTGTAGTCCAGCAGCTTACGAGTATTTCCCCATGAATTTGCTTCACTATCTTTTCCTGAACTCTTGCCATTCGCAAAGGCTGAGCTATAACTTCCCCCATTACTGGCACTCTGATCATAAGAGCCTTCATCTCCTGATCTTGTATAGGGTTCCTTCCTGTTGTCAGAAGGATAGCGTGTATTTCCTGATGAGATGGCTGGCCCCCTGCCCCGATTTGAAGCACGGAAGCCTTCTTCATAGCTAGCACTACGAGACGAAGGTAAATTGCTTGCTGAACGAGCAGAATGATCACTTGTTTCACCTGATGTCATAATTTCTCAAGATTAGTGAAAACGCAAGGACAATAAAAAAACATTTGCATGCATACACAACAAGAAAAGTACATACTTGCAATTGTTTATCTTCCTTCAATTAGCAGTGGAACACCATGTCAGGGTTTACGATCAATTGATACACAAACAGAAATTCCTACGGGAATATAGAAGATAGCTTTAATTGCACAAGCTTTTACAAAACCTAGAAAAGCAAGTGAGAATCTCGTTGCAAACCAGAACGAGAGCAAATACCTTCAGCAAATCCAGTTAAGCGGCTCTCCAATACGTTTTGGCAGTTGTCGCACAGGTCATGAAACAACGTGGGGAAAGCCCTCAAAACGGTTGTCAACGCTCTCTGCAACGAAGGATCCCCTGAATATCCTTGCATGTCAGGGCCTGGTGCCCTATGTCGCTGGCCATCCCAAGCACGGCCGTCCCTAGGTCTGGCCTTCATGGATCTAGCAGCATAATCATCCGAATGAGGAGTTTCCGCCATCATCCGATCGCTGCTACCTACGCCCTAACAGCAAAGCCGGATCGGCTATAGCGCTCTGAATGCTCTGTTTCCGGATCACAGATGCGAACGGCGATCAAAGGCGAAAGAAGGCGCAACAGCAGCAACCAGCCTGGATCAAAGCTTCCTAAAATTCACAAATACAAACTGCTAACAGAGCGCAGAGAAGGCATGCAGCAGGATCGCATACCCTAGCTTTGCCATAGCCACAGCGCATCAAAGAAGAAGAAGAAGACAGTCCTTTCCTGATCGCCAACACCAAAAAACAAAAGAAAGAGAAATTGAGAAGCTTTGACTCGCAACCTTCATTTTATACTCTCCACAAACTCTCTCTCTTACAAAAGCCTAAAAAGCTATTATTATGCACAAAGCCCATATGGACAAATGCCTAGTCCCTTCACTCTACACCTAAAACCCTAGGGACCTTGCCTTTGCCTTTGCCTTTAACATGGCGTTATGGTCGTAGAAGCCTAAACAATCTCAGTATTTGGTGGGAGCTAACGTTTACGTCATCGGCTACAGTGCTTGGCCAAGGCCCTAAGAACCTCGCCCCGAGACTTTATCTTGTACAAAATAGAGGGATCCGCATATACTCATCTCTGACCGAGGAAGGGGCCAGTGCACCATGCTGGTCCCCAACTGTGAAAGCGTATCCATGGCAATGAACACATTATGGGGGTCATGAGGAACTGTCCATGGCAATGAATAAGTCCTATGAAACTATCATGTGCGCTCGTTCGATGAGGCTGGGGTTCATGCATGCACCCTCAATCGCAACAAAATATCAATCCAAAATTTCGTAAGTCGCTAGGATTCATTGATCTTTGAGGCTATTTTCACACACGATTGTAGTCATTCGGCTCTATAGAATGGGGCAAAAGTGCCCAACTAGCCACACAATTTTAGCCTGAATCAACTTTGATGAGGTAACTTAAAAATTATACATGTATGTAATTGTTTCATTGTCGTTGTTCATGTGATTTGCAAATAGAAAATATAGAGTTTACTTGTTTAAGGAAGACAAATGAAAAGAACGCAAGGAGGTTGGAATCCAAAAATATAACTATTGCAAAAGATTTCCTAGTTGCTTACCCAAATTTGTAGTTATCGCATTGATGGCATTGCAAGCCATGTCTTTCCATTCGTTAAAATTTATATTGTATCTGACATACAATGTACGTATAGTGTAATAATTTTTATTCATGTGGGCTTCGAAATAACGAATGGCCGGTGGATTTGTTTTGATTGACAATGGTATCTCGACTTGGAAAAGCTTCTAAAAATGCCTCAAGGATCTTGAAATAATAGCTTTTGTAAACAGTCGTGTGTTTTTGAAATGATTCATGAGGAGATTGCAAATTTCCTAAAAAAAATTGAAACGAACTGTATTTTATCACATATGTGTAATATATCTTACAAGGAAGAAAATATTGAAAATGTATTACCTTCTATCAGACCTACATGATGTCGATCATGAATTCTTCTTTTCTCGTTTACATCTCTCAAGAATCCATGGGTGTATGTAATCAGTTCGATCCCACATAAATTCAATAGAAACATTTGTTTTGTAGATAAGAACACGTGGAGATCTATTGCTGCAATCTCGATCAATGTGTAGGTGACATCTAAGGAGCTTAGCTCCGTAAATGGCATTGCCAAGTTTTATATGTTGTATATAATGACCACTAGCTGCTTAATATGTATGCAAAAAAAAAAAATAGTACGACCAACTCATGTTAGTAATTCGTTGTAAATTCATGTGTGATTTGCATAAAAGTAGAATGGTGGGATGATAAGGAGCAACATTCCTATCCACATGCCAAGGAAGAAAAAACTTCCATTGTTGATTTTCGCTATCTAATTATGTGCCCAATAAATTAACTGCAAAAGGAAACTGTACTTAGATTTCTCTTTTGAATTTTTCATATGTATAACACATGATTTTCGACAATAATGGATTTGTTTTCGTATTACTAATTCAAACAATTCTTTTTCATATATATTCGTCGGAAGTTAGAATTTCTCATTTTCAATATTGTAAAGCGTTGGAACATATGCAACGATCTCATTACTTATTCTACATGTATCTTGTTCTTCAATCCACAACATAATGTGGGCGTGGACAAAACCTCAATCCTGGAATTCATATCAAATCATATAATGTCCAATTTTTCCTAGAATTGAATGAGAAGATAGTAGAAATTCTTTCATCAACCATTCTATTTTATTGACAAATAAACAACAACATTCTATTATACAATTTCTCCAATCAAATGTGTTGTTCATTTTTGGACAATTATCTCAATTTCTTTTATTTTGAACCCTCTTAATTCGGTTGTTTCGTCTGTGGTCAATGTCAGAATTAAATTAGGTAGACCCCACCGTCGACCATTGACATCAAATCTTTCAAATTGTTTCGATACCACGATGGACTTCCAACGACTTATTTTAGAATTGTAAATTTTAGAATATTTTTAAAAATTTCTTGTTCGGATGATTGTGGATGCTTGGATACGTAATCAATGATATCCTTTTGTAGTATAACAGATGTCATTGTATTTGATATTATAGTAGCCTGGCAAATTTGGTACATAATAATTAAGTATAGGTGGTATAACGTGAAACAAAATTGATTCAATTAATATGATAATCACATACGAACATTTTCAATCCTTTTGTATGTGAATTCCAATTACTTATACATACCAAAAAAAAATAAGCATACATAATTTGTACAAATTGCAACTTCACGTGTTCATTATAATGGATTTCACATTAAGCAACAAATTATAAGTGGTATGTACCTTTTTCGCAATGCTAACAATAAAATAATAGCGAGGTTCACTTCTAATACTACCCAAATTTTGCACAACAAACCTTCCAAATTCCTATCTTTTCCGATATAATTTGATCAGTATCTATGAAAAATGCCATATAAAACATTTGATTTTATCTATAAATGCACTTCTATCAAAAAATCGAAATATCTATTAGTAGATCAAGCTAATAACTAATGGTTTTTTATGAGAGAAAATGAAGTCAATTTCAAACTAATTGATTAGATTACCTCCACATTTTCATATACTCTATGTTCAGTTGGTCTCTTCGAATATTATAATCTTAGATTCTGGAAATGATGTGTAGAGCTTTAGTACAAATTTTTTCTTGCAGTGTTTCTCACGAGATTAAAGCAACTATAATATATGTCAACCTTTCGGTCAATTTCTTTCTTTCATTTACCCTTCAAAAATCTTAAAACCCACAATTCAGAAAAGAAATATGTGAAATTAGAAACCATGACATGCCAAACGATTCTTGGTTCACTACATCCATATTGAAAACATCTTTCAAGTCCTTATTGATACGCTATCTCACTTTTGTTATAGTAAAATTCCAACTACAATCCTCGAAGCAGCGATCAGGTTAGCCGTCATTATCCAAGAATGGAATCGACATCATTTCAAAAAAACCACCATTTACACTTCGCAGTTAGCTCACATTGCCTCACAAGGTGTTCCAATAGAACTCACTCATCCTAAATCTTGAGAGTCAAGACTAAAGTGCACCATTGGAAGACGCTTAAAGCAACTTTAGATTATCCTCTGTGAAAAATTCAAATCCAAAACATGCTTAATGGATCAATAGGATCTAGAGGCAAATTTGGTTGCATATCTAGTTCATCAACAATGTAGAAAATCATGCACCTAACATGCTAGAACATGGAAATGCATACAAATCTGAATAAAATCACCAAGAACCCATATAGTACTATCCATGTCCGTACAAAAGCAGTAGTGCATTGTCCTTCAAACTTGTCAACTCAAGAACAACCAGAAAATTAGCATTCTATACATTAGAAATCAAGATATCATGAGGAGAAGAGCTAGAAGAAGACAATAGCATAGAAGATGATTGTTCTCCAAGTAAAGAGAGAAATCTTAAATACATAATTCTCGCTGGACTTGCTATTTATAGTAGAGAATATGACATTTTTCCACTTGCCAAGAATGACCCTAAATGGTAGTTTCTAGAAACTTCTCCAAAAAACTAGCTTTTCATTACTAGACGCAATGTATCTCAATAAAAATGGGTCTAAATCTAACCTTACAAACTTTTCTACTTGCTAAAAATAGTAAGTACACTATTCTTAGGCCTTATTGACATAAAATAAAATATCTCTAAGTTGGAAATTCACTTTGGCCTCAAAATTGCCAAATTAGATCAACATAACTAGTTGACATTTTTCACACTCCCTCTTCAACTAGTTTTACCACACAACTTTGATGATCCATGTTAAAAATGAGCTCCATTCTAAGAACATACCTTCTCTCTATGATTTTATAATAACTTCCATAATTGATATAGATATTAGTGTCCATATTGGATGCTTCATTATTTCTTACAGCAATTTTACATATCAAGATGAAAAACCAACATGAAGAAGTAATTAGAGTGTAAAGATTATGATTATTACATGCTTCCACCTTTGATATCCCTAGAAAATAATAGAAACCAAGCAATAAATGTGAGTGATCAACAAATTATTGCATTTCTCCTCCAAGTTCCACTCCATGCGAAGTGTTTGTGTCCCAAACTTCCAAAAATGAGTCTCCCTTGCCACCTTGCCACAAAGAACCATCAACCCTTGGAAATTCATGAGTAAAAGATCAATGTAACAATGATGCTAATCTAGCTCCACATGACTCCATATAACTACTAGGTAGCACTAGTTCATCTTCAAGATCTACTTGACACAAGAAAATGACCATAGATTCACCAAAAGTTGACAATCTCCAAACATTAACACCACATAACTCAAACATGAAGTTACAGAAGTAAAATGTTTTTGAACAGCACTTCCTTGCTGCTCCTTTGACCTACTCCTTTGACCTTACTTGACTCTTCAATAACCTTCAAAAATAGATCCAAAGTACCATGTCCATTTGATTTTCCTTTGATGCTCTTGACTAGCTCCAGATTGCCACTTTCCCTTTCGTGTCGATGAAGCTCATCAAGATAAACCTCTTGATCTTCCACTTGAACATCAAAACCATTGAAGAAGACATCTTTTGTAGAACCACTAATTGAATCCAATCCATGAAGAAAACCATACACTTGCATACCATCATCTACACAAGAAGATGTACCAAGACATGTGAGTAAAGCAAAGTTTGTACCTTCAACTTACTTACCCTTCTCATCATATGTAAGCCTAGATGGCTTTTGCCTTTGCCTTGAGGATCTTCTTAGAACTTGAATTGGAGAGGCGTGTCCACCATCACCATCCAAAGAACCATCTTCATCTCCACCATTAGATTCATCAACACCAACAACATCAAGCTTATCCACATTCTCCTCTTCAAAGATGACATCCTTAGAAATGTGAACTTTCTTTGACTTAGGAATGTAAACCCTGTAAGATTTTCTCACTTCACTATAGCCAACAAATATTCCCAAGTTTAAAATATGAGTTGTCATAGCAAGTACTACCAAAGATCTTGATATGCTCCAACCTGGGCTTCTTACTAAAAAGAAGCTCAAACGAGCTCTTACCATCCAAGTCTTCATTTGAGTACCTATTGAAAACAAAGTTAGCACACATCCAAGCTTCACCCCAAAAAGACTAACAAAGATTTGTATTCACCCTCATGGTTTTAGCTCTTTCACAAAGATTTATCTTCCTCTCTTCCACACCATGTGGAACCTTTGAGTTCGAAAGCTCCCTCTTAATCCCATGTGCCACACAACCTCTTTGAACTTTGTTGATAGGTCTCACTTTCCAACTTTAAGCACTTGATCTTCATGTTGAATTGACTCTCCACAACATTCTTGAACTTGAGAAAAACATCAAGTATGAAGTCCTTATTCTTTAGAAGATAAGTCCAACAATATCTACTAAAGTCATCAATGCAAGTCACAAACATTTTTGCTCCTCCATTTCTCAAAGCACTAGTACAATGCACATCCAAATATACTAAATGAAAAGGCATCTTAGATTTTGAGCTAGATCTAGAATAAGACAACCTATGTGACTTTGACATTGAACAAAGATCACCAACTTATTTCTTTTCCTTCAAACCATCATGGTAAGAAACAACATATCCATCAAGTTTGTAGAGCTCACTTGTAACCAAGTCTAAAATACCTTCATGTGTTTGGATGTCTCTGCTATGCCCAAATACCGTCTGATCTGAGGAAAAAGCTAGACCCAATCAACTGCAAGAATATTTTCATTGGTTACTCAACATCACATAAAGCATCTATGATGTTGAAATAGGTCAGATATCACCATGATATTGTCTTCCTTGAAGACAAGTTCTATGAATTTAAGAAAAAATAGCAAATGCAGGAGTTTGTCCCAACAACTCCATTCACCATCGATAGGCCTGGACCTACGATTGTTCAACCACAACATGAAGACATCTCTGTCATACACCTAGGAGATTTATCTACTCAAGAACCTGCAATTCAAAAATCTACTTGACAACGACAACAACCTGATCGAATCATCCCTCAGACGTTTATCAGTCATGATGAATCAGCCTCTATTGCAGAAGCATTGTCAATGTCAAATGCAAACAAATGGAAAGATGTCATAGAAGCTGAGCATAATTCATTAATGAAGAACAAGACCTGGAGTCTTGTTGATCCCCCTACAAGTACAAAACTGATTGACACTAAATGGATCTTCAAACTGAAACTCAATCCAGATGGATCTATATCCAAATGGAAAGCTCGACTGGTGGTTAAAGGATATGAGCAAGTATACTGATAGGTTACACTAACACTTTCAGCCCAATGGTAAAGCATCAATCTATTTGAACCTTGTTGGCTATAACTGCTGTAGAGGATATGGACATTCATCAGATGGACGTCCAGACGACATTCCTTAATGTATACATTCAAGAAGATATTTATATCTATCAATAAGAAGGTTATGTCCTTCAAGGCCAAGAGCATATGGTATGCAGATTGCAGAAGGCTCTCTATGGGCTCAAGCAAGCTCCTAGGGCCTGATTTGAAAGAATTAATCACTTCTTGTTGAAGCACCAATTTACTTCTTGTTCAGTAGATTCAAATGTGTATCTCAAGCATAAAGATGCAAGCTATGTCATAATAGAACTATATGTCGATGATTCTTTAATCATCAACAATTCTAATCAATTATTTCTCGAAATAAGATCTTTACTTTCACAAGAATTTGAAATGACTGATTTAGGTCCAGTTCACTACCTACTTGGTATGGAGATCACTAGAGAATAGTGCAAGCAAAAGGATCACTATAATCCAAGAAACCTATCTAACCATTGTACTTCGCAGATATGGCATAGAGGACTGTAAACCGATAGATTCACCCATAGATCCATGATCCAAACTATCAAAAGGCATGTGCCCTAGAATTGAAGTAGAACAAAAAGAGATGTGTAGATACCCTTATCAGTCAAGAATCAGGGTCGATAATGTATTTTATGATCTGCATTCGACCTGATCTTGCATATACAATAAGCACGATGTCACAATACATGTGCAATCTAGGCTTACAACATTGGAAGGCTCTTCAAAGATTATCGAAGTACATTCAAACTACAAAGCACTATGCTAAGATTTTATGAATCACTAAGATCCAAACTAATCTCTTGATCTTTGGTTATGAATGATGTCAACACAATTAGCACCATTGGCAATGTAGAAAATCAACATCTACTTAATGAAAGAGATGCAAACTCAACAAGATTTTGATCAAACATGAACAATATGAAATAATGAAGTTGATGTTCGTACAAAAATAGTAAGGTACTATATATCACGCATGTGGATCTGAATTACAACAAATATAAGCTTTTTACACACAAAATTGCAAGATATCAACACTATAGTGCACCAATGGAAAGATGAACCCAACATAACTCATGTATAAGCATGAAATGAGATGAGAGAGAATAACAAGATTTCACATAGTCCCTCTTGACAAGTCAAGACCAAACCCTTTGAACCCTTCAATCTATAGCATAACAGGTAAAAATACAACTGTATAAAGTTTAACAGTACAGAGTACCATAAAGCAAAGCAGGTTTTAAGACACCCAGCTGTTACCTTCCACCATCCCACACAACAAAACCGCACAAGTTAGTCGCGTGAGGAAGACAGGTGTCATAGCTGAGCATCAGTTGTTATTCATGTTCGAAACAAGATTCACTACTTTATCAGCTAGGTTGCATTAAAAACAAGTACGTCCAATCTTCCCAATCATTCATTTCATAGCTTAGCAATAGGTTCTGCCCTTTTAATGAAGTCATATCAGGGCAGACACCATACTGATCAGTAAAGGAGCAAAAAGAACGTATCAATTTCACATATACATTCTTCATGTAAGCAGCTATCTTTCATTACACAGATGGACAGAGACTGGGCGATGGTCACAGCGCTAGGTACTAGAGCACCACCATGCTATACTAGCCCCCACAAGCCTCCCGTATCAGTTTTACGGGAGTCCAAGCGCTAAACAACTTGGGCAAATCCATGCCATTCCAGTGTACCATGGTCAAGCTCTATATAATTACTTGACTTTACTTATATTAACTGGACACTGGATGTAGAGAAAAAAAAAATTAAACTCATGTCTATGTTATCTACTGCGCATGCAGTATCAGCTTATACTTTTTTATTACTTAAAAATGCATTACGCGCAAGGTTTGTAAATCATCATAAATACGTAACTAAAATCATGGTACCAAGTTAGGTCACCCACCGTATTGGTGATATTCTGGAAAGCATCATACCTGAATGAGAGTTGAAGTCATCTCTTGTGAACTATCCATCTTCAGCTGCTTAAAGGAATCACTCACGTGCTAAGGCATTCACACCGAAAGTATGTTGTGTTGCTCCAGAATCGAGGAACCACTCCTCCGATTGTTCTTAATGGCTCGTTTGAGCTCACCAAAAACATTCTTGAACCAGTTATATGGTTCGAGAGGGGCCTTGTCTATCTTGACATATGATCAACTATCCTATGTAAGATCTGTGAAGTAATGCGGTCTTTTCTGAGGAGGTTGCCAACCATCAGGAAATTGTTGAGGAGCTGAGCAGTAGCGTGTATGGCAAGCTCAATAATGGCATCTAGGAGGTAGTCATCATTGGTCCAATGCAAATCATTTGTAAGGTCAATGTAAGGCTTAATAGCATGTTTGGCCTGCTTATGGTTTGGTGAGGCTTGGGTACCAGATGCTATGCCTATGGCAGCAAGGGCGGCCTCAGTCACGCGCACCTTGTGTGTGGCTCCCTGGAAAGTGATGTAAAACTTGGATTTCTCCTCCTTCCACATACTGAAGGCAAGAGTGATAAAATCTATATTGATTCTCTCTGAGAAGGCTCTCTCATGAATACCCATTGCAGTAAGCAGAGGCTCCGCAAGGGTCATCCACTGAGTGACCATGCTTGTGCTAGGAAGTATCATGATATATGTTGCAGATGGGACATCACAATGGATAGTAAAATGAGACGACTGGGATGTATCTGTGGAAAACATGATAATCAGAAATGAAAAGTAAGACGCACAAGTGTATAACAGAAAACAGTTTAGAAAGTTTGGAAGGCTTTGGTCATTGGAAAAATTGGCAAGAGCTTCGCTAGCACAAGTGAGGAATGAATCGAATTCAGCCAACTTATAGGTGAATTTGGAAGGTCCATTACACTGAATACTAGTTTGGCTGATCAATTTCGAACAAAAATTTGCAGGCATGTACAGTACTATGAAAATAGGCTATAAATATCTCGGCGAAGGTTTCTGAGGCTCTGAACCTATCTGGCAAACGTTTTCCAGGGTTAGCAAAGGATGAACCTTCGCCCAAGAGGATCCTTCGTCCAAGTGCAGTTTTTCAAGTGAAACTATAGCCAACCTAATTTTGACATTTTAAGACCATCTAGCATGTCAACGAAGGTTCTCGGCGAAGGTTCCCAAAATGGCATATTGCTGATCATTCGCCTGACTCAAAAAATGAACTTTTTCTAGAAAAGAACCTTCGCCCAACTCAATATAAATGTATCTGAACTGGATGTACAGTCTGAAAGCTTAGCGAAGGTTTCTGATACTGTATAGGCCACATATGATCGAAACAATGATTTTTATAAGTCATTTTTCATCAAAAATACTATCTTTCCTTTTTCCATGCTGATGATTTTTCTGACTTTTGCTCATCAATCTTTTCTCATTTTTTCTTTTCTTCTCTTTCTTTTTTTTTGTCTTTTCCAAACAAAACTTAACAATAAAATATTGAAAACAAAAAATTGAAAAAAAAAATAAAAATAAAAAATCAATTAGATCATGATTGCTGAACTGGCGAAGCCGACTACCAAAACTTGCGTAATCGACTGCCATTCACCAGAGTATCAAATTGTATTATTGCGCCATAGTTCAGGATTTCCTTTACTTTATACGGGGCTTCACCAATAAACTTCAATTTTTTCTTGATCAGCTTGGTTTTGTACATCAGTACAAGATCTCCTGCTTTCAGATCTTTTTTGTGCAATCGATGATCGTGTCATGCCTTTCGGCGGGCTTTCTCTGCTGCTAACGCATGAACTGCCATCAATCGTGTTTCACATAATTTGTGCAACGCTTCATGACGGAGTTGTAAAGACTTATCATCATTTAACCGTTTTTTTGTCGCTATGGGTAAAGATGGGATTAAAAATTCAATCGGCATGACAGCATCTTGACCATAAACCAATTGAAAGGGTGTTTGATTTGTACTATTTTTGTAAGCGGTTCTGAATGCCCATAACGATGCATACAGTTTATGTTCCCAATCAGACCGATTTGCTTCAACTGTCTTTGTCATAATAGTGCAGAGAGACTTATTGGAAGATTCAGTTTGGCCATTCCCTCTGGGATAGTAGGGAGTACTAAATCTGTGTATAACAAAAAAAATCTTCCAGTAAACACTTTATTGTTTGATTAACAAAGTGTGTACCCCGGTCACTAACAATCTCGATCAGACATCCAAATCTGATTATAATATTTTCATAGAGAAACTTGGCCGTAGATTTTGCATCAGCAACTTTGACAACTTTGGCTTCAACCCATGTGGTCATATAATCAATTGCTACGATAATGTATCGGGCTTGAGATCCTTGCGCGGCAGGATGAATAGAACCAACATAATCTTGTCCTCATTTGTCAAACGGTGCTTGCGATAAAACCGGATGCAAAGGTTCATAGTTCTGTCTAGTAGGCCATCGTGCTCGCTGACAAACATCACATGTTTGAATATAAGTTTTTGTGTCCTTATGAAGCGTAGGCCACCAACAACCTGATTGCAAAAGTTTGTGGACAGTAATATCTGTAGAGAAGTGTCCTCCGCCCATGCCATCATGTGATCTGGTATTTCATGCGGTAAAACACATCTACGTAGGATATTGTCTGATCCACGATGATATAATTGTCCTGCAATCAATTGATAAGGTTGAGCCTTATGAATCAATTGCCTCTTCTGTACTTTTGTCAAGGAGTCGTTCGGTTGTCCTAGCATCAAGTACTCAACAATATCTGCTGCCCACTCAGGTACTGCTTCTAAATAGAACAATACAACATTTGGTAATTCATCATCCACTTCAGTATTAGCTGGTGCAGATTCAATTTGCGAAACGTAATCGGCTAGATAATGTTGCTTCCTCTTTTGATCCACTCTTTAAAAGTCAAATTCAGTCAATAACAGTAACCATCTTGCAATATGTCCAGTATGCATGTCTTGTTTACCAAATAAAGTAACAGTTGGTGATCCGTATAAAATGCAAAGTGCATTTCCATGAGATAATGACGAAATTTCTAAGCAAAAAAAATCGTGGCTAACGTTTCACATTCTGTTGCTGAATAGTTCTTCTCTGGATCTGTAAGTTATCTGCTTGCAAATCGTATAGGATAGTCCTTCTTATAATCACCTGGCTGCGTCAAAATTGATCCAATGGCATATTTTGAGGCATCCGTGTGAACATGAAATTCAACCGTCCAATCTAGATAACGTAGTATCGGTGTTGCAGTTAATGCTTTTTCTAATTTTTCAAAGGCGTCTAACGTCTCTACTATTCAAATAGGAACAATAGTTAGTTTGTATATAGGTCGTGCTAAATCCGCAAAGAAGATAATAAAAATTCGATAGTAGTTCGCATGACCCATAAACACATAAACTCCACGAATTGTTGTTGGTGGTGGCAATTCCACAATAAGCTTGATTTTTAAATAATTTGTGGCAATGTCATGTCTCGATATCACATGCCCAAGCACAACTCCGTGGGAAACCCATATTTGGCATTTTTCTGGATTTAATAAAATTTGGTATTTGCGACATCTTTAAAATACTTTCTCCAATCAATCCAGATGGTCTGTATCTGTACTATGGACTCACAGTCATCCAAGTAAATTTTAAGGAATTTATGTAGATAATCTTTAAAAGCAAATTGCAACGAACTTGGTGCATTACAGAGACCAAACGACATTACTTTGTAAGCATAGGTGCTCCATTCTGTTGCAAAAGAGGTTTTGTGACGATCTGCAGGTGCAAGCTTAACCTGGTTGTAACCATAAATCCATCCAGGAAACTATAAGCTTCCGCTCCAGCAAGGCGATCCAAAATGCTTTCAGTAAAAGATAACGGAAAGTGATCCTTCCATGTCACTTTATTCAAAGCCTTGAGATTCACACAAATTCTCAATTTCCCATTCTTCTTAGGAGCAATGACAATCGGTGAAACCCATTCGGTATGCTCGATCTCATAAATGAAATCGACGTCAAGCACTCTCTGAACCTCTTTCTTTATCAGATCTGCAACATTAGGATTACAGCGATAGAACTTTGTAACCTTTGGAACTGCATCAGGTACTAAAGGTATGGTATGTTCAATAACTGACGTCGGAATACCCTTCAGATCTTGATAAGTCCATGCAAAACAATCTTGATACTTAGTAAGTAACATTCGGAGTGCTTGATATTGTTTAGGATTAAGTTGTGATCCAACTTGGACAATCTTTTCTGGTTCTCTTGGTTCAGCAAGATTCATTGGTTGTGTCCTATCTGGGCCATCATAAACATCTTTCGATTCTGGCACTTGGTCTTTGGGTTCATGATGTGCTTTAGATAACATAATAACCACATCATCCAATGTATAACGTTTAAAATGTTCGGGCATATTATGCTGGACAACATCTACTTGTTCTTTGTCGAAAGGACTTGTCTTGGATCTTCGCTTAGCCTTCTTAGCAGGAATTGATCGTGGAGGTGATGACTTCCGAGATGATGATGTCTTGCTAGAATTCTGACTTGTAGAATCATCCGTGACTTTCCCTTTGCCTTTATCCAATAAGGGTGGCACATTCTTTGAATCAATCTTTTGAGGAGGATTTTTCCATTTCAAAACTGTATTATAATGTTGCTTGGCTTGTTTCTTTGTCATTGACCCTATGATCCTGTCTTTCTTCAATATAACTGCTTTGGCTGGTTTTATTGTTGGTTCATCAGGAATATTATGCACTCCAAATCTGGTCGGATCCATATGATTTAGAATATCCTCATCAGTGAGTTCTGCATTGTCATCATAAGTCCAGGCATGACTCACAAGAATGAGGTCATCTTCAATCGGATCTGGTATAGGTTTTGTTGATATCCAAACTACATTTAGCACATTCAATGGAAAAGTGATCAGTGTATCCAAGGTTCGATCCAGTAATGAAATCTCACTCAAATCTGATTGATTATCTTATTCACAACAACACTCGCCGCGATTTGCGACGTGTTTTGTGATGTGAATCGCGGGTTTAATTTTTTTTATTCATCGCGGACGTCGAAAAACACGTCGCAGTCCAACAACACAACGTGCCGAACACCACAGAACCAAATTCCAGTGATGGAAACAGGTGCTGACCTGGACGTCGCATTGCAACGTCTGACGTGGACGTCGCAATGCGACGTCCTACGTGGATGTCGGATTGCGACGTCCAAAGACGTCGCAAACTCTCTGACGTGGCTGTCGCAATGTGACATGCTAAAATTCAGTCAGATTTCGACGTCTATGAATACAGAATGATCCCAAAATTTCACCGACGGATGTCCGATGCCCATCCGACGTATCCTTGGACGTCGAAATCCGACATCCCATAAAGTTGTCGAAATCTGATGTCTATTAACAGAATGATCAAAAAATATGCCCAACGTGTGTCCGACATCTATCCGACGCGTTAGGACGTCGGATTTCGACGTCCCAAGTTAAGTAAAAATAAAATATAAAATGCGTTTAAAAAACAATGCACGCATTTTTCTCGGGCTGTTCTTGAAGTTGAGTTCTTAGAGAAGTGATGTTCGTGAATTGTTTTTAAAACAATATTTTTGAGTTGCATTCAACATTTGGATCAAACAACAAAACTAAGCATGAGGTACTTTTCATTCTTAGACTACTTTTCATTTTATATTTTATTGCATTACTTCATGTGCATTATGAATGACAATACTTCATGCATTACTTCATGGCAATATTTTATTGCATTACTTCATGTTCAATATGCTTTGTGCACATCATAAATTTCATTTAGATTTTTAGATATAATATTGATTGTTGTTTTGAAATCCGACATTTCTTAGTTGACTATTACGTCAATCCACATCCCTAAATTTGACATTGCAATTTTTGAAGAAAAAAAAACATTGCACATATAAAAGCAATGGCAATATAGCACGATCATTTGCAATAATAATATTTGTCATAATATGAATTAATGTATTACAAAATTGGTGCTTTAATGTTGCACGAGTCTTTCTAGATCTAACATCAACTAGGACTTATAAACCTAATCTACTCGTCGTCATCGTGACGTCCAGTCTGCATGAACACAAGCAAACAAACTACATTAATATCTAATGCTTGATCGTATTAAATTAAATAAAATTGACGTTGAAATACACATAAGTATAAATACAAAAACTAGTACTTACATTTGGAGGATGGCCCTCGCTCTTTAGTTTGTCGACTAATGCGTCGTACGATTCCCTGAAGGCAAATTCGTACTCCTCCTTAGTTGGCAGACGTCCATAGTCTGCCAAGTATCCATGCATTCAATTGAATTTGAAATTAATTTAGGGCTACGTTGAAGCAGCTAGTCATAATGCATATTAAATAATAAAAGCATATAAAATCAAAGATAAACTATAAGAGTAGTGTAAGTTCACTTACCATGCTTGCTTGCAATCCCGCCTTTCCGCTCGAGCCCAACCTAGGATTGCCTATCCCATGCATCCTAGCGACCGCAACATCTTTCTGAATCCTATATTTATCTGGTGTTCGTTCATCCGCTTTTACACGGTTCCAATCAATTCTTGAACACTAGGAAGGCTTGGATTGCCCGTCCCTATAAGCTCGTCGTGCCATGAAAATCCAAATGATTGAAATGGTATGTTTGTTGGAAAGAGATTTTCCAACTTCCTTTTTGGATATACAAGTTCATCTTCTAGTGCATTTGGTCGAAGAAGTACCAATTGCAGGACCTGTGCACACGAGATGGATGTTCTACCTTGAGCGCTTTACGAAAGTTTTGAAGGGCTTTGTGAGACAAAAGGCAAGGCCAGAAGGTAGCATTGCAGAAAGTTGGCTTGTACATGAATCTTTGTTTTATATCACCAAAATAATCTCACAATTGCATCCTGCAAGTCCAAAAATGTGGTGTGAAAAAAAAGATGAACGTGTTAAGGGTGAAGTACCACAAGGAAATAGTGTGCAAAAAAGACTTTCACCTCAATTAAAAGAGAAAATTGACACATTCATATTATATAATTGTGGACAAATGGAAAAGTGGATTTCACTGATTCCGTGGACAGGCTTTTTGGCATGCTGACGTGGACGTCGGAATCCGACGCACGTCGGATTACATGTATTCTAGTTTTAAAAAAATGTGTGACAAGTCATATCCATGTCTGCAAGTCGGAATTCGACATGTCGGACTCCGACGTGCCTTTGAAAAATTGGTTGTTGCCCATAATTCTCAATTGCCGGACTGTAAATTTCAAAATTTTTACTGGGACGTCGGACCTTGACATGTCGGATTGTGACGGATTATGAAATTTTTTATCATACGTCGGACGCGGACGTCGAAATTTGCACGATATGTTATTGTGATTGACACATATATTCTGCTGTACAATCAATTGTTGCAAGAGCTTCATTCCAGTTGATCCGTTTGAGAATCGTAATGAACTCCCAAATTTTTCTTTGGATGGTCACAAGTATGATCCGTTGTTGATTAATCATCATCCTATTTTTGAACCACTAGTTTGATAGTCCAAGTTGCAGAATCAACTTTGACTGCACGTTCACGATTTTCAAAAGCGATTTTCCCGGTACCCCAATCATGAATTACTCGCGCAACTCGTAACCATGGATGTCCCAATAGGACTCGATAACCATTTGGTGTGTCAAGTAAGTCCATTCCTAGGAAAGTACACAAACTGTACTCTCGCAATTCTGACAGGTATATCTTCAGCCATTCCTCGCGGACGAACTATCATTTGATCAGCTAGTTTAATGGCAAAAATTGTAGACTTGACCTTTGTAAGGCCCCATTTTGCACATAGCTTTGTAGAAATCAGGTTAACTCCTGAACCACCATCTATCACGGTTGCTTCCTTAGGAGATTTTCTATGCTATATCGGCAAAGTGATATTTTTTTGTTCACTTTTCCAAGCGGCTCCAACAAGGAGTACTTCATTAGATCCTTCAAATCCAGCACAAAAAAGTGACACTTGATGGACTTCTGGTTCTGCTTGAGCTAACTTTTGCGCTAAGACTTCTTTTGCTTTTGGCACCAACTTCAGGAACTCTCCTAATGAAATATTGATCTTATTTGACAAAATATTCATGAGCAGTTCTGTTTGCGGGGCTTCCAGTTCAGTTATCTTGAAGGGTTCTTCATGAGATGCAACTGATCATTCATATTTGTACGAGAATTTCTTGGTGGATGCAATGGTGAAGAACGAACTTCGGTTATTGCCTTAGTAGCTTCCAGCTCTTCTTCTTCTTGCAGATGTTTAATCCACTACCTCATATCCTGATATCATCTTTTTTTTGCATGAAGATTTGGATAGACTCCAGATGTTGTTGGTATATCAGTTAATGGTATAGAATCAGCAGATACTGGATCCGCTACTAGTTCTTTCTGCTCCTGTGCTCTGGTGACCACCATCAAGGGTACACTTGATTTATTCTAAGGTACTAGTCTTCGCTTGATTGTTATCAAATTTAGAGGAGCTGTAGCTGGTGGTGGCTTCAGTCTTGCTGGACAGTCTTTATAGCAATGCCCATAACCATAGTCATGACAGAATGGTACAAATTTTCTTTTATTTGCACATTCTGCAACTCTGTGATTTTCTCCACATGCAAAGCATCCAAGTGGTGCTCTGGTCCAATTTCTAGATGCTTGTTGTTGCGCGGTAGCATAAATAGCATATTGTTCTGAAGATCCACCTTCTTGATCATTACCATAGTTCCATTGTCCGGCACTTCTGTACGGTTCTGGTTCCATCAAATTGACAGGAGGAGCAGAGTGCTTTGGTGGGGAAGGTAAGGCTAAATGTTCCGGGTATCCAAGAGCAGATTGTCGAGGTCTAGCTGTTGGATTTCCTCCATACTGTGGTTCTCGATATCCCATTTGGACATACCGTTGCTGAATTATCCAAGGATTGAAGTTGCAAAAAGCAGTCTCATGATCAGGCGAATTACACAAATGGCACACTGATTTTCATTCGTTTTTTCAATTGAAGACACTCATTCACTGTGTGACTTCCTGTACAAATAGAACACCAAACATTTTCCCTGGTAGGAAAAGTCTTCGCAAACCTCTTAGGTTCCTTTTCGCTTGTCCATGAAAATCTTCCAATTCTTTGATCTTCTCATCAAATTGTGACTACAACTTTTCCATCGGTTTCTGTTGGTTCTTCCCGAGTTTCTCGAACTCATTGAGCATCATTTCTACAGTAGCATTGACATTCGTTGATGCAATAGTGGTGGATGTTGTAGTGGTATGTCCTGTTGTATAAGGCAACATAGTGATATTTGGCTCATCGTCTGAATCTTCATCCTCCTCCCAAATTACATCATCCATAGCATAAGTGCATACTCATGATCAACGACATGTTGATGCTTCAGGAGCTCATAATCTCCTCAAATAAGTCATGAGAAGGTTTAATAACATGTAATTGCTCTGCACCCACATGGCTTGTGGGCTCAGTTGAACAATTAATGATCATCCAAGTTATGTTATGTCTATGGATGCCTTTACGAATGGGGATGTATTTTCAAATTTGTAATGGGTGTAACATAAGTTTGTGCCTCCTTCAATCATAATTCCGTGTAACAATGTTTTCAAATAGCTAGGAAGTTCATATTATTGTCTGCAAAAATGTTTGCCTCCCAATCTTACAAGTGATTTCGAGCTAACTATGGATCTCTTTAGAAATTTTTGTCTCTACTTCGGGAAACATTTTTGTCTACACAGGACCAAGCATTTCGAAAATCTGAAATTTTAACCCCTATACTTGCTTATCTATTGGACCTCTAATAATTTTTCTACATAGTGAAACTTTGGGTCAACTATGAAAGTGGTTCTTGTGTTTGATATACTTGGAATATGTAAATTGGAATCAGCATGCGTATTACTCAAACTCTTAACTAATAACAAGAAAATAGATATGTGAAACTGAAACTTAGAAGATCTAAATTAGACATTGCCAATCCTAACCACAAACATGGAAAGATTTTGCAAATTAACAGTTGTCTCTAATTTTTTTTTTGCATGTAGAAAATGATTTCCTCTTTCAACTCCCATTGAAATATATGTTTTGTACCTTTGCTTGCTCTAGGTTAACTTCAACGTGAGCTACATGCCTCATGATCATAACCATATAAAAATCTCATCATGAAGAAAATGAGGCTGAAAATTATACTTGTGTAGAAGGGAATGACTCAAAATTTTCGTGTTTGTTTGTCCTCCTACTCTTTCTCCTTGAAGCTATCTTGTTAATAGTTATGCACAACAATTTAAATGTTATGTATAGGTGCAAAGCTTTTCCACTAATAAGCATAAAGCCCCCTAGTGGACAAAGGCTCAAATGTTCACGTGCACATGTGCCAAAGCGCGGAATCAATCCTCTAACTTTCAAGAGTGGAAAAAGGCCATCATCTTTTATGCTACAAGTGAGGAAGATTGTCCCTTGTTGAAGGCATAATATCTTCAAAATACTCGAAAGTCAAAAAGCACTAAAAGAAACTTCTTGTAGGTGAATCCTCCATGCCTACAAGTGCACTAACAATTGAAAAGTTCTCCTTCAAGGGACATCATTTATCAAACAATCCATGCAAATCGATCGATCATAAAGAACCTTTTCTAAAATTGTTCGTGTAAAATCATTGAAAAGCTTTAATTCATCTAATTGAAGCTTATCATGGATGGTTGTGCACAAAAACATAATTATTTGTAAAATTTGCTTCCACAATTACAAAATTAGCTCTATAAGCAAATTTGGCAAAAGACAGTCTTGCTCAGTCAACAACAAAATATGACTAAATTGAAATGAAAACTGAGATCTAAAGCTAGACAATCTCAGATTAGTCTACCTTCCATGTTAACTTGTCATATACACCTCGAACGATAATGTAGGAAGTTGGTAAAATTGAGGTCAAATTTATTGTTTTGGGTATAACAGAGTTACTGGAAAATTAAAGACTGCTTATTACTAAAAAGAAAAACGCACTTCATTGTTCTGGGTAAAATAGAGTCACCAAAATAATGAAGAATGCTTGACAATGAAGGAGAATGACATTGACATTCTTGAATATCATAAGGCTTGTAAACGAGATATTTAACAGGGAGGTGTCTGCACAAGATAACTGGGTTTAAACATTGACACTTTTTAACAAAAACTTTATGGTGCAAAGATCAGAGGGAAAAAATAAGCAAATGATGAGTTGGGAGCTCCCCACATGCACTGGCTTGGTGATCCTTGAGAGGCCGTGTGAAGATGATCCATCAATGCCGTGTGGTCTACCCCCAATTCATAAAATTTGGGGTTAAACCTTAAAGTTTCTGTATGACTCTTTTCTCATTATTTTTCATTAAAAGATCTGAACACATGGACGTGAACTCTGCAACATAGGATCACTGACTCATTTTACTTCCTAACCTATGGTTTTCACTGGTCATAAGCCCTAAAAGCATGTGCAAATTTGAATAAAATGCATGAGTTATAATCCATATATATTCCTGGAAACATTGGGACTGAAAGGATTTTCACGCTCAATCAAGGATCACCAAACCAGTGCATGGTCATCTTCCAAAGACTTGCCATAACAGCATGTATTTCATGCTACATCTATTTTCCTTATCAGAAAACTGAATGTTGAGACGTCAAAAGTGAAACAAATCAAGGGGCAAAGGAACAAAAGGTCTAGTTTGTCAGAGAGTGCCAGTGACTAGAGAGTGCGACTAGAGAGTGCCAGTGACTGCATGCCCAGCAGGGTTATTTCTAACGATTGATGCTACTTGAATGTGTCAAAACAGAAGATACGAGGTCAGACCAAAAACTTTGTTTTGCAAAATGTTCTAAACTTGTCGCAATTTGCTTCAACAATCCAAACCCATAAGTAGTTACACATTAGCTTTGACATATTATATCACTTATCCACTGTAAATAGAAACTTAAACGGATAATTCAAGAGCTAGAAAGTGCAGTAAAGGGTTTAATTTTAAAATCTTGTTAAAACTGCCAGCTTGACACTCTCTCAAGTGCCGAGAATACTGCTCGATGTGAATTATCGATTTTTGAAGTTCTTAAAGAAATAAAGCAGATAACAAATCATGCCAAGTGAAAAGCTTAGCCCTTAGTGTCTCCATGTGTAAATAACCTCGAATGAATGCTTTCTTATTGAACATGGCTATTTTCTGGCTAGGGGACAAAATGGAGTGGAATCAATATTTGGAACGAGAGAAGCAAGATAAAAAGCTTCTTTGATACTTTCAAGCTTCGCTATCCCTGGAATAGTAAAACAGCCTTTGTGGACCTTCATCAACCTGCAGAGTCACTACCTAATCATGTCGAAATTGGCAGGTATCCCCATTTCGACAAAATCCCTTTTGGTGGAAACGACAAGGAATATCTTTCATGGGACGCCTTGAAGGTTCAGTTTGTTGATTCCAGCTAACTGCTGGAAAACGATGACCAGATTCGTTACCCCAATTAGTTCTACCACCCCCCCTACCCAATCCTTGATTATGCATGGTACCCCAAGGTCTCTGAGTTGATGCCCACTGATTCGGGCTAACACCTCGGCCCCAAGCATTACCCTTTCCTGTTTCCATTCCATATTCAGTCAGGCTATTGCTGCCATTTTCTTGCCTACCATCACCATATCTTGTCATGACAGGACCACCAACTGGGTTCCTTCCGTCAATTCTGAAGCTTGCCGTAGATCCCTTGAAATCTGCTTCATACGATGGAGTGGAGGTCCCATGATTACTGGCCTGAACTACCCAAGGAGCTGATGGAATGGAGGTCCCATGATTACCAGCTTGAGGTACCCAAGGAGTTGCTGGAGTGGAGGTCCCATAAGTACCAGCCTGAGCTGCCCAAGGAGCTGCTGGAGTGGAGGTCCCAGGAGTACCAGAGTGAGCTGCCCAAGGAGCTGATGGAGTGGAGGCCCCAGGAGTGCCAGCGTGAGCTGCCCAAGGAGCTGATGGAGTGGAGGCCGCAGGTGTGCCAGCCTGAGCTGCCCAAGGGGCTGATGGAGTAGAGGCCGCAGGTGTAGCAGCCTGAGCTGCCCAAGGAGCTGATGGAGTGGAGGCCACAGGTGTACCAGCCTGAGCTGCCCAAGGAGCTGATGGAGTGGAGGTCCCATGTGTAACAGCCTGAGCTGCCCAAGGAACTGATGGAGTGGAGGTACCATGTGTAACGGCCTGAGCTGCCCAAGGAACTGATGGAGTGGAGGTCCCATGTGTAACGGCCTGAGCTGCCCAAGGAACTGATGGAGTGGAGGTCCCATGAGTACCAGCCTGAGCTACCCAAGGAGCTCGGTCCAGAACAAAACGTCCAGCTAGTGCATCAGTTAAAAGTATAGACTCTTCAGACGGCTGGTTAGACTTCCAAATTCTCAAATCTAGGGGAAACAATCCTGTCAAGTTCCACTTTTTAAGCTGTTCCATTGAGAACGGACCCTGTATTACTCCTGAAGGATCCTTATAGTGCCAAAGTTTTTCTTTTTCATTAACTTCTGCAGTTGGAATATTTACAATGGCAGGCACACGAGCAGGAAAGACAGAATTAGGTGGAGTTGGGACAGATGATGGAGTTAAGGATAGCTCCACTGCCCACCCTTGAGTTGAAGGTTCCACCCCGCCACCTACCGCATTACCAATATTCCAGCCTGAGTTTTCGATTTTTCCATAACCACCAGTAGTGTTAGGTGTAGTGCTTCCTCTCAACCATGCTTCATTGGCTTTCCAGCCTTCTTGATCATTGTCCCAGCTTACTTGTGAGGTTTTTATTCTTCTCTGATCATCCATGGCAGCTAACTGTTCTTGCTCATCAGATTGTCCCCATTCCCCAGAGACTTTTCTATCTTCCCATCGAGAAGGCTCCACTTTGTAAAAATTTGGAGCTCGCCTGTCATTAAGAGGCTCTTGGCCACTGTATCCAACACTTTGATCCCTAGTCTTTTCCCACCCCAAAGATTGAGACTTAAGAACATCCCATTCTCGTCTATTGGGGCCAGTAACATCCACATTCCTTCTATCCCAGCTGTGTACTGCTGGAGCTTTATCTTTCCCACTAGACCTGCTGCTTTTTTCCAGATTACCTGGCCCAAACCTTTTATCTCCACCGATGAACATTTCTCCTGCACATTTGCAAAAATGAAGTATTAAAACAATGTTGCATCATGATCTACCAGTGAAGGACTTTAAACTCTTGGATTTGTTTGGTGAATCTGAATTCAACTTGCCTCCATCATTGTTGAGTTCCTCCTCATCACCTTCTGACTCATAATCAGGATTCATATGTGGGTCTGCAATCACTACAGGACTTCTCCTTGATTCCTTAGCTCGAAAGTCTGGATCACTAAGTTTTTGTAGCTTTTCAACACACTCTCTGAGTGTGAACCAAAAACCCACAGTTAAGAAAATTGGAGCATAGTAAGTGCTTTTTATTCAAGGTTGCGTCAAAAAATACAAATCTGAAAGAAAGAACAATTCTTTTTATTGATGTTCATAAGAGACTGCAGATAGTTGGGGATATATATCTAATTCTGAAATTGGAACATATCCAACTTCACAATTTTAATTTGAGGAGTCTGTGATGTCATCAAGTAAAGCTTAGAAAAAATATAGAAGCCACCACAAAAGTCAAAGGATCTATATCAAAACAGTAACAAAGTTGCTGCGGATCTCGATCCGCTGCAAAAATGTTCCAGAACGTGCGTTCCGGAAGGTCAGCGATCCTCGACCCGGATCGCAATTTTTTTTTGTGGAAAAAAGACTAATGGCCAAAAATTTTTTTTTGATAGTTTAATACTAACTAAACCCTAATTGGATGGTGGACATGATGGAATGATTACAATCCAAGATTGGAGTTGAAATACCAATAGATTCTGTTACAGATGGCATATGAAAGAAGATTAGAGACTCCCGACACAGAACTCACACACACACGCACCATTTGAAGGGATGCTTATGCTTATGCTTATGCTTCTGAGATGGGTGCTTATGCTTCATAATTGTTGTCAGTTTGCTGTCATTCGATACGGTTCCCTGTGATCTCATTTCACATAAATAGAGATGTTCGATAAAGAATCACTTGATGGCCCAAAATTGGACCGCACTCTTGGAATAAGTGAATTGCTCTTGAAAACACCTTCAATCTGATACCCATATTGGCACCCAAAAAAAAAAAATTGCGTTCCTGGAAATCCTACTTGGATTTCCCGGATCCCATTCCGGAACGGAACGTGCAACTCTGAACAGTAATATAGAATTCAACAACCGAAAAATCTTAGCCAACCAGCAATGCTTATGTGTCATCAATACCGAAGTATACGTTGCTATCTGGGTTTCGAAGGAATCCGTACAAAATAGATGACTGCTCAGCTTATTCTTAGAACAAGAAACCAAATGCCTGACATGAGTGCACTTTAGTTAGAGTGGAAAATGCTCTCTCTTCAATAAGATGGACTCTTTTTCATGAGTAAGAATCTTAATAGCATGACTACTGTACATGTAGAACCATAGACAAAATTCTCTCGTTGAACTCCAATTCTACATTCTTCCTCAACCCATGGAGTTAGCCTATTTGCACATGCTACAGAAAAGGTAACTGCCTCCCTGGTTAACATTTGGTTCATTTTTGGAATGAAGCTGACTGTAGCTGAAGTAGGCACAGATTGTGCTTGGAAGGCTTCAAAACCTAACATATAGGAAACTGCTGACAGTCAAAAGTTTCATTTCCATGTGCGTTGTATTGTCTTTACTTGAAATGAACTTAAAAACGTGACAATTTCTGAATGTCTGGTTCACTGGCAATCAAAGTCAAAAGATTAGAATTCTGGGAGAGAGGCTAAATTGAAAATGAAACTTCGCGATTTACTCCAAAGAGTAATTCTTAAAGGCGAGAAAATGTTATGTACCTGGATTGGTACATGGCATCAAATTGTAGTCAATACCCCAATTTCTGGTCTCCTGTGTATCTTCAAGTGTTGTAACATTTTTAAGCTTTAACTTTGAAACTTAAATCTATCAATGTTATGTCTAGGATAACACCTGACATGTAATCCAATCTTCAATCTTCAATCTTCAAAAACATGTAATCCAAAGTCCCAGACCGTCGATTTCATCATGCTTAGCATGGACCAAATGCTAAGACATCCTACTCACTTCATCAGCGCCCAAGAGTAGTTGCAGGTCACATGCACAAACATATGTTTACATTGGCTTTCACACAGCTTATTGAGTTTCTATGACTTTTCTGAAGGTGAAAAACAGACTCAGCCATGATAAAACCTAGCACTAAAGAGCAAAGCCAATAAAGTTAAGTCCCTACTTCTCATGGGAAATTTACAATTTATCACTTCAGCTTGCTCAAAACCCAACTAAATAGCTGGTGAGCAAAACCTAACTAGATAGAAAGAATTGGCAGAACCAGCTGGCTGTAACTTGGATGAAGATCTCAAATGAGAATTGTGTGTCCAGTAATCTATTTCATCGACCATGAAGATCACAAAATGTCAAAAGATGAACAGTATGAACAACTGCGGCAGAGGATTGGATCTACTTTAAATAATAAGGTACATCCTTGCATTTTAAGAAACAAGAGAGCCATGTTTCCAGGCTGATTCTGTTCCAGAAAATGAGCAGCCTCGTGTTAAGACCACTAAAAGGGAAGAAACCACTATGCGAGAATGTTCGCAGCTTTTGATAGTAGAAATAAATTCGCAGTTATTAGCAAAATGTTGTATTTTGGTCAATGATCTCAGTCTAGCTATAAAAGTCAATCACGATCGGAAAACGAAACACAAAAAAGTTCTGAGCTTTCAAGAGCCTATGATGACTAGCAGCTGGTTTTGTTTTACATCCGAGTGCAGAAATATCTGGCACCTCGGAGGATTTCTGCTCAGGATAGTAACACAATAAATAACCATCAGAGTAGCATCTACGAAATTGATATTCTCAATGTCACTGTCCTATCTGATAAAGTGAAATAAACTAATGAACCGTAATGATTTTATACATCTTGCTAAAGGAAGCTGAACGACAGTCACCAATCTCAAGCAAAATTGTTATACAAGTGTGCAATTCCAGTCGCTAGGAAGATTTTCTTTTGTGACCAATGTGAAAAACGTTCTGAATCGCAACAATCATTTAGATAACTACTTGCCAATAAAGATGAGAGATTCTCAACCTATTGAATCTTTCATGATATTTACTTTCAAGCACACTTTCTGGAAAACATCACCTATATATACCTCTATGCTAAATTGAAAGATTAAGAAACAGCTCAAAAGTTTTTATTTAATTTTTATTGATTGAATTAAAAAGCTTGCCAAGCCCCCCAAAAGCTCAAGCCTATGAAATTTACATTCTTGCTGGCTGAATCTGTAGTGTTGACTTTCCTTTTTAGTAGCTACGGCAGTATTTTCGTTTCAAGATGCAGGAGAACCAGAGGAAAGGACAAAAATTCAAACAAAGCATAATTCTCAGCATTTCATCAGGAAAAAAAGGATATTCTTTTTTGCGCCCCTTCTCATTAGCACGATCCCTTAGGGCAGTTACACGCAGTATTTCTGTCTCAAACCACTGCCAGAAAACAAATAAACTTACATAATAAGATATCAACCTAAATTAGAGCACAGAGCCACATCCCATGTAGAAAACTACACTAGCCAATGTAGGTTCCAGCAACACCTGATTGACACGAGCATAACAGCTATGACTTCTAAAATTGACAAGATGAACACCAGAATGTCCATAGAATACTGGAAACAACAACTCACATCATTCAGTTTTGTCTCTCGTATTGCCAAAGACTTTTTCTCAATTTCGCCCTGAAAATAGATCATGCAAACATTAATAATCGGAAACAACTTCAAGATAACAATGAATCAGACTCTCAGATCAGGAAGCCCAGATGCAACTGCTTACATACTCATATGCTCTGACATGAGAACTACATATACATGATAAGCATGGCCTCATGAAGTCAAAGCTTAAACAATAAGTGAGAGTAAACTGAAAATACAAGATTGAGAACATTCTTAGAGACAGATAAAAAATCTTCGACTGTGCAACTGAGAATTTACCACTGTCAGGGCTCTGATGAAATGACATTTCACACTTTGGCGGAGTCGGTGGCATTCCTCCTGTAAGAAAGGCTGATGAGGCACAGCATGTAGAACAACAGCATAAACCCTATTTCACTGAAGTAGCTATGACTAAGAGATTTACCTGGAATATCAAGAAAACGAAATACATAGAGAAAGATAGACGATTGACTGCATTAGGAATTACAGTCATGTTTGTATAACCAGCCATTTCGACCTTGGGTCCACAGTTAAATATTTGTCAATTGGACCTTAGTACACATTGGAAATATAACCCATCATTTATTACTGCTACTTATGAAGACTTCGGCCCTAAGCGGGGTAACTTGAGGGCCTCAGATACTAAAAATATAGTGATATGCTTGGATGGTTGTATGTTCAGATAGTAGGATTTAATCTAGCATAGATCAGATATGGTAAGAGTAAGCTCTGATTCAGCATACTTGATTAACTTATCATTCTTTTATCGCTCTACATTAATTTGAGCACATTATCCTTCGTGCTATCAGTGTTCTTGTCTGATCTTGATCATTACTACCCAGCTATCATGCCACTCAATGCATATCTATACTTTAAGAACAGAGACAATTATCAAACAAAAACAGTAATGCATAGTAATTGTGCAGAAAAAGGAAAATGCGCAGAAAAAGGAGTGTCAACACTGAATGTAGTGAACACTGAAAACAGCAGTGACAAAACCACCAAACTTTCCAAAAGCCTAGTACAGGGAAATACTGGATATATCAATAGAATATTAAGCCCATAGGAACAACCTAACCAAAAAAACAATGTATAATCTCCAACTGTCCCCACAACTGTATATGTTTATCATTGCAATTCAGATACAATGAAGGGAATCACCTCCCTAGACTCGTGGATAAGGCCTGAGGGCACCAGACTAGGGTTTAAAAGGTGACCCAATGACTTTTGGTCCAAGCTCTAAGAGCTGGGTGTGAAACCACCAAGAGTCCAGAACCTAGTGAATTGGTGGATGGTTCTACAAGCTTAGGGCTATACATTGAGAGGTCAATCGAGTCAGTCCCAGACGGCTCTGTGAACTGAGTTCTTGTCGCTCTATGAATGAATCACAC
The DNA here is from genome assembly GCA_029204225.1 of Diphasiastrum complanatum. NCBI lineage: Eukaryota > Viridiplantae > Streptophyta > Lycopodiopsida > Lycopodiales > Lycopodiaceae > Diphasiastrum > Diphasiastrum complanatum. The sequence continues at coordinate 55,098,939 of CM055102.1, read as the reverse complement.
CCCACCACGATTTGACCTTGCACAGACTGAAAAAGGTTTGATTATTTGTGCATCACATTGAAATCGTCTTGTGTGCAAGCCACAAAGGTACACGAACAAAGACTCGTGTTGGCTGCAATTGAATATCTGCTCTTTATCATTTATGAATAATTTGCACATTTCAAACACTAGCAGAAACAAAGCAGACTGATTGTTTTGAAACAATAACTTCCAACATTAATCATTCAATTTATAATCCACCTACTGATTCACTGAGGAATTATCATGTATGTTGGTAGGTCCATTGATTCATTTGAAGAGCATCGTTGTCCTTGGGTTGACTTCTTGTGCATGTGTAGTAGAGTGCATTCCCAGTGTTGAAAATACTTTATTGAATCAGTTTGCATGTCCGAGTACATGATATTGAGTGTTACAATGGTTTGATCAGAACTATGAGAAATGGTTTCCTTTGAAACAGCTATATGCCTTCGTTGCAAACTCAAAGCTTAGGTAGACTCATCCAAATCTAATTGTTGCATTGATGGAATTATGTGCTTCATCCACCTCACTCTTTTCCTAGGCTTCCTTTTCACTTTCTTTTCTTCTCTTTACCCTCGCTAATTATTTTTTCACAAGTCGTTTTATCATATTTTGCATCCTGTCTTATTACTTATTCTTCCTTTTCTTTTCTTATCCGGTGAACCTCTGATTTGTCTCTTTATATTTACTTATCTTCTTCTTTCCATCTTGTTATACATGTTCTTCAAGCAATGCACCTTGCACCACTACTGGGAAAAGTGACTATGGTTTCCACAAAAACCCTTCACCAAGGTTGAAATCATTTCTTTCTTCTCTAGGAGAAAATCTCAAGTAGACCTCGTGTCGAATGATGATGCAGACACCCAGGACCTACATAGGGACCAGGGACAATGCATATCACACTCGTAGCGTCATACAGAGAGCACATAACAGAGTGCCCTTACACGCCAATGGCACCAGACTCCATCTACGGCATCAGCTCCCACTCTAGTGACACAGCGGCCCGTATTACGTCCTTAAACAGGACAGGATGAGAATGTATGTTATATCTTACATGTACCTCTATTTTATAGTTATTCGGAGATGTATTTTATGCTCCCACACTTATATCACACACTTGAGATGTACCCTTTCATCTTATGTACCTCTTGGTAACCAAAAGACATTAGAAAAGCCTTTTCTTTTCTTTTCTAGACTATTTGGCCTCCAGTAGGAGGGCACACTTCTACAAGGAAAAATGCTAAAGGCATTTGGTGGTTGGCTTCCCATGTACTATTTGGCTTGCCATGGCTTTTGTTTGGTGTTTGGCCATTCCATTTCTAGGAATTGGACCATCACCTTGTAGAGTGAGATTCCCACAATGGGAATGTAATTGTCTTGTACTCAGCTATTGAGATTATTCATTCAGCCATAGATTTCTTCTTCTCGCTTTTCTCTCTTATGAATGTGTGATGCTTGCTTGTAGTTTCAGCATTCTTACAATTGTCAACACAAGCACCAAAACTTTCCATGCTCATAAGGGATGGGAGATAGATTGTTAGAAGTCACTATTTGCCCTATTTGTCCTTTGATGGAGATTCCTCTGTTGATGCTCTGATTGCGTCGTCGAGGTACCAGAAGGAACCCTAGTCGTTATTTTCTCCGTGGGTGGAATCTTCTCCAGAAATAGTACGACGAGTATAGAGCTTTCTCCAGGCTTGGATTGCGTGACTTCATGGGGTTAATGCCATATTTAATAAAGTTGGGACAACGTATATGGTTTTGAGGACCCAAGGAGCATTTTTTAACTTTTGGTCCATGTACTCAAGTTTGGGGGGCCCAACTCATAATGGGGGGGTCCATGGGGCAAGTGACCTCCTCCAATTAGCACTTGGCTGTCCAATGCCAAGGCTTTTCATTTGCTTTTGTAACTATGTAACCCATGGCTCTTGGCTCTTGGCTTTTGGATATTCCACATGGCCTATCGATTTCTCTATCTCTACTAGTATAAATAGGCGCTCTCTTTCTGCTGAAGAGAGGAGGAAGAGCCTAACGAGGCTGGAAAAACTAGAGAGAGTGGCAATGCTTGTGTACATACATTCTTTCTGTAGAGATTTGTCTCCATTGGTATCCTACTTTGCTTCCACTTGTATGCATAATTTGTGATTGTTCATAGAACATTAATCACTTAATTCATTGTGAATGTTTCCACTTCTAGTTCACATTGAATCCCGACAGATTGTATCAAATAAACCAGAGATCCCCAAATCACATGCCAACATGCCTTATACAGTTGTCCTTTAACTCTTACATGTCCCTTAACTAAGGCTTCTTTGAGTCCTTTAAGTTCATTTTGGGCCCTCTACAATAAATTTAAAGCCGGTCACAATTCCTAGTCAGAAAGAAAATAGCGAGTGCATGACGCTTATTTAGAATTTTGTAATCTGCAACCTTGCGCACACCTCCGTCCTTTCCTTAGTGTGTAAGAACAAGGATGGATATACTAGGGCTAACGTGTCCATTCTTATTTATTCCTCTCAGTGTTGCAACGGATTGCAATCCGCTGCAAAAAGTTCCGGAACGTGCATTCTGGAACGTCAGCGATCCGCGACCTGGATAGCAATTTGTTTTCATGGAAAAAAGACTAATGGCCAAAAAAAAATTAATAGCTTAATACTAACTAAACCGTAATTGGATGGTGGACATGATAGAATGATTACAATCCAAGATTAGAGTTGACTAAATCTTATCAAAACTCACACACACACAACCGCTTGAAGGGAGAAAGAATAGACCACAGAAACACACTCAATTAGATTAGTGGAAACTCGTATAGATCACTAACAACAATTTCTCTCTCTCATTTAATACTAACTAAATGAACTCAAAAATCATCAATGAATGCATCAGAAGAAGAACATATTGATAAAATGGAAAGAGGCAAAGATAACATTGAATAGAGGCTAGAGCCACATTGATCCGGTTAATTATAGAGATAGAGATACAGTTGGCACATAATGTACTCGTATTTTGTTGAGCACGTTGAGTTGACTCACGTTTTTGTCACAAAATCTGAGATGGGTAGGCTTGGCATTTGCAAACTGCAATGCTCGTCAAAGTCTAGTTTGCCTTTCAAAGAAAGGGAAAATTTCCAAAAGCATGTCATATGAATGACAAATGTAAAAGTTGTCCGTCCATTTGAAAGGTAACTTTAAAAAGTCAAATGTCATGCTAGTTTGAAATTTTTCAAAATTTATTGTAAAATATACCATGAATATATGTATAAGCGGTTGAAAGGTTCATACCTATTTTATTTGAAAGGTACCCTTGCAATATATATGTCATGTGAAAGGTAAGAAAAAAAAAAGTCCCTCGGGTTGAAAGGTAAGGGACGTCAAATTCCAAGCTGGATGGGTGCTAATGCTTCATAATTGTCGTCGGTTTGCTGTCATTGAATACGGTTCCGTGTGATTACATTTCACATAATACAGAAAAAGATATATTCGATAAAGAATCACTTAATGGCCCAAAATTGGATCGCACTCATCTTGGAACTCTGAGCAAACTAGATAAGTGAATTCCTCCTTGAAAACACCTTTAATCTGATACCCATATTGGCACCCAAGAAACAAACAAACAAATTTGCGTTCCGGGAAACCCTAATTGGATTTCCCGAATCGTGTTCCGGAACGGAACATGCAATTTCCTCTATTTATCTGGAAAAATCATCCTCTTCTTCTGGTTGAACCTATATGGCTTTCAAAAGACCAAATGACTGCCAGGCACCAACTCTATGTTCTACTGTCTTTTTTGGAGAGAGACCATGTGTAGCTATGTTGGAAATGCGCCTCTAATTCTCCATTAAAGTTTGTAGCCTTTGTTATTCTTGGCTACTTTAACACCACCAGAAGACCTCTAAAATAAAGCAGTGATTTTCAAAACTTCATGTTTAGACTACTAAGCTAGAAGATTTCACAAACTAACAGACAGCAAGAATAAATTACAGACCACATATAACGACAATGAAAGCCCTGGCATTTATGCATTTATTCTTCTGGAATTTGAATAGAACTTTCAAATTTGTAGAAATACAAAAACCAAATAATTTGGAGACATTGGAAGACTTATTGTGTAAGACTTGAAGCAAATCCCACCTCGGTGAAATCTTGATTTGATACAAGATCAATGGTCAGCTCCTCCTTTTTATGTAAGTTCATAATTTCCAGCACAACTTTTGTTGTTTTTCTACCTGTATTGTACTCTTGATTCTGTAACTTTATACCTGGAAAAATAAGAACATCAGAAAAAGTATCATCCCACATTAAATCTTTAACATGCTAAATATTTAGATCCAACAACTGGAAATTATACAATTAACAGTAATAAGAGAGGTAATAATCACAAAAGCATGAGAACCTGCAACTTGAACAAGTCTGTAACACATCTCCATTTTGCTGCTGGTAACAGGTACACGAATTCTCACAAATGTGCCAACCACCTTAGTTTCAAACTCTGGATCATCAAGTAAATCCTCCAATAATGCTCTTCTTAAGTGAATGAGGTTTATGTTTTGAGGAATTATAGCAGCATATTCGTTACTATCTGCCTTACTAGCTTCACTTGCAGCATATTTTCTTTTCGGCTTTTGTGTCTCCTTATGCGGGACAGCATCTGGCCGTTCTGACATAATATCAACTGTGGATTGAACATCCCCTTGAAATTCATTCTGGGCAGTTGGAGTATTAGAAGATCGTCTTCTGGATACAGAAGTACCTTTGGCTGACAATCCCTTGGGAGGATAATGGAGGTGTATATCTTTCATCATTTCGTGCTGATGCATAGACTTTTTTCCAAATAGCTTCCGAAGCCTTTCATCACACTCAATTATGGTTCTTTTTTGCCGATTTTGGAGTTTGTTGCTTTTTATGTAGTTCCATAACAATTTGTTGACCTGAAACCTTGACATTGTGATTTTTGGATCTTGATTCATGAAAACCAGAAACTCTAACAAGTCTTTGGATGCCCACCCATCAAATTCACGAGGCAGTAACTTTTCTGTATCTATTCCTGGAGCCTCGGGATCATCAGCAGCCTCATGGCTTTCGGTTGTCCCCTCATAATCACTATCATGCTGCTCATTCACCGATTTAGAAGCAACACTTCCAGTTTGCTTCCTTTTACGCCCTCCAGCTCTCTTGCCATCAGACAGTTCAGGTTCTTCATCTACCTCAGCACTCGGAGCTTCAGTTTCAGATTGTTCATCAGTGTCTGAAGGGCGTTCCTCAATGAATTCACCAGGGTTCTCTATAGCTTTTCCATCATGGTCAATATTGGGCAATTTCAGGGAAAATTTCAACTTCAGATCTTCCCAGTATTCCTTGAAAAGGCATTCGTAAGTGTCTGGATCATCAAAGTCAACCTGCACCTGCATCAAACCATTTAGACACCAAGTAAAATCTTAGAAGACTGTCAAAACTTTAAAAAAATTCATGTGGGACCTTTAAAGCATTGTGGTGAAAGTTTGAATGACTACATGTGGCCACCAAATGCTACAGTACATCAGGGTAGTAATGCAGAAGTTGCAAATCTCAAAACAGGAACTGTACAGATACTAAACATCATTCTACAAAAATGTAAAAAGCCTTTACTCAAATGCAACAGTTTTGTCATAGGAGAGAAATAGCAGCTCAACATAAATGATATAAACTACCTAATTTGATTATAAAACGTTCACAACTCTTTGTGATACCAAAAATACACAAATTTGCAAATTCCAAAAGGAGCACTTAGGCTAATGTTTTAAACAAACATACATAAACGTGCAGAAAGTAGCACAAGAAAGATAGAAGTACCGAAAAATAAGCTGGTATGAATCTAGTTGACCAAGACAATCGAGTTCTTTCAGTTGAGAAACAAGAATTTCCAAGAAAAAGAAACTAACAAAGACACTCCCAGGTGTAACAGGTCAGTATTACAATTCAGAAAGCTAAGTTCAAAAGATTGCTGGGATAGCTTCCAGGGTTAAAATCGTTGAAGGCAACAGATTTTGTGACTCCATGAATCCAATATGAACAGGGGGCATCACTAGCTCAATGACTACTGGTGATAAATGCAGATCCCTCCCACAATATGTCAAAACAAGTAATACATGGGACGCCAATTATGTTGCAAGCATCGTTTCCATATAGCATGTTTGCCCCTCATGGGAATGGGGAAGAAGTCGCATTCACGAAAACGCATTCTCGTGCCTAAGAGACTTTCCAGGAACCCTGGTTGTGCGATCACCTGGACGTCAAGGATCTGATTTAACTTTGCCTTGAAAGCAGTAATTTTATTTCTACGGGGCCTCTTGGAAGATTTCGATGCCTTGTGTGATAGGTTATTTTAGGTTTAAGGCAGCTATGAAATTTGAATCAAACTAAGTCTTGGTAGGTTAGTTTCCAGATTCATTCCCTAGAACCGTTCTTGTTACAATCTTACTTACTGCAAACCTCCAGGTGCCGGTTAACCACAAGAGACCGAACAATTCACGTTCCACCTCGCCATAGGACCTAATCCGGGTCCACCCACCGTGCCCTGGCCTGTGACCGTATCAAGCTGGATCCGACCTCCATCCAAGACGGCGTCCCATACCACCGCCTAGGCTCTCAGCCATCTCCTGCCGACGCTAGCAATACATCCTGGCCGTGCACACGCTCTCCATCCACCTCCTCCTAGGTAGACAGAATGGATGGTAAATGAGTCCTCCTCCCCTTGTGGAGAGAGACTCCAAGCCAAGTGCACTCCTGGATCATGACACGTGGCAACCATGCAGGTTCACGAGTCACCGGTCAAGTCTACAAGCCCAGTCATCGTCCAGTCTCAAGTCTGGGTTTGGGACCCAAGGGGGTTGGGTCCCTAACATTCCCTCTTCCTTAAAAAATTCCTTATCTAAGGAAGGAATCCAGGGAATCTCAATTTAAGGTCAAGTCCCTTCTCCCAAATGTCATCGTCCTCCGAACTTCCTTTCCAACGAACCAAGTACTCAGTTACTTGCCGGTTTCTGAGTCCACGTTGAGGTACATCAACAATGGCCTGTGGATCAATAGGTACAAAGGATGATAGGTCCTCCAGCCGAACTAAGTCCTCCCGAGGTATCAAGTCATCCTTTCCACCAAGTCGTTCCTTTAAACGACTAATGTGAAACACTGGATGTACCTTAACACCTTGAGGAAGTTCCAGCTGGTACGCATTCCGATGGAGTTTCTTTACTATACGGAATGGCCCTGCAGAACGAAGTGATAACTTAGGACATTTTCCAGTCCTTAGTACCTTAGAATCCTTTGGAATTCTAAGATATACCCAAGCCCCCTCCTCATAGACCCTAGGTTGTCGCTTTTGATTGGCGTAAAACTGGGCTCTATCCTGAGCCGTTTTTACGTTTTCGTGTTTAACAAGCAACATTTCTTGCATATCATGCAAGAAATCTACTGTTTCTTTAACCTTGAGGCTTTTGAGGCCCACTGAAATGGGAGCCCTAGGCTGGAAACCATACATCAGAGAAAATGGACTAAAACCCGTCGCTGAGTGCTTTGCGCTATTATACGCAAATTCAATCATTGGAAGGTACCTTTCCCAATCTGACTGTCTTCTGGAAACATATGCCCGAAGCATATCTTCCATAGACTGGTTTGTCCTCTCTGTCTGACCATCCGATTCAGGATGATCTGATGACCCCAAACTTAGAGTGGTCTCTAATTTCTCAAAGATCGCTTGCCAGAATTTGCCAGTGAACTTTGGATCTCGATCATTAACAATGTCATTCGGCAAACCAAACAACCTGAACAACTTTTCCACGAAAAGTTGCGCAAGTTCAGAAGCTTTGATAGTTTGCTTGGTTGGTATGAACTGCACCATTTTAGTTAACCTGTCAACTATTACCCAAATGGCATCATTTTGCTTCCCCGTCCGAGGTAGCCCAACGACAAAGTCCATGGAAATACTTTCCCACTTTCTTCCGGGAATTTCCAAGGGCATTAACAAACCAGTTGCCTTAAGTCTTTCAGCTTTATTAACTTGGCATTGCGCACACTTGCGAACATATGCCTCCACTTGACTTTTTAAATTTGGCCAGTAAAAGTTCCTTTTTACTAAGTCAAGCGTCCTTTGAGCGCCAGGGTGCCCTGCACACGGGTTGTCATGACATTCATGCAGGATTTGGGCCCTTATATCATCATTTTCTGGCACACAAACTTTTCCATTTCGGAAAAGTAACCCATTCCTAATGGAATAGTCTCTTTGTATCCTGTCCTAAGGAGAAATCTTGGAATCCTGCATTCCAAAGCTCATTACTAGATCTAGAAGAACCTGCCAGGACGTCTAGCCAAATACGACCGAAGTACCTATCGGTCTTACACAAACCTCTCAAGGACAGATACAACTCAAATTGGATCTCAGCAAAGCTTAACTGATTAACCTCTCCAATCCGGCTTAAGGCATCCGCGACACAATTAGAGGTACCCTTCCAGTACTCAATGTCATAATGAAATTCTTGGAGCATCTCTGACCATCTGGCCTTACGACCCCTAAGGTCGACCGCATCGTTAATATACTTTAACGCTTGATGGTCAGTAACTATAGTAAACTAGGAGCCATACAAGTAATGTCTCCAAACTTTCAGGGCATTAATGACAGCAAAAAGTTCCTTGTCATAGGTGGAATACCGCCTTTGAACAGGGTCCAACTTCTTGCTTTCAAAAGCTACCGGTCTACCATCCTGATATAGGACTGCGCCTATAGCATAGTCACTGGCATCCGTGTCATACGGCTTGTTAGGATCCACTATGTGTAGTATAGGCGCTGTAGTTACACAGTATTTGAGGTTCTCAAAGCTCTGATTCAACTCTTCAGTCCAAGTAACTGGAGGACTGAACTTACTATGCCGGCTAACTTTTTTAGCCCCTCTGAGGACATTCGTCAAGGCCAATGCAATTAATGCATAGTTCAAGATGAATCTATGAAAAAACCCCGTAAAGCCCAAAAAGGACTTAACCTCCCAAATGGTTTTAGAGATAGGCCATTCACGTACTTGTCGGACTTTATTTGGGTCAATTTCCAACCTATGGTCCGAAATAATGTGACCAAGGTATAACAACCTCTTCTGAAAGAACACACGTTTGGACTCCTTGGCAAAAAGCTTCTCCTGTCTAAGTAACTTTAAGACAGTCCTGAGATGCTCCTCATGCTCCTCCAAGGTCTTACTATAGATGAGAATATCATCTAAGTAGACTATTACGAACTTTCCCAGATATGGACGAAGAAGATCGTTCATCATCTGCTGGAAAGTCGCTGGAGCATTTGTCAAGCCAAAAGGTAAAACCAGAAACTCATAATGGCCGTACCCTGTTCTAAACCCAGTTTTTTCAATATCCTCTGTCTTTATGTGAATCTGATGATACCCTGATCTCAAATCGATTTTCGTGAAGTACTTTGCACCATGCAATTGATCAACCAGTTCATCCATTCGCGGCAAACGATAACGGTTTTTAATCGTTAACTTATTCAACTTTTTAAAGTCCACACAAAGACGAGTACCTCCGTCTTTTTTATCAACAAGGAGCACAGGTGCCCCCCAGGGAGATTTACTAGGCCTAACATGGCCCATCTTGAGGTAATTTTGCAATTGCCTATAAACCTCATCCTCTTCAGTAGTACGGAGTGCACTTGGCTTGGAGTCTCTCTCCACAAGGGGAGGAGGACTCATTTACCATCCATTCTGTCTACCTAGGAGGAGGTGGATGGAGAGCGTGTGCACGGCCAGGATGTATTGCTAGCGTGAGGCCGGAGATGGCTAAGAGCCTAGGCGGTGGTATGGGACGCCGTCTGGGATGGAGGTCGGATCCAGCTTGATACGGTCACAGGCCAGGGCACGGTGGGTGGACCCGGATTAGGTCCTATGGCGGGGTGGAACGTGAATCGTTCGGTCTCTTGTGGTTAACCGGCACCTGGAGGTTTGCAGTAAGTAAGATTGTAACATATGGTATCAGAGCCACTGCATACTGAAAGCAGGTGCGCTGATCCGTAGTAGATTTCTTGTAACTTACGACGCTTCTGACGGATTTCAAATCGGGGTATGTTTTTCTATTCTTCTTTCCGCTGTTTTTTTTGTAAATTTCAGGTAAAAAAGTTTCAAAAAAAAGTGGTAGGGGCCCTAAGGAGGACCTGCCACGTGACACTGTCCAAGGTGGGGACAGGTGGCGGTTCCTCTTCCGCTCCAGAACTGTAGTTTTTTGGGTCGCGATGGGCCCTCCTCAGCGAATAACAAACGGAAAGTATTTACATCGCTGTTTGACCAGCGGGAGGGTCAAGAAAGCTTGTAGGAAATCTGCCACATGGCATCTGATGGGCCAGGAGAAGTGGCAGCAGGTAGCGCCCTCCTATTCCGATGAATCTTTGATCTCCAACTGTAGAAATCGGGGCCCTCCCTGAAAGCTTACATCGATTTTCTTCTCCATATTGCTGTCTGCCAACGATGGACAGGTAGAAGGAAAAACTAAAGTAAGAAGGGAGAAAGGGAACTGTAGGCCACCTGGCAGGTGCTAGAAGTGTCCAGTATGCTGAGGTGGAAGCTAAGTGGCAAGGCAAAGCCACTTGGCAGTTGGTAGGATGGCATGAAGAGGGAGGTATGCCTCTTCTATGCCTCTGTTTTATGTGAAAAGAGGTGGAGGTGGTGGTGCATCCTTCTCTTTGCCTTCTCTTATTCCTCTTGGCAGCCATGGACAATACCATTTTTCCAAGTTCACTTGAAAATTTCGATAATCAATGTCAAGAAAATGGGGAATGAAAGTTCGTCCAATCACCCAAAATTTAATGGGTAGAGTGAAGTTATCATCAATGTATGGAAGATATGTTAAAAGCATCTGTTTTTAGGAGATCGTTGAATGTTGAGTTTGTGCAGCATATTGCAAAGCTTTTGCAAAAGGGTTTCTTCCTTCATGCTTATGGACTCCAGCCAAGTTCACCAAATTTGTCAAACTCAAAGGTATAAGCTGCAGATTGCAATGAGTTTTTTGCAAGATATGCAGGAGATGTCGCAAGTGGCAAAGAATAGAATAGAAAGTGCTCGGGATCCGCTCACCTAGGGAATTTAGCGTAGGAGGTTGGGTGAACTTGAAGGTCCTAAAGGAAACTAGAACATGGTAGTGCTATAATCTATCTCCAAGATATAATTGTCCATTTAGGATTGTAAATAAACTCAATCGGGATGGCTGTGAACTAGAACTTGTGCCAATTTGTCCATCTAAGATTGTAGAAAAACTCAATCGGAATGCCTATGAACTAGAGCATGTGCCACCTTGGTTAGCCTACCAAAATGGCATCGTGGTGTTTCCAATCCAAGGATATCTGACCATAAAACCCATGGAAATGCTTTCCCTTTTCCTATTAGAAATTTCCACTAGACATAACCAATTAGTCTCTTCTTGTAAACACTCAATTAGTGTTAAACACATCGTTTACAAGAACTGATTAGACGATAAACTTTGTTACTTTATATATATATGAAAGCAAAGTTCCCACATTAAATCTTTCTGCCTCATTAACTAAACATTCTTCACAACTTCGAACATGTGGCTCGATATGACTTTTTCATCTTTGCCTTATTTAACTAGGCCACGTATTATCTAAATGCAAGACGCCAAGGTTACCAGCCGATTCAAATCGACCCCGGTCGATTTGAATCAGGCCAATTCGTCCGGTTCAGACGCCGGTTCGAATCAGAAAACAGTTCGAACCGAGAAAAAACAAATTTACGTTTTTTAAGTTTTTTTTTCCCGGTTCAAACCGGATTTCGGTTCAAATAGGCTCCAAACAAATCGAACCGCAGTTCATGGTAACTATGCAAGGAACATCCACACTTTAGCTAGCATGACATTCAAGCGGGAGACCTAATGTCTTCTCTTTCTGGCACCCACACTTTTCCTTTTTGAAAAAGTAACCCATTACATAAGGAGTCGTTTGATATCTTACGCTCTTAAGACATCATCTTGGGCACTTTGAGAGTATCAATACTATTATGATTTATGCTCGGACCTCATGTCATATACGACTGAAATGCATATCAATGAAATATAAACTCCAACACAAGAAGTTGTATTTCATAAGGACTTTCAATGCTATGACTAGTTCAAAAAATTATTTAACTATCGGTAGGATGTCACACCCTTAAGGCAGTGCCCTTCTTACAAGGAACTAAAGACATGTTGCAAAGCATGTAATATAGAAGTATTCCTACCCACGGTTCAGGGACATCTCAAAACTCCAAGCAATAAGAAAGGCCTTGTCTTTATACAGGACATTCAGTAAGAAAGGCATTGTCTTGCCGCAGTACTATGAAGAAGCTCAAGCATAAGTTGCTTTGAGATTAGCATCATGAAAATTCAACGAATGTCTAAATTATCTAAATTTTTTCAAATGTGGTCAAAAAAAACGGCAAAGTAATGGCTAATGAGCGCTTCTGCACAGCCAGGAGGAGTGCTAGCCTGAGGTAGGAGATGGCCGATGGCTTTGGCAGTAGTATGAGACGTTGTCAAGGTCGGAGGTCGGATCTTGCTTGTTACAAGGCATGGGCCAGGGCATGGAGGGTGGACTCGGAATAGGTCCTACACCGGGTTGGATCGTGAGCGTTCGGTTTCTTGGATGACCAGCACCTGGCGGTTTAGGGTTTGGAGATTGTAACAGTTGATATCAGAGCCACCTTAATCCGTGTACAGGTCTGATCGATTCATCTTGGCGGACGGTACATTTTTTTAGAACGTTGGAATGACGGAGGGAAGTGACCATAGTCACTATACACAACTTCTCCTCTTGAAATTGCATTCTCTAGAGCATTCTCATGAAATTGGATGTATCTACTTGTTACTAGACTGTCTATGACATCTGTAAACCCCAAAAATCGCGCCATAAGCTTTGTAGTATGTACTGGCAATGGGCATGAACAGATTCTCGCAACCTAATAACCTATCCATGACAGTATCAATAATTGGTTGAGGAAAGTGACCATAGTCATCATACACAGCTTCTCCTCTTGAAATTGCATTCTCTAGAGCCTTCTCATGAAATTGGATGTATCTACTTGTTACTAGACTTTCTATGACATCTGTAAACCCCAAAAACCCTCAAAAACACATTTGCAAAAAAAAAAAAACCTAAAAAAAATTTCTCGTTTCGAACCTGAACCAAACGTTTCATACGTGTTTCAAATGCGTTTCGAAACGACATACGAAACGCGCCCATGAAACATTGCATCAAATTCGAATAAAGAGTGAGGACGTGGAAAAAACCGGGTTTAGGACTTGGTATGGCCATTATGAATTTCTAGTTTTACCTTTTGAATTGACAAATGCTCCCGCGACTTTCCAGCAGATGATGAACGATCTTCTTCGTCCATATCTGGGAAAGTTCGTCATAGTTTACTTAGATGATATTCTCATATATAGTAAAACTTTGGAGCATGACGAGCATCTCAGAACAAACTTAGACAAAAGAAGCTCTTTGCCAAAGAATCCAAACGTTTTTTCTTCCTGAAGAGATTGGTTTATCTCGGTCACGTTATTTCGGACCATGGATTGGAAATTGACCCAAATAAAGTCCGATAAGTTCGTGAATAGCCAATTCTTCAAACTATCTGGGAGGTTAAGTCCTTCATGGGCATTACAGGGTTTTTTCATAGATTTATCATGGGTTATGCAATAATTGCATTGCCTTTGACAAATGTCCTCAAAAGGGGCTAAAACAACTAGTCGACACAGTCAATTCAGCCCTCCAGTTACTTGGACTGAAGAGATCAAAGTTTTCAAAATCTCAAACAATGTGTGTCTACAACGCCTATTTTACACATAGTGGATCCTAACAAGCCATATGTACTTGAAACGGGATGCCAGTGACTATGCTACAGGTACAGTCCTATATCAGGATGGTAGACCAGTTGCTTTTGAAAGCAAAAAGCTAGATCCTACTCAAAGGCGGTACTCCACCTACGATAAGAAGCTTTTTGCAGTAATTCATGCTTTGAAGGTGTCAAGACATTATTTGTATGGCTCCCAATTTACCATAATAACAAACCATCAAGCGTTAAAGTATATTAACGATGCGGTTGACCTTAGAGGTCGTAAGGCAAGATGGTCATAAATGCTCCAAGGATTTCATTATGACATTGAGTGTCGGAAGTGTACCTCAAATAGTGTAGCGGATGCCTAAAGCCGGATTGGAGAGGTTAGTCAGTTAAGCTTTTCTGAAGTTATATCTGTCCTTAAGAGATTTGTGTAAGACCGATAGGTACTTCGGTCGTATTTGGCTAGACGCCCTAGCAGGTACTTCTAGATCTAGTGGTGAATTTGGAATGCAGGATTCCAAGATTTCTCCTTAGGACAAGATATTAAGAGACTATTCCATTAGTTGTTCAGGTCGTTTGTTTTGCCGAATGATATTGTTAGTGATCGGGATTCTAAGTTCACTGGCGAATTCTGGCAAGCGGTCTTTGAGAAATTGGAGACCACATTAAGCCTAGGGTTTACCGATCATCCTGAATCGGATGGTCAGACAGAAAGGACGAACCAGTCTATGGAAGATATGCTTCGTGCATATGTTTCCAAAAGACAATCGAATTGGGAAAAGTACCTTCCAATGATTGAATTTGCATATAACAGCGCAACACATTCAGCGACGGGTTTTAGTCCATTCTCTCTGATGTTTGATTTCCAGCCTAGAGCTCCAATCTCAGTTGGCCTCAAAAGCCTTAAGGTTAAAGCAGCGGTTGATTTCCTGCATGATATGCAAGAAATGTTCCTTGTTGCTCGCGATAACATAAAAACGGCTCAAGATAGAGCCCAATTTTACACCAATCAAAAGCAACAACCCAGGGTCTATGAGGAAGGAGTTTGGGTATATCTGAGAATCCCAAAAGACTGTAAAGGTATTAAAGACTGGAAAATGTCCATAATTGCCTCGTTATGTTGGGCCTTAAAGAAAAAACTCAATCGGAATGCCTACCAACTAGACCTTCCTCAGGGATTCAAGGTTCACCCAGTTTTCCACATTAGTCGTTTAGAGATGACTTGATTCTTCAGGATGACCTAGTTCAGCTTGAGGACATGACATCCTTTGTACCTCCTGAACCACAAGCCATTGCTGATGTACGTCACCATGGGCACAGGAACCGGCAGGTAACTGAGTATTTGGTTAGTTGGAAAGGAAGCTTCGAAGACGACACCTGGGAAAAGGAGCGAGACCTTAGACTGAGATTCCTAGATTTCCTTCCTTAGACGAGAAGTCTTTTGAGGGGGAGGGAATGTTAGGGACCCAACTCACTTGGGTCCCAAACCCAACTTGAAACCGAACGTTGACTTGGCCCGTTGACTTGACCAGTGACTCGTGGACCTGCATGGTCACCACGTGTTGTGTTCCAGAATGTGTGCTAGGCTTGGAGACTCCTACTTTGGAGGTATACAAGGAGAGGAGGTCTCATTAACCATTCATTCTATCTACCTAGGAGAATGTGGATGGTGAGCACTTGTGCACAACCAAGAGGAGTGCTAGCCTAAGGCAGGAGATGGCTGGGACGCCGTCAGGGTCGGAGGTCGGATCTTGCTTGTTACGGGTCACGGGCCAGGGCACGGAGGGTGGACCCGCAATAGGTCCTACAGCGGGGTGGATCGTGAGCGTTCGGTTTCTTGGATGACTGTGAAAATTCACACATGTGAGAATGTCCTAATGTGTGAAATTGATCTCCTAAGCTTGGCTCATGCACTATAGATCACCTATTGATTGAAATCCAAGATCAATGACAAGATCTAAGGCAAAAAGACCATTCCAGATGCATTCATTCATTACCAAAAGGTGTTTCACACGTGTGGGAGACTTCATGAAATAAACTAAGTCCCAACAAGCTCCTCTCCTCGAGTAGAGAGAGAAAATAGCACTTTTGGGCTCATCCAGAGAGAGAAGGCTATACAAGCAAAATTGGCAAATCTCCAAATTGACTCAAAAACTCGTAGATCTCTCATACATTAATGAAGAAAATGAAAGTACATATAGAAACTCGTGGAGACCCAAACTTAATTCCTATTGGACCCCTTAAACATAGCCTTTCTAATCCTATTGGATGTGTGATGCAACATCCCTCACTTTTGATTGGACCCATCTCTCTCTTAGGATTGGACCCTTTGACTTTTGCCACCACATAGGGTGCATCACTCATCAAACCTAAACTTGACATGTGTAAGCAACCTAACTAGCTCGAGTTACATCGCAATTGAAGCAACATCAAGTTTGCACTCTCTCTTGGATTCAATTTGTAGATGCCTTCATAGGATCTCATCATTCTTCTTGATCACACAATTGTCAATATGGAAATTGACATCGAGACCACCATCAAGTAATTGGCGTAACACTTATAAGATTCTTTGTAATCTTGGAAACAAAAAGAACCTTTTGAAGAGAGAGAACCTTTGATGATGCAAGCTTCAAAGTAATAGTCCCTACTCCTTCAATTGTGCACTCTTGATCACTTGCAATATATATGGACTTCTTAATTCCTTCATAAGGCATAATAGATGAAAAGGAATCCTTGGAGCTACACATATGTGAAGATGCTCCACTATCAACATACCAAGAGTCATCCTTTTTGAAGGTGGAAGAGGAGAAGCTTGATGCCATAAGTGAGCATTCTCCATCACTTGCAATAAAATCTTCTTTCTCATGAGAGATGTTGGTGGTTCCTTTTATATAGCACACTTCATAGTCGAATTCTTGCAGAAGTTTTGCCCATCGGGCCTTATGATCTCTCAGATCATTTTGATTACAAAATTATTTTAAAGGTTGGTGATCTATGTTCACCATGAATTGAGTACCATACAGGTAATGTCTCCATGACTTTAGAGCATGGATCATCGCACCATGAATTGAGTACCATACAGGTAATGTCTCCATGACTTTAGAGCATGGATCATCGCAAAAAGCTCCTCTGCTTGAGTAGTATATCTTGTGCATCTGATAGCTTTTTACTTTCAAAAGCAAAGGGCCTATTGTTGTAGTAGAACAACTCCAATAGTTGTCTCACTTGCGTCATTGTTAATGACAAAAGAGATATTTGGATCTACTATTTTCAAAACGGGAGCCAAAACAATTAGAAGAACGATTAGAAGCTCTAGTTTATGAAAACCCTCATCTAATGTTTTGTTGCATTTTATTAGAGGACTAGGCCTACCTTTCTGACTTTTCATCCTCTTTAATATTTGATCTTAGAATATTCCTTGATAAATTTTTGAAAGAACATCGTAAATCTCAATGCTCTTTTAGTGTTCTGCCATAGACCAAAATGTCATCTAGAAATGCTACGATAAATTTTCTTAAAAAAGGACGAAAGAGATCGTTCATTATTTGTTGGAAAGTAGTCGGAGCATTCGTCAAACCAAAAGGTAAGACTAAGAACTCGTAATGGCCAAATCGTGTTCTAAAACCGGTCTTAGACACATCATCCGAATGCATCTTTTTTCTTCTTCTTTGAAATCTTGAGAGGAATCATCCTTCTCTTCTTCTTGATCTTTTGCTTTGTCCTTAGAGAAGTGTTGGTGTTGCTTTTTGCTCCTCTCTTTGTGCTTGGCAAATAGAACTTTGCCATCACCATTATGATTGAGTGACAATTTGTCCATCCTTAATAGCTTGTTCTCATGCCTTGATTCTTCAGCTATTAGCACTCCTTGCAAAGCATCCAAGGTTGGTAGCTCCTCCTTGATAGCATAGGATTGGACAAGGTTCTCATATTCATCCTTCAAGCCATTGAGTATGACTTGGACTAGCTCACTTTGTTTGATGGAATCTCCAATACAAGCAAGCTCCTTATGAATGTCTTTCACTCTCAAAACATGATTAGTGGCACTCTTATCACCCTTTTGACAACTTTGGAATATTCGATTTCTAAGAGTGAGAAGCCTAGAGGTAGTTTTGGCCTCATAGATTGCTTTGAGAGTATCCCAAGCATCCTTGGCCAAAGTACAAGCACCAATCTCTCTCAAAATCTTATTAGAGACATTCATCTTGATACAATGGAGAGCCATCCTAGCTCTCTTCTTATACTTTTGTACTTCTTACTTCTTGAAGGACTTGAGGCTCCTCCTCAATCCCAAGTACAATGTCCATCACATCTTGGAGTATCAAGATTGACTCCATTCTAACCTTCCAAATAGAATAGTTGGAGGTAGATAGTCTCTCACTAGATTCCAATAGAAAGGAACCCATAGATGCCATGTAATAGTGAGGACTCCTTGTGATTTAGACAATAAAATGTTGTCTCTCTCTCACTATAGGATCCTTGAAAAGTGTACTACCAACTCCTATGCAAGATCTTGCAACAAAATGTGAGATGGATTTCACTAGCTCTACCAATCTCTCTCAAACTAGATCAACCTCTCATCAATTGATGGAGTATAGGCAAAGTTTGGGTCAAACTATCTTTGGCACGTGTGAAACACTCCAAGAATCCACAAATCACTCAAATACAAGCCAATTGTATGAAAGAAAGTGGCTATGATGGCTATGACCTCAAAATGATGACTAGACCTCAAATAGATGACATTGGCAAGCCTCTTCTTGAATTTTTGGTCAAACTAGCAAGATATGATAAAACCAAATGTGTCCACACAGGTCTAGGTGCCCTACCTAACCCTCTTCAAAAGCAGCACCAAATTTGGATCCAACTTGGAAGAGAACTTTCCAAATGAATTTGGCTGTACGTCACACGTGCCTGCACATTGAATTCCGTACAGTACCTAAATGATTCAATCATTATGATAATGAACCCTCTTGATCCAAATTTCCTTGAGATAGCATGGGAGATGCAATCAACACTCTCTAGATCTAGATTTTCATGAAAATTTTGAAACTATGGATGATAGATGCATCAAAAGCTTAGGTAGGCTCTGATACCATGTGAAAATTCACACATGTGAGAATGTCCTCACCCAAGAAACAGGCTAGCCATCCATCCTTTGCAAACATTGAGTCGTTTCGTTGCCGTTCACGTGCGAGTACTTGATCTCCTAAGCTTGGCTCATGCACTATAGATCACCTATTGATTGAAATTCAAGATCAATGACAAGATCTAGGCAAAAAGACCATTCTACAAGCAATCATTCATTACCAAAAGGTGTTTCACACATGTGGGAGACTTCATGAAATAAACTAAGTCCCAACAAGCTCCTCTCCTTAGGTACTGAGAGAAAATACCACTGTTGGGCTCATCTAGAGAGAGAAGGCTATACAAGCAAAATTGGCAAATCTCCAAGTTGACTCAAAAACTCATAGATCTCTCATACATTAATGAAGGGAATGAAAGTACATATAGAAACTCGTGGAGATCCAAGCTTAATTCCTATTGGACCCCTTAAACATAGCCTCTCTAATCCTATTGGATGTGTGATGCAACATCCCTCACTTTTGATTGGACCCTTCCAACACATCTCTCTCTTATGATTGGACCCTTTGACTTTTGCCACCACATAGGGTGCATCACTCATCAAACCTAACCTTGACATGTGTAAGCAACCTAACTAGCTCGAGTTACATCACAATTGAATTTTGGCCTAATCATGACCAAACATGTGTACTTGACCATTTGACCTCTAAAGCCAAAATTGGCCCTATCACCTAGTGACACTGCTTGACTAGCAATCTTTATGATACCCCTAAAGTCAACATTTTTAGCTATTTCTAACTATTTTACACATGTGGGAACATGCTCCACACATGTGAAATGTACTCACAAACATAAAATCATAAAATAACCAATATAGATTTTTGACAATTTTTCCCAACTGGCACCTGGCGGTTTAGCGTTTCAAATTGCAACAACCAGGAACCGAATGGGACTTGTCATTGCTTATAATGAGTACAATGGATTTGTGGTTTTGCTTACGACGCTCAACCCACGTCCAGAAACCTAGAGGATTTACTACTACTTCAACAAACCTTTCACTCATTTAGCAACACTCCACCCTTCCCCTTCCACCGAATGGGATCTACCACAAGTTTAGGAGCCCACCAAGACATCAGCCTATCCCCATTCTAGTAGGCCTTATAACTTAAACTCCAAAAAGCTCCATTGCAAAACAAGACATATTAGGTAACTGTGACATCTTTATTTGAAAAGAAACCTTTTATTGAAAGTCATAAGTTATAACAAAAAGCAGAGTAGACACATACTACTTTTAACTAACAAAAGGATATCATGTGAAATTGAATAATCTAGAAATCATATAATTTTTTGTCCAAGCTAAGAGTTCACTC
Organism: Diphasiastrum complanatum; assembly: GCA_029204225.1. Classification (NCBI taxonomy): domain Eukaryota; kingdom Viridiplantae; phylum Streptophyta; class Lycopodiopsida; order Lycopodiales; family Lycopodiaceae; genus Diphasiastrum; species Diphasiastrum complanatum. Next base: position 55,078,623 of record CM055102.1, on the reverse strand, counting down.
CAACAACCAAGAAATCAAATGCTACATGCAGAAACCAAAATACTTGGCATACATGCCATTCGACACCCAAAAACTCCAAATTTGAGAAGTTTCTGGATGCGCTTTGCTTTGACTTGGAGATCAACTTTATAGAAAGTTAGCAATGGTTTTGCGAGTCCCACAATGTAATGAAACAAAAGCTAGTTGATCAAGAATCAAGAGAGATTCATACTTTTTTGCGAAATACAAGGTTGCATGCTTATAATGGATGTTCGATTCTAGTCACAAAGCAAAATCAATCACTAGAAGGTCAATTGACTATCAAATACGAGTAGTCTAGCCAACCATTGACAATTGTGTGACCAAACACTAGATTTTGAAGAGGCACATAGAGAGCTTGTAGATCCATCTATGGTAGGGAAAAGCCTCATTCATCACCTACTAGTCTTGAAGGAGCTTATCCAGATGAGCTTCTAAATATTGTATCAGAACCACATACAAAGATAGGGAGAAAAATCATGAGATATCAAGAAAAAAAGGGTTTGCTTTGAAACAAATTCTCATGATTTTTGGATTTTAATGGGAGTTGAAAAAATTGTTAGATTTTATAAATGGAAATGATGTATTACCATAGGTCGAGAGTTGTGTAACCATGGTCATTTATTATATTAGGCCTACTAAACTTAGAGTTAGCTAAGTTAGTATGAAATTAACTTGGTAGGGACTCGTGGGTCCACTAGGCCTAATAGTGACATTAAGTACCCCAACTTGACATATTGGAGGTACCTTATTCTTTCTATGTAACTTATAGAAAGTTGGATAGTCAATAGTCAAGTAGTTGGATAGCCAATAGTCAAGTAGTTGGATAGCCGGTAATGATGAAGTTAGATAGTCATCTTGGACTATGTATATGTGTGCATCCCATTTGTATGAGATACTTTTGTAAGCAATACTGACTATTCTCCTTGGCTGTCCACGAGTTTCTACAAGAGGGTTTCTAGCCATTTCTCTCTTTCTTTTGAGAATGCTTTGTGTGATTGAATAGTTAAGATCCTGGATCCTTAGGCTTCTATTTCCTACATGGTATCAGAGCCTTTAGGTGATCAGATTGCTTGCAGGAGGGCACCCTATAAGAAGCTATCTTCTTCCCTTTTGGTAGCACAAAATCATCAAGCTGCTGATTTCTGCAGGAGAAGAATCTGTTCATCTTCACAATTTGAAAAGGAGGATAATCTTTTCAATAACGATTATGCTTTTGTCACTAATAATCTCATCTCTCCTCAAGATAAGGTACCACTTCAAATCTTGTTGGTTTTTAAGCAGAAAATAGCTCATCTTCAACTTTACAAGTTGTTGTTTTTTCATCTATTGATTGGGTGATTGATAGCGGTACCACATGCCATATGACTTTTCACAAAGAGATCTTCACAAAGCTTGTGAAAGTGCATGATGGAAGCAAAGTTCAAGGTGTTGATAACACCTCTTATCCTATTGAAGGTATTGGAGTGATCCCCATTATCTTAACCAATGGTGAGGAGAAGTACATTCGTAATATACTTTATGTTCCAAAAATCAAGAAGAATCTCATATCGGTCTCCACTATTATAAACCAAGGCTTGGTTGTGGAGTTCAAAGAAGACAAATGTTTTATCAAAGACCCAAAGAGATCTCTCATGATCATTGCTTCGGGAACATTGCGTGGTGGATTGTTCCTTATGGATACCTATGAGCGAAGAGCTTCATTTTGTCTTGTTGCATCAAGTTCAAATTCTTTGGAATTAGCTAAATTATGGCATGCTAGGTTTGGACATCTCAACTTTGCTAGCTTGAAGATGTTGAAGAGATTCAATATGGTTGAAGACATTCCTAATATTGAGCATCCCGAAGGACATGTATGCGAAGGATGCATACTTGGAAAATTTCAAAGGCAAGCTTTTCCAATTGATGGAACTATTCGAGTTAATGGCAAATTTGATTTGGTTCATAGTGATGTATGTGGTCCAATGAGGACCGAATCCATTGGAAGGTGTAAATACTTTGTTACTTTTATTGATGACCTTTCAAGATTTACATGGATGTCTCCTATGAAGGCAAAATCTGAAGATTTTCAACGCTTTAAGGATTTTCTAGCAATGATAGAAAATCAGTTTGGGCACTCTTTGAAGATCTTACGTACCGACCGAGGAGGGGAATATGTAAAGAAAACGTTCGGTACTTATCTTCAAAGCAAAGATATCCATCATCAAATGACAACTCCTTACACACCTCAACAAAATGGTGTTGCCGAAAGAAAGAATCGCACTATCATGGCGATGGCTCGATGCATGCTCAAGGCAAAACCTTGAAAGTAGTAACTCCTTATGAAGTTTGGTATGGTAAGAAGCCTACCATTTCTCACTTTGGCATCTTTGGTTGCACGGCTTATGCTTTCATTCCCCATAAGCTAAGAACCAACCCTGATGATAAAGGAGTTAAATGCATATTTGTTGGCTATAGTAGTGAAAGCAAGGTCTATAGGTTGTTCAATATGGATACTAATAAAACCATAGTGAGTCGTGATGTTCATTTTGATGAAAAGACCTCCTATGATGTTGTGCCCACTCATGTCATGAAAGGGGACTTCTCCCATGATGCATATGTTGAAATATTTCCAGATTTGGTTTTGTCATCTAATCATGAAGAGGAGGGACTGCCGTCTACTTCTAGTGGACAGCCCACTACTTCTTCAATTTTGCAGCCCATAGTTCATCAAGAAGAACCTATTTATGGTGAAGAGCAGTCTGTTGAAGACATTGGACAGCAAGGTCCAAGTTCGGAACACTTTGGACAGCAAAGTGTTGACAAAGGTAAGGTTGTTGGATAGCCCAAACCACTCCCTAAATGGCTGTTGCAGACTTTACAGGACAGCAAAGTGGATCATTTCTATGAAGGGAAGACTCGTGCCTCTACTAAATCAGTAGAATTTGCTGATTTTTTTTATTTTGCTCTTGCTTTTATTGAGGATAGTGCAGTAGAACCTGTTTTTTATGAGCAGACCAGAGGAGTTTAATGTTGGGAGGATGTGATGCAAGAGGAGTACAACTCACTCATGAAAGAAAGCAATTGTCTGTTTCGTATAATGCCCTCTTGTGTATTAGGTGAACTCATTGGGCAGGAACGAATAGGGAGCACAATTGAGTAGAAAATCTTTTGTTGAGACAGCGTACCTTGCTTTTGTTGGAAGATAGTCATTGGACTAGGTAGTCATAGACTCTCTAAAAGTACAGTATGGCCAGTCCTGATGATCACCAAGCCATGATGGAGCAATGTTGGCTATTGAAAATCAGTACACTTTATTGATTATGTGTGAGGCACGAGCTTCAGTCAGTGGTTCGGCCAACCTATGATAGTCGTGCAACCAAGACTTGAAAGGTAGGCAGGGCCTTGAGGAGCAGGGAGGAAGATTAGTCATCAGCAGTGGCTAGTCTTGGAGAGAGGAGCTTGTCTAGAGAACCTTGTACGCTAGCTAAAATCTTGATCTATGCTAAATAGCCTAAGTCTCTATACAAAAGCCAACTAGAATGAGGCATTATGGCCTACGTATTGTACCTAGGGCCTTGGTGCATGCTAGGGCTGGAGGCCCAACACTGGTATCGATCATGAATAATGTCAACAATAAATTGTGGCTCCCAAAGACCCAAGCATAAGGTCTCACTGTCAATTAATTACAAAAAATAATCCAGGACCTAAATACTAACATTAAGGCCCAAATAGTGTTAATTGTTGCAAAATAAGAACATGGGCGGCCTGATAGGTAAGTAGCTGCCTGTGGAATGCCTCCAACTATCCATCAAGCTAAAGTTGAAAGTAATCTAGCCATCAGTACCTTACAACAAGTACTCACCTCATCGGTATTCGCGGTTTCACTGCTTTCAATCATTTTAACAATAGGCAAGCAATCCTCACATAATCCCTTCCTCTTTTTAATAAGTAGAAAGTCGGCCTCTTTACTGCAGCTTACACAGTATGCTCTAGGACATGTATAGCATTGTAGATTGGCTGGCCTGCAACAACCACAGCAAAAATGCCATCCTGCAGAGTCCAATGTCACAATGATTTTTTCAATCACATCAAATGCAAAAAGTAACTTGGTTATGTAAGGAAAGCTAAATAAGACATTTAGTAAGTGGTTTATTGGTTAGTTGCTCCTTTACTTCTGGAGTTGCATTCCACTCAGCCAGACATGGACTTACAAGATCTAAAAAAATAAGTTATTTTGAAGGACATACCACAAAACCATGATCCTTTCTTCTCAAAAAAAGCCGCATCCCTTCCAATACAGCTCGAATGGTAGGCCTTTGGGCAAAGCCTGCAACACATTGAGCAAACCATAATAAACCATACAAAAACTTGTAAAATCATATTACCATGTGGTATATTGTTAACATAGCTCAATTTCACATCGACACTAGTATTGAGTGTGTATTGAGCTACGCATCTCAAGTTTTGTCCCCATCCCAACATCTCAATAAAGTACTAACATGCAAAATTGCATATACAATAAACAGGAAGAAAATTTCTAGTAAGATACTGAAAAAACCTTCCACACAAACTTGCCTTTTATCACAAAGAACAAGCTCGCCACCATCGAAACATACAAAGCATACATCATCTTCCTCTTTTGTTGAGGAAACTCCTTTTGTCACAGAAACTCCATGTGCTCTTCTTCTACCACGTTTTTTTGGAACCACTTGGGAAGCATCTCCAGCTCTATCATCCAAAAACCTTTTTCTTTCATTCTTCACTTCTTCCACAACCTGCAAACCACCCTTGTGAATGGTCAAATCTTCTTGCTCCTCAGGTCGACTCGAAGAAATAAGCCTGGTCTGCTCTTCCCCCTCCGCTGCCTCAAAAAGCTCCATTTCCAGCTCCAGCTCAGTCTTCATCTTTTCTGAACTAAACTTTTCAGCCAAGGTTGTGGTTTCATTTTCCAAATAAACCTGGTTAGACCCTTGTGCATCTACTTTATGATGATCTTCGGAATTCTGAGATCGTCTGCCATCTTGTGCCCCAAGAGCATCCGACACATCCAGAATTAGTTCCTTTCTAAGGTTATTTTGATTGCCGCATTCAACTGCAGCAACAGACTCGTTCTCAGGTTCATCTTTTACCTGCTCTAATGAGTCGTGAGAATTTCTGATACCTACCACCGTGTCCTGATATACTGCCTCTCGTGTCTCACCATGTGTTGCACCACCACTTAGGAGTACAACTGTTGCAGACAAATTTGAGGGCAAAGTGGCCTGGGTTACCGTGTTATAGTCCAAAACCTGCTCATAACGGGCTCCCGCATTGTTCCTGAGACAACCACTCTGAATAAAGAGAGGATCCAAGGAATCCTCGCTACGAATCGGATCGCCTGCCACTGCCTGATGTGACAGGACAGAAGCAAACCTAGAATCTTCTCTGACAGACTTCTGTTCGTCGGGCTTTTTCAAACTCTCGGCATATGGTGACGAAGGAAAACCTACTGTTTCCAGGTCTTCTGGGGGGATATTTGATGATGATGGGACTCCTGAAAGAAAAAATGTACTGTCCGGCGACGTAGAAGACGCTGAGGCATGCTCGCCCTGAATTGCTAGAAGGCCCATGAGCTTTTCTTTGCCGTGCTTCACATCATCATCAAGCCGCTGTTTTTCTGCATTCACATCCAGAAACCCTAATACTTCCTCATCATTCTCAAGAACCAAATCTACAGGCGTACAAAACTCATCCGTAACAACGGTATGATCAGGCGGAAGATCCTCTGCTCCATCCCCCTCGCTCCGTTGATCAACATCCATAGCGTCCTTTGAATCCTGATGCTCAGCATCTGTCTGTTGCAAGTAGTCCATATTCTGCCCTAACAATAACGCACCCTCAGCTTCCGCCATCATTTCATCTCGCTGCTTGTAGCCCTACGAAGCTATTGCCAAATACTCCTACTGTAATCTTCGCTTTATCCTTGCAAAAACCTCACTCCCTCGCGCGATCGAGCTCCTGCTTGCTTGCTCGCTCGCTCGCTCTCTCTCGCTCTTTCAAGATTGAGAAGCAAAGAAAGAGAGATTCCTATCTGTTTCGATCCTTTGTTTCCTGCCTTCCATTTCCAGGCCCAACAAACATCTCCCCCCCCCCCCCCCCCCAAAGAACCCCCCGGGCACACACACACCCCACCCCCCCCCCCAAAGACCCCCCAAATGTTCTTTCACTGGCATTGGTGTAGAAAAATCATTGGATAAAATGCCCTCTTCTAGAACTTGCTTCACATTGGCCATGGATCTTTGGCGTTGCATGTCAAGTGGTGGAGAAGCTTTAAGGGATCTCCGTCCAGTGACCCAAGAGATCCCTCCGTCCAGTGACCCAAGCCAATGCGAGCCAATGGTGGATGCTAAGAGTGCCTGCCCACAACCGTCCACCTTCACATGCCCTCGCATGATGGCGGTGGGCTCTTGACAACCAGAGTCACCTATACATGCACTAACTAGCAAGGGGTGACCTAATAGCTTCCTCGTGAGTGAATTCTTTCATGCACTAGCCTTAGTACACACCCTTGGATGATGGCAAGCCTACAACTGCAATGTACCCATAGTTGTCATTGCTTGGATCAGCAAGGGGTGACCTAACAATTTGTGCACCTAAATGGATGCTCTTCAAGCATCCACCAACCTTAACCTTAGTACACCCTTGGATTCAAGGGGCCGACTATTGCATGGCACAGTTACTTATGCATACATTGACAAGGGGTGACTTAAAAACTACGTCTCTATGTGACAAAGAGACAATGCTACATCACGTAATAAATAGTGATCATTTAAGTAAGGGGAGGATCCTTTTTTTTTTTATCTACAGCAATGTAGGGCCAATTACTCATCGTTGATGTGGTTTTAAAACAGCAACTTTCAACAATCCCAATAATTTATTTACCATGTGGACAAGTGACCTTCAAAGTAGGTCACCAACCTATTCAACACTTCAACGTAAACAAGACCCAACTTGTTGCGTGACAAACTTCAAAGCATCTCACATTATCCCATAAGCAAAACACAAAACTAAAATTAACTTATTATTATTGGTTTATGAAGCAATAAATAAGTGAGATCCAACCCCAACCCCTTTCTATATATTTTCTCTCACATTTATGTAATTGCACACCTTCATTGTTTACCTTCAAAAACATCTATAACCATGGCTAGTTCCTTGCCCTAAGATTCTACTCTATAAGTTGACTTGAGTTTAGGCATTTAAGGGCTACTTGCCCTTCTAAACATGGATTTGAGCACCCTTGTAGATGGTGAAGTCCAAAAGACACATTACACAAGTAATGTCCAAGATTTCCACCTTGTCTTTTTTGTGGACAACATATCTAAAAGATGTACTCGCTATAACCAATAATGTCTTGTACATTTTTTTAGCTTAGACACAATAGTAGCTACCACTTTAGCTTTTCAACAAATTTGAATGCTTTTTAAGTTTGAGTTTATGTGTATGTGGCAAAGCTATCATAATATTTTAGATCACCTTGTATCTATTTGTAAGTGACATTGCAATCACTCGTCAATGTATGTACACCACATCAAAGTACATATTATATTTCATTTATCATAAAAACATAATGCCATTAGCTCTATTTAACCCAAGGGAGTTGGCTCAATTGGTTAGCTTGACATCCAAAGTTTCTTTGGTCTCAAGTTCGAGCCTTCCCTTGGAAACCAAGAAGCATTAGCTCTATTTAAGAGCTTCTGACAAAATTGAAAATTACTTGTCAATGTTGGATTTTGACATTCTGCGAGTAAATTTTTTGCGAATTTTGCGAGTTTCTTCTACCCATGATCCAACAAAATGGTAGCACATGGTGTGCTACTCTTTTTATGCCACTACATGATTTTAAAAACAAGAATTGTGTTGTAATGCATACTTAAAAATTTGACTCTCCATCAAATTTTAAATAGGCCCATCACAAAATAATTTGTTACTCTATAAATATAGGTTTACTTTCATTAAAATAAAAACTGTTCATGAAGTTGTAAAAGCTAGATGTCGGCATGCTAGCTTGCAGAATTTTTATTTCAAAAAAATAAAAAAATTTCAGAGAACTTTTTGAAAAAATAAATTTCTTTATGGAGTTGATTAGGCTAGCATGTCAGTGTGCTAGCTGAGTAAATTATAAAATAGAAAAACTATTTTGATACATTCGAGAACCAAATATTGAGTAAATTATTTCAGAATATTTTCTTTAATCTCCAAACATAATAAGTAGACGTGCTAAGTAAAACAGCTATAAAAAATTTGCAACCTTTAAATATAGCACGTCGGTGTGCTATATAAAATGAGAAAAAGTTTGCAGCCTCCAAACGTAACACGTCGGCATGCTATATAGAATGAGAAAAAAAAATTGCAACCTCCAAACATAATACTCCAGCATGCTAAACCTAGCAGCCCGGGAAAAATTTTAATTTGAAATTTTTGTTTTTACTTTGTGAGATTTTTAACTATGTACCAAACCACATTCTTAATAATAAACATTGAAGTAGTGGCATAAAAAGGTAGCACAACATGTGCTATCGAAAAGAAACTCGCAAAACTCGCAAAATGCCAAGGCCCTCTCTCTCTCTCTCTCTCTCTCTCTCTCTCTCTCTCTCTCTCTCTCTCTCTCTCTCTCTCTCTCTCTCTCTCTCTCTCTCTCTCTCTCCTGGTTCATCCTCCTCTATTGATGCTCACGGTTTGAGTGGGCTGAGAGGAGAGGCGGCTATTGAAGCCTGAGCAGGAGGCCTCAAGCATAAGGGCTTTTGGAGGAAAATATGTTGGGGGGGGGGGTTGTATTTAGAAAGGTAAACTCTCTAAAATAATTTGCATGGAAAGGGAAGGATGAGGGGTAGCTAAGGTAGATTTTGTTTTTAATTTTTTGTATTGTTATTCCTTAAAGGGCTTACATGCATTATCGGTTTACGATTTTTTATGGCAATATGACAATGATTAAAACAATATTTTTTTGCATATGATGGTCTCTTGAGTTTGCCTATGAATTTACAAGTTTGATGGTATTGATTTCAAAGCACGAAAATTTTCATTAAAACATGGCTATTTTTTTAAGAACATTGCTTTGATGAACACTATAATACCTTGTACAAACTTGTAACTTAACGAAAACAATTTCTTTAGCATCTGGCAAATCGAAGAAGTTCTCATAATTGGAGTTCTAACTAATATCAAACTACATCTACTATAGATTAGTAATCAAAGTTCTAACTAATCCTAGATTAGTTTGGAGTCACCACCAATATTCATTAGTTGTCTTTGTTTGTTATTCGTTGGTGGCTGTCATTATCTACCTTGTGATCTTTTTGAAGGTCGACGTGGAAGTGTTGAAGTGTGAGATTTGTTTTTCCAAACACTCCCTCTTGAATTGAGCCATCTCCAACCAATTCCAAGACTATTGTTGTGCTTTTTGGATGTTGTCGTTTTAAGTGGCTTTGCTAGGATATCTGCTACCATATCTATAGACTTGATGTACTCCACACTTAGCTCACCCTTGAATATCAAGTCCCTTATGTGATGGTATTTGAGTGTTATGGGCTTTGTTTTTAGATGGAAAATTGGATCTTGTGAGAGTCCATCTTCATTATAGAACCTTCATTCTTCTACACCCCTCACTACAACAAGACGCACGATTTCCAACGCTTTTTGTGAGCTTTTTTTAAAAAGATAGAATTTAAAATGAGTTGCAGGGGGAGCGGAAAGCTCGAGCGTCGGGTCCGGCATTTGGCCTGGATATACGCCGCCTTGCAAATTTTAACATGTTTTTCAAAGATTTATAAGAAGGGTTGTATAGAGGGTTACAGGGAGGGCTATAAGAAAGGTTATAGAGCGGGTTATAGATAGAGTCAAGCAGGCCGCATTCCAGAATACTCTGTTCACCGAGGGTAATACCGTGACTGATGAAAAAAGGCCTCTCGGTATGTTACAAAATGTAAATGGATCTCACTTTTGAAAATTGTTTGCTATCAACACATTGAATTCCATTTTCTATCAACAATTGCCATATCAACAAGTGAATAAAGAAATTTATGTATCACAAAAATATCAGGATCACAATTTGTGTACTCACAAGCGTCGACTTCTTGCTTGATGTCAACTCATCAAATAATAAAATGCAATTGCATATGTAAGCAATCTGATTAATATTACAATGAGTTGGAATACATTGTACTGTCTCAATTATTCATTTGGTGGTTTCTCATTATCATTTGTCGCCTCATCATATGCGATGTCTATCTCTAATTCTACCCAAATATCTCCTATACTTTTGTTATTAATAAGTTGATCTTCACAAGCTAATGGCGACGGTGACAACGAGGGAGATCGAGAAGGTGCCTCGTATGTCGTGGATCCTAGCTTGTGAAGCTTGCACATGATCCTCCGAAAATGTGTCATCGAGTCCATCATCACGATCTTGTTCAGGTGCAGCAGTTGGCAGCGCGTCCACGACATCTCTATCTTCAAAAATTATTTTACTTCGCAATCTGGGATCTGAACGGTCGGGGTGAAAGACCACCTGTAATTGATCGATGTTACCATAAACTTTGACTCGTAATTAGTATCTATAGCTATGTTACAATTGCTTGGGTATACACATAATATACATTTTTTGCAGTATACTGAAAATCAATTGATTAAATACATCTTGAAGACATAAAAGAAATGTACTTGCTCACATTGTTGAGGAAAAACAAATGTATCGCTTTGATTTGGTCCAAAGCTCGTCCAAAGCTTGGTGGAGTCAATGGCAAAATAATCACTCTCATCTTTCCTGACAGTTGCATTGGGACCATTGCAAATAACTTTGAACCATTTGACATCAAATATGAAAAAGTTGAATCGCATAAATTCAACTTCGAGGATGCCATTGATTGTCCCATAATAATCAAGTTGAGATGAGAGTAAATTGGTGTCAGTTGTGCTTGCTCGACTCTCTTGGGCAAAATTTGCCATGACTCCACAATCATAGGTGTTTCTATTTTTTTCAATGCGCTCCTCCGTACGAAAGTGTTGTCCATGCATCCACAATGCATTGTATTTTTTGTACTAAACGAGAAAGAACAAAATGTGTTAGGGATATAACAAACATGTAGAAAATAATAATTACAATTAGCTTAACATGTGAATTATGTACATAGCTTACATGAAAATCGCACCCCCTTGCAACGTCTCGCTCTCTCTCCATTACTTCCTCATTGTTTGCCGAGGCTTCTCTAAGGGCATCGCATAGACAATCAAGCGTGATGTCTTTGGGTAGAAGGGCGAGGTCAGGTGGGTATGGTTGACTTCTACGCCCTCTCCTGAAAGTGGCTCGAGCAGTTTGTCTACGAGCCTTACCCCTTCATATCTCGAAATCCACTTTTGCATTTCTTCGCTATTAAGAATGAAAAACTTATTCACCTTCCCTGAAGGACTCGCTCATTCTCATGATCGCTCCTTTTCTCTGAGGAACATCCCCAACAACACGCTCATCATCCTTATTATCCCAAAGATGACGAATAGAAGGATCGCTATGAGCAAGGAACTTCGTGATATAAACCATGGACTCTTGCACTAGCCATCCTTCTGCCATCTACCCTCAGGCCTTGCTCTTTGTCTTACGAAGCCTTTCAATATTTTTATGAATTGTTCCAAGAAGAACATCCAATAATTATGGACAGTGCTTGTATTAAAAATGTGGATTAATATTAATGAGAAAACATTGTAACCACAATATCAATATTGTAGGATGGACTAAGAATAGACAATTGACTCCTCAGTCAGAAATCCTCTCAATACAAGAGAATCAGAGGGGAAGAAAATGCTCTGTGAGCCTGATATATCGATGGATACACTATAGAGGTAATGATCGAAGAAGGACTTACCAGTGCCATTAACTCATTTTTAGAGGCCCTTGATCAGGAAGAGTATGGAAGAGAAGACCTTACATCGATAGGGCTAGACATGGACTCTGAAGACAAGCACGTCATACTAGAAGACCTCTTGATCGAATCTCAACTAGAGCCCGAAGGACCACAACTAGACCTAGGAGGATTCTCGTACGCAGAACTAGACCTGGCTATAGAAATTTCATTACAAGAGCCTAGTCTATTGCCTAGAGAACCACGTCTAGCCGCAAATAGCAGGAGTTTAGCAGAAGATGCACCTCACGTACTCCCAAAAGTAGTTGACACCCAGGAACAGCCACCACAAGAAATCACAAACATAACTTTCCTTGAAGATCATGAGGATAGCACCACCGACCTACAAATAGCAATAGCGCTATCACTACAAGAATGGGAAACACAGTCAGATACACACACGGATGACCACCAACCAGAAGTAGAGAGTTATAGTGATGAATCTGAGTGGGAGACCATGTCGGAAAATGAAATTGAGTCAACTCCAGAGGAGGAGGACATGTCAAGGATTTTGAAAAACACTAATGCTCGTGAATAGGGTGAGTCCTGCGCATCAGATGATGTTGTTCACCACTACCTTGGTAGGAACAACCAGGAGATGGTACCATACTCTACCTAAAGCTTCTATCAACACACTGGAGGAGTACTATCAGCAATTCTTAGAGAATTCAGAGGCACTTATAATCTAGATAGTTTGATATTTGCCCTATCTACCATACAACAAACATCTATAGAAACTGTGCATCAGTATGCTAGACGATTTGGACACCAGCTGGACCTAAGTTTTACAATGATATTACCTCCACAACTACTACTTGATAGCTTTTTGAGAGGACTGTCGAGTAATATCCAGCTGGTGGTACGCCAATCTAGAGTCTCATCATTGGAAGAGGCGATATCTAGAGCCACGATTGTAGAGGAAGCAGACATCACCACACGTGAATGTCAGGCCATGAAAAATCCGATGCTAGATAGTAGCCGACAGACACCAGGGCGCGAGTTGCCAAGAATGAGAGAATTACATCATACTGGACTACCACATGACACCTACGAGAGGACTGGACCCTCAAAGTTTTCCGAAGCAGAATGTGCCGAGGAAGAGAAAGTGCCAAGTAGCGTTGAGTTTTTACCTAACTTTGTGGACGATTATGGAGGGACACATGAGAGTGGGTGGAATTTACACCATTATGGGCTAGCCAATCAGGAAGCCCAGATTAGTAAGAATATAGACCGGTGGTCTAGATATCATGAGAATACCTCTCAAGATAGACAAGTTGAGACCAGTGACAACAGTCCTCCGATACACCCAATAGGAACACTCATCTCTGAGGGGACTAGGGCAAGCGTACTGATGGCAACCCAAAGCTAGTTACGGACAAACCCACCTAGGAAAGAGTGGATGGAAGGGTGTAATCAGCAGGTGAGTCTTGGGAAGGCCACTAAGTCTGAAGAGGCATTATCAATGATATTTAGCAATCAGGTAGATCAAGTTGTACCTCCTGACGAGGATGATGATAGCAATACAGAGGAGCCAACATGTGCTGCCCCAGTAGGACCACCCCCTAGATCCGAAACCATAGATCCAACTCCAGCAATTCCGAAGAGTGAAGTTATTAAATCACCTATCCCTGATGACATTAATCAGGAGGAGTCATATGGTACACAAAACCTATTCAAAGAACATAAGAATGTGACTAGTAAGACTATTTCAATACACACTAGTGAGGATGGGTACCAAAACAATTCCCAAGAAATCCAAGAGGTATTAAGTGACATATTCCATTGGGAAGAGGACATGCCGAGCTATATCTCTGAAGAAGATATCGAGAACAAGGGGCCTGAACTAGAAATTAGAGAGGAAATAAAGAATACTATACGTCCAACCATGTGGGAGCCCTAGTCATGAATGTCAAAAAAGTCAACCACAAAAGAAAAAACCGAGAAAGAAAAGTTTCAGGTAAAAACGGGACCGGAAAATATGGATTCAATGTCAAGGAGTCACAGAAGCCCTAACAGCAAAGTTTGGAAAATTTACGGGCAATTAACGAAATATGCGGGCCAAGTAGTTACCCAACAGACCAAAAACCCAGACAAATGAGCAGTAGGCGCACAACCCTTGAAAAATCGAAGAAGGGCCAAAAACACAGGTACCCAAAGAAAAACGAAGGCCGCCTACTAAAAATAGGGGTCTAAAGTGCTTCACCCAAAATTTGGATAATAAATGCCAAAACGCCTTGGAGGCTATAAAAATTGGGAGGTACACCCACTAGCCATTGACATTTTGGACTTCTAGGGTGTACAAAAGGGGAAACTTGAATGGTCTCCCTAGCCTTTGACAAAAATGGTATCTTGGCTAGTTTTGGAAGAGAGCCTTGAATGCACCACTCTCCCACTCTCTTATGGAGGCCACTAGGTGTACTATCAAATGGTATGAGGACAAATGACAAAGAGGGCTTGAAGGACATGAAGAATGACAAGATGGCATTGTGAAGGGGATGCATTGGATTTTCCTAAAAGAAGGAGCCAACTCCTTGTATTTCAAATGTTAGGACTTTTGTATATTAGTACTTTTGTGTGTTAGTACTTTTCGGAGTTGGCACTTTTGGGAGTTGCTTGCTTGTTTGAGTGTGCTTTGAAGTTAATTCCATTTTGTGGCTAATTGTTGTGAATGTTAGTTGCTCAATGTTAGTCACTTGCAATGTGGGTTAGTAGTTTGTGGGAGGTTAATGGTTGCTTTGTGCCCTCATGCCTGTTTGTTGCTTGTGTGTTGTTAACTCCATAGTTAGTAAGGTGTATTCTAAAATTTGGCTTGATTTATTGCTTGAGGTGAGTTCAATGTTTGTGGGTTGGTTAAAAGGATTGTGAGTTGCTTGAAATAGCTCAATGATAGTTGGATAATAATGAGATGATGTGAAGAGTTAGTACTTTAAAATGTTAGTACTTTTGTGAGTGAGGATTTTAGGAGTGGGTATGTTTGAGAGTTAAGAGTTGTAGTTGTCTTGTGGTTTGGGAGTGATGTTACTTATTATGCTTGCTTGTTCATATTGAGGAGTTGAGAGATTGTGGTTGTTTGTGTTGATTGCTTGGACCTCATTACTAGTGTGAGTTCATAGTTGAGTGCTTCAAATCACTTGGATAGGATGTTTACTTGCTTTTGTTGAGAGGATTGATAATCATTCATCTCATGGACGGAGTGTCATAAAGAATGCGTGAGGAAGATGTATTTATACACCGCATCTTTGTATCTAGTTATAATCAATGTTTGTCATCTAACTAAGTACTTTGTCGCACTCAGGGAGTAGTTGAACTACGATGACAAAATAACATCTGTACATTAAATACATGGTCAGGCGACTCGGAATCGTTGACGTGAACGAGAACGTCACATATTTTCTTTGACTCTGCATTTTTCGAGAAGTGGCTGGAGACGTTTCTCATTGAAATAGATGACCTTTGCATTTTTTGTGAAAAAGTCGAAGGTGTTGAAAACATTTCATTTGTTCAAGTGACTGTTTTGTTGCATTTTTGCATAAAAGACGAAAAATGCCAAAAAAAAGCCGACAAAAAGTTTACTTCTTTGAAATAGTTGAAAAGAAGTCATTGTCGGGAATTCCTGAAGTTGTGGAAGAAGTCGGGGACTTCGGTTGATGAACGAAGTTTTCGAAGAAGTCAGAGACTTCGAAGACTTTGGATGACTTGATTGTTGAAGAAATCAAAGGTGATCAGGCCTTCAATGTTCTTCATGATGCTTTGACATTCGAATGTAGAATTAGACGGGAATGGATACCCTTTGATGTAGCCGGAAAGTCGATGAAGTCGACTTTCAATTAGTTCGGTTGATTCGATTCGATTCTGTGTAGAAATTGCAGGTGGTTGAACTGCTTGCAAAAATCCATGTATTTTACAAGACATTGTTCTGCACATAGAATGAGAGTAATTTTGCAGAATAGCAATATAGGAAACTTTTTATGATTCTTTTGTATCAGATGAGCAGACATAGAACCCAAAAGATGTTGCATTTGATCCTAGATCATTGATCAAAAATGTGCAAGAAGAATCTTGAAATAGAAATAGTATCACCAAGGAGAAAACTGTGAGCTTAATTTCCAACAGTCCTCCTTAAGGTCACGGTTGGTGCCTTGAATGTCTTCGACGGGTTCAGCATGTTGAAGAATTTTTGACTTTAGATAACATAGATGGAAGGTGCATGTATTGTATGAATTGAAAGGGTAGATCCCTCCTTTTGTCATATTTGAAAAGGTGCGTTACACCAGTATTTGGATCAAAAGTAGTAGTAATGTTTAGAAAATGTACGATATTCTTCTTTTCAGTAATGTTTTTGATTTCAAGATAATTCAAGGGGTAAATCCAAAAGGGATTATCTAATAATCTTTCTTGAAATTTATCCAAAAAAAGATTGATAAAAGAGTTATTGATAAATCAAATATCATCTATGTACCTAAATGAGTGTTTAAAGGCACTCATAAAGGTGGTTTGCCCCAACTTGGGAAGTCTCTTTATGAATTGCCTCTTATAAAAAGACAGATACCAGTTACACCATAAAGGTGAACAAGAAAAGCCCATAGAAATACCCTGTTAGGGCCTATTTTGACGGGGAGTTGGTCCAGCCAAAACGTCCTAAAAAGGTCAAGGGGCCCCACCTCTAATGGCGGTTCAGCCCTACGTGAGCAATAGAGGATTTGCCACTTCCAACCTTGATGGCCTTCTCTATTGCCCCATGCTCTCCAACCGATGAGGGTTTTCCAGGCTCTCAGAGATACGGTTGCAAGGAGGGGGTGCTGTCAAATTTATGATTCACTAGCTTCCTAGGGTTATGGTTCCGTAAAACTTCTGATCACTAATTCGCTTTAGGATCTTGCTAATGTCTCTTTCCCCATTGAATTCGGCTTACAGTTAGTAAAAATCTTACATGGGCTTGAAACCGATTTATTGTCTATGATGTGTTCAAGGGGTGCAAGTTATACACACCGCTTTGTTTGATAAGCAGTGGTATTTTCGCCGACCGTCGGGTCTAGGTATTTCGCTAGACAATACCGATGGCGGGTGTGACTAGTGTGACGCTTAACCAAGGAGGTGTACTTCAACCGCGGATGGTGGACGGCCCACTCTAGTGTTTCATAGAGGTCGGGTTCAGTTGATACGTTTCATAATTGCAAAACTCAAAAAAACGTTTCACAACTTGACGATTCTGTATAGTCATTTTATTGACCAGAAAATATGCCAGACGACTTAGTAAAATTAGAATTAAAGTAGAATCACTATGTTACTGTACTGTGGGTCCTGTCAGTGGATAAGGATCAGTTGGCCTTGCCACGAGGCAAGTCGACGGGACACGCGTCCCGCCAACGACAACCCGAGTCATGCATGGGTTGCCTGAGTGAACAACTATATGTACCATGTAATTTCATTTTGAGAAATACAGTTCCTATGTGAGCTTGTTGTGGTCATTGAGATACATAAATGTGCAATGAAATCATGAAACAAGGCATGCTATGAACTATAATGTTCAATATTGAGGTGGAGGCAATGCCAAAAAACATGCCAGCTTGTAAAAAGTTATGCCAATCATGAGACTTTAGTCCACTTAGCTTGTTGTCCCTTGTGAGGCATCGCATGTGTCATGTCGAAGTTCGAAATGGGACTATTGCCTTCTTTACAATCGTCTCTTCTCTCCTTGAGAAGATCCATGGAGCATTTGGGAGGACAATTGAATTCCCCACCATTTGTGGACATAAATCGGCCATCTTTTCCACTTCTTTTAAGTCATCTTGTGCGTCTTTTTAATCTTTGGCACCAGTCAAGTGCTCCAAATTGTGCTCCCTACATTCTTGAATACGTGCATCGGGTCCAAAAGATGGTTTATCAACAATTCCCCCAATATGGAAATTCACGAAATACTAATAACCTCTTCATGCCAGGAGGGAGTCGCCCTAGATCTTGATTGGATCTCCAAATTTGAAGCCAATCACTTGCCTACAATATTAAAAAACAAGCACACACATTTAATTGAGATTATTGTTTGAATAGAGAGAGTAACTTTCAAAAAAAATAAATGACATTAATTGGCCCAAATATGTATTGTACCTTCATGGCATGGGGACGTTGACCAACAAGCCCATCATGCATAGGGTGATCGGGTGGAAGGTATCGAGTGTGGCCCTCATAAACCATCTTTCGTAGATGTTGTGAGTGACGTGCTTGCAGATACTCGCCACAAATGGGACATGCATTGTAGCCACTTGTTTGGAGCCTTGCATTGAAACAAAATAACTGAGTTCATTGAGAGTGTAATGTTTGAATTGAAAGAAAGTTTGTGAATAGACATTAGATATAATACCATGAATTGAACCAATAGCAACAATATCTCACCAAAACATTTCCCATATCCAGGAAAGTCGTGCATCGTCCACATCAAAATCCCCTTGAACACAAAATCTCTTTGTGTGTGTGGTCTTGATATATCGGTCAGTTGAACTCCTTGCCAGAGAATCTTTAGCTCATCTATCAAGGGAGCCATATAAACGTCCAAATTTTTGGCCTTGTATTTTCTCAGGATAAGAAGGGCAAGCATTAGGTGCCCCTTCTTGATACTTAGCCAAGGGGGAATGTTGTAATCTACAAGGACAACCGGCCAAGTGGACCATGATGTGAAGCACAAACCGAATGGATTCCCACCATCCATCACCAACCCCAAATGCAAATGGCAAGGCTCATTCGTAAACTCATGCTAAGTACCATCCACATGCTTCCACGCTAGACAATCGGTAGGGATCCTCATAGTATCGTATGATGAACGATTGCTTGAATGTCATGTCATAAGCTCCACTATGGACTTGAATTTAACCATATGGTGTATCCTGGGTATGATGGAAAAATGCCTTACCACATTGGCAGGTATGGTGTCTCCTTGTAAATCTTGCATGTCGCAGTGTTCCCCACAACGTGTACATGTGCTTCCCTCCTCCCACGATATAAAATACAATCACTAGAACATGCATGAATACTCTTGTAATCCATGACGACCGCTAATAGTATTTTCTTAGCTTCTTGTCGAGACATCGTCATGGTGTTATTTGGAGGCAACATTTTTCTGAGCAACTGCGACAAGATATTCCTATAGTTAGTTATAGTGTCTCACAACACATGAAATACAAAACAAGATTTGAGTTTAGCTATAGTAGACCAAAAGTCAAGCTCACCTAAACGACCATGTGACACTTGCATCCGACCACCCGTACTTAGTTTGCAAGTTCAAAAGTAATAAACAAGCTCGCAACTTTGACATTTGTCCACCCTCGTACAAAGGAGTGGATGTCAGTCCATGCATCATCTCTTCTTCCCTCGTCAATGTGGGTTCAGGTGGATTTGTGAAGAATGCATCCCTCATGTCATCCATGTCGCCCTCATGATCATGCACTGTGAATGGCACATCCTCGTGTATTGTGTCTCCTTGAGACATATCTTTGTGCAAGTCTGCATGTGCACACGGGGAAAGTCGTGGCTCTCGTGCGCTTGCACATCTGAATCTTGCCGATTGCATGACAACGTCTAGTTGAATTCTTCGATGGTCATGTGAATGCAAGTCATCATCCTATACAAAATAAGTGCAACAACAGTCAATTAGAACAATGGAATATCCTCTCTAATTATAAAAACTACTAAATACATACAAGATAAATGTGCATGCAATAATTAGCAATGTTAAGTTTGCAAACATCAAGCGTAGTGAAAGGCAGATACATAAAACTCACCAAAGAACCGACTTCGAGCCGCACAAATAATGACTCTATCTCTCTATCTGTCCATACATGTAAACTTGTGATACAATAAAACATTGCTCTCGTCGCAATGCATACTTACATCGTGTACATCGGCATGGTATTCTCTGGTGTAGCCAGGCCTCTGATCCAATCTGTGATGGTCCAACCTCATCATCTGAAGAAGAAGAATGTGAACTCGCCATTTGCATCGGTCCACCTTGTCAAGTAACAATGGATCACAAACAAAATTAGAGAGCAACATGTGATAAACAAATTGAATACACATATAACAAATTAAGACTGTCGCTAAGTTTGATGTGCATATCACAAACCAGAATCATGTTATCGGTTTATTCATCAACATACACCACATAACCCAGAAACATAATTTTATTAGGAAGAGTGATTTATTTAAAAGTCCGATAATCGGCTTGGGTTTTAGAGGTTAGAGCTTAGGGTTTAGAATCTAGGGTTTAGAGTTTAGGATAAGAAATGTGTAATCGAATTTACAATTATAGGGTTATAGGGCTCAGAGCTTAGGCTTAGGGTTAGGGTTTAGGATCTAGAGTTTAGGATTCAAGGTTTAGGGTTTAGGGTTTAGGGATAAGAGTATAGGATCTAGGGTCTAGGGTTTAGGGTTTAGGATTCATAGTTTAGGATTTAATATTTTGGGTCTAGGATCGAAGGTGTAGGATTTACGGTTTACGGTTTACGGTTTACGGTCTAGGATTTAGGATTCAGGGTGTAGAGTTTAGGGTTGGGATTCAAGATTAAGGTTCTAGTGTTTAGGATTTAAGATTTAGGGTTTAGGATTTAGGTAGGGCCTAGGGTTTAGGGTCTAGGATCTAGAGTTTGGGTTTAAGGTTTAGGATTTAGGATTAAGAATTTGTAGGAAAGCAAGAGTCAAGTCACCAACATCTATTTATCAATCAATCTTCACTGAAAACAAGAGAGAAGAGGTTGGGCGCCCAACTCTGAGAGAGAGAGAGAGAGAGAGAGAGAGAGAGAGAGAGAGAGAGAGAGAGAGAGAGAGAGAGAGAGAGAGAGAGAGAGAGAGAGAGAGAACAACAACAAGAGCAATGGAGAGCAATGCTTAGCCAAATTGTAAAAATGGAATACACAATGAGCATCTAAGTACTCTACCTGGATGTGGCCAAATGCCACCAAACTCTAAGGTTAACCACTTACTAAATGTAGGGCACCCCCAAAAGTCAAGATAGGGCCCCTAAACAAAACTAGACCCCTAAGGACCCACAAGTCAATACATGACCAAAATTGGGTCCAACTGAACTTAAGATGGCCTAAATAACTAAATACCCATGGTTACACAAATCTCGACCTTTTGGGTCAAAGTAACCTTTGGATTAACTTTAGCATGGTCATTTATTTCTAACACCCTCCTTAAATGACAATGCAAAAACTGAAATCTTCACTATGTAACAAAACCAACACGTGGTATCAAGTTTAAAACTTTGCATAAAGCTTCAAATCTGACTCTAGGCAACGCCTTAGTGAAGAGGTCCGCAATATTATCCTCCGTAGGACAATATTCAAGTAAAATGTCGCCATCATGAAGTCTCTCCCGAACAAAGTGATAATGGATCTCGATGTGCTTCGTCCTCGCCTGAAAAACATGATTCCGTGCAATGGCAATAACACTTTGACTATCACTCAAGATAAGAGTGGCTGAGGGCTCGCCAAACTTCATGTCAACAAGTAGTCTTCTCAGCCATAAATACTCTGTTGTGGCTGAAAATATCGCTATATATTTTGCCTCGCTAGAAGAAGTAGCAACAGTGGGCTGCTTTTTACTTGACCAAGAAACTGCAGAATTTCCATAGAAAAAGCAATGTCCACTTGTAGAGCGTCTAGTGTCTTCATCTCCAAACCAATCTGAGTCACTAAAACCAACCAAACATGCATCATCACAAGCAGGAAAAACCAGTCCATGACTTCTTGTTCCTTGAAGATATCGAAAGATCCTCTTCAATGCTTTCCAATGTGATGTCATCGGGGCATGCATGAATTGACTCATGAGTGAGACACTATAAGAAATGTCCGGTCTTGAATTATATAGGTAAATGAGGCAACCAATAGCTTGACAATATAAAGTAGTGTCAAATGATTCACCATCACCTTGACTACTTAATTTCAGACCTGTCTCCATAGGTGTAACAACCGGCTTGCAATCTTCCATCTTGCACCGCTTCAAAATCTGCCCAATGTAGCATTCTTGAGAGATGAAAATTTCAGCCCCTTCTTGTTCAAATTCAAGACCAAGATAAAAGTGCAACAGGCCTAAATCTGAGATTTCAAAACCCATACCAAGATCAAGTATTACGACATCAATCTGCTGCTCATTACTTCTCGTAATAATAATATCATCAACATAAAGCAAAATAATGATGATATAATCTGAAGTATGCTTGACATAAAGAGAAGATTCGATAGGACTATTAGTAAACCCTCGACCACATCCTTGGAGCTTGCTTCAGTCCATAAAGTGCCTTTTTGAGAAGACAAACTTTATCTTCTTGGCCTTCAACCAAAAATCCAGCAGATTGTTGAAGGTACACTTCCTCATTGAGACCACCATTGAGGAATGTTGTCTTTATGTCAAGTTGCCGCAAATGCCAACCAAAGTGGGCAGCCAAAGAGGTTAGTACCCTCACGGTAGTCATCCGAGCAGTAGGAGAAAAAGTCTCCTCATAATCAATCCCCTTTTGCTGAGCATAGCCTTTGGCAACGAGCCTTGCCTTGTACCTTTCAATGGTGCCATCTGCCTTATACTTGATTTTGTATACCCATTTAGAACCAATTGCCTTCTTTCCATGAGGAAGATCAACAAAAACCCAAATCTGGTTCTTCAGAAGTGAGTTATACTCATCTTGCATCGCATCCTTCCAACATTTTACTCCCTTGGCTTGCTCATAGAAACAGGTTCTTCTGCAACATCTCCATGAGATGTAAGAGCAAAATCTAAAAATCAGCATAGTCCACTGATTTTGTAGAGGCATGTGTCATTCCATCGTAAAATGAACTTACTTTGTTGTCCCGCAAAGCTGACAACAACCACCGTGGGACTGTTTTGGGCTGTCCAACAGCCATGTCACTTCTTACAATTTGTTGTCCAAGATCCTCCGACACCGCACTTGGTTGTCCAAGATCTTCCAAAACTAGTCCTTGTTGTCCAACAGTTCCTGCAGGCTGATTTTGAGCAACAACAGGCGGTTCTTGATGAACATTAGGCTCTAAACTTGATGAGGTGTTGGGCAGGTCGCAATTGGTTGATTGTTGCCCCTTATCTCTAGCAATAGAAGATGGTACCAAATCTGGAAAAACTTCAACATATTATTTCACTCGGCAACACCATTTTGTTGAGGCATATAGGGAGATGTCATTTGATGTAGAACTCCCTTTTCTCGAAGAAATGCACCGAACGTATTCTTAATGTATTCCCCTCCTCGATCGGTGCATAGGGTCTTCAAAGAATGCCCAAACTGATTTTTCACCATTGCTAGAAAATCTTTGAAACGTTGAAAAACTTCCGATTTAGCCTTCATAGGATAGATCCATGTAAAATGGGAAAAGTCATCAATAAAACTCACAAAATAGATGCACTTTCCAATGGATTCGGTCCTCATTGGACCACAAACATCACTATGAACCAAATCAAATTTATCAAGAACCCTTATAGTTCCATCAATTGGAAAAGGTTTCCTTTGAAACTTTCCAAGTATGCACCCCTCGCCTACATGCCCTTCCGGCTGCTCAATAGTAGGAATGTCTTCTACCATATTAAATGTCTTCAGGTTCTTCAAACTTGCGAAGTTGAGATGCCCAAACCTTGCGTGCCACAATTCAGCCAACTCCAATGATTGTGATGTAGAAGCAACAAGACATGTAGAGGGAATTCGTTGCTCATAGGTATCCATAATAAATAAGCCATCATGCATGGTTCCCGAAACAATAATCAAGAGTGATCTTTTAGGATCATTGACAAGACACTTATCTTCTTTGAACTCAGCAACTAGTCCTTGCTTCAACATAGTTGAAACCGAAAGAAGATTCTTCTTGATTCTCGAAACATAAAGCACATTCTTAATGTACTTTTCTTCACCGTTAGGAAAAATGATGGCTACAATTCCAATTCCATAAATAGAATAAGATGCATCATCTGCACATTGTACCTTACTTCCATTTTGCACTTTCACTAATTTAGTGAATGCTTCTTTGCGAGAAGTCATATGACGAGCAGCACCACTATCAATCACCCATTCAATGGGCTGAAAATCAGCAACTTGCAAAACAGAATCTGAATTTCTCTTAGATGTAGTAGTACTAGTAGAAGCAATATTAGACACAAAAGCATATTCTTGGTTGAAGAGATCACCACTAGCTTCAAGCTCTTGCTCCAAAGTAGCAAGTGAAGCACTAGTATCAATTCCTTTACTCTCCTCTTTCGCAAGCTTCTTCTTACAATCCTTGATGAAGTGCCCATACCTTTTGCAATAATGGCACTTCCCTTTCTTCTTTTGAGTGTTGACATTTTGACCTCCAACGGGATTTTGTTCATCCTTGGAAGGAGGCTTCCCCTTTCATTTTGACTTGCCTTTGCCCTTGCCTTTCATGAAGAAAGCTTGATCTTGTTGAGTGTCACTCGCAAACTTTTGCCTCATTTGCTCCTCTTGAAGAAGCAGCCCAACAAGTTCATCAAAGGAGAGTTGATGTCCCCTAAGAGAGATACTCAAAGCTGAAACAAATGGAAGATAAAATGAAGGTAATGAGTTAAGAGCAATGGAAACAAATTGAGCATCCTCAATTATCTCATCAATATTGAAAAGCTCCTCACGAAGATCCTTGATCTTCGTCAAGTGATTGGTCACTTATCCCCTTCTTGCATCTTCAACAAAAAAAGTTGATTTCTAAGATACACCACTCTTGCTGCATTTTTTACTCTATACATAGTATCAAGTGTAGCCCATGATTCTTTAGCCATTACCTTCAACAAAATTTCAGCTTGTAGTAGATAGGAAAGAGAGGGTCTAGGATTTAAGGTTTGAAATTTAAGATTTTGAATCTAGGGTTTATAGTTTATGGTTTAGAGTTTAGGGTTTAGGGTCTAGGGTCTAGGATCTTGAGTTTAGGGTCTAGGGTCTAGAGTTTGGGATTTAAGATTTTGGGCCTAGAGTTTAAGATTTATGATTTTGGATTAAGGGTTAAGTGTTTAGGGTCTCAAATTTAGGGTTTGGGATTTATGATTTTGGGTTAAGGGTCCAGGGTCCAAGGCTTAGGGTCTGGGGTTCAGGGTTTAGAATTTAAGATTTAAAATTTTGGGTTCAAGGTTCAAGGTCTAGTATTTAGGGTTTGGAATAAGCGTTTAGGGTTTAGGATTATAGATTTTGTGTTCTGGGTTTAAGATCTAGGCCTTAGGGTCTAGGGTTCAGCTTTTTGAGTCCCTAGTCTTGGGTTCTGGGTTTAGGGATCTAGGGAAGGGGACCTTAAGATATTAATTCTAAAAGATTTGTGACTATGAGATCCCACTACTTTTTATAGGTAGCAATTTCAAAAATTTATGGGGATCTTATATAGGTATCATAAAAATTATTGTTGGAGCAAGCTTATAGGTTGATGCCCAAGAAAAGTACTTGGATGCCAATTACGTCGATGTTTGAAGACTTATGAATTCTTTAATTATGATGAATATAATTTACCAAATAAAAGATAGTTTTGTTTAGTATACTATTCTTTAACGAGACTAGGAAATATAAAAATCGGCAATCTTTGATAATTGTGTGACTTTAGAATGCAACATTTTTTAGTTGAGAAGTTTTAGAAAGCATGGTTTTTCAAAAGCCGACATCCATTAAAAGATGTGGGATATCAAAGGAAATTGATGGATATGTGGGATTTTAGCATTTAGCACAGTCCTCGGAACAGACCTCGGAGTACTGAATCTAATTTGAGGGTAACACCGAGGTTCAGACAAATTCTTGATGATTTTAAAATCGTTGTCCATTGTCGCGACATTTTCGAAAAGGAAATAGGAGTGGGTGATGGTATCAAGGGATTTACATGTTGCCTTTGTCTCCTCCTTTGTATGGTTGATACTTTCTCACCCTCTTTATCCTCCTTACTTTGATTGTTCCTCTTGCTCTTGCTTTAGCTTCCTCCTGTTGCTCTTGCTCCCCTCATTGCTCCTCTTACTCTTTGCTCCCTCCTTGCTCCTCTTAGTCTTGATTCTCCTTGCAAAATCAAGTGGTAAGCTCAAGAAGAGAAAGAAAGTTGGAGGATGGAGCTTTTGTGATTATTGGATGTAAAGTAAGTTAGAATTAAAGTAGAACCACTGTGTTACTCTACAACGGGTCCTATCAGTTGATAAGGATCAGTTGGCCTCACCACGAGGCAAGTCGACGGGACACGCGTCCTGCCAACGGCAACCTGGGTCATGCATGGGTTGCTTGAGTGAACAACTATATGTATAGTGTAATTTCATTTTGAGAAATACAATTGCTATGTGAGCTTGTTGTGGAGAGTGTTTTTCTCTCTGAGTTACTGTGTACAGGGAGTGTTCACAGTACAACATCATCGTTGAAGAGAGCTTCGGGAGACCTGTCTTCTGAGAGTTCCGGGTTTACGACGGGTTGAAGAGAAAGAGAAGCACTGGTGCACGGTTTCTAGTTTATAGAGGCTTGCCAAGCTCAACGGAGGGATTAGTAGCCTGTGCATAGCAGCAGACAGGGTAAAACTTGGTGAAAAATTGACAATTTTGAAGCCAGTTGAAAATTGAAATCGGGGTTGGGGTTACGGTTTTTTATACAGAACTGGTGATTTCTTCGCTGTTTGTGCACCGTTTTGGATGCCGTAAGGATAGGAAGGAAGGTAATTATATTGTCAACTAGCCATGGAGAGATTTTGAGGTTTATGTTAGGTATCTGTCTATAGACAGTTAACCTAGCAGATTTGCGGTAAAAGGTGAAAAAAGTCACTTTGTCAAGTTGAGCTAAAATCACCGTTTCTCCATGGAATTTCATGATTGAACACTCTACAGATTTGGTATCAATAAGGCGACCCTACTCCAAACCTCAGATCGTGCTCAAATTGATCCGAAGGCGAGTTTGATCAAGCAACAGGTAGCTTGGGGAGGCGCGACCGTGGACAAGGAGGTCGCGGGTATGTTCGCACGTGGAACCAAGGCAGAACTGTAGTGTTTTGAAGTGGACAACGCTTGCAAGTGTCTTCATTAGTGCGTAGAAGTGCTCAAAATTGTTGGATAGATAATTTACAAGATTGACGGCTCAAATCGTGCTACCCAGGAGGGATATCCATAGTTGGATCAGAATTGACCATTGGATGGAGTCTGAAGGGCTGTTGAAGAGGGCCCTGAAGAAGTGAAGTGCATTTTGGCCTTCAACTTCATTAAAAAATCTCATACTGAAATTGGAGTTGGTTCCCTTCACAAGTGAAGAGTGAAGTTTCTTCAAGGTGAAGAAACAGTTCAAAAACAAAGAAAATCCCTATTTTTGGGTCCTTTGCCCGTTTTGACCCAAACGAAAGGCTATAACCTCCAAACGAAGGGCACCCGGACTGTACTTGCAAGTACGGTACATCAAAATAGAGTGATTACAGTAGAGAAAGTGTTCAGAGTGTGCCAAAAGTGATTTCACCATTCCAGTGGCCACGAAGTTGGGAGTTGACGATTGAGTGCATGTCGGAAGGCGACGTCGATTTGGCTTTCAAAATGGTGGAAAAGCGGCGAGTGGCCTGGTAAGGAAAAAAGTGTAGGTCATTATTTTCAACTTCTGACATCACAGTTGGCCTCGGCATACTGCTTTTAGCCTACGATAGAAGTTTCAAGCCGTTTTGCGATGGCAAACATGGGAGAGTCCATTTTGAGTGAAAGTAGCAAATTGGATGGGATTTCCAACTATGTAGTGTGGAAATTCAAAATGAGAAACATACTGATGGAGAAAGACATGTGGGAAGTTGTCACAAGTGATGAGAGAAGGCCGCCAAATGAAGCGGAATATCAAAGTGTTTGAAAAAAAGATGAGAAAAGCTTTGACCTTCATTAACTTGTCAGTGAAGGATCACATCATTACCCACATTTGTGATGCTGTTACACCCATACAGGCATGGGATGTGCTAAAGGAGCAGTTCAAGACATCAAATCCGTCAAGAATCATGTTTCTGAAGTCAAAGCTGAATAGTGCCCGAATGGAGCAAGGAGAGCACATTCAGACGTACATGACTAGAATCAAGACAATGAGGGATGAACTGCATTCTATTGGTGAGCGCATATGTGATGTGGAGCTGGTGCACAATGCATTGTGCAACATTGCAGAACCCTATCAAATGTTTGTGAGCGGAATAACATCAAGAGAAAGATTGCCAACCTTTGATGAACTCACAGGAATCTTGATGCAGGAAGAGCAACGACGAGAAATGGTGAAAGCTAGACGTCAGGATACTAACGATCAGGCACTTGCGACACGCCAAAAACAAGGCAAGGACAAGGGCTGACCTTCCAAGTGATGAAAAAGATGATACATCTCAAGATACTACTACTCAACCTCAAGAGATAGGTTGGAGAGGTAGGGACAAACCTTTTGGTGCAAGAAGGATTGAAATTGCAGGTGACAAATGCAAGGAGAAGGATGTACCGTGGGATACATTTTCACCAGGAGGCCAATCACCTGACAGGAAGCTCTCTAAGTGGTTTGAGAGATTGTTGGAGAGCCGCGACATGGATGACTTTTCAGGATCATCTGGCCAAAGAGAGCTACGAAGATCAACAAGAGAGAAGACACAACCTGAAAGGTATGAAGCAAATTATGCTCTCTTATCTAGCATTATTCAAAGCAAAGAACCTTTGACTTATGGTGAAGCGAAGGATGATGACATTTGGGTCAAGGCCATGGGAGAGGAGATAGAGTCAATTGCTAAGCATAGCACATGGGACTTAGTAGAACCACCAGTTGGTAAGAAACCCATTGGTTGCAAATGGGTACACAAGACTAAGTACCATGCAGATGGAAGTATAGCAAAACAAAAGGCAAGATTGGTGATCAAAGGGTAGGCACAAAGTAAAGGCATTGACTATGAGGAGACCTTTGCGCCGGTATGTAAGTGGAATACTCTACGTCTACTTGTTGCTTTAGCTTCACATTTTGGTTGGCCTTTGCATCAGATGGATGTGAAATCTGCTTTTCTAAATGGTGAGTTAGAAGAAGAGGTGTTCATGGATCAACCTGAAGGCTTTGTAGCAAAGGGATAGGAAAATAAAGTATGTCGCTTAAAGAAAGTGCTTTATGGCCTTAAACAAGCACCATGTGCATGGTATAGCAGGATTGATGCCTACTTTCATTCAAAGGGGATGGTGAGAACACACTCTGATCCAAATCTATATGTCTTATGCTTTGATGGTATAGTTGCTTTGATTGCTCTTTATGTTGATGACTTGATTATTACGAGAAATAATCAAGAGATGATAGATATGATCAAGAAAGACCTCATGGAATAATTCGAGATGACAAAGCTCAGCCTAATGCATTACTGCCTTGGAGTAGAAGTGTGGCAAAAAGGACACGAAGTGGGTTTAACACAGGTAAAGTATGTCAAAGAGTTGATGCACAGGTTTAGGTTGCAGGATTGTAAACCAGTGAATACTCCTATTGAACCAGGTAAAAAGCTTTCTAAGCTTCATGAGTCACAGTCATTTGATGCTACACTGTATAGGCAATTAGTAGGGAGCTTGATTTACCTTACCATGACTAGACCAGATATATGCTATGTTGTTGGCATTGTAAGTCAGTTTATGGCAGCACCTACAGAAACACATTGGAAGGCAGCTAAACACATTTTGCATTATGTGAAAGGCACTTCAGATTATGGCTTGATTTATAGGAAGCATAATGGGTTACCCGAGTTGTGTGGTTATGTGGATGCGGATTGGGGAGGTGACTATGATGATCATAGATCCACCACAGGGTATGTATTCCAGTTTTGTGATAATTGTTTTTCCTGGTCTAGTAAGAAGCAAACCACAATTGCTCTATCCACCACAGAAGCAGAGTATAAGGCAATGCGTAGTGCAGCACAAGAAGCTATATGGTTGAGACAAATCTTGGAAGAAGTTGGCAAAGCAGAAAAATCCCATGACATTACATAGCGCCAGTCAGAGTGGCATTCAGCTAGCAAAGAATCCAGTGTTCCATGCGATAAATAAACACATTGAGATTTAGTATCACTTTATACGTGAGAGGCTGCTGAGTCGTGAAATTTATGTTGTTCATTGTAGCACAAAAGAACAACTAGCTGATATTTTCACTAAGCCACTTGTTGGAGAAAAGTTTGATAAGTTTATATCAAAGCTTTCTGTACTTAAAGTTTGTTGACTTTAAAGCTATGTATATGACTGTATAAAAAGTAGACTCTACTTTAAGGGAGAATTAAAGTAGAATCATTGTGTTAATGTATTGTGGGTCCTATCAGTTGATAAGGATCAGTTGGCCTCGCCACGAGGCAAGTCGACGGGACACGCGTCCCGCCAACGACAACCTGGGTTATGCATGGGTTGCCTGAGTGAACAACTATATGTACAGTGTAATTTCATTTTGAAAAATACAGTTGCTATGTGAGCTTGCTGTGGAGAGTGTTTTTCTGTTTGTGTTACTGTGTAGCATAATTGGTGTCCTTGTGCAAAGCAATTTCTAAGTAACTAATCTCTCTCTCCATCTTTTTTTCTCACTCTCTCATTCTCTCACATCTTAGTCTCCATCTCAATGTGATTTGTTTGGTTTTATTGACTCCACATTTTTTATGCATGTTCTTTTTGAGCCATAGGGGGTGGAAATCTACAGAACACTGTTAAGATAACAGAGAAGTCAGAATGGTCGTCGGAATAGGTAGATCTGCGAGATATAGTATAGCAGCACCTATTCTGATGGGTATTCCAATGGCTTATTTTCTATTCATCGGATGATTTAGGACGCTACACTTTACTGTAGATCCAAATATTTTGTTGCAGATCCAGATCTCCAGATAGTCGGAATGGCCATCGAAATAGGCAGATCTCTTAGATGTAGTATAGCATCGCCTATTCCGATGGCTATTTCAAAGCTAGTTCCTTCCAAGTTTGTGTAGATTCAAGCTTTTGCATAGTATCTATATTAGTTTTATCTGTTGTAAATCCAAATCCAATAGAGTGAGATCTATACATCTTTATTGTTCTTTGTGTAAATTCAGCTTTTGTTTCGAGTGGATTTGATTTTTTCAGATTTGTTTTGTAAAATTTAGATTGTTGCAAGAATATTTTTTGTGGTAATATATTTGAGAACTTCAATATTGGATTTTATTTTGCAGATTTATTTGCTGATTTTTGGGCCGATCACCATCAGAGCAGTTGAGATGCACATTCGGTAGCAGATCCCAGGTACTGATTAGGTCGAAATGGGGATCAGAATGCACGACACTGTTTTCAACAGTATACTCGTGTCTATTCCGACGTATGTTTCGAAGACAAATCTGTGAATTTTGTGAGCTTTCAAATGATAGATTTGAGAATTTTTTAATATATAGTTTTAGCTTAGGTATTTTTTTTAGCATATTTTTCAATTGTGAATAGTAGATCTATCTTTTCCCATGAGTGAATAGTGAGCTACTTTCATTCATACTTGTTAGTTAGTTATTTAGCTAGTTTCATTCATGTTTCATGTTTGGACTTCATGTTTGGTTTAATAAAGAGAGATGAAGAGGTAATAGAGGGATTGACTGAGAGAATAAGAGAGTGATAGAGAATGAGAGAAAAAAATAAAAGAGAGAGAGAGAGAGAGAGAGAGAGAGAGAGAGAGAGAGAGAGAGAGAGAGAGAGAGAGAGAGAGAGAGAGAGAGAGAGAGAGAGAGAGAGAGAGAGAGAGAGAGAGAGAGAGAGATATCATGAAGAGTTAAAGATAATCAACACTCTCAATTCTAGGATTGGAATAGGATATAATAGTATGGTTTGGGAGTTTTGATTAGCACTCTATAATGTTATCTCTTTTTTCTCTTCATGTGTGTGTGTGTGTGTGTGTGTGTGTGTGTGTGTGTGTGTGTGTGTGTGTGTGTGTGTGTGTGTGTGTGTGTGTGTGTGTGTTTCACAAAAAATTCATCACATGAGATTAAGCATGACAAAAAATCTCTTAACGCGGTGACATACAAAATGTAGTAAGATAAATTTGCATCATTTATAAGCGTTTCTGCATAAAAACAGAATGTAGCATTACATCCTTGTAAAAAACCAAAGAAGGTTATACTAACCTACATCCATCCACAAGAAAAAACCAAGTTAGAATGAGGTGTATTCTATGGGAACTACAGGTATCAATGCATACCTTTAGTTGTTATCCATGTCACTAAGGAACTTTACACGTGTAGCCACATTTTTTGTCATACAAGCATAACAGACTTGTATAATTACTACATGATCCTCTCTTATGACCACATAAATAAATAAATTTCAGCCATAAAGCTTACTCTACCAGTATACATAAATTTTTAGTGGTAAGTCCAATTTCAACGGAGCTTGGTGTGTTAGAAAGCGCTTAACGAGCGCTTTCCAAAGATATATTACATAACACACTTTTGAGCTACGGTTAAAAAGTTATGGCAAGTCTAAAGTATCAAAGGATGGTAAGCTAGTTAACAGTTATGTTATCCAAGAAAAAATTAGGAGACCTGCAAGCATCAACGTATAACGGCAATATACATAGATAGCAACATAGTTTTGTAAAAGTAGCATATTATTTTTGTATATACCCAGCCTGAACCACCTCTACCACGGTCAAAAAAGTACAATTCAACACCAAACGCACTAAATAAGTAAGAAAGTAATACATGAAAGGAAGACTGTAAAAAAATTCACAGTCCCGAAAAAACCAGAGAACTAAAGGAATCATAACATACCCTAATAAATGAAATCTGAAATTAAAAACGAACTCAACACATGTAGCTATCAAGTTAGCCACAACTACACAATAGAAGAGGAAATACACAGCACGAACTACCTGCAAAATAAGAACAAACAAGGGGAGACCAGCCACAGAACTTAAACTATAGATAGTAAGAAGAGAGAGAGAGAGAGAGAG
Source organism: Diphasiastrum complanatum (assembly GCA_029204225.1). Taxonomy (NCBI): domain Eukaryota; kingdom Viridiplantae; phylum Streptophyta; class Lycopodiopsida; order Lycopodiales; family Lycopodiaceae; genus Diphasiastrum; species Diphasiastrum complanatum. The sequence continues at coordinate 55,045,785 of CM055102.1, read as the reverse complement.
AGAGAGAGAGAGAGAGAGAGAGAGAGAGAGAGAGAGAGAGAGAGAGAGAGAGAGAGAGAGAGAGAGAGAGAGAGAGAGAGAGAGAGAGAGAGAGAGAGAGAGAGAGAGAGAGAGAGAGAGAGAGTGTTTAAATTTTCCCGAGTGAATTATCTTGCAGGGGTTGGAATTATCCTCGGAATGGGTGGATACCAATGTCTATTCCGAGGTCTCTTCCAAGGATCTGCAGTTTCATTTTCGATATTTTTGTTGAACTTGCAATTATGAGGTGCTTTTTTAGCAAATTGTGCTTAAATGTTTGTTGTAGATAGAGAATGAGAGAAAAAAAGAAATGAGAGAGAGAAAGAGATTGTAGGAAAAATGCTAAGAATTCTTCCTAAGAGGACACGATGAAAGTTTGAATAAATCAAACTGATATCAGCGTCTTCAATCGGGTCTGATTTTGGTCTTGTACTAATAGAGTAGTTTTTACCTTGATTGAATAAAACATGCGAAATTAAGAGATATATTGCGAGAGTGTGATCGGAAACAATTGATAAAATCATCTATTGAGAAACTTTGATCAAAAACAAATTTTTATAATTCTGATTTCGATTCATCAGTATACATCTCTTGTTGTCTTGTTTCTCTATTGTGTGTTTACAAGGAGTAGTGCACATGTATTTATATTGTTATAAGATAGGTCTTTTGTCTTTTTACTTCTGTAACAGTAGATCTAACCGTTAAGATGGTTGATATTCAAACAAACGTTTTCTTTCTAGGCTCAAATGATTTTTTTTTGCGAACTGTTCACGACAGTTTCGTGTTTCATGACAATTTTGTTGGATTGATCTCCTTTACTCTCTTAAATCCTATGTTAATTTGTCATGTTGCTGCATTTTTACTCATGTTGTCACAGTCTACATATTTACATGTAAAATAAGACAGACGAATAAAACACGACTGTCTGCATAAATACAAGTAAATTTCCATGGGCGAAAAGGCAACACTTCTCTACAAATGCTTAAGGTGCCCTTATAGAAAAGCGAAGGCCCCCTATAAATCAAATCTTAAGGCATTTGTCAAAGTGTCGCATTTTTGGCATTTTCACCAACGTTAATTTTAGTGAAGGCTGACATCGTAGCCTTCTCATGCTCATCCCATGCACTGTGCAAACAGATTTGACAACGACAACAGCCACCCACGATCTCCCACAGACAGCACATCCACTTTGTACTGCACACCTGTAAAATTATGTATATATATTGAATACCATCTGCGTATTCATCAATGAAAAAGTGTGAGAAACAAGCAACAAGCATAACAGCATCAGAAGCTTATCAGAGATAGACGAAGTAGATGCTTTCACGCATCAATTCTTTGTATTGTCAATAATAGGCATATCACTTTTACAGATTGGATTAGCTTTGTGAAGCACGTAGTTTCGTCCGCCATTGTCTTGTGCTCACCCGCATTATTGACCTGTATATTTCACTATACTTAATCTGATTACAATTCTGTTTGTTCTGCGTTCAGATTTGTGTCAATATTACAATGCTTTTCTACATTCTGTCTAACTTTCTTATTGCTTAATCTGGTGGTCTGTTCTTCGCGAATTATTATTAGTCTAGCTGTTCGCGGCTAATATTTGATTTTGTCTTTCATGACTAATTCGCAACTGATTATCAGTCGCGACTCAATGTAGCTCTTCGCAAATTATTCGCGACTGATAATTTGTCTAGCTGTTCGCGAAAAATTATCTTTCTGATGTTTTGTTGCTTAATATTTGGCTACGTAATAAGCTCGAACGTGATTTCTATCACTAACATTCTGTTCATGTCTGATAGGCATAGTCATGCTTAAGAAAAGAGTGAGATAGCCCATTCCGCTACGCATGAACACTTTTTGTTCGAGTTCGTTTCTTTTTCGAGTTTCGAGTTCGTTTCTTTTCATGTTCATTTCTTTTTTATATATTTTTGTTTCTCACACCACCTCTTTCCCAACAAGTTTTGCGACAGTTGACAGTTTTGAGATTGAACAAGAATTACAATTTTCACGACAAGAGCCTATTTGCAAATCTTTTGAGTCTCAACAAGAATCTGTTTGCGAATCTTTCGAGTTTCAACAATAATATATTTTGCGAATCTTTTGAGTTTGAAACGAATAGAAATGTTTCGAGTTTGAGTTCGTTTCTCAGCCTTTGTCAATTAAACTGGGCACTTTGTTAGTAGAATCGAGATTTATCTGATGAAGTGTTTTACAACTCTCTCTCAAAGTGGGCAGTTGGATTAGTCCCAATCTTCTTCATTGCTTCTCGAACAAATTTTTACTGAGTGGCTTTGTAAAGATATCAGCTGTCATTTCCTCTGTAGGTATGAAGACTGTATTTAGTATCTTCTTTTCCACTAAGTCCCGCATAACATGATACTTGATAGCTATATGCTTCATTTTCTAATGAAACACAGGATCTTTCGTAAGATAGATTGCTGAAGAGTTATCCATTAATAAGACATAAGGATCAAAAATAGTTTCATCAAATCCTTCCAACATTTGTTTGATCCAAATAAGCTCATTTGTCATCTAGTTGCTGCTACATATTCGGCCTCACAGGAAGATTGAGCTACTGCTGTTTGCTTCTTGCTTATCCAAAGTATGGTTGCGCTAGATGCTAGAGTACAACCTCTTGAAATACTTTTGCTATCATCCTTCATGGATGCCCAACTTGCGTCACTGTAAGATTCGATCCAAAATCCAGCTTCCTTCGAATAACACAGTCCATAGTCTTTCGTTTTCTGGAGATATTGTACTACTCTCTTTGTTAACTTCCAATGCAACAATCATGGGTTCTAATTAAATTGGCTCAGCCTGTATACTGCAAATGCTATATCAGGTTTGGTATTGTCTGCAAGATACAACAATGATCCAATCAGCCTTCGATAGGGTGTATTCGCCATTCGCTTCTCTTCCTCGAGAGTCTGCAGACAATCTGCCTTGTTCAGTATTGTTTTAGGTATCATGGAAGTATGCACACCTTTGCATTCGAGCATGTTGAAGTCTTCAATGATTTTTTGAGTGTACTTTTGTTGGTGAAGATTCAACTTACCACCTTCAAAGTCTCTTTCAATTTGCAAGCTTGGATAGATTTTTGCTTCTCCTAGGTTAGTGATCTCAAATATTCCAGAAATGTCTCTTTTGACATCTGAAATTAATTTATCTTTTTTTGAGAAGATACGCGTGTTGTCAACATAAACAGCAGAATGATAGTTTCATTTTGGACATGTTTAATATAGACATTCAATTCAACGAATAGAGGTTCGAAGCCTAAAGAATGTAGTGCTCCGTCCTTCTTTTTATACCATGGTCTGGTTGCTTGTTTCACACCATAGATGTTTTTATTCATGTGACATCCAAATTTTGGATATTCTTGGCTTATAAAACCAAATGATTGGTCCATGAATAAATCTTCTTCTAATTTTGTGTGCAAGAAAGCAGTTTTCTCATCCACAATATGGATTTTGAGATCATGAGCCATTGCATAAGTGAATAACAAGCGAATTGATAAGTGTTTGACTACCGGTGAAAAATTATCAGTGTTGTCGATCCCATATTTCTGTCAAAAACCTTTCGTAATCAACCTTGCTTTGTATATGATGTTTTCTCCATCAAGACTTGTTTTGATCTTGTAGGTCCACTTGCATTTGACTGGTTTTCTTCCATCAGGTATAAGTGCAAGTGTCCATACATTGTTCTTATACATGGATGGCTTTTTGTCCTCCATTGCTTGAATCCAATGATCTTTATCTGGTCCATCAATAGCTTCCTCAAATGTTTGAGGTTCGTTTGTGAAACCACAAAATTCGATGGCTATTTTTGTTAAAACATCCTGGACCAAATTCTACTGGTGGTTTTCATTGTCTATCAGATCTTTTCACAGTCTGTACATGTTTCGAATTCGATTCTGCATTTTTGAATCTGACCTTGTTTGTTGGAATTCGAGCTAGTGATTCGAGTCTATCAGGTACTCGATCTTGAACTCCCTCTGAATCTGGTAGTTCTCGTTCATCATCTGGTTGCTTCACTTCTGTCGTTCGTAACTCATAATAATTTTTGAGAATTTCATAGCCGACTAAGTGACTGTCTGCTATGTACTTTGACTCATCAAATTTGACATCTCGAACAACTTTTTTTCTTCCAGTTTCGAGACTATAGACTCGATAATATGATGAATGTAGTTCGAATTCTACTAGAAAACCTTGTTCTGTTTTTTCATTGAGAGCACAAACAGCACATGACGTTGTCACAGGTGCAGAAGAGAAATTTGAAGCAGACGACGCAACAATCGCCAGATGGAAGCTGAAGGATGGAAAGGCTTTCGCACTGATCATCCTCAACATCACGGATACACAGATCGGCCATGTATCCGAGGCTCAGACATCGAAAGAAGTCTGGGACATCTTGAGCACACTATATGAAGTGCAAGATATAGCTTCTAAGCTACATCTCAGGAAGATATTCTACTCCCTCAAGCTGACGAATGGTGATTCTCTGCAGAATCACATTAATCAATTCAAGAACCTGCTAAGACAAATGGCCGCTATCGGATCTGTCATAGACGATCAAGACGCAGTGATGCAACTGCTTACAAGCTTGCCAAGTTCTTACGACAACTGGGTGATGATCATCGTGACTCATCCAGAATTGACTCTTTCGAGAGTCACTACTATGTTGTTGCAGGAAGACACACGAAGGAACGAAGTCTCAAGTTCTTCAGCTGATTCTCACGCCTTGTACACCAACAAGGGCACGACAAAGCAAAAAGAAGAAGAAAGGCCCGAAGCCATCAAAGCAAGACCAAAAACCAGCTCAGCACAAGGAGGTCGAATCTGCAGACAAAGAAGAAGCTGTTTTGTAGATACTGCAAACGAAACAACCACAAAATTCAAGACTACCGAATACTTCAAGCGAAGAACAACAGCAAATGACAGTCGAATCAAGTGGCAAATGCAGCTGTAGAAGCTCCACAATCAATTCAAGAAGCGAATCATGATGCCTTCATGACCAACCATGAAGGAGCATCTGGTGACAGTTCCTGGTTCCTAGACTCCGGAGCCACTCAGCACATGACTAGCCTAATAGGTTGTTTCGAGTCCTATACACCTTACAGTACCCAGAAATTCGTCCACCTTGGTGACAATAGCACACAAGCTATTAAAGGTGAAGGCACTGCAAGATTATGCTTTGCAAATGATCAATCTAAGCTACTCTCCAAAGTTTTGTATGTACCTAAGTTATCCACGAATCTGCTCTCTGTAAGCAGAATCACAGATCTAGGACACAGAGTAGAAATCGAATGTGATCAATGTAAAGTGATTGATAGGACAAGCAAGATCCTAGCACTCGAAAAGAGGCATGGATACTTGTATAAACTAAGTCATTGCTTTTCTGCCTCTAGTCAGGCTCTCAATACTTCAATTCAATCAAATAAAGGTTTACTTTGGCATTATAGACTTGGTCATTTAAATTATGCTATTGTACAACGAATGTCTAGACAATCTATTGTTCTTTATCTCGACTATCCTCGCGAAACAGTCGAGCTACCTATCTATCAAGACTGTCTAGTTGGTAAACAGACCAGGAAGCCATTTAAATCAAGCCATCAGCATGTTGCTAGAGGATTGCTAGATGTTGTACATTCAGATATCTGTGGCTCGATGAAAAATCCTTCGTTGAAGGATGCCAAGTATTTTATAATCTTTATTGACGAATTTTCAAGAAGAACGATGGTGTATTTCATAAAGAAGAAATCAGAAGCCTTCAACTGCTTCAGAATCTTCAAGGAGCGTGCTAAAAAAAACTAGAAGGACGATTAAGGCCTTAAGGTCAGACAACGGTGGAGAATATATCTCTGTTGAGTTCAAGGAGTACTGCCAAAGCCAAGGCATTGAGCAGCAGTTCATCACTCCTTATAGTCCTCAAACTAATGGCTTAGCTGAGAGGAAGAACCGAACTCAGGTCGAATCTGCTAAGTGTATGCTAGCGCGTGCATCGTTACCCAAGAAGTTATGGGCTGAAGCTGTTTCCACTACAACTTACATCTAGAATAGATGTTTGACCAAAGCTCTCTCAGACAAGACACCCCACGAGGTGTGGACAGACTTTAAGCCTTCTTTGAAGAACCTCAAAGTGTTTGGGTGCATTGCCTATGCGTAGATCCCAAAAGACACAAGGAAGAAATTGGACTTCCAAGGTCTCAAGACCATCCTGATTGGATATACCTTGTCTGATAACACCTACAAGCTGTATGATCCTGATACCCAGCAAATTTTGTATAGCTGAGATACAGTCTTTATCGAGGATCAGTTCGTCGACCTCAAAGGCAAGGAAGTTACTCAAGAAGAATCTTCATCGTCTACCATTGACACGACAGTTTGAGCCTCTGGCTCAAGCATGTCTATTGTCGACCCACTTCGAGACAGCGAATCAGACAAAAATATTGCTACCCAGCAATCTTCTCCAAGTATAGAAGGAACCAATGGCATAACATTAGAATGCATAGTTATTATGCAATGGTTAACATTGGAATTTTGCTGTTTAAAGGAGGCCTGGACATGAACGTTTTTGTTAGCTTTCTGAAAGAAATTTGGGTTAAGATAATATGCGATCTTTAAGATTAAGGTCTTCAGAGTTAATGATTATAAGATCGAATTTCTCTTTTCATTTATCTAATTGATTCTTATGTCTCATTAGCTGTGCATTAGATCCCACTTACGGTTTACGGATTTTCCAAAACTTGATAGTTTTCGTTTGGATATATCCTTGAAACTTCACTTTGTAGAGTTTGTAATGAGTTATTTACACTATGCCATATTGCTTCTATGAAATGCATCTTGTGTTTGTCTTTTGTGTTAATGTGTGTTACAATCGATAACAAATTTTCATTCTCAGTTTTGTGAAAAACTTGCACACCAACCTTCCGAGCCTTCCTTTTCAACTTTAGCTAAATGCAATAAAAGTTATGAGTTATTTTACATGTATATATAAAACTCGACATTGTATAAACAATGTCATTGGACCTTGATTAGCAAGTTGGCCAAATTTTCAAAATCATGGGCTCTGAATATTATTGATGTATCTAGACTCCATTGATAACTTGCCTACTGCATTGTCTTCATATACAAAGGTAGATGCAAGGATATCAACATAAATGGAAATCCCTTCACATGGATTTATCTAGTACATCAAACTCAATAGAAACTAGAAAAGTTGTGAATGTATGAGATGCTAGTGTATTATTTTAATAACAAAAAAGATTGATTCAAAAGATAATATTTTCATTTACGGTGATATTCATAAAATATTAAAAAAGATCCGATTTTTTAAAAACGAATTTTTTGTTTTATTGTATTATTTGCATGTTCTTCAAATAAGAACTAATATACTCGAAAGTGAAAGAGAAAGCGAAAGCGAAAGCGAAATTGAAAGCGAAATTGAAAGCAAAAGCGAAATTGAAATCAAAATCGAAAAAATGCAAAATTTTGCGGAGAAAGACATAATCTTTGTTTTATAAATTTTTGGGAAGACAATTGTCACTTTCCAATGGCTTTATGCCAAAAGTACTAACATAACAACTAACAACTAACTTTTAATCAAACATATATGATAATAAAAAAAATTAGTTTTATTTTTTATTAATGACTTTTTATCTCATTAATTAAACTTATTTTTAAATTTTAAGATCTAACAAATTTATAAACTTTTTATTTTTGCAGATTTCTATCAAATTTCAAAGAAACAAATACAATCAAGTGATAAATAAAACTGATGCTAAGGTATTTTTTTAGAATTACATATTTATAAAAAAATTATAGTTCAAACCTGAAGCTCAAGATTTCTGTTAACCGATACTCCGACTTCTTCAGGATTGTTCAAAGTACATGCACATGGAATTGATTCCGACAAAGTCTATGACTACAATCAAAGTTTATTTTTAAATTATTTTTCAAATTTTTGAACTGATTGTTTTGTGCGTTGTTCACCTCTTTATGCTATCAATCTCTTATCTATATTTTTTTTGTTTACAATGTTTTTATTTCATCATTTATGAGTACGATTTCACATTAAAAATAATTAAGCTTCTTGGTTATACATTATAACTATTAACGTAAAAAATCTGACTGTATTCTTTTTTTGAATCTGTTACTACCAATTCCAAAAGAAACACCAACAAGAGCAGAAGCTTTTGATAATCTACTTTTAGCGATGGATGTTGCTGGAAATAATATAATAGATAAGTTATTAAATGATAGAACAATTGACTAAGATATAATTTTAAGTAGAACCAACAAGGGCAAGAATCTTTTGATAACTTACTTATGGCTATCGATGTTGTTGACAATAATACAATAAATAAATTATTGAATGATAGAAGAATTGACTAAGATATAGTTTCAAAGTGACAATGATATTTTTTTTATGATTTAGTTATATTATTTCATTATTTATATATATTTTTAGTAATAATAAAACTATTTTCAAAATCCTATTAATATAATAATTATTTTTATTAATTTTCAGAAATCAACAAAAATTGGAACCATAAAAAAATATCACATTAATTACAAAAGAGATATTATATTTGGAGGTATGTAAAAAATTTAATTTTTTTTTTAAGTTATGTTATAAAATAATTTGAACAAAACATTAATTATAATGAAAAATATGAAAGAAAAACGATTCATAACTAGAGAAAGAACTTTTATTAATTATAAAAAACAATTTCGTCTAAGTTGTAATAGTTGGCATGAGATAAATAAATTAGATAATGTGTAGAATAATATAACAAATCAAATTTAAAAAATATAAAATGTGCAATTTGTGGAATATCGTCATTTAATTTTGATGAAAATAAATTTGTAACATCTAAAACTAAACATGTTATTCCACCTTATACAATTGGAAACACATTTTTTTATTAAAATATATATGAAAATAACAATATAAATTATTGGTGTGTATGTAAAATATGTAAAAATAAATAAAATCGTATAATATATTTAATTTTTATGTCACCAAAATACATACAATCCTTATTAAGTTTACATCCTATTCGATTACAAACAATGTCCTTGATAGATATATCAATTGAAATAACTAGAAAGATGATTTGTTTCATTACAAGAATAATTGGAAGAAAAAAAAATATCGTTGTTTGATAATCCAGTTGCTTGTTTTGATCTTTTTGATGATTATCAAAAGATGATATTTAAATTTTAGAAGACATACTCATACTGAATATAAATCATGATCCAATGTTACAAAAATATAAAACCTTATATGAAATAGATAAAAGAAAAAAAAAATTATGTATATTATAAGAAAATACTCTTAATGAATTCATAGGTGAAAATAAAAAACCTTATGAAACAATGACATCTGATCTAGAAATCTACACATATGTAATTTTAGAAGATATAACTCCAAATAGTACATGTCCTTTAAATAAAAATGATATTTTTGAATATTCAAATCTTATTTTAAGAAATGAAACGAACCGTGTACTTTGATCCACACCTTTAGTTACAAATTTAATAGGTATACCGACTAATTATGAATTAAAAAATATACTTACATTAGAATCAACCTTTTTTCCATTTCTTTTTCCCTTTGGTCATGGATATTATGACACAAAAATTAATTTTATGAAATATATAAAAATAAGAATAGAAAGTTTTTTTTTTTTTTTTTCAGTTTACACTCTATATCCTCCATACTTGATTACTATGTATCAATTACGACAAGCAATATTAATATCAAATAATACAAAAAAACTAAAATTTTAGAAAAGATATTATTGATTTTTTTTTAAAAAATCAAAATGCAACAGAACAAGATATATTCAAAAATGTAATGAAATATACCCTTAGCCAAAATATTCCTTGTACTTCAGCATGACATCATTGAAACTTAAATGATTTAATGATGATGGTAGAAAAATGGTTTACCACATTTATTTTCAACTTTAACATCAGATGAAACGACAAATACTCGATGGTTAGAAATCAATGAAATTGAAAGATTCAAAAATATAAATAACAAATATGATTGGAGAAATTGTCTTGTTGAATAGTCAAATTTAATTGTATCAAGAATAGAAATCTTTATGAAAAAATATATTTTATCACCCAAAGCAATACTTGGAAGAGTGCAACATTATGTTGTACGTTATGAATTTCAAAATTGAAGTTCAGTACATGCACACATAATGTTGAGAATAAATAATGCAGATGTCAATACTATATCAAACGAAATGAATTTGATCTACAAATTAAACAATTTATTGAACTTAATGAAAAAAATAAAAAAAAATTATATAATTTAGTACAACGAAAACAAGTCTATTATTGTAGAGCTTCTTGTGCTTACAAATTACCAAAAACTAAATTTAAAAAATGTAAGTATGGATTTCTCTTTCTACCATCTAAATACTACCAAACATACTTAGATGAAACTGATTAACGTTGGACATATTTTCGTCCAAGATATGAAGATTGTAATATAGTACCATATCATTCAACAATATTAATGTTGTGGAAAGCACACATGAATCTACAAAGAATAACTAGTACGAATTGGTCATATTATACACTAAAATATGCCATGAAATCGGAATGTATATGACACATAAATCTAGATATCAATGATGCAAAATGACTAAAATTAAATCATGTGAATCAAAATATGTTAAATCGACATTTCCAATAATACTTGCATATTCAATAATAGCACATAAAAATCAAGGTGCAACAATATTTGGAGAAACTATTATTAATCTAATTTAATAATAATACTCCATAATTAACATATGTTATGTTGTCTAGAGTCACAGATAAAAAAGACATTTACATTGTTAATAAATTGGCACTTGAATATTTTGATTCAATTTGTTTGTGTGAAAAATATTAAAAATCTATCAATTAGATTCATGCCATATGGTACCATTATTAATTGACATGTGTCATCCATGTGTACATAATTACGATATGATTTGATTGAATCAAGTCACCTTTGATTCGCTTGAACTATATTTAAATTAAAAATAAATCAATGGTCATAATTTGTAGAGATTTTCATGAGGTCAACCACCTCGAAGAAAAAACACCTTAATCTAAGATCTAATTTGCCCAATCTAAGGCCTAGATTGATAGGGTTACAGTCTATCTTAAGCACATTTTGACATAATCTAAGATACGAACTCTATAGTTATGAAATGAGAGCGTAATTGTACATTGCTCCATCTATTAGTCCATAAACACATCAAGGTTGTTTACCTTCAATGAAGGACTTCAACATAGAACTTGTTTAAATTCAAGAGCCAATCAACCAAAGAGAGCTCATCTAAATAGTCTTGAATAAACTCAATGAGAACTATTATAATTTACTCCAATCATATGTCATCCAAAATAATTTTTCTACATTGGACATTTTGTGAAAATAATGAACATCTCATCAATGAGACCAATATGACATTGAATAAATATTTTTAAATGCAAGACTTAGGAGTTATCAAGAAGTTCAATATGGATAGGTGCAAAAGAATAGATTAGGTCAATATATTTAAGATCCATTGATTCACAACTGGAAACTAACCTTAGATTCGAACAATATAGTTATAGATTCAAAGCTAATTTTATACATAGCTTTTGAGATAAAGCAAGAATAAAAGTTATTCTTGACAATTTTAATACTTCATGTGAAAATTTGTGTGTCTAATGAGTTAATTTGAACTTGCGAAAAATTATGTACTTTTCATATGTGTGAGAAGCCGTGAGAATCATTAGATGATAAATTACTTGTGGTGTTTAAAAATAATTATCAATCTAGATCAAATCAATATACATAAAATGTTTAGATCTTGATCAATCTAATTGTTGTATAATCCTTGATACTTGAATAATGTATATACATTCAAATGAAATTTACATACTCTGATTTTAACAGCTAACATATGATCAAACATGTTTTTATAGAAAACAATAAACAAAACACATGGATATTTTTAAAGACACTAATTACATAACTGAGATAAATTTATTATAAAAATTTTATGAATCCAACTAATAGTTCATATAATTATTTTTATTCTTATTAATATTGACAATATATAAAATAAACAATTACGTATATAATATTTTTTTTTAGGTTCTAATATTTGTTCTACAATCATAGTTGTTTCAAAAATTAAAAGAGAAAACAATTTCGACCAAAGTTAGAAAATTAAAACAATATTTCCAACAACGAAGCAAATATTTTTACTCAATATTTGTGGAGTTGAACCTTGTAGTTATATAAATCAATTTGAAAACAGTGAAGAATTATATGATTTTATCAATGACCACAAATCGAAGAAGGAGAAATTTGAGAAAGAATATAAGAATAGTCCAATTGAAGGTAAAATTATCTATATATTATTTCATACAAACAATAGAATTAAAATAAATATCGAGATAAAATTATCAGCAAAATCATGTTTTTTAAAATAAATATTGTCATAGGATTTGTAAAAGATCTTTCGAAAAAATTCGACATACAAATTCCAAAGACTATCAATACAAATAAAACATCAATAAAATATTTAGATCACACATAAATAAATCAGATTATATTAGAGACTAATTTTATTTTAATGAACAGATTTTAGTATCTATTGACGAAAGAATTGATCAAGCATTAACATCAACAACAAGAATAAGAACAATAAAGGTAATCATAATTAATATAATTATTTACTAGATATATATACTAGTTAAAACAATTTTTTTTAAAAGCATTTACTGATTATGAACATGTTTTTTCGTAGCAAGTTCAACAGCAAATAAAAAAAGACAGAAGACATAGAAAAAATAATTATATACAAGATAGAATATTCAATAAATAATAAAATTTATATAGGACAAACAAAAAACTCACAAAAAAGAATATCACAACACACAAAAAAATCGCTATAAAAAATGTTGAAAGATATATCTATTTTTATTCCTTTTGAAAAATACTTTAGAAAAGAAATAATAAAAATTGTGAACTATAAAAATAAAACAAAAAATTAAAAAAAACTCTACATAAATTTTTATAAAACAAAAACATATAAATGATATAATATTTTAGAGTGTAATCCAAGTCAATAAAAAAAGTATTGGTTTATAAAACGAAATAAAAAAATATAACATAAATTCAACTGGTTATTTATATTATTGAATTCATGTTTATTTTTTAAAATAAATAAGTTTCAAATTCTACAAGATAGAATGATATTTTATTTTTAGATATCTCAAATCTATTTTCATTAAAATCAAAGTATGATATAATATAAACTACATATAATTTCATAATCTTTTATATTAAAATTATTTTATATATTATCTGATACATTAATCTAATATCAAATATTACAATTTAGATCAAATGTTTATTTATAATATAGCAAAATTCTTTTGATAGCTATTTTTGTTTTTAATTTATATTTCTTAAAATAAAAAAACTTTTCGATTTACAATACAAATTCTTCATCAAAATTATTGTCGTTGGGCTTCCGATACTAGTTTGAGCCTATCACCATGTGTGAAGAATAGGCCTAGGTTAGCTTGTACAGCCAATTTGGAGCGTATTTGGTAACAATAATTTGAAGAAATCTTGAGGAGTTTGCATCAAGCTTGTGTCTCTCTCACTTTGCATGCATATTGGTGGATTTAATACTAAATTAACATTAGTACTTTGTTCTGAGGTCTATTTTATATAGCAAATTGTGGCTCACACATGTGAGGCATATTTGATCTTTAAACACTTTGTTTAGATTGCTCTTGCTTATGAATCTACATTGTGTCAACTCTAGGTGCTAGTTTTGATGGAGATGTTGATAGTAATGCAACCAATCACTCTTGTAGATTGAATAAATCCATTTATGGTCCTTATTTTATTTTCTTTAACAGCAATATCACAGTCTGCTAGCACTTTTGGAAGCCTAATGCAACAATTAGAAAGGATCACCATCTTTTACCATCAATTTCAAAAGATAATCACATTTAAACAACATTTCCAATAAATTGGAGCACTTATGCATATCGACAAATGTCGTTCGCGGCCCATATGCAATGCACCAGCTACATTCCGAAGGATAACAATTATGATCTTCCAAGAATATCTAAGAATATTTTTAAAAAACTTTATTGATGATTTATGTGTTAATTGTTGGGAGAGAGAGAGGACGAATAAATGATGAACAAGACACGAACGAGAAACGTACTCAAACAAGAAACGAACGAGTAGCGAACTCGAACAAAAAAATGTTCGTGCACAGCGGAGTGAGTTAAATGACTCTCTTTCTAAGCATGACTACGCCTATTAGAATGAACAGAACAGATAGTGATTGAAATCACGGTCATTCTAGATTACGTAGCCAAACCTTTGAATGAACGAAGCGCTAGAAGAATAATTTGTCGCTTGATTCACGAAGAGCTAGACAGTGCTCGACTGATATTTAGTCGTGAATTATTCGCGAAAGATAAGAATAAAAATTAATCGTTTATTATCAGAAAGAGCAACTGGAACAATCAAACAGGAAGAAGAATAAGCATAACAATATTGACAGATCCAGAATAAATGAACTGTGTCAGATTAAGTATAACAAGTATACAGATCAATAATGCGATAGAGCACAAGACAGTAGCGGACGAAACCGTGTGCTCTACAAAGTCTATTTCTGTCTATAATGAGGAATATAACCTCCTTTTCTTATTCTAGACTTATCTTGCTCTTCTAGCATACACTGCTTCATCGTCATCTCTTAAATACACAGATGGTATCTACTATATACAAGATATTACAGGTGTGCAGATATGAAAGTATAGAGTGGATGTGTTGTCTGTAGGAGATCGTGGGTGGCTGCAGTTGTTGTTCAATCTGTTAGCGCAGCTGCAAAGGATGAGCGTGGAAAAGGGTGTGACGTCAGGTGAACGTTCGTGATGATGCAAGAGTGCGTCACTCTTATGAATGGCCTTAGGATAAGATCTATAGAATGCCTTAGCTTTTAGGGCACTTTGCCATTCTGTGAGGTAGTGTCCTCCTTTTGTCTGTCACCATGACCTGTGTAAGAACACAGTGTCGCGATTCATTCGTCTTTTATTCGTCTGTGCGAATTTGCATGTAAAAATACAAACTGCGTGACAACGTTAAAAAATATATAGCATGAATGGAGGCAGATTAAAATTGGGATTTAGGAGACTGGAAGGAGTAAATCCAACACCCCTTCTTAATCTGGATCCGTGAATGCCTTAATCTTCAGATTGAGCAATGCACAAAATTTGTTGTGTGCATTAACACTGAGTGCTTTCGTGAAAATATCTGCAACCATGTCCTGCGTTTTGAAGTACGTTAAGCTCACCTCTCGGTCGAGAACCTTGCCCCTGATGTAGTGATATCTTATCTCAATGTGCTTACTCGTAGAATAAAATCTAGGGTGGTTGATAGAGCAATAGCACTTTGATTATCACAAAACAAGATTGTAGGGTTGTGCTGATACAGAATGATGTCTGACAGCAAATTTTTCAACCAAAACGTTTCCAATAGAAAGCAGTAATGTATTCTGCTTCACTAGAAGAAAGTGCGATAGAAGTTTGCTTACGAGTGTTCCAAGAAATAGGACCACCATTGAAGAAGAATGTAAATCCAGATGTGGATTTACGATGGTCTACATCTCCTCCCCAGCTTGCATCAGAATATCCACTGAGCTGATGAACATTGTTGTAGCTGACATCTCCATAGCAGATGCACTGGTCCTTGGTAGCTCGAATGTATGCTTGAAAAATTTACATTCAAATGGATCAACTTAAGAGGGTGAGTAGAACTAGGAAAAGGCAACCCATGTGCTTTAGTGAAAGCACATCCTTCACAAACCTTTTCCTTTTTTTGACATGGATCTTGAAAGGCCTAGAGCAAGCTCCTCCTTGCACATGACTTCCATAGACTTGGTATTAATGTGACCAAGCCTCTTGTGCCACAAATCATTTGTGGTCACTTTGTCCTCTTTGGCTACCATGACAAATTGGTTAGGATCAACAAAAGCATCAAGCTTAAGCAACCTCCCAAACCTTCTTCCTCTTGCTATGATCAAGAACTCCACAATGAAACCATGATCTAAAAGTTGGCCAACACTAAGAAAATTCTTAGTGATGCTAGGAATGAAGAGAACACCATCTATCTTAGTCTTCTTGGAGGAGCCTAAGCATAAGGGAATGGATCCCACACCTTCAATTTTATATTCATGATCATTTGCTGTAAAAATGGACTTTACATAAGGTGTGAGTTGAGAAAAATACTCCCTTTTACGCGACATGTGGGAGTTAGCCCCACTATCTATCCACCAAGGATATTCACCTTTGACATTTGATGATGAAAAGGTTGACATCATGAGGATAGGATTTTTTTTTTAGATATGCTTAGTGTTTAAAGTTTGATGCATGAAAAGTCGGCAATATGGTGAATTGGCCAATTGTTTGCATCAATGCTATTACATGCAAATTAATCAAGGCTTGAGTAGAATTTTGGACATTTTGAGTTGGATTGAAATCATTTTTTCTAGTACAACTTCGGAAATTCAAGTTACTAACACCTAATTATAGAAATTTCGGTTTCTCGATGTTGGATTGCCAAAATTTAGCCTTGGATTTTGTATTGTTTCTCAGAATGGAATTGAAGGAATTTTGATTTCAATCTGCATGTTTTTGGGTTTTATCACTTTGACATTTTTTGCTAAGCCAGCTTATTTTGAGAACTTTGGTACTGTTGGACCTTTGGTTAAGCTGATCTTGACAGAAAAGAAAGAGTGATACAGTTCTCAGGCATATACCCGGTATAAGAATTCGATTCCTTTGTATTATGCATTTTAAACCATTTAACTCTAGAGTATTAATACTACAGGTACATAGAGTTAAATGGTGTTTTGTTTTTTATCCTTTTCAAATCGGTAGAACACCGATCAATTGATTATTGTGGTTTTTTGATGATTTTCTCATTATTTACAAAATCAAAGGCCCTCAACTCTATTTCTCGCTTATTTGATTAATCCTTTACTTCTTAGTAATTTCTCGAATATAAGACATCAGACTAGTTTATATGATTCTTTCCAGCATGAAGTTATCATTCTGAAAGACTGTTATGTCATATAAATTACTACTTAATGTGAATAGACTTGGAATTCAGATAAATTCTAAGGTTAAAGTGTTTTGATTTCTTAAACCTAGAATATCTCTTTGTGCATAAATGGATTTCGATGGAATGGTAGTTTCTATCACTCGGGTTGAAAGTATTTGAAGGAAAAGTTTTGTTTGTAATAGAGTGAATCTTAAGCACTTATTACTGACTTGTCTTGGATTTAAATATTTTCATATATCGTCTTTCCAGCTAACTTTTATTGAGATTTATAATTTCTTTAAAAGGACGGGTGAAGTGGTGGAATAAAATTCTATTTGGGAATATGTAGGTTGCATAGTTTTTTTGGAAGAAAACCAACTGTGGTATAGAAATGAGATTTGGTTTGAAAGTAATTCTGGATAGATTCAGAGTAAGATACCTATTTGGAACAAGAGAAATTCTCTAGGGATTGTGTGGACAATCTGGAGCTAGAACATGTTTGAAATTTGAACCATTATCTATAAGTAGTGTAGTAAAAGATCAAAGGTTACTAATTTCATTTTGACTGGAATAGAAGTAAGTTTGATCAGAATTTAAGTCTGAGAGTTCTATATTGTTTCAACCTAATCTTAGTTTAAGTACTAGGATCAAAGAGGGGTTGATTTAGGGGGGGGGGGGGGGGGGGGGAATTATGTAATTAGAGGTAAGTGGGATTGGAAAACTGTTGAGAGTGAATTTTATTCGTCTCAAAGATTTTCTAGATATGTTATTTACTCATGAGAAATAGAAAATATTTTGTAGCTGAGTTACATGATCTCAGTGAAATATGTGAGTAACATATGTGGGTTCTGGAGGAATCTACCGGATAAGAATGTGTTTATGTATTGGGTCATAGTGAGATTATTCACATATGTGCACGATTAATCTTGTATAAATCTACTGTATATTTCTGGTTACTAGAGTTATTTGGTGCACTTAACCTAGTCGGTGAACATGAACATATGATCAAGTATTCTTTTGAAAAATACTTGCAAAGTTAACGGATCTTTCTATGGAAGATCTATGAGTTAACTAATAAATGATTTAAATAAGGATCTAAATGGGGTGTAATGCTAGTATAATTAAGATCTGCACCTAGACATTTGAGATTTCTGAATAATTGGCAATTTACTTGAGTAGTTGATTACTCCAAGATGAAGTTAATTGGTAAAACGATCAGTGTGATGGGGGATTCACCAAAAACTGATGGTTTGTTAATTATATTGCTTGTAAGACGCATGATTAGTGAATCATTTGGGTTCATGAGCTATAATTATGTGCATTGGATGTACAGTATTTTTGGAATACAATATTCCTCAGTTAAGGAATAGATTTAGCTCATTAGTGATTGTATCCCAGAGAGCTCAATTGGATAGCAAATCATAATGAATCCGAGAATAATATCTGAATTGATATTCAACAGGACTTTGGGTATCTAGATTAGATTCTAGATTGTAATCTAAAGTTTTTTTTGTAGTTGAAGATGATTGTCATTTTGGTATACGTTCAATCTTTAATTACTAGTTGTTTATAGACCTTGAATCTTGCACTTCATATTTTGAAAGTATTCCTAAGTCCAGTATTTTCTTAATGGAAAATGTTTGGAATGATTCTTATTTTCCTTGAGTTATATTGGACATATACTCCAGTATTTTGTAAATGATTATGGTTTGGATTCCAGAAAACTGTGATTGATGAATCATATGAATCTAAATATTTATGATTGACGAATCATAAATAGATACTTAATTATTGTCAGAGGTTTATAAGAAATAGTGATGATTAATTTTTGATCTATTAATTTGAGTAAGAGTTCAAATTAGTGCTTTGAATCTCTTTACTCTAGCATTTTAATTAAGAACCTATGGATCTCACAGACATTTTCACAAGGAAAGTTATTTTACTTGTGAAGAATTAAATTTATCTAGTGGATGTTATTCTGCTATAGTTTATGATCTGCAGATGCTTCAGTAGTTTTACATTTGATTGGATCTCCAGTTATCCTAGGAGACAGACAAGTCTATTAAGATGAATGAATGTTATTTTTTTGCATTTGGTGCTAGAAACAGGAGCATTTAACTCAAAAGAGTACCTGGGACAACGATGAGTTTTAATCATTCTATATCTTAATGATTCTCCTAGATATTCTAGTTAGATGAATTATCATATCTTAGAATTGGATTCTAGGGATAGTTGTACTTGGAGGTTTTTTATGAATTGTCTGCCAGAGTTTGTGGATAATTTTAAACTGTAATTATCATTTTTTTCTTTAACTTTATCTCCTAAGTTAGGAAATATTTCACTCAGTGGTTCATGTAAGTGTTTTACATGAAGGTGATGTTACTAACTTGTGTTGAGTGTAACCCTGTTGAGGAAATATATCTCTTAGTGTACTTTTCAAACCAGAGTTTGTACTCCAGAACAGAGATTAACAATTGAAAATAGGTTTATCTCTTAGTACTTGTTTTATATGAAAGTCAGATTAAGGATAATGATTTTTCTCAGTTAATATTGAAAGTTAAAGGAACTATTCCTATAATTCTTTCTTGTTTTGAGGAGCTTCTAAGAATAGAAGCAGTTTAAGGAGGGAAGAATGTTATGGCCATATTTGGTTAAGGACCTGGAATAGTCCTAATATGGTAGACCGGCCCTCCAGTACTCGAGATTATTGGTCACGCCAAGATTTAATTCCATGTTGAGGCCTGTTTGTGACTAATCACCTTGAGAGGATTTAGACACTCTAATTGAGACATATGGAGTATTGCATGGCTGTGTGACGGACATAGGCAGGAGGACTGCATGAAGATATGAAACTTGTTTATAGTTGACATGCATGGGGGTTGCGTGGTTGCATGCACAAGACTCTACTCTCTATATAATGAGTTAAGGATTCTCCCGTCGACATATTGGATTTAGGTTACTAGTTTCTCTCTTCTCCTCTTGCTTCACATGGCATGGCTTGGGGGCTAGATCTTGGTTTGATCTAGGATTGGCTGGGCGGTTTGGCTCCATAGTCTCTTCTATTGTGTTCTCCTATCCTCATCTTAGGGGCAATTCTTTAGGGTCCTTACAATGAAGATGTGGATCCTCCTTGACCTCCATCCTTTGCTTGCTCCCTTTTGAATGCTCCTCCCTTGGTCTTTGCTTTGCCTTTGCTCTTGAAAAATAAGGCTTTGTCATCACCATCATTGATGGAGAGCCTCTCCATCCTTGATTTGATATGAGCCTTCCTACTCTCCTCAGCCATCAACACACTTTGACGGTCTTCAATTGTAGGCAATTTTCCCATGATGGCATAGCTTTGGACAAGGTTAGGAAAATCACTACATAAGCCATTCAAAACTATTTGCACAAGCTCACTCTCTTTAATAGGTTCACCAACATAAGTAAGCTCTTTGTTCAAATCTTTTATTCTCAAAACAAATTGATGTCCACTCTCATTCTGTAATAACCCCAAAGGATAACCCCTAAGATGAGGATAGGAGAACACAATAGAAGAGACTATGGAGCCAAACCACCCAACCAATCCTAGATCGAGCCCCCAAGCCATGCCATGTGAAGCAAAAGGAGAGAGAAACTGGTAACCTAAATCCAATATGTCGACGGGAGAATCTCTACCTCATTATATAGAGAGTAGAGTCCTGTGCATGAAACCGTGCAACCCCCATGCAGGTCAACTGTAAATAGATCACATCTCTTCATGCAGTCCTCCTGCCTATATCCGTCACACAGACATGCAATACTCCATATGTCTGAATTAGAGTGTCTGGGTCCTCTCAAGGTTATTAGTCATATACTGGTCTTGACATGGAATTAAATCAGGACGTGACCAACAATCTCGAATACTGGAGGGTTGATCTACCATATTAGGACTATTCCAGGTCCTTATCTGAATATGGCCATAACATTCTTCCCTCCTTAAACTGCTTCTATTCTTAGAAGCTCCTCAAAACAGGAAAGAATTACAAGATCAGTTCCTTTAACTCTCAATATTAACCGAGAAAATCATTATCCTTAGTATGACTTTCATATCAAACATGTACTCAAAGATAAACCAATTTCCAATCGTCAATCTCTGTTCTGGAGTACAAACTCCGGTTTGAAAAGTACCCTAAGTGATAAATTTCTCAACTAGGTTACACTCAACACAAGTTAGTAACGTCACCTTCATGTAAAACACTTATATGAACCAATGAGTGAAATATTCCCTAACTTAGGAGATTAAAGTTAAAGAAAAGAAATAATAATTATAGTCTGAAATTATCCACAAACTCTGGCAGACAATTTTTAAAAAGCTTTCAAGTACAACTATCCATAGAATCCAATTCTAAGATATGATAATTCATTCAACTAGAATTTCTAGGAGAATCATTAAGATATAGAATGATCAAAACTCAATTATGAGTATCCTAGATACTATTTTGAGTTAAATGCTCCTATTTCTAGCATCAAATACAAGAAAATAGCACCCATTCATCTCAATAGATTGTCTGTCCCCTTTGATAACTAAAGATTCAATCAAAAGAAAAAAAACTATACTCAAGCATCTATAGACCATAAACTGTAGTAGAATAGCATCCACTAGATAAATAAAATAATGTCTATGAGATCCATAGGTTCTCAAAAAAAGTACTAGAGCAGAGAGATTCAAAAAACTGATTCGAATTCTTACTCAACTAATAGATCAAGAATTAATCATTACTCTTAAGAATCATCACAATTCCGTATAATCCTCTGAC
Organism: Diphasiastrum complanatum; assembly: GCA_029204225.1. Classification (NCBI taxonomy): domain Eukaryota; kingdom Viridiplantae; phylum Streptophyta; class Lycopodiopsida; order Lycopodiales; family Lycopodiaceae; genus Diphasiastrum; species Diphasiastrum complanatum. The sequence goes on along the minus strand of CM055102.1, from coordinate 55,023,850 downwards.
AATAATTAGGTATCTACTTATGATTCGTCAATCATAAATATTTAGATTCGTATGATTCGTCAATCATAATTTTCTGGAATCCAAAACCATACTTAATTATTTACAGGATACTGTAGTATATGTCCACCATAACTCAGGAAAAGTAAGAATCGTTCCAAAATACATCAACCCATCATTAGCTTGCAAGATCTTTTTCATATTATTCGCTTTGCCCTCGAAGGGGTTTGTCTTAGGCTATTGTAGATCCAGACCTAGTTGTGCGAAAATGAATTGTTTCTTTTTTGTCTATTGTGTTCGATGTGGACTTCTATTTTGATATGGTTTGTAATAAGTCCAAAATATTTCAAATATGTCCAGTTAACATATTCAACGGAATTCTCTAGGGAGTCTGCCACAAATGTGACTGTGGAATGCCATGAATTGTGCATTGCTATTTTGTTACTGTTTTATTTTCTTTTGTTATTCTTTGATTATGGCTATCTAAAAATCCAATGAAATAAAACTTGCATAACTCTCAAATATTTACTCGCAAATTGTCAGGCCCCCAAGAGAAATGCAAACTTGAGAATGCACATGAGGGGCTGGAGATGAGTACAAGAGTGTTGTAGCTCTGACAAAGGCTAACAAATTTCTCCAAGATCCATCAAAAAGAAGACTAGAGCACAATATTCCTTGTGAAATTTTTTTTATGCACTTCAGATTTCATAATGTTAGAAAAATACTTGAATATTTCATAATATACAAAAGAAATACTGGACACAAAATGCCGGGTCCAATGCTCTATGTATGTCCATATTTTGATGCATAAAACATTAATGTAGTTTGTAGACCGGGTGTTGTATTTTGTTTATCGTTGCTGAAGTAGACTACCTAGAGACCTGCTTGATTATTATGTTTGCTCAAGATTTATGCTTTACTCATTCTGAGCCATCCCTCCCTTCTATGTAAAGAAATTTTGCTTAGTCCGAGTATTGCATTGGTCTTACGAATTTTAGATTCAGTCTTTTAATCCCTTTTGTTCATACCTAAAGTATTTGAACATCAAAATTTTCAGCCATTTTCAAAATTGAACATGAAGTGAGATACGTGTCACCAAAATATTTATCATTCAAGAGAAGTTTGCAGTTGAGATCAACAAGTCATATGTGTTAGAACGCTGAAGGGTTAATATCCCAATAGAAGTGCGGAGTTCTGAAACAGATCCTAAGAAGTTCTACAAGACTGTTTGTTAAAAATTGATTCCTATTTAATTCTCAAAGATGCTAGCTTCAAAATGCTAGATAACATTCAACGGACCAAGCATGGACTCCATAAAGACTCAAGGCCATATATGGCCAGCTAGTTTTGTTAGACTATTGGCTATGTATCTGGAAAATCTTCATGATGTGACTGATGTATAGAATTGAACCTTCCGAGATTGGTTATTTCTACTTCTTAGGAAATGCATTTGGGGGATAGAGTGGAAGATGATGAGAATAATCCATAGATCATCCCATAACTCTGGCGTCCAGTTTATTGCAAGTTCCTCGTTCGGCTCAAACATCAAGGATGGAGTGTTGTAGAAAGCATTTCTAATCTTGGACCAGAGATTGAAGGTGATTTTCTCAGCCTCTAACCAGTTGTTGCACTGCTGCATACTACATTGATCCAAGGCACTGCACCGCACCGCACCGCACCTACGAAGACCCTTGTCATAATTTACGAACAACTACAGCTTCAGTGTAGATACCTGAGAAGGCGCAGGCTTGAATCCCAGCCGCTGCATAGTGACATTGTAAGGAGCTTGCTCCGGACTTGGCAATGCCTAGATGGCGTGGCCAGGCTGTATATATTATGTATAACCCACTAGTGGCGTAACTCTGTATCCAAAATAAAAATAAAAATTGTCACATGTATGACTCACAAAAACTGAAAATACAAATAAAAAACATTTATTTATGTCATTTGAATTAAAACCAAAACACAAGCACGTCAAAGTTTGAAATGATCACTTAGTCCTCCTTGCAAACAGTGCTCTCTAGAAAACCGGCAAACCATAAGAATGGAATCGACAAGTTTTCTCAAAAATCGGCATCATAAAATGTCCGACGATTTTTTATACTAGCATATATACCTTTTTATAAGTAAAAGTCTTCAAAAAAAAAACTGAGAAGTTCTATAAAATGCGAGTTTTTTGAGGATAACTTAAAAGAGGTTTTCCAAGTGCTGCTTCCAAAGCAATGCAAGGCCAAAAACGTGTACTTTGACTTAAAATTTTCATAGTCACGACTAAAATAACCAATTTATTCAAAATTGTCACATGTTTGACTCACAAAAACTGGGAATACAAATCAAAAACATTTATTTATGTCATTTGAATTAAAACCAAAACACAAGCACGTCAAAGTTTGAAATGATCTCTTAGTCCTCATTGCAAACAATGCTCGAGAAAACCGACAAGTTATAGGAATGGAATCGACAAGTTTTCTCAAAAACCGGCATCATAAAATGCTTGACGATTTTTTATACAAGCATATATACCTTTTTATAAATAAAAGTCTTCGTAAAATCAGATTTTAAAATTTTACAAAGGAAATGGTCGTGCCTCACAGAACGCAATCTGTGGGACAAATTTTTTTTACAGGCACCTTCTGGAAGTCGGAAGGTGCACGTAAAAAAATTTACTTTTTTTTACATGTAAAAACAGATTCACGCAAGGGAAGGGTCGGCTCCTTGGCCCTTTCGCTTGCGGAAGACTGTGCGCCCTCGGGCCTCTGCCCTTGGGCGCATAGCCTTCCGGGGCGGAAGGGCCGAGGAGCAGGACCTTCCCCCCCCAAAAAAAAACTGACAATTTCTATAAAATGCGATTTTTTTGAGGATAACTCAAAAGAGGTTTCCCAAGGCCTCCTCTTATTTTCAGCACCCTGACGGGTGCTGGCACGCGTCAGGGTGGGCCAGGCAGGGAGTTTAAAAAAAAAAAAAAACTGCTTGCCCTGGTGCCACGTGTCGGGAACCAAAGTTTATCCCATAACCAAAACTTTGGGATAAACCAGTACCTATATATAAGTGAACCCACTTGGTTACTCACATGTGTGCAGGTGGGTGTGAAGTTGCCCAGTGCCACCTAGACGTTGCCCGACGCCACCCAACACTTGCCCGGCGCCATCCCCGACGCTACTCGACGTCACCTGGGCGCTGCCTGCCCGATGCCACCTGGCTGTCTGCTGCCCGGCGCCCACCTTGGCGCTGGCACCACTGCCCGGCGCCACCTGGCGTCGGCGCCTGCCTGCACCCTTTTGGCTAGCGCAAGGACGCGCCAGGGTGCGTCAGGGTGTTAAAATTATGTGAAGGCGTTTCTTTGGGAAGTGCTGCTTCCAAAGCAATGGAACGCCAAAAACGTGTACTTTGACTTACATTTTCATAGTCACGACTCAGCCTCCAGCCGCTGGAGCTGGCGGCAATTGGCCGGTGCCACGTCAGACGGTGCAGTTCCTGACATTTATCTTACAGTTAGCCAGGTCGATGCTCAGCCCGTCAAAATGAGATTTGAAAAGCCAGACTAGGACACCCTGAAAAGAAAGAGAAGAAATTTGACCAATTTCCAACGACTATCATTTTCAACTCTCCACCGTTGGACTTTCCTATACACATCCAGATTTTGCCACGTGGTTATAACCTATTCTCCACGTGGCAATGTGACTCGTGGCTTGCGTCGAACTGGGCGGGCGTAAGTCAGCTCGTGCCTGTAAGTACGTCACGCGATATTTGATAGATATGAGAACAGAGAGAGGAACAAAAATTTAAAATAAATAAATAAAAATAAATAAAGAATAAATAATATATAATAAGAAATACAAAATTAAAAAATTAAAAAAAAAAATAGAAAAGAAAAAGAAAGAGAGAGAAGAAGAGGAGGAAGAAGAGGAGATGGCGATGGAGGCGTGTCGTCCAAGGCAGAGAGACGAGGATTTAGCAGGTGGGCTGTCGTGCATTTTGAGGATGGAGGGGAAGCGATGGCGTTGATTCATAAAAGCTTCCGAATCCTCCCATGGGCTCTTGCAGAGGCAAGCACAGGGATGAGCAGAAACACAGGTGAAACGCGCCCCATTTTGCTGTTGATCCAAATGTTCTTGGGCTCTGCAGAGGGACTTTGATTGAACGTTTGCCAAAAGGGTTGAGATCAAAAGAGTGTTGCGTGTTGGAAGTTGCTGTCTTTATGGGGATTTAACTGTTTTTGGAATCTCTGCACAGGGGCTAAGATTGACTAGCTTCTTCAGAAATCTTGCCAAGAAAATTCAGATCAAAAGAGTTGGCAAAACTGGCAGCCTCAGGGATTGTTTTGGAACTTGCTACCTTTATGGGGATTTAACTGTTCTTGGAATCTCTGCACCGGGGCTAAGATTGACTTCCTTTTTCAGAAACCTTGCCAAAAAAATTCAGATCAAACGAATTGGCAAAAGTGCTTTCTTTGTGTGGATTTAACTGTTCTTGGAATTTCTGCAAAGGGGCTTCGATTGACCAACTTCTTCAGAATATCTGCCAAAAAGCCCGAGGTTAAAAGAATTTGCAAAAATGGCAGCCTCAGTGCCTGTGTTGAAGCTAACTATCCTTGTGTGGATTTAACTGTTCTTGAAATCTCTGCAAAGAGACTAAGGTTGGAATATGAAAAAATGTAAGCGTCAGGGCTTGTGTTGAAGCTTGCTATCCCTTTTGTGGATATAATTGGCCTTGGCGTTTGCAAAGGGGCTAAGATTGACCAGCTTCCTCAGAAGTTTTGCCAACAGCCTTGAGATTAAATTCTTTTGCAAAAATGGCAGCCTCAGGGCTTGTGTTGAAGCCAATGGCCCTAGATTCAATGTACTCTGGAGGGCTATCTCCTCATGGAATTTTGGAGCCCGTGGAGGCCATTCAGATTTATTTGGCCACTCTGGGTTCAAATAACCTGTTGATTCCTTTAGGGATTTTGAGCTGTGACACCATAGCTTCTGTTAAGCTTCGGATTCAGGCTTACAAAGGGTTTTATGTGAAGCAACAGAGGCTGGTCTATGGAGGACGGGAGCTGACCAAGGACGATGGCTTGATAAAGGATTATGGTGTGACCAATGGTGAAATTCTTCACCTAGTCCTTCGGCTTTCGGGCATTATAGATGTGACCATCAAAACTGCAAGCGGCCAAGAATATGTATTGAAGGTTAAGCGCACAAAGAGAGTGAAGCATTTGAAGCAGCTTATTTCTGAGGAAGAGGATGGACTGGCTGTGGAAGATCAGCAGCTTATTTTGAGAGGTGAACACCTTGATGATCAGAGAATTCTCGATGATCTTTCCCTGGAAGACAAGAGTGTAGTTCATCTACTGGTGGCCAAATCTGCCAAAGTCCGAACAAAATGTACAGGTAAGAATGTGGAAATTTCAGTAACTGCTACAAATATATCAAACGGCACATTTCCTCTGAAAGATGATGACAGATTACCTTTAGTCGGTACCAAATTCAATGGAAGTCCTCTTCTTAGAGATGGTTCTAAGCCCCTTGTCTTACCCTCTCCAAAATCCAAACATGGAGATAAGGATGGTTGGTTTTCAGCCTTCCAAAAACAGCTCTTCGAAGGCTTGCACCTGCTGGAGCCTGCAAGGGAGCTGCTTGATTTTCAAATTCCTGATGTGCTTTTTCATATTTTAGATCAGATCAAGACAGGAATGCAACGCGGGCAAAAACCAGTTTTAGCATCTGGGGGCTCAGGCGGGACCTACTTTATGCAGGATGGGGATGGCTTAAACAGTGTGGCAATATTCAAGCCTATGGATGAGGAGCCCATGGCAGAAAATAACCCACGAGGTCTATTGGGTTCTCCGAATGGCGAGGGCTTAAAGAAGGGAATTAGGGTTGGCGAAGGTGCATTGAGGGAAGTTGCTGCTTATATTCTGGATCATCCAGTGCATGGTCCCAGGGTATCCGAGGGCATAAATATTCAGGGGTTTGCTGGTGTGCCAGCCACGATGATGGTTTATTGCTACCATAAAGCTTTTAACTACTCAGGATCTGTAGGGCTTCCCAGGAAGGCAAAGATAGGTTCCTTACAGCAATTTGTAAATTCTATTAGTGACTGTGAAGACATGGGACCTGCAAACTTTCCAGTTGAGGAAGTACACAAAATTACTGTCCTGGATATGAGGTTTGCCAACACAGACCGCAATGGAGGAAATATTTTGATTTGCAAACCGGATTCAAGGTCCTTGAAATTGGTTCCTATTGATCACGGATATTGCTTCCCAGAAACTGTAAGAATTTTCTCTAATTTAATTGATAAGGAATTAAGGATTGTTTCTTTTATGACGAGATATTCCGGTTTTACGAAGACTGCTGTTTTCTGTTTTAAATTCTATAAATATCACTATTGCTGAGATAGCTGGCTGTAGTGGATTATGGTTTTTGAAATAGTATTAAGATGAAAATATTGGAATGAATGTTTTTACAGTTCGAGGATTGTACTTTTGAGTGGCTCTATTGGCCCCAGGCTCGAGTTCCATATCAACCAACTACCCTGAAATATATAGCCTCTCTAGATGCTGATAAAGATATAGCACTTCTTTGTCGACATGGTTGGGATGTACCCCCAAAATGTGCAAGAGTTTTACGGGTGGCAACTATGCTGTTGAAGAAGGGAGCAGCTGCTGGTCTTTCACCGCTTGCTATTGGATCTATGATGTGTAGGGACCACTTGAACAGAAACTCGATAATCGAAAACATGATTGAAGATGCAGAAGCAAACGTTTTGCCAGGTTCAAGTGAGGTTCAAGTCTTGGAATCATTGTCCGAGGTAATGGATTACTACATCGACAAGGCCAGCTCATATAATTAGTGGTTCTACCTATTGTACAGCTTCTACCTGTTGTACAGCGTAAGAAAATAGTGGGAAACTTAAACAGTATAGTCCTGACTCCTGGGAGGCAAATCACCACTGTTTGAGGTTAAAACTTAGGATACCTCCTCTAAAGCTTTAAAGATTCTTTTTCTTTATTTTCTCTTTTTTTTAACAAACAATCAAAAGCTTTGTAGCTATGGAAATAAGTCGGAAAAAATAAACATGACATAATCGCATGTTCTGCATTATTGCGAATGTGTTGTTGCATCTGTTTGCAAATCATGGAGATTATCTCTTGCAACACCCATCTATCATCATGCTATTTGGGAAAACTTCAAGGTAGTATGCTTTGAAAATATTCTTTAATATTGGGGTATAATGCTGGAAAAGATTGAATTTACCTGTAAATATGGTCTGTATATAGCTCAATAAGTAACAAGTCTAGTATTGTAACAGATTTGTCAAATGTCCAACCTTAGATCATTATTACCTTCAGCTGTCATGTTGCTCGTGTGCGTTGGCCAACAACACTATCCTCTTTGTATTGAGTTCTGCTTTGAGCAAGTTGAAGTGACGATATATAATTTCTTTTATACTTAACATATTTGCTTTGCTCTATAGTGCTAGGCCTCACCGTGGCTGAGCCTATCCTTCACCTCCAGAGACCTTATAGAAAAACACATTGGTTTCTTCATGTGTACAAAAGCTTATGTGGATGTTGTACCTTTATTCATGTACATTAGTGAAGTGGGGGTCGGTCAGAGACCCTGAGGATTGCTCTTGAAATCAAGAATACATATCCACAGTTACCTCACAGATACTTTTGCTGGTCCTAGGAACTTGTAGGTAGATGCTTAGGCAATCTATAGTGAACAGAATTTGAATACCATGCATTCTTGGAGGCTGATTGATCGCTGACGAACACAAAGCTGGAACTTTTGCTTTTGTTGGGTAACCAAACTTGATGTTAGGAGTTGATACGCTTGTAGAGCTCTAAAATCCTTTACCAAATGGATGGATTCAGATTTCCAGATCCCTGCTGTGGACTAACAATAAATAAGACTATGACTTTATGTGCTGGAAAATTGATGCTAGAGCCTCATATAAACCTGCACCACATCCATGAGCTGGGGATCTTGAATTGTTGAAGATGGAGCAGCTTTGCACATTGCAGGTAGAGTAAACTCTCTTTCTCTCTCTCTCAGGCTGGAGTGGAGTGAATTTCCTTCTTCACCCCCTATCATAGTTATCCCTCTATAGTTCCATGCCCTCCTTGCATGTTTTCCTCTTTTGGGTGGGTAGTCCATTATAGGCACCTTGAAAGAAGCTACTGTCCAGTGGATGTTTGAAGAAATTTTTCTCAAGGAGAAGATTTGAAAGAATCAATCATTTTTTGTCCGGGGATAAATGACATCCTCAATTAGAAAGGTTTGTCATATTCTCTTGATCAATTTGTGGTCGAATAATTTTTCTTGTACTTCATTTCTTGTGCAAAGTATTGGCCATATTTCCTCTCACGTGAAGGTATCAGATGGTCCGGTACAGGTCTTGTTGAGCAATTGTGAAGACTGCTCAGACATCTCTGTTTCAGAGTAGGACCTATCGAGCTATGGAAGCTAATGGAGAGGTATCGTAAAAGGTTTGGAGGGCTAGAAAAATGCATGATTGCCAAAATAAGGCCCATTGAGCGTTTGGTAAAGTTGTGCTATGAATTGGATTGGGAAAGGAGCACTGACACTTACAAATTTTGGCTAATGACTATTGGAACTTATCCATAAAAGTAAAAAATCATAGTGTGGAAAATTACAATCAATTGGGAACGACCATGAATGATTTGGAAGCAGGAAGCACAAATGGCATAAAAAGCTCAAGGTACCATAGAAAGAACGTCACAAAGAAATATAAAGTGCAAGATATTGGCCTTGGCCATGCAAAGGCCAAGGTGAAGTGACATATGGCAATGGTCTATTGGAGTATACAATGCATGAACCTATTAAGGGGCAAGGTCTCTAAGAGGAAAACCAATACACATAATAATTGAAATTTAGCATTATTACACCACATCACACCACAAGGGCTGGTCAATTTCTGAACAATCAACCAACACAAGCCTATGTAAAGGGGTAGGTGCTTGATGCAAGTTTAAAGTTGGGGATTAGGTGAAGGAGATCAATACATGAAAGACAATCGAGGGCCATAGTACTCTATCCAATGATTTACTAATCAGCGAGATTTTACCTCTTGACATGAAGAGACAAAAAAGGGTGGAGGATCCAAGTTTTTGGTGGCATAAGTGAGTTTGCTCATCTTATTGCTAGTCATGAGAAAAAGTCCATGATAGTAGATATTGTATTTTGTGCATTTATTTATCAATGGTGTTTGCTTGACGTCTATTATTTACATCTTGTGTTTGATTCTTCTTTTGTCTTGTAGTTGCCTTTTGCTTTACTATTGTTGAGAACGAAAATGTCATGATTAAATTAGGTGTCACTAGAATGCTTATGATTTTAAATTCTTGTTTCCATCATCCTAATAGTTGTGCTCGGTGCATTAATGAGTCCAAATGGTATTGCCAAAAAGCTTGCAAACCATGCATAATAAGAAGCAATTTTATGTTATGGTATGTCTCCAAGCATAGCTTGTATTTGATGATATTCACTTCTAACATGTATGTTTTTTAATAGCAGTTTATTCCAATCTGCGGCCTTTTTGTCTAGTAAACATAAAGCAAAAGGAAAGAAATACATAGCCAAGCTCATGAGCATTTTCTGCCACACATTTACAATTCTACGAATATTAAAACAAAAGAGAGTGCATCCTGTTTACCACATCAAATCAGATGAAGTAGTAAGCAAGACAAGTTGCATCAAGCATTTTCACCTTTGCAAAAAAATAACTTATAAATTTGTTTGTACTTCACAAATGAGTTTGAAGCAAAAAAAATACAACTAGAATTGAAAATTTGAAAATAAAAATTTAAAATAAAGAAAGTACAATAAAGCAAAATCAAATATCACATATTCTATCTTATACATTTGCAATCTACCTAGATGTAGATGTAGTATGTGATACTAAATATTGAAAGCCTTTTTACTTTCCGATTTTCTTAGAGATCAGCCTTTAGGAAGGCTACTTATTTGCTTATGGCTCTATGTCTTCTAAACTTACAATTAACTCTTAAATCAATGAGATCCAAACAAATCTCTTAGCTAGCAGGTTTCAAGCATCCAAGAATCTCTGTTTCACCAATAAACAAAGCATAAATAAGACTCCTCCTTGAATAACAACCAATCTTAAACAAATCTCAGAATCTTGTAAGTGAAGCAGCAAAGCTTTCAACAAATGCAAGCCCTGCAATCACAATGTTAGAGATAGCAGAGAGATGCAAATTGAAGTTCCACAATAGCAGGATCTGCAATCACAAGATAAGAGACTGCTTTGCAGCAACAATCCTCAGGTAATGGGAGCGGATTCAGTCAGATTGTGGGCAAACAAGGTCCTCACAAACAACTGGCTGAAGACAGAGATAGGTAGGAAAGAGAGGGTCACAGGCAAGGAATAAAAGCAAGAGGCAACAGACAAGCGGTCACTGGGTGAATCTTTCCACAAAGGAAGAAATTTGAGGTAAGTCACAAAATGCGGGTTTGTCAAGAATCACAAGACAACAGGCAGATAATCCAGGGAGAAGGTTTTCCTTGATCATTACAAATGTGTGCACAATGATTCAAGAGTTTCTAAATATAGTTGGTGGAGTTTGTTTTCTTAAAAGGAATATTTATAATGATCTAAATATTTTCAAATGCATGTGTAAAGTTTGGGTTCACAATGAATCGAGAACTTAAGAAAAGACATACATTTTCTAAATGGAGCTCTAAAGAATAATATTAGCTCTATAGAGAATATCTTTGATGTAGATTGTGGGGCTTACTACAATTTTGAAAAATAATGTCATTTGGACACCAAGATTATACCTTTCATATGCACCTCCATGAGTGATCAATGTTGCGTGATGCTTTAGGTTGTTGTTATTATTCAAATTTAATGGCTCAAAGATGATGGAAGCTGGCAATTTGCTTTTCGAAATTATAATGTTAGAGATTATGTCTTTCCCCCATGATAAATGATAATGATAAATGTTGAACAGTAGATTATCATGGACCATTGATGATTGTGAAATGGTTGTTGATGACTGATAATCGATAATTGACGAATGATAATTGATAATTGAGAAATGATAAATTGATGAATGCTTAATGATGGATGTTGTACTATTTCTTTATATTCATGTGCATGATTGACCAACAAGTCAAGGAAACATGTTGCTCAAAATCCTTATTACATTTGCAAAATATTAACCTTGAAGCGGGTGTGATTTATTAGCGAGCATTTCTTTATTAGCGAGCATTTCATGGAGAGCATATTTTGGCGAGCACTCTTATGAGAAATTGTATGGTGGCAAGCACTTCTCTAACATGAGAATTTTTCTAACATTATTGTTGTTTGAGTTTGGGGATGAAAGTGTGGCTTAATAAGGCTTCTTAAATTACTTAGATCAAGAATAGATCTAGATAGCTCGTTGCCTAAGAGCTCCATCTTCACCAGTCTCCCACTATTGCAGACACCATTGGGTATTGCAAAAAAGAATAAATTCTTTATAAAGCAAACTGTGTATTAGCAACAAATTACATCAATGTCCAAAATGAAAAAAAAAAAAATTGTTAAATTTGAAAAGGTGTCAAGGTTGAATTACACCAAATTTAATGACGTTTTTTTTTCCTGGCCAAAAAAAGCCTGCACTAGGCTTTTTCTGGCCATCTATTTTTTTTTTTCTTATATTGATTTTGAACTGAGAAATCAGTGAAAAGAAAGGTTTGGGTGGCCAGAAAAAGCCTAGCATCGACATGTGTTATTGGTAGACTAGATCCCTAAACCAAGGCGTGACTCTTATCACTACACCAAAAACAATGCAAACATACTTTATTCCAAAGACCACGTCTCCAATTTGCTAGTAAAAGAGGAGCACGATTCACAACTTTATTTCTCTCTTTAAGAACTGTTGATAGATTAGATAGTAATTTGTAGTTGTAACAAAACCCACTGTTGGCCACCAAGGTGCAAACTTTATGGTTTGCTTTACATATTGGCTGCAAAATATCAGGTTTACTAAATTCGAATAGATATAAAGGAAAAAAATCACAAGTAATCTTGACAAAGTATAGAAAAGTGTGGAAGAGAAACTTCATTTATCAAGAGTGTTTATTACTTTTTTGGAATATGTGATACAAACAAAAAACAAGTATGTATCATGGACAAACAAGCTCGATCCCAACAGGTAATAATTTATTGCCATTACACTATTTTCTCCAAATATTTGACTTGTAGCTCTAAAGTTAATCAATAAAACATTGCAAATAGATTGCTAGGTATAGGCTCAGTCCAACAAGACAATTCCAAAAGAATAACACCAATGAAGTCTGAGCAATAAAGTCATATATGAAAAACAAAATAAAACAAAAGACAAAATCACACTATTTTGAGAAAATAAATGATTGAAAATAATCTCTTGCTTTTATGTTGTGACTAGAAATTTATTGAGCTTACCTCTTAAACTTTGTGGTTCCAATGACCAAGAGCTTAAGAAAAGACATGTACTTTTTTTGGCACATGGTTGAATAACTATTGAGCTATGAGCATTCTAAAGACACTAAAGGTGCCTCGTTTATTTGATTTACTATGTGGTTGATTGCAATTTCAGAAGCTAACGTTGTATACACATAATAAGAAATTTAGTTGTTTATGCTGTAATGTGTGATTAAGCTTAAGTCCAAAATGTGCACTCATAAGAACCAAGGGTTTAAAAATTATCATTTGAAAGTCAATAAGTGATGACACATTTGGGAAGCTATGTTCAACAAAGGAGGATTCAGCATGTGAATTGGCACTGGCTCAAACTATCACTAAGCTAGAAACTGTCGATCCCCCTCCTAAAGTGAGTTTATCTAATTCAATAGAGTATTGATCCACTCAATTGGAGAGGAAGCAAGGAAGCAAGGACATGAATCATACTGTAGAAATGGATGAGGGGTATGTTGTGGAGATCGATACATATGCAACTAGTGGCAAGACAAGGAAGTTGATTTCAAAGCTTCATTGGTGCACTACATTGGTCATTGTTGTTGCTAATTGAAGTTCTATAAAGCATATAAGTTTTGATGTCTCAAATAGAACCTTAATGTTGAAGTTTTCCTTAGCTAAGAGCTCACATATCCAAGTGTAATTGCTCTTTGAATAGGTTTTATATGAGATCAATAATGAACGTATTCATTAAATAAGACTCCTGAGAATTTATAAAGACAAAAAAGAATTTTTAAGTTCCACAAAGTGGTCAACAATGTACAAATATTATATGTGAAAGCCATTCGTGTTCATAGAATGCTTGAAGTCTGACTATGATAGGCAAAAGGGATTCATCTAAGTAAGCACTTAATTTTTTTGAGCCATAGAACATGATTGGTACATTGAAAACAATATGAAATTTTTTCGAGATCAAGTCAACATTAGCACCAAAAGACATTAACAATTTTGTCTCACAATGGATTGCTTAAACTACAAACTGGAAAACTACAAAAAGACTTTTAGTAATGCTTATTCATGACATTGCTTATATAACTTATGACATTATTTCATTTTTATTTGGATATGGCAATATATACATTAATTTTTTAGCCATAGATTTTTAGCCACAACATGCACATATATAAGCATAGTTTAGCATCATAAAAATATCTATTAGGAGTGGCGATAGACTTGGCGATTAAATTTCTTCTAGATTCAAAGTAATTGTCATTGTCTCATCATGGAAACAATTTATGTTGATACTTGGGATTGTCTATATTGTAGATACCATTATTAAGATAAAGAAGACAAAGAAATCAACCATCACAAATATGTTTTTTTAATTGTCTGTTGCTCCATGACACTCATTGGTGATTCTTGTAGAGTGACATCAATTATTGTCATGTGTGGACATTGTATGTTTATTGTAGTTATAAACTTTTGCAGCATAAAGACATATATATCAATAGTCTTGAATATGCATTGTTTAATAGATCACAATCCAAGCCTCATTGTTGTTTAAAGAGAACAAATTTCTCAAGTAGACTATATGTCATCATCAAATATTCAAGATTTTGGCCCAACAACAATGATCTAAATATTATAATGCTGTCCTTTTTTCGCCATCATCGTTCAAAATACAATGGATCTTATTAGCTTATTTATGATGTTACTTATTTTATGAATGTAAGTTTGACTTTAATCCTAAGAAAAGATAGCATCATTTTCTACTATGATTAAAGTCTAATTATTTTAAAGTGGCTCGTGTGTAGTCAATTGTGTGTGTGTGTGTGTGTGTGTGAGAGAGAGAGAGAGAGAGAGAGAGAGAGAGAGAGAGAGAGAGAGAGAGAGAGAGAGAGGGAGGGAGGGAGGGAGGGAGGGAGGGAGGGAGGGAGGGAGGGAGGGAGAGAGAGAGCATCCACTCTGATGTCTGTGGACCGATTAAAAGAGATTCGCTCTCAGGTTTGAAATATTTTCTAACGTTCATAGATGATTACAACCGAATGACCACGATCTACTACTTGAAGAAGGAATCCGAAGTATTTGATTCTTTCAAGAAGTTTGTGGCATTTGCAAAGCGACACACATCAAAAACATCAGAAAAACTGTCAAAAAACATCAAAAAATCACCAAAACCCTAAAAATACAAAAAAAGAACCTTCGCCCAATTTACTGTGCATATGTAAAAGACAAATGCCATACCTTTGATTAGAAGGTGACATTTTCTTTTGTGGATATCAGAATGTATATTTCTTTTGAAATGTTCATGCATGTTAGCATACTTTCTATCATGTTTATGCTAAGAGGATGGTTGGGAATGCACAAGGTCCTAAAAATGAACGAAACCAAAACTATCTATGTCCTGAACATGAGTACTAATAATCTAAGAAAAATTATCAAGAAGAGAAAGTAAATTATAACGATTATCATAAACTAGCTTATCGATATCGAAAGGTGCAAAAAAAATACTGGAAAAATACTCTAATTTCTCTGATGGAATGTTTTCTGAGGACATGGAGGAACTAGCCATATTGAACCTGATATCAGTTCAACGTGTCTAAATTATTCTGGTCGAGGACTCTAGAATAGGATGCGCGTTGATCCGATATTCCATAGGTAGAGGCCGATTTCGGTTCAACGTGACTGAATTATTCCTGTTGAAGAAGCTATGCACACTACATATGAGGATTTTAAAGTGAATTTTTTCTTAGATAGTGTTGTTGCAGCTATTCATGCCAAGAGGGTGACCATCATGCCGAAGGATTTCAACCTTGTGTTTAGGCTACAGAACACGTATGACAAATTTGTTGAGTACCTCAAACCAGCTCCATCTTCTCCTCCAAAACAAGATGCAGAGGAAAAAAAAAACGAAAGCAATCTCAACCATCCCGGATTGTTTTTCGGGTACAAAGCGGAAGTGTTTCAAAGAAGAGGAGGTCTCTTGACCCTCCTAACAAAACGAGAGATTTTTCAAAGCCTTCTCCTCTGCATGACATTCTAACTGCTAGACAATCTCCTCCGAAGTCTCTTTCTTCTTCTCCTAAATTTCCATCTCCATCTTCTCCTCCTAAAGATTCCTCTAATAAATTTCAATCTCCTTCTTCTCCTCCTAAAAATTCCTTGCCTAATAAATCTCAGTCTCCTCCTACTAACACATAAATTAGTTTTCCCCCTCCAATTTCTGGAAAAGTTTTAGATGATTTTGTAAATTTAAAGGTCGAATCGATTTTAGATGAGTTTGAATAGATAGTATTAAGGGTTAAGTGTTTGAATAGATAGTGTTAAGTGTTTGAATAGTGTTGAAAAATCAACTTCACTTTCCTTCATCCCTAAAGGCTTCCGCGCGACATAGTCTGCTTCGACAGAGAAAGATGGCTGCAAGTACATTCTATTCAAATAGAAACAGACAACCGCAAGTAATCAGCGCTTAGAAAGATTCTAAGTTATCTTAAGTTCTAAAGTTAGATATTCTCAAGTTCTAAGTTTTAAGATAGAAGTTTAGAAGCCTTAGAATGGCAAGTTTAGAAACTAATCCCATAAGCTAGTGGAAGCTTATGGAAGGCTCTTCTTGGTATAAGAAGAGAGGCATTTCTCTTGTAAAGAACACTGTGTGAATATGACAAATTGCTATTGTGATCATCTTGTGATTTCATGTGTTTTCTTTGGGAAGGTATGCCAATATGACAACTGATCCTCTGTAAACCCTTCTATCTTTGGTATTATTCTTCGTCGATCTGGCAGTAAAAATCGAAGGCCTATGAAAAACTTTCCCTACAGAGGAGAAATTTTTGGAATTCCAAAAAAAAATATCCCCCAAGGACTCAATATATTCCCTCAAGCAATGTAGAGGCCATTGGAGGACATGACACTAGCAGAACAAATGTCGTTGAATACGATGATTATGATCTGGTGATTAGCTATTATATTGGTATTGATATTGTTTAGTTTTCTTAATTCAAACACTGTGTTAAAGTTTGAGTTTGCAACCACCGTCATTGTGGCCATCAACTCATTATCTGTTTGTTTAGGAGGCCATACATACACCAGAGGAACATTTAAAATAATTTTTGTGTAAAGGAATTTGGCCATTAAAGTATTGGGTTATACTCCCAATGAGACTACAAAAAGATCATCTGCAATGGCCCTTTATTCGGGTTACATTGATATGAGCAAAAGGAAAAATTTAGAATTTTTGGATCCATATGAAAGGAGATTATTCCTACATGACAATACCATCCGTCTGAATCTTGAGAATGATGATGATAAAAATTAAACCTTTTTCTTTAATAGATTATTGATATATTACAAGGATCTCTCTTTTGTTATGAATTTGAATGCCTTACGAAAAATCGTAACATTTGGTGAGTTTTTAGCTTGATATCTAAATTCAACAATCATGTATAGATTTTACAAATGTGGTGCAATGATTTTGCAAAGTCCTCATATCTTCTGATGATAGGTTTTCTTTCCTGATAACACCTATGAGTTTGTCTAAGTTGTTCCACACTTGTCTCTTTTCCACTCGATTACTTACTTCCAGTGTTCATGTTGCTTGAACAATTTATTACCAAATTTTGTATCTGACACTAGATTCTTTGTATGTGATTGGATAAGAATCTTCTTGCTTTAGCACCTCCAATTGATGGCTTATTGGAAACGTTTCTTTTTTTTCCGAAGAGTCTGTCACTTTTTTCAATAGTCACATTCCCTTTATGTAGTCTAGCCTTTGAAAGAACTATTTCCAACCTCCGAGTGGAGGGATGATGTTAGTAACTGTTGTGGTGGTGGTGGTTAGTGGAGGGGTCAGAATACTGGTGTTTACTCGTTTAGGCTTGGATCCCGATGGTGAAGTAGTCTTGATCGTGCACGCTTGGACTTTTTTGACTCAATGGGAATGTCCCATGCCTTGTCCGCAAGCTGCAGATGTTGTTGAAGATTTGGCCCGTTCTGGACTTGGTGGAGAGTGGGTGATATTTGTCAATAGATATCCAAGTACTGTTATCGACTGCTTGTTCTTAATGCACTCATGAAGGCAGTTCGAAACAAACTGTGCCCAATCATAGAGGTTCTGGGCATGCAGTCGTGAATCTACCATCATGTGAAATAGGGACATGGGTACCCTCTACAACTTGGTTCTTGGTCGTTGTGTGCACTTTGCCAAGTACGCACATGCTGCTTGTAGTTGTGGGTCATTGACTGCTTCGACTCTATACCCGTCCTTGTTCTTCCACTTGTCCACGGAGGGATCAATGAATTTGAAATATGCTGTCTGCTCGATTTTTGGAAGTGTCCTGGCGACAACATTCGGTCCTCGTGGAAACCCAAATGGTTGCAAGTCGGCCAATGCAAATGATATGTTATAAACATAGTTCCTCACAGGAGGAACTATTAGCTGGCACGACCGTGCTGTAGCATTGTAGTTGGCATATATCATATGCACGAGGTACAGGCTTTGATACCCCGTCAGCACCGGCATCTGGAACTCAACGGCTTTAAAGAAGGATGTTACCTATTGGTACCAGTGTTGCATTTCAGTAATATCCAATTTGGACAATTGGATGTCGAGCTTATTTGCATCAGGGTCATCAGAACTAGAGGCAAGGTTGGTAGACATAATTAAAAAAATTGGGAAACAAGATTCTGGAGAAAAGGTGTCGGTTGAGATTTCAGACCGGGTAACGGGTGTCGGTTGAGATGTGAGCGGAGGGCGTCGGTTGAGATGTGAGTGGAGGGCATTGGCTGAGATGTGAGCGGAGGGCGTCAGCTGATATGTGAGTGGAGGGCGTCGGCTGAGATGTGAGCGGAGGGCGTCGATTGAGATGTGAGTGGAGGGCGTCGACTGAGATGTGATGAAAGGCATCGGCTGAGATGTAATGAAAGGCGTCGACTGAGATGTAATGGAAAATCTGGGTGAAGGGAGTTATGGTGCGAAAGGAATGGACTGTGAAGAACTGAGGTTGGGAAGGAAGGTGTGTGAAAGTGGAGGTGTTGTGGATAGAAGGGTGTGGAGGATGTGTGGCAAACGAAGTATGGTGTGAACTAAAAGGGTGGAACAGAATAAGGTGGGATAGGAACGATGGAAGGTAGAAGTTTGGAAAAAGAAGATGTCGGTATATGTTTGTGAAGAGTGGAAGGAGTGAAGATATTGGGAGATGTAAGGGAAATAACTTTTGGTGAGGATGGATGTATGGAGATGATGAAAGAAAAGTGTTCATGATTATAATGTGATAGTCAATAGTGTAACGAAAGCATGTTGAATGCTTGCGTGACACTACCCCTCAGCATGCGAAATGTTTCAAATGTTTTGTTTTCCACTGGCGATGTTAGGTTTGGAGACGGTTTGTGATGGCGCTCTCAATGGGAAACACACAAGGATGATTGATAGTGGGTGGAGATGGTGTGGAAGCGATGACTGATGCACAGAACGAGAGATCGCTGGGATTGTGTAGGAGAGCAAGAAAATCGCCAATAGATCGTCGCCAGAGAGTTCCAGAATTCGCACTTCGTTGAGGTGCAAATGGCGTTGAGGTGATGGCATTTATGGACGCTGTCGGTTGGGTTCGGGCATGATGGGACGTGTCTATTCGTTAGATTTTGAATGAGAAGCGTCGGTCGAGATTTGATGGAGACGCGTCGGTTGACATCTGATAAAAATCCATCGGTTGAGATCTGACATAACACGTCGGTTGAGATTTGAGTGAAACTCGTCGGTTGAGATTTGACAAAACCCATCGGTTGAGATTTGACAAAGCCCGTCGGTTGAGATTTGACAAACCCGTCGGTTGAGATTTGAGTGAAACTCCTCGGTTGAGATTTGACAAACGTGTCGGTTGAGATTTGACAAAACCCCAATATGAAGGAATGGATCTGTTTGATGCAAGTGAAGAACTTTAAGTGAAAAATATGACTGTGGCCTAGAGTAGAAGTTCTTATGAAAAGAGTGTATCCCTTGGAATATTTGTATTCCTGAGATACCAATTAGACATAGATGAGGTGGCTAAAAGTGTGAGAATCACTGCCTATGGTGTAGCCTATCATTTGTTGATCTAAAACATCCATGACCCATGAGTATGTACATAAAAAAAAAAGTGCATAGAAAGTACATAAGTAATGGTATGAATTATAAACAAGGAACGAGGTTTAAAATAGACATGCAAAACTAGAACTACAAGCAAGAACATAAGAAAAATAAAACTAATAAAGAATGTAAAATATATACTAGGAAAAAGATGTTAAATTGGGTCAACAAAAAACAACTCGTCGTAATACCGCCTTAGACGACCACCATTTACGATAGTATCTAGGAGTATTCCGTCAAGTGTTTGCAATGGACTGCACCATTAGAAAATTTTTTATTAATAATATACGGTCCCTCACTTCTGAATTTCAATTTGCCGGGGTGCTTCTTTGATGTATAAAGAAGCACCTGGTCACCTAAGTGTAGATCTTTATTGCGTAGGTGACGATCATGCCAGGCCTTTTGGCGACGTTTGTTAACCAGTTGTGCTTGGTAAGATACAAGTCTTGTCTCGCATAACTGGGCTAAAGTAAATAGCCTAATTTTGACTTGTTGTTTGATTGTAGCTTTTTGATAGAGATCTGTTGAAAACTCTTCCATTACTCTTAGTGACGGTACTAAGAATTTGACAGACATTACCGCCTCTTGACCATATACTAAGTGGAAAGGGGTAACCCACCCAGTGGCTTTCTTCGGGGTGGTGCGGTAAGCCTAGATAGCTGAAAAAAGTTTTATTTCCCAATCAGAGCGACTGGTTTCAACTATCTTGGTCAAAATTTTACATATTGTCTTGTTAGTTGATTCAGCCTGGCCATTACATCGAGGATAGTACGGTGTACTTTTTCTGTGAACGACAAGGTAATGGCGTAGGAGGTTATCAATGACAATATTTAAAAAATGCTCGCCGCGATCACTAACTAGCTCTATGGGACAACCAAAACGTGTAATAATATTTTCGTAAAGAAAATGCGCGACTGTTTTTGTGTTGGCGTCCTTCGTTGCTCGAGCCTCAACCCACTTAGTGGCGTAATCTATGGTTATGAGGATGTAACAGGCTTGGGTATGTTTTGCGACTGGATTGATTGGTCCAACAAAGTCAAGTCCCCACTTATGGAAGGCTTTGCCTTCTATAATGGGAGTCAATGGCGTGAAGTCTGCTTTGGTATTTTTCTTGGCTCGTTGACGGACATCACACGTTTTAATGACAACAAACGTGTCCTTAGACAAAGATGGCCACCACAATCCTGCTCGAAGGATAATTTTAGATGTGGCTTCAGCAGAAAAGTGGTCGCCTCCAATGCCCTCATGAGCCTGAGATATGATTGGTCGTATCTCAGATTCATAAGCACATCGTCGAATGATACCGTCAACACCCCTTTTGTAAAGTTGTCCCGCTATTAACTGAAAGGGTGCTGCTTTTAGCAAAAAAATTCTTTTTGCCACCATACTCAGGCCTTCTTTGAGTCTGCCTATGGTTAGAAACTGAGTGATCTCCTCAGCCCATAATGGTGTAGCATCAATCTGAAAAAGGCATGCATCAGGGAGATCTTCGTTGACTGGTGCAGTTGCTTTTTCAGCACTCGGTAGTCGGGAAAGGTGATCCGCCATGAAATGTTGGGTCCCTTTCCGAACGACTACGAGGAAATTAAATTCCTCTGAAATCAACAGCCATTGAGCTATACGTCCCGTTTTGCAGGATTTATTAACGATATATAGAAGGGCTTGATGGTCTGTGTAGAATACAAAGGTCTGGCCTAATAAACAATGTCTTAGTTGTTGTACAGCATAGACCATCGCCAATGCTTCTCTCTCAGTGGTTGTATAGTTTACTTCAACATGCACTAGTTGCCTGCTCAAGAAACGTATGGGGAAGTCTTTGCCATACTCGCCCGGTTGTGCAAGAAGACCTCCCATGGCATACTTACTTGCGTCAGTATGCACATAGAACTCTTTTGTGTAATCTGGCGAGCGGAGTATGGGAGCCGTGGTGAGGGCTGTTTTCAACTCCTCTGTAAAAGTACTGTACTTTAGGACCATAAATGGATCTACAAAAGATCCACAAGAGTGATTGGATGCTTGCTTAACAATCTATCAAAAAACTAGTCATCAAAAAGTTGATCTAGATTGGCAATTTGACAAACAACAAGCATTAACAATCAAAAGCATTGATCAACATTGAAATCCGAGCCCACACATGTGTACTACAAGCTGTAGTACGGCCTTCAACCTGACAAACAAGTAGAAATTGATTTGGTTTCATTTGGATCACAAAAACTCAATGTACAAAGTGAACTAGCTTGAGATTGCCAATGAGCTCCAAAAATTTTCTATCTTCTCACTATGGAGAGAGGGAATACATAGCAAATTCGACTGCCTTCTTGAAGTTAGGTGGATTTCCAGCATGTAAAAAGGAAGTTAACTCACTCTCCTTGACCTAAAATGAAACCCTAGTCTATTTCCTAGAGTCATGCTTGGTAGATAGCTAGTTGGTCAAATTTTCACCTTAAATCTAGGATTTAGGTCCTATAAACTAGGAATCACTACCAAAATGACATGACCAACCCTATGGACTTGATCTAACCTATATTAGGAGTGGTTTGCCACGTGGCATCTTGGCCTCACATGTTGGAATCCACTTATGTACAAAATTTACATTATACTACATGGTTTTTTATCAAGCTAGATTTGCCAATTTTTGGCAATTCTTCACACTCCTCAAATTTAGCTTGATCTATTTACAACTCTCTTGATAGATGAATGAAAGCTTTTAGAAGTGTCTAAAAAATCCAGCTACAAACAAGGAACTTTTGAGACTCCAATAGAGAATGATGTCCATGAAGGATCTTTCACCACCTCTTAAAGGATCCCTTACAAGATGTTCCACAAATGTGTCTATATACATGTAGCACACTTCAAAAACTATACATCATGCCAAGCCATGGGTTCCAAGGCATTTTGTGCACTTGAAGATACATCAATAAAACTATTAAGTGCATACATAATGTTGCTAAAGACAACTTGCCTTGCTTGATCCATATGATTGAGCCTAGATGGCTCCATCTTGATACTCAAGGTTCTTCTTGGAGTCCTTGGGTCTTGAGCTTGCTCCTTCACTTGACTTGACTCCAAAAAATCAATGAATTGAATAAGGTGTTGATCCAAAGGTGCTTCTTCAAGTTTACAAATCTTCCACTCTTGAAAGATCACATTTTCACCATTGACAAATTCTTTGGTTGAAAACAAGTAGATTCTACATTCTCTACTTGAAGAGCAAAACACTACCATTATTCCTATCATTGAAATACAATAATTTTTAGTCCTTACATTGGAATGGTCATGCACAAAGCATGTGGACACAAAGATTTCCAAAGCAAATGATGTTTCTTCTTTTATGACTCTATTCAAACTATTACAAAAATAGCTATCCAATGAAATTGCTTTATCAACAACAAATGTAGATTTCAAAGCATCCCATTTCATTGTCTTGTCATACAAAGTAATAAACACCATGAATCTTAAAGGTAAGAAACAAGTCACCTCATGTCTACTAATACTTTCCAAAAAGTATTCAAAGATAGTAGACTCTCCAATGCTCACCACCCTTGCAAGATGCACACTTGAATGGACAATTTGCATGCAATTTGATGACTCGGCCATTGTCATTGAGGACTCCCTTGGAACTCTCATGCTTTGAGGCTGATCCTCAAGATCTTCCTCCTTTTGATGCCCCTCCTCAATGCAAGCAAGATCACACTTTGCCAAGATCTCCTCTTGAGTGATCTCCTCCTTTGCCAAGCTCATTCTTTCAAAAGCAACACTAGCTTCCAACTTAAACAATATTCCATGTTTAAATCCCTTTGCAATGCAAACACCATGCTTAAAGTGGACATCCAAACCACTTTCTAAGAGTAGACCAACACTAAGCATATTCTTGGTGATTGATGTTACATAAAGGACATTTTCTAGATCCATGCATTTTGAGGATTCTAGACACAAAGAGATGGTACCAACACCATCTATCCTACACTCTTCATCATTTGCAGTAAAGACAAACTTTTTAGCAACATTGAAAGAGTGTAAGGTTGAGAAAAAATCCTTTTCACAAGACATGTGGGAGCTAGCCCCACTTTCGATCCACCAATTGTCTCTTGAATTGCTATTGCTTGTTGGTGAGGATGTAGATGCCATCAAAAATACATCTACTTCATCCTCCTCCTCCTCCTTTGCAAGGTTTCCTTGTTTGTCCTCCTCCACTTGTGCTCTTAGCCTCTTGTAGCATTCAGATGCATAATGCCCCTTCTTTCCACAAAAGAAGCATTTCTGCTTTGACTTGTCCTTTGAGCTTGATGCATCATCCTCTTCTTTGGACTCCTTTGGATGCTTCTTCTTTCCATTGGTCTTCTTTTTGCCCTTGAATGAGAAATTGGCTTTCTCATCACCATCCTGCAAAGACAAGGAACTCATCCTAGATTTTGCATGGAGCATCCTACACTCTTAAGCCACTAATACACTGTGAAGTTTTTCTATAGTTGGCAAAGTGTCTTGGATGGCAAAACTTTGGACGAAATTTTCAAAGTCATCTCCTAGACCATTAAGAACAATTTGTACAAGCTCTCCATCATGAATCTTCTCTCCAATGGAAGCCAACTCCCTATTCAGAGACTTGATTCTGAGTACATAATCCTGTGCACTCTCCTCACTTCTCCTCATGCTTTGCAAAATTTGATTTCTAAGCATAAGAACTCTAGAAGTGTTGCTAGACTCATAGATTGATTTTAAAGACTCCCAAGCCTCTTTAGCACTAGTACAAGCTGATACTTCTCTCAACAAATCATTGCTCACATTCATCTTCACACAATGAAGTGCAAGCCTAGATCTCTTCTTGTATCTAGCTAACTCATGTGCACCTAGAGGTTCATCTTCATCTTCAATCAAGAACTCATAAAGGTCTTGGAGCACCAAGAGTGACTCCATCCTAACCTTCCAAATAGCATAATTTGTAGAATTCAATCTCTCACTATCTTCTAGAAGGTATGCTCCAGCAGATCCCATCTTACTAGTGACTTCTACAAACAAGAAATAGATTTGATTGACTTGAAACTCACAAAGGTCTCACACTTGCAGTGTTTCACTCAAATTTGATTTCTAATCCAACAAATTGACTTATAATCACAGTTCTATCACTCCCTCAAAAAGCTGGAATGAAGATAAGATGAAGTGAAACCTACTTTCAAACAAATCTTGCCAAGAAATGGATTTGATTTTCTCCCCCCAAAATCTTCTTGGGGAACGACTCTTTGTCGTATCTACTATGTACGTACAAAGCCCACAAGGAATCTTTTAGATGGATTACCAATGTGCATGACTACTGCTTTACTAAACTCGCAAAATTTTGAATAAAATACATTCTGGCAAATTTGCTATGATCATCAATGAAGGCTATGTAATATTTTGAACCTCCTACTGAGAGTCCGTTCCCTTGTTGATGGTTGTTTGTTTGAGAATATGACAAATGATCGGCTCTGATACCACTGAAGAGAATGTGATATGCTCTGATACCACTAAAAGAAGTGTGAATGAATGAGGATCACAGGCGCGAAACTTTCGCAAAGGAACCATGACTCTCTTGCCCTCGGATGGAGTTCAGATGCGATCGCTGGACACTGCCAGCTAAATCTCTCCTACAATCCTCCAGAGTGTAGTCGGGCACTGCTGATCTACGTTTATAGAATTAATGCAGCATTCAACATAGTTTCAACCAAGGTGCGAAATTCAAAATGAACAAGAAAACTTAGACACACAAATAAATATCGGACGCATTTGCATTCAAGATCACACACAACAAAAAAATCATCTATATTGATCTTTCTCTGATTTCTTCAAGCACTACATGCAAATCCACGCAATGCATTGGCATGGGAGAAACACAGTTCTCTCACAAGCAATCGTCTCGCTTTACTAGCGGACAGTTGGATCTACAAATCCTAGACAGAATTGTCTTCGCATGCAGGCAGACATGTATTTTGTATTTCGTCTTGATTGCTTACTTGCATCAGACTACTACTTTACACTGTATGTGTACTCCGTCGATCTATATGTCAAGTATCATCCAGTGAGTATTATCACTCTATGTAGATCTAAGATTAGAGTAATTAAGCATCTTCAACTTATCAGGAAAATACAAGAGTGGCAGATTAGCCACGACCTAAAATGTATCTGACGTCATGCCATCAGATCAGATATTTGTACTCCTGGGTACTTGTGTGATCTCACTGGTACTCTTTGGAGCGTGGAGGGCAGGAGAAGGTTTCATTTCCATCGTTGGTTTCGTTTTGGTCATATGCCTTCTCTCGTACTGGACCGCAAAAGATTCTCGTTCGTGAATCTTTCGTGTTCACGAACTGTTCTACTTTGTCTGCTTCGTTTTTCGAGTTCGTAAACCGTTCGTCTTCATTTCCTTTGACTTTCGAGTTCGCAAAACTTTTCGTGCTTCGTGTCTCCTGATTTTTGTGTTCGCGAACATCTTCGTCAGGCTGAGGGTTGAAAGCTAGCAAGGCTTTGTAGTTGGAAACATTTTGTTTCTTCACTTCAATTGGGATTGTATCCGATCAATGTACTAATAGAACAGTATTAGTTCTAATTGAATTTGCGTGCAAAAATTATATGCGGAAGTACGAGACAACTTAAGACAATTTAGACAATAAGAAACTGTTCAGGCATATCCATGCCATTCAAATTAATCATAACCAAAAGCCCATTCTCAATGATACCAGCTTACATTTTAGGATTGTCCATTAATGAGAATATAGAAACAAATTAATAACATTTTTTTTTTTAATCTGAAGAGTGTGAAAAAATATAGATCCAAAACACATTAGTGGATCAACAAGATCTTGGGCCAAATTTGGTTGCACATCTAGAAATAGCTAGAAGATAAAAATCACTACTTTATGCATGCTAGAACTTAGAAATGCACAAATATTTGATCATAAACACCTAGATATGAATTAGTAATAACCCTGTAAATACAGAAGCAGTAAAGTATAGTACTTCACATGTGTGGATCCAAGATCTACCAAGAAATCAACATTCTACACATAGAAAACCAAGATATCAAGAGAGAAACAAATGAGATGGACATAATCCCAATGTCATTAATATTCTCAATGTGTTATTTATGTATCAATCTTATAAGATTAACTAAAATTTTTTTAATTCTTTGGCAGATTATATTTCATCCAAATCAAATAGACCCAAGATGGTGGTATGTAATGTTGAATTTCACACGTGTGGACTGTCCACTACATGTACTTGTGATCTCCTAAGGTGTGTAGATGCACCAAGATCAAGACTAGATTGAGATTCAAGATCAATCTTGAATCCTATGGCAAAAAAACACTACTACATGCATTCAAACACTTCCAACTCTCACTCACACGTGTGGGAAGTATTCAAAAAATAATCTAAGTAAAAACAAGCTGCTCTCCTCGGGTAGAGAGAGAAAATGCATCATGAGCTCTCGGGTAGAGAGAGAAAGCTAGAAATCCAATAACTCACAAAATCCATGAAATCACCAAATCAATTGACTTCAAAATGAGGAGTACAATGATACTAGTAGGTCCATGAGCTACCACTATGCTTAACTATGATTGGACCATATTTTGTCACCTCTTGATCCTATTGGATCATTGATCTATGCACCTCTTAATTCTATTGGACTATATATTCAAGCACACCTCAATTTCCTATTGGACCTCACAAGGTTCCACCTCTAAATCCTATTGGACCTCTTGGAATTCATCAAACAAAAACTTTACACTTGTCTACACTCTAATTAGCAAGTGTTTAGCCTCTTACTCTATTTTGGCTCAATAGTGGCATTACAAGTGGAAATGCATAATTTGCCATCTATGCCAAATTTATTCCTATCAACATCCTACACCTAGATGCTTGATGTAAAAAACATAAGACCCCTATATCTAACATAGATAATCTTTTTCAATTCTTCAGATGCAATCCAATTTAATGCAAGAAAATGATGTGTGTTTGAAGGACAAGATATTGTAACATTGGATACACACTATGAACCACCACCCAATTATGAGGTTTTGGAATAACCTGAACCACTCATCCAAGCTCCAAATGATATGGAAATGACGGGAGAAGAAGATAAAATTGCAAATGATGAGATTCCTACGATTGTACAAGGCCGAATTGAGGGTAATTTGAGTCTCCCACATTTGGATGAGATAGAACTAGAAGAAGAGGAGGTTGAATATGAGGGTAGCTCACATTATCAAAGAGACACGATCAGAAATCTACGATTATACTTAGACCTAGATTTAGATGAGTGTGAATGATGAGAATGATTTATGATTATTAATACTTAGATTCACTTGCATTCATTTTTTGTAAATATTTATTGCAGTACTTTTATAGTTAAAGTTGAATGTGATAATTACAATACCCGAACGTTGTGGTTATGTCCTATTTCAGAATGTCACCTCATATTCCCTCCCTATGGCATGTAGGTTTTTCCATTCAAGGAAAGATTAGAATCTTGCCTTTAGCGGGAGAAAAGTAACGGCTACACACCTTCCTAGGATTGGAAATTTTAATTACCTACATTTCACTCTTTCATATTAACTAATTTTTAGTGTACGTAATAAAATATGACATTGCTTTGAACGAAATGAAAGTGATGAGTTATATTTGACTTTTTTACTATGTTAGGTAACATATTCAAATAATTAAAAAATTGAGACAACACAAACTCACTGGTAAGCTCGAAGCTTGACTGCAAGCTTGTTCGCACTTTTGATGCTTTCTCTCTTTCCTTTTCTTCGAATATCTTTGTGACATACACAAGCAATTCAAAAATAATAGTCTATTACATAATTGAACCATTATTACAAGCTTCAAATTCTCTCTCTCTCTCTCTCTCTCTCTCTCTCTCTCTCTCTCTCTCTCTCTCTCTCTCTCTCTCTCTCTCTCTCTCTCTCTCTCTCTCTCTCTCTCTCTCTCTCTCTCAAATTACAAATCTAATATTCAATCACTATCAAACATTAACTATTTATCTATTATCCTAAATTCAAAATGCAAAACACACACACATACACACTCCCCCCCCCCCCCCCCCTCTCTCTCTCTCTCTCTCTCTCATCTATTCATCTTTCACTCTTAGTCCTAAATTAGTGCAAATTGGTGGGCCATTGGCAAGCGAATAGAAAGAATAATCAATTCGAGGTTAAAAATAACTTACTTTTTGATGCTCCTCCTCAATGCAAGCAAGATCACACTTTGCCAAGATCTCCACTTGAGTGATCTCCTCCTTTGCCAAGCTTACACTCTCAAAGGCAACAATAGCTTCCAACTTAAACAATCTTCCATGTTTAAGTCCCTTTGCAATGCAAACATCATTCTTAAAAATGGAACAAACACCATAATTAAAGTGGACATCCAAACTACTTTCTAAGAGTTGACCAACACTTAGCATATTCTTGGTGATTGATGGTACATAAAGAACATTTTCTAGATCCATACTTATTGAGGATTCTAGATACAAAGAGATGGTACCAACACCATCTATCCTATACTCTTCATCACTTGCAGTAAAGACAAACTTTTTAACATCATTGAATGAGTGTGAGGTTGAGAAAAAGTCCTTTTTAACAAGACATGTGGCCCCACTATCAATCCACCATGTATCTCTTGAATTGCCATTGCTTGTTGGTGAGGATGTAGATGCCATCAAGAATACATCTACTTCATCCTCCTCCTCCTCATGTGCAAGGTTTCCTTGTTTGTCCTCCTCCTCTTGTGCTCTTAGCCTCTTGTAGCATTCAGATGCATAATGCCCCTTCTTTCCACAAAAGAAGCATTTTTGCTTTTACTTGTCCTTTGAACTTGATGCATCATCCTCTGTGTTTCTCCCTGCTCTATGACATCACTCTGTCCGCTGCTTTGTGCAGTTAGTTTCAGGGATCATTTTGGCTCAAGGATGGCCAAAAAAGGTGCCCTCTAGCCAAAGATAGGTCCTTTCAAAAAATGGCTTGCAAAAATGAATTGCAACTTCATTTTGAAGTTTTTTTAATGAAGAAATGCCCACTTTAAATGTCAGGTCCCTTCATGGATTTCAAGCTGAAGTTTTTAATTGAAGTCCCTTCAAATTTCTCTTTCAAAACTTCAGACCTTCCTTTCAAAGCCCATCCCATGGATTTGAACAATCCGACTCTCCTTTGCTCCATCGCGACCGTCGAATCCTCATACATCTCAATCCAGTGGCCTATGTAGACTCTGTGCGTCGAAGAAACCTTTTCAAGTGCAGACTCACTCAAATGCACGATCACTGAATCCAGTTGGGCGCACACAAGCTGTGCGGCCCTCCTCCTCTTTCACATCAAGCCTCCTTCTTCCTCTTGCCTTTTGCAATATAGTTATGGCTTCCAAAAGCCCTAACAACTGCCCCTTCAGCTCAATCCTGCACACAAACCAGAAAGTGGCAGTCCATGGTCTCTTACAGGCAGGCTCGTAATAGCAAATCACCCGATTGTAAATTTTTATAGTACCTAAAATAGCCTCCTGTAGTTCAAGATCCTTGGTTTTTCTGTATGAAACCCTAACTATGTTATTTCCTGACCTCTGAGAAGAATGTACAGTTGCTCCTCTCTTGGTTCTTGGCTGTCCCTGACAATTTACCACAAGCTTGGCCCCTATTGTAAGATACTGTTACAATGCCCACTTTCGTCAAACAGAGAGAAAGATCCGCAACTTTACATTTTTCGTCAACTAGTTGCTTTTTGCCAATTCCCAGAATTGCTTCTTCTTCTCCCATTATAAATGGATGTCAAAATCCTCTCATGACTGAGAAACCACTGCCCTATCTTTTCTTACAATCCGCTCCACTCAGCAATCATCGAACTACTGAGAGAGTTCTGGCTAGCTTTCCGTAAAAGCTATTATGAGCAATTTTTTTGTGAATTCCTATCCGAATTCATCTACGACGATTATTCTGATCTTCCTCGAAGCTTTGATTGAAGGAACTTTGATGTCTCCTGCAATTCGGACTACCGATACCCCATATGGAGTCCTCTCTCATGAGATGCTTTGATTGCTATTTTTCTTGGTGAAAGACGCTATCCCATAGCTCCCCCGGATCGTGCATAACTGCAACATCCTGTCACTCTGATACCAAGTTGAGATTCTGATAGAATCTAGTGTAGTATGCAGATCACATCAAACAATCACCATTGACACTCCTCACAAGCTCTCAAAGATGGCACAACAAAAGGTATAGATTACAAAGAGAAAAATGTACATATACCAAAAGTCCCAACATGCATGGGCTCGACAAGTGTGAACACACTAAAAGAGGCACCCGTCTAACTAATAGGCCCAACACAGGACATGCCCTTGAGTATAGCAATGTCATAAAAAATACACTATACATGCTAATTTCCCTACGTGTGGCTACTCGGCTAACCCAAGTACCGGCTACGAGATCGGTGCTTGATCAATATATCCTAATGGGTCACGTGCTGATCACAACTATATGCGGTAAACCAAATTAATTGTACACTAATTACATTATCACATTTAGAGTTTACACTAATCAATCTTATCACAACCTGATTTCTAACAATAGGCCCCACAACATTTAGTACAACATCAAAAGCAGAAGGATCTTGCCCAGCCAAGATGCTCTGCCAGAATCAGACAGAAGGCTATTGAGAATGTTGCAGCAAATAGTTGCGAAAGAAACCGATGCCTAATAACTACAGAACCAACATCTTACTCAGAAGCAATGGCGAGTCAAGACTTTGAACAATGGAAGAAGACGATGCAGGAACAAATAGATTCAATACATAAGAATGAAACATGCACACTTGAGAACCTACCAGAAAGAAAAAAAAATTTAGACTGCAAATGGGTCTACAAGTCAAAGCTGAGATCAGATGGGAGCACTCAGCGATACAAGGCTAGATTAGTAGACAAAGGATATTCTCAGAAGTTTGGAGTAGACTACCCAGAAACATTCTCCTCTATGGTAAAACAATCTACCATTCATCTCTTATGTGCTTTGGCTATTACACGTTTTTTAAACGTCCATCATATCAATATCAAGACTGCATTCCTTTATGGGTTTCTTGATGAAAAAATTTAT
This sequence comes from Diphasiastrum complanatum, assembly GCA_029204225.1. Classification (NCBI taxonomy): domain Eukaryota; kingdom Viridiplantae; phylum Streptophyta; class Lycopodiopsida; order Lycopodiales; family Lycopodiaceae; genus Diphasiastrum; species Diphasiastrum complanatum. The sequence continues at coordinate 54,992,213 of CM055102.1, read as the reverse complement.
ATGAGGCAACCTGAAGGTTTTCGCAACCCAAAATTTTCTAATTTATGCTGCAAATTGAAGAAGTGTAAATATGGGTTAAACCAGCCGCAAGAGGTTGGCATAAAAGAACATTTGAACTTTTAATCTCTACTGGTTTTAGAAGATTAGTTTCAAACAATGCGGATTGTTGTTTTCTAGGCTGTTGTTCATTAGTCTCAGACTCATTTTTCTTAGACGACTCCTTCTTAAACTTAGACTTCTTAGAAAATTTATTTTTCTGAGTAAGTAGGGCATTTTCTGAATCACCATTGTCGTCAAAGCGTTCACGAGCTTCTACTTCCTCCTTCACTCCGTCTATTGCCTTTTGAAGTGTCATTGTTGCATCTTTCACCAATAAGATTCGAGTTGTGTGGAATGACCTGGGTAGGGCTTGAAGAAAATAACTAAGCTGTTTTTCCTTAGAAATTGTATTTTCTGCAACAGAATTTTGCAAAGAAATAAACAGATCTTTAATCTTTCGCACGAATGTGTTCAGGTCTTTGTCGTCCCATTGTAGGTAAGTTAATTGGTCTTCCAAGAACATGATCTGATTACGAGATCGAGTTTCATCCTTGGTTTGCAGTTCTTCCCATACATCCTTTGTGTTTGAAATTGATGTAAGATCTAGCATTATGTTGTCGTGCACTGAAGACGCAATAATTGCTATAGCTTTGTGATTTTTTAAACTCCATTCTCGAAGTTCTTTAGGAGTAGCTTCTGGCTTCTCCTCAATTCGTTCTACTCGTTGCCATAGACCTTCGCCCTTCAACAAGAGTGAAGTCTTTAATTTTCAAATCAAGTAGTTTGAACTTTCTAGGTCCAAGATTGAAGTGATCTTAGCTTGAATATTGATAATATACATCTCTTGCTGTCTTATCTTGCTGTTGTCTCTGAGATTGTGTGAGTGTGTTACAACGAGTAGTGCACATGTATTTATAATGCTACAGGACAGGTCTTTTGGCCTTTTATTTACAGGTCTTTTGGCCTTTCAATGCTATAACAATAGATATCTAACCGTTTATGACGGTTGATATTCAAATAGACGCTTTGTTTCTAGGCTCGAATAAATTCTGTTCACGAATTATTCGCGACAGTCCATCTCTTTGTCTCAGCTTCGTGTTTCATGAATTGTGCGCGACACTTGTCTCTTCGCAACATTTTCATCTTTCGCAAATTGTTCGCGACAGATGACAATTTTTGAGCTTGAAGAAAAAATCTAGAATATTTCATGAACTGTTCGAGATAGTTTCACGACTGGTGAGCTTGAAGAATAGTTTAGAAGATTTTGCAAATTGTTTGCGACAATTTTGTGACATTTGAGGTTGAACAAGAAACAAAATACTTCGCAAAAAGATACTGTTCGTGAATCTTTCGAGCTTCAACAAGAAAGCCATGAGCTTCTACAATAAACTGTTTCAAGGCGGCCACATAATTGGCACCTTCCGACCATCCAGGCCACACCCAGTTTCATGACTCCGGGCGTTATTACGATGGATCTGATGTTGGAGATGGGACAAGTTTCCAAGGGCCTCCATCAATAAATCAAGGCTCGGCATTCCAAGGATCACAAAAAGTATCGGTAGCTCCTCCACCAACTAAATCACAGGACACTAGTGGTACTTCCTCCCAACACCATCTCTTCCACTCTTTCACTTCTAACCCCATCGACACAACTAACTTTCCCTTCATTCAACGCCACTTTTCTCTAGAATCTCAACACATTGCTGAATCTTGTGAAAGTACTATACTTTAGGACCATAAATGGATCTACAAAAGATCCACAAGAGTAATTGGATGCTTGCTTAACAATCTATCAAAAAACTAGACACAAAAAAGTTGATCTAGATTGGCAATTTGACAAAAAACAAGCATTGACAATCAAAAGCATTGATCAACATTGAAATATGAGCCCACAAGTGTGTACCACAAACTGTAGTACGGCCTTCAAGCTGAGAAACAGGTAGAAATTGATTTGGTTTCACTTGGATCACAAAAACTCAATGTACATAGTGAACTGGCTTGAGATTGCCAATGAGCTCCAAAAATATTCTATCTTCTCACTATGGCAAATTCGACTTCCTTCTTGAAGTTAGGTGGATTTCTAGCATGTAATAAGGAAGTTAACTCACTCTTCTTGCCCTAAAATGAGACCCTAGCCTAGATCCTTTAGTTATGCTTGGTAGGTAGCTAGTTGGTCAAATTTTCACCTTAAACTTAGGTGTAGGTCCTATAATTTAGGGATGACCACCAAATAGACATGACCAACTCTCTTGACTTGACCTAGCCTACTTTAGGAGTGGGTTGCCACATGGCATTTTGGCCATACATGTGTGGAACCCAATTATGTACAAAATTTACACTATTTTTCATGGTTTTTGATCAAGCTAGATTTGCCAATTTTTGGCAATTCTTCACACTCCTCAAATTTAGCTTGATCTATTTACAACTCTCTTTCCAGATGAATGAATGTTTTAGAAGTGTTTCAAAAACCAGCTACAAACAAGAAACTTTTGAGACTCCAATAGAGAATGATGTCCATGAAGGATCTTTCACCACCTCTTAAAGGATCCCTTACAAGATGTTCCACAAATGTGTCTATATACATGTAGCACACTTCAAAAACTATACATCATGCCAAGCCATGGATTCCAAGGCATTTTGTGCACTTGAAGATACATCAATAAAACTATTAAGTGCATACATAATGTTGCTAAAGACAACTTGCCTTGCTTGATCCATATGATTGAGCCTAGATGGCTCCATCTTGATACTCAAGGTTCTTCTTGGAGTCCTTGGGTCTTGAGCTTGCTCCTTCACTTGACTTGACTCCAAAAAATCAATGAATTGAATAAGGTGTTGATCCAAAGGTGCTTCTTCAAGTTTACAAATTTTCCACTTTTGAAAGATCACATTTCCACCATTGACAAATTCTTTGGTGGAAAACAAGTAGATTCTACAATCTCTACTTGAAGAGCAAAATACTACCAATATTTTTTATCATTGAAATACGATAATCTTTAGTCCTTACATAGGAATGATCATTCTCAAAGCATGTGGACCCAAAGTTTTCCAATACAAATGATGTTTTATCTTTTATGACACTATTCAAACTATTACAAAAATACTTATCCAATGAAATTGCTTTATCAACAACAAATGGAGATTTGAAAGCATCCATTTTCATTATCTTGTCATAAATGTTAAAATATCACTTCCAAGTTGTTGTATCTTGTAGATCTCAAGTTATTTGAGCTTGATAGGATCTCGTACGTGTGGATTCTGTTCCCACGTGTAAAAGAATGTACATAAGTCATTTTTATTAAGTTAGATTGGTTTTAGCTTGATCTACACTAGTGTGAAATTGACCTTTGAGTAGAATCTTGAAAATGGTCAAATTGGTCAAACTTTTTGTAAATAGATTGGACTTCCATGTGAATGAGTTATTACTCACGCATGTCAAGGTACCATTCACACGTGTGGATAAGCTTCTAGAAGATAAGGTAGGAAGATTCCATTAGATCCTATTTTATAAGGAATATTCCTATGTGGAAGACTAGCTTTTTGTTTTCTAGCCAAAGAGAATAGTCAACTTTGGGAAATGAGCACATATGGCTCCCATTGGTGGATTTGGATGACTAGGCACTCTTCACACGTGTGAAGGCCTGCTGGACAATACACAGCTAGTGGATGTACTTGATCTATAAAGAAATCAACCAAATCAATAACAAGTTGATGTGACATTGGCAAATTCTAGTTTTGTTGAGATTTCCACATTTGTCTTGAGTTTTGATGAATGAAATGCATTTGTAAGTTAATGTACTTAACTCTCTATAAACAGGACATACAGGTACTGTCCTCCACACGTGTGAGCCGCCCATCCATGTGTTTGATCATTTGATCCATTGCTCTTGCTTAAATCATAGTGTAAATCATCTAGATCAAGATCTAACATCTAGAACTTGATAGATCTTTGGATTAAGCAATCAATAACTCTTAATGATTGATAGTATAATCAATATTTGTCCTTTTTCTCTGAAAATTGACATGCTATCAGAGCCAAGTCTAAGAGTGACCTAAATGATTAATAGTACTTGAGAAATCATTGACAATTTGTTGTTTTTGAGTTCTAATTGAGAGGGCGAGTTCAAAGAGAGAAGTAACATCATTGTTTATGGTCAAGATCAATTTGTGGGCTGCTGAAGTACTATCCACACATGTGAAACCGTACAACAACCTTCAAATTAACTTCCATAAGTGTTTTTGATCCAAAAGTGCATACTAGTCCAAAATTCAAGGTTTTTAGTGCATTGTCTAGATCCAGGTTCAATCTATTGAATGCTAATGATCAAATAGTGATTTGAGTCATTGAAGAAATTCATTTTGAAGCATTAGATCAGATCTTTAAGTCTGATTTGTTCATATCTTAAGTGTGTGTGAAATATCAAACCAATTTGAAGTAGAATCAATTTCTCTGAGGAGTGAATTGCTAGGATATTTGTAGTTGATCTATTATACCATCATCCAAGTTGAACTAGGATTGATTGGGCTGAGATTAGAAGCTTATTGAAAGCTAGAAATATATCGAACATTTATGAATCCAATAACACTTCAAGAGTGCTTATGCTAAGAAACTTGATCTTGCAAAGCATGAGGGGAAGTGGAGAAAAAGGACAAGAGTATGTCCTAAGGATAAAATCCTTGAACATAGAATTGGGATCTATAGGAGAGAAGATCCAAGATAATGAACTAGTACAAGTATTCTTATATGGATGAGGAGATGAGTTATCTAATCTAGTTCAATCTTTTGCTATTCAAGACCAACTTCCATCAATTGAAAATTTGCATAATGTTCTTGTGGCCGAGGAGAGTAGGATTCTACACCTCAAAACAAGAATGCGGTCCTTGTCACTACATAATGGTGATGAGAATGCAAACTTCACATCTAAAGGCAAGAAGAAGTCTCATTCTTTCAAGAAGATCCAAGGCAAGGAGGTCGAGGCAAAGGATGGAGCATCTACCTCCAAAGGGAAGCAAAAGAACAAAGCAAAGTTGAAGTGTTTCTTTTGTGGAAAGAAAGGACACTTTGCTTCCAAATGCTATAAGAAGAAGAATGCACAAGGGAATGAAGATCAAGGCAATCTTACACAAGGGGAGGAGAAAGAGGATGGCTTCAGCACATCCTTGATGGTAGCACCTACACCAACATCAAGCCAAGAGACATGGTGGATTGATAGTGGGACTAGTTCCCACATGTCATTCAACAAGCATTATTTCTCTTATCTACTTTCTTGTAATGATTCTAAGAAATCAATCTACACAGCTAGTGATCAAGTATGCAAGATAGATGGCATAGGATCTATTCCATTATGCTTAGGATCATCTAAAAGGATAGATCTTGATAATGTTTTGTATGTTCCATCCATTACAAAAAACTTGCTTAGTGTTGGTCAATTAATGGACAATGGACTAGATGTACATTTCAAGAATGGAGTGTGTTCCATCTTGAAAATAATAAGTGCATAGCTAGTGGCATTAAGCAAGGAAGGATTTTCAAGTTGGATGCTAATGTGGCTATTGAAAGTGTGAATATGGTTAGGGAGGAGTTGACTCAAGTGGAGCTTTGGCACAAAAGATTGGGCCATCCTAATCTTCAATCAATGGAATCCATGGCATCAAAGGAGCTAGCTCTCGGCCTACCAAAAGCTTTCAAGAAGTGTGGCAAAGTGTGTGAGGCATGTGGCCTTGCAAAGTCACAGAAGACTTTCTACAAGAGATCTTTAACAAGATCTACCTCACCTTTAGATCTTATCCATTCGGATGTACATACTTTTTCCAATGGAGGAGCTTTAATGTATGTGACTTTTATTGATGTTTGTACTAGATACACTTGGATTGAATTATTGCCTAAGAAAATTCTATTGATAAGAAGATCTACAACAGATGCAGAAGATTAGGTCACACAGAAGAAAAGCATTGGCTAAATCCAAAGATTGAATGCATTCATTGTCATAAATGGGGTCATGCAATAGTACACTGTTATCGGAATCCCAGAAACAGAAAGGAGCAAAATCTAATGAACAACAATTTGGAAAACAACAAAAAAGTTCTGGTGATAAGAAGATCTGCAACAGATGCAGAAGATCAGGTCACACAGAAAAAAAAGTATTGGCTAAATCCAAAGATTGAATGCATTCATTGTCATAAACGAAATCATGCAGCAGTAGACTGTTATCAGAATCCCAGAAACAAAAAGGACCAGAATCAAAGTGAACCTTTAGATTCAAACTATGTCAAAGACAAAGTAGAAGATAGGGCAGCAAGGAATTCAGCAGCTTATGTTAGTACTGATCTATGTAGTTCGAGAAGTAGTACTTGATTCGAGAGGCACCTCACATTTTGTTTCCTCAAAACAAATTTTGTCTGAGTACAAGAAGACGAACTATTCGAGATTCTTATACTTGGAGATTGTTCTCAGCACGTGGTTGATGGAACTGGTGAATTATGGCTGGACACGAATCAGGGAGACAAGAATCTGGAGGAAATTTTTGATGTCCCTACTCTTGATAAAGATCTTCTATCCGTTGCTAAGATAGCCGATACAGGCCTGTCAGTAACCTTCACAAAGGACTCTTGTAATATGTTCGAAGAAGATTATGATAACCTGGTTGCTGAAAGCAACAGAGAAGGAAATTTATATCACTTGAACATTTGAACAAGAATCGAACAAGCCAATCAAAATGAAGAATCGACAAATATATTTTGGCACAAGAGGCTATGTCACATGAACATGAAAGCCTTGTACCAAGCCAACAAAAGTCAGAGAATTCAAGGAGTTAAAATCAAAAGTAGAGATATTCGAACTATCTGCGAATCTTGTCTTGAAGGCAAGATAACTAGAACACCTTTCAGTAAGGATGTTTATAAAGCAACTAAGGTACTTGAAATTGTGCATTCAGATATTTGTGGACCATTCAGAATTGTCGTTGGGTGATGCAAAATACTTCATTACGTTTATTGATGACTTCAGCAAGTTCGCTGTAGTATACTCTATTCATACCAAAATCCAAAGCTTTTGAGAAATTCATTGAGTATACGAATTGGGCTGAGAAGCAGATAGACAATAAGTTGAAGAAAATTTGCACAAATCGTGGAGACGAGTATATTTCCAATGAATTCAAAGCTTATTGTACTGATTGAGGTATTACGCACACGAAGATTGCATCTTACACACCTCAGCACAATGGAATAGTTGAACGAAGGAATCGCACATTGATGGAAGCTGCAAGGTGTATGATGGCTCATGCAAAAGCACCAAAACAGTTGTGGGCCGAAGCAGTGGCTATATCAAATTATCTTCAGAATCGTATTCTAAAATCTCAAATACCAGATAAAACTCCTCATGAGATATGGTGGAAATCGAAGCCAAATCTTGCACATGTTCGGACATTTGGATGTGCAGTGTATATGCACATACCAGATAAGCTAAGAAAGAAACTCGATGAAAAGACTGAACACGGTTTTCTGGTAGGATCCGAGTTACATTCGTCATATTATTGTGTTTATGTACCCGAAATTGGCAAGATAAAAGTTGTTTGAGATGTTAAATTTGATGAGACGGAATACATAGCATATAGTGATCTAGTTGGCTACAAAATTCTCAAAAATTATTATGAGCTACCAACAACAATAGAAGAAAAACAAGCAAAAGATGAAAAAGAGTTACCAGATTTAGAGGGTAGTCAAGATCGAGTGCCTGACAAAATCAAATCGCCAATTCAAATTCCAGCAGAGAAATTTGAATCAAAATCGAACTCGAAACCTGCAGAATCAAACTCGAAACCACCTGTGAAAAGATCTGATAGACATCGAAAACCACTAGAAAGGTATGGTTAGGATGTTTTTAATACAACCATCAAATTTTGTGGATTCTCTGATGAACCTCAAACATTCGAGGAAGCTGTAGATGGACCAGATAAAGATCGCTGGATTCAGGCAATGGAGGATGAAATGTCATCCATGTATAAAAATAATGTATGGACACTTGCACTTATACCTGATGATAGAAACCAGTCAAGTGCAAATGGATCTACAAGATCAAAATAGGTCCTGATGGAGAAAACATCAGATACAAGACAAGATTAGTTGCTAAAGGATTTTCATAGAAGTATGGGATCGACTACATTGATACTTTCTCATCGGTGGTCAAACATACATCAATTCATTTGTTATTCGCATATGCAGTGGCTCATGATCTGAAAATCCATATTGTGGATGAGAAAACTGCTTTCCTGCACGCAGAATTGGAAGAAGACTTATTCATGGACCAACCACTTGGTTTTGTAAGCCACAGATGTCACATAAATAAAAACATTTATGGTCTGAAACAAGCAGCCAGATAATGGTATAGAAAGAAGGACAAAGCACTATGTTCCATAGGCTTCAAACCTCTATTTACTGAATCAAATGTCTATATCAAGCATGTCCAAAATAAAATATTCATTCTAGTTGTTTATGTTGATGACACGCTTATCTTCTCAAGAAGAGATAAGTTAATTTCAGATGTCAAAAGAGACTTTTCTAAAATATTTGAGATCGTTGACCTAGGAGAAGCTAAAATCTATCTAGGCTTGCAAATCGTGAGAGACTTTGAAGGTGGTAAGTTGTATCTTCACCAACAAAAATACACTCAAAAGATCATTGAAGACTTCAACATGCTCGAATGCAAAGGTGTGCATACTCCCATGATACCTGGAACAATATTGAGCAAGGCAGATTGTCCGCAGACTCTCAAGGAAGAGGAACGAATGGCCAAAACACCCTATCGTAGGCTGATTAGATCATTGTTAAATCTAGCAGACAATACCAAACCTGATATAGCATTTGCAGTATACAGGCTGAGCCAATATAATCAGAATCCGGGATCGTTGCATTGGAAGTTGACAAAAAGAGTACTACAGTATCTTCAGGAAACGAAAGGCTATGGACTATGTTATTTGAAGGAAGTTGGATTTCACATCGAATCTTACAGTGATGCAAGGTGGGCATCTATGAAGGATGATAGCAAAAGTATTTCAGGAGGTTGTACTCTAGCATCTAGCATAGCCATACTCTGGATTAGCAAGAAGCAAACAACAGTAGCTCAATCTTCTTGTGAAGCGGAATATGTAGCAGCAGCCAAGATGGCAAACGAGCTGATCTGGATCAAACAAATATTGGAAGGATTTGATGGATCTAGTTCTGAACCTTATTTCTTGTTAATGGATAACACTTCAACAATCTATCTTATGAAAGATCTTGTATTTCACTTGAAAATGAAGCACATAGCTATCAAGTATCATGTGATTCGGGTCTTAGTCGAGAAGAAGATATTGAAGACCGTCTTCATATGCACAGAGGAAATGACAACTGTTATCTTTACAAAGCCACTCAGTAAAGCTTTGTTCGAGAAGCAGCGAAGAAGCTGGGGTGAATCCAACTTCCACTTTGAGAGGGAGCCGTAGAACAATTGATCATACAGATCTTGATTCTACTAACAAAGCGCGTAGTTTACTTGACAAAGGATGAGAAAGAAACGAACGCGAATTTGAAACATTTCTATTTGTGACCAACTCGAAAAATTCGCAAAGGATTCGCGAAATTTGTCTTGCAGTCAACTCGAAAGATTTGTGAAATGTTTCTTGTAGAAGCTCGTGGCTTTCTTGTTGAAGCACGAAAGATTTGTGAACAGAATTTTGTCGTGAAGTATTTTGTTTCTTGTTCAACCTCATATGTTGCAAAATTGTCACGAACAATTCGCGAAATTTTCTGGACTGTTCTTCAAGCTCACCTGTTGCAAAACTATCTTGAATTGTTTGTGACATATTCTAGATTTTTTCTTCAAGCTCAAGAATTGTCATCTGTCACGAACAATTTGCGAAAGACAAAAATGTCATGAAGAGACAAGTGTCGCAAACAATTCGCGAAACACAAAGCTGAGACGAAGAGATGGACTGTCACGAATAATTCGTGAACAAAATTTATTCGAGCCTAAAAACAAAGCGTCTATTTGAATATCAATTGTCATAAACGGTTAGATATCTACTGCTATAGCATTGAAAGGCCAAAAGACAAGTCTTGTAGTAATATATATACATGTGCACTACTCGTTGTAACACAGTCACTCAATCAGAGACACAACAACGAGATAAGACAGTAAGAGGTGTATATTGATGATTCAAATTCAGAGTTATAAAAATTCATCAACAATCCAAAGCCAGCTAGTCACCTCAGCCCAATGGTGTAGCTCAAAGGAAGAATCAGACACTCATTGCAAGTGCAAAGAGCATGTTGGCCCATGTCTCTCTTCCAAAGAAATTCTGGACAAAGGTTGTCACTACAACTGCCTATCTACAAAATCGATCCATCACCAAAGCCCTGAATGGCAAGACACTAGCAAGCTCACACGTGTGGGGAATGATCCTCAAGTGTGAATGACCTTGTTAACCTTTGTGTTTACTACATAAATTGATTCTAGATTCAATGCCAAGATCTAGTACAAGATTTTCTGGCTAAAATACAATCTAGCATGCTAAGAATCAAAGAATGATTGCTTTGAAAGACAAGAGAGAATAAGTACAAGAATTTAATGCATTAGCATAAGCCTCTACATGAGTGAGAGAGAGAAAGAGAGAGCAAAATTCACGCAAACAATGGTGTAGATCCAAAATGACGTGAAATAGCTTCAAAGCTTGGTTCTTCATAAAAAATTATGAGAGAGTCTACACATATTTATGGAGTTTGAAGTAGCTCAAGGTAGAACCATCTCCATTCAACTTCCATCCACATCTTTAAGTGAAAACTAGAGAATTAGTGACATTTGTCACTTTACATGTATGCATTTCTACCTTGCATGTGATATGCCACGAGTTTCTACAAGCCTATTATTGACATTTCTATGTGTACATTCTATATGCAAGTTGTATATTACCAACTAGACTTGAAGAACCCGGATCGAAAACCAGTCGGAAAATCCGTAATTTTTCAAGTCATTGTATAATTTTCGATATTGTCGATCCCAATGACTTCGCGTTGACAGTCCGCCTACATTGTACAAAGCATTTATAATAATGAGGTAGTTGTAAGAATTGTTGAAAAGGTTGTTGTAGATATTTGTAGAATATCAAATAGGATGATCTTCATCAGAAAACCTCTTTTGATTTTTTTTGAGTTTATGTAGCCAGTGTTATCACGCTCAACTAGCTGAAGTTACTACTTCAACGATTGTACTCATTTGTTAATATTAATTAGAGTGCAATTTCAGTCCTACTACTATATCGTTTCATTGTGCATCTGTGAATCATTCATTTTTGAACGATCTGTTGCTAATTGTGGCGCTTTTGATCCTATAGCAAGCTTGCTCATTAGCTTCCGCTCATTCCCACTGATTTCTAACCTTGATGTGTACAAGATGGCATGGATATGCCCTGCTACCGACTCCTATGGCCAAACTATACCTTTTCCACTTGCTGTGATTGATTATGGCTTCGTCATTTCAAGCTATGAAATTGTTATATAATAATAGGAATACTTGTCTTATACTGATCAGTATGGTAGATTCTCAGATACAATGATATGAGGGCAAGACCTACGATGTGATAGAATGCGTGGTAGAAAATGATTGGACTAATAAATGTACTATCTAATTAAGCTGATAGTGAATCTTGTTTCGGACATGGATGACAACTGATGCTCTCAGCTATGAAACCTGTCTTCCTCTGAACTAAGCTGACTCGTGTGGTTGTGTTTTGTGGGATGGTTGCAGGTAACAACTAGGTATCCTAAAACTTGCTTCACTTTATGGTGCTTTCTACTGTATATTTTTTTTTGGCTTCTTTTAAACCTGTTATGTTGTATGACAAAAGGATTCAAAGGATTTGGTCTTGACTTGCTCAAGGGGGACTATGTGAAATCTGTGTTACTCTCTCTCTCCCCCTCATATAAAAAACATGAAAATCAACACCAACTATTTATGTCTTTATAGTACCATAAGTTAATAGAAGCTCAGAATGGTCACATGTGCATGTTCCATTAAAAATGTTCTGTGGCCAACAATGTAGAATGTTTTGACGATCGAATGGATATGGAAGATTTCCTTGCAATTTTGGAACAAGTTACAAAAATTTATCGTTAAGTTTTTAATCTGTATGGGCATCTATGATAATGTTGAACCTCTCAAACTAAGTGAAACATATAGTCATTATCCTATGTAGCTCAGCATGTCACGAATTTGACTAACTCTTGGGCAGAGCATGGATATATCTATTACATGCGTTCTCCCAAAGTAAATTGTAAAAAGCTATTAACTTGAATTTGCAATAGTTTGTCACAAGATGTTATCGAGCTTAAGAAGGAGCTTAAGCTCAATAACATCTTATGACATTCAGGTATAACAAATAAGGCATTCATGTTATTAAAGGGTGAATAACCTGGTGGTTTAGACAAGAGAAAATAGTAGTGAATGAAGCTTTTAAGAAAAGACAATATGAACTCCACTTCCTTATTATAATCTTCAAATTTTGCTTTTGCTAGAGAGGATGCATCTTCAACTACATGATTGCTAGATTCGTGGTAGCCAATTTGTTCTTTTTTTTCTTATGGAACATATAAAGTTTAGAAGAGTCAAATGGAAATTTTGATCGTGGATTAAATTATCTTTTAGTGTTGCATTGCAAGTGCCTCCAAATGCATAGTACTAGTGTGATGAGCTAGCTTAAATGGTCATATGAGCATCATTGGATACATCACAAGCTTTCTCACTATATGCATTCAAAGTTACCAACTTGTAAGCTATTGAATTTGAGTAATCTATAGACACATTTCAAAGGCTTATTGTTAAGTTTATTAAATGGAAATGTGCATGGTGCAAAAAACCCAAAGTTTTAGCACCATAAGTTCAAGATCTTCTAGTGTCATGCTTAGTTGAAATGGAAATCTTAAGAAGATAAACGTAGTACAATTTTAGCAATGTGCAAAATGTTAGGTGTTTGAATAGCATTTCAAAATATTAAACTTGTGCTATTATAATGAGCACTAGCACATTTTTGAGTGTCATGATCCATATAAGTTAGGCAGGTGTATTTTGTAAAATATCCTCACATAACGGATTAAAAATCTCAAGTGTATGGTTTGATAAGAGAATCATGAATTTTTTGTCTTGAATTATCTACAAATGAGCAATGTGTACAACATAGGTTTGTCAAAATGTGAGATACTTTGACTTATTGGAATTAAATAAACTATGACATTTTTTCAAGGTGTTGTGGCAATTTTCTATGTAGTTCCAACATTAATGTGTGATTCAATGTAGATATAGATTCTACTACATTTGAAAAATCAAAATGATGATGTATTCTATGTTGACCATGGGACATGGTATAGTTAATTTTCTTCAATCATTTGTCGGTGGTAGTGATCACTGATAATTTATAGTTGCTTCCTCTTGAATACATTAAAAAGTTTAGATAGAATGGCTTTTGGGTATGAATGACTACAACAGGAGATCAAAGTACTTGTGAGCTATTTCCTTCAAAGGATACCACAAATTTAGAAAATCAAGTGGGTTGGAGCCTTTTCTAAAATTTACTGTAACCTGGTAAGACTCACACAAGAGACATGAATTTATACACTTGGTCTTGTAAGGAAGGAACTAAAACTTAAGCCATGAGATTTTCATGCTAGTAAATGTGTACCACTTTAATTGTAGTTTCACTATTGCCTTTAAATTCATTGAGGAGAACTAGATGGTGCTTATTTTGTGTTCAACAGCTAAAAGTGGAATTTACAACTAGTTTCTTTAATATATTTTTGGCATAAACTTCAAAATGCAAGAAGATATTTATGAACTTCAGACATGCTACATTGATAGACACATGATAAACAACCCATAGAGCAAGGTGAAAGTATGTTAGGGTCACTAATGTGGGCAATACAATTGACATTATTCAAGTGTAATTATTCTCTTGTCTTAAAATTATTGGCCAGTGACTAATATACAAAGGAAAATTAGAGCAAAAAAAACGTTTGTTTACCTCTTTAAAGAGGAGCATAGGGAAGATGCAAAAATCATTAGTCCCAAACTCTCTATTGTTCCTATCTAACCAAATATTTTAGAGTAGCTATTCTAAGGCTTTGCCAAAAACAATTAGCAAAATGAACATAAAAAACAATGTCCTTAAAATGGAAATTCAAGAAAAAGATCTTTCGAATTGAACATAAAATCTAGCAATATAGAGATTGTAGATGGTTTTTCAAAAAGGAAAATGGCAAAAGAAGAGGAAATGTTTCACATTTTCATGTTTTGAAATTGGTGAGAGAAATTGCCCTTATATTTGGCTTTGACAAGACCACCATGTTGGATAATTATAAGGGAAAAGATACTCATTTTAAAGGGTTTAACTTTGCACGGAGAAGTTAGATCTCCATTTCTTAGAAGAGTCATCAGTGCACAAGTTACTATTAAACCAAGTATTTTCCCTTGGAATATAAGAAAACTAAGTAGGAGATCTTACTAATCTTGTCACAAGATTTAAACACCCAACAAGAATAGCTTTGGTCCAAATCAGAGGTAGCGAGTCTATCTAGGTAACGATGGGTGAAGACATATGAAAGAAATTAAATTAAAGAATGGAGAGAGCAAATTTAGATTGAGGTCTAGCAAGGCTAGATTAGTATATAAAATCCATGATCTAAACCCAAGAGAAAATACTTCATGGAAAGGTTGCGACATATTCTCTTTTCGAAGAAATCAAGAGGCTTGGAGTTAATCGTAATGATTTTGAAAAAAAAACAAACGAGTTCAAGAGGGGAGATGGAATTATCACTTGGTGAGATTTCTCATAGTCAAATGACACAGTCGATAGCCTCAAAAATTGGCTTGGGGAAAAAGGGGGGGGGGGGGGGGGGTGTCTAGACAAGGAGAGATTGAGGTCATGATGAGAGCCTGTTGATGGGGTGAGGTACATTTGGGATGAATGCGTCTTAAGAGAAGAGCAAGCTAGGAAATTTTTAGAATATTAATTTCTTTAGACTCTTTTTGTGAGAATGAGATAGTTCTGTGAATTGGTCTATTTGCTCAGCCCTGTTAAAACTTTGAGGACTTGGAATACATTAAGAACTACCTCCTTCTTAGATGCACACTCTACAAGGTAATCTTTTAGGTGTTGGAGGGCAATTTGTTTTTTTAATACTCAATAATTCCATGTATTTACTTTTTACTTAGAACTATCAATTCCAAGTATTTAAGAGTTCTCTTATTCAAAAGTCATCACTCGATAAGAATTTATTTGGAAAGTTGATTCTCAATTTGTTAGGGTATTTAAGCTAATAGACCTAGTGGTTATGTATAGTTAGGAGTATCAATCTAATCTAGATTGATCCCCAAATTCTTTGTCGCTTATTGATTTTGACTATCAATACATGTTTGAAAAATAGAATAACATGCAAAATTTAAAATTTTGAACTACAAAGGTGATAAGATTCAAGTCTAGTCCATGTTCAAAAAACTCAGCATGCTAAAAATTCACGAGTTGAGCTTGTGAGTTGAATGAAAAACAATATTGGTATTAGTACATGTGAAGAAAAAATATATACAAACATGTGAATATTCATGTTTTGAACGGGTAAGCTCAATGAAATTTGATAACTTATCTCAAACTAGTGCATACTTCAACTATAATCCCTTATATTCCTTCTCTTCACATATGTCTGCATTCATTGTGCCCCCTCCCTTCATTTTCTTTAATGCTAATTGGAATTGAATTGACTATGAGATTATTTGGGCCAAAACGTTTAGGACCAAAATTTCCTAGTCCAAATAGAAGACTTTCAATCCACATTTGATTCTTCACACCTTTCCCTTGAAGTCTAAGTGGCCTTTTATTTAAGATAGAAATTCTCCTACTTGTCAATCGGATGCCAAAACATCCCTACACCTCTTCTTTGAGTGCTTAAAATCTTCATGCATACTTCTTCAAAGATCCACAAAATTTAAGTCATCTAATTTTATGGAGACTATTGTACTAGGAGATAACTACCTCGTAGAAACTAATGATCCCCCCATTTGGATGTCGTGTAGGATTTTTTTGCTTTGGGGAGTTCTTGTAACCAAAAACATTTGTAAACTAGTCTTGTTTTTATGTTTTCCCTCCTCTCCTCGTACTACAGATACCACTAAGTAATCAATGCGATGTGAATAAAGATAGTAAAATGCACATTAGAGAGTTCACTTATTTTCAAACAGATAAGTAGCATTTTCTATGGACATGAAGTTGAAGCACACTAGGTGCTAACATCATTTTTCAATTTTCTTGAAATTGTTATAAATACGTTTCAAAATGTTACTAGTAGACTTACTCTTGTTTCTTTTGGTTGACAACCTGTAAGTACAAGACCCAAAAGTAGTCGACTCTAGACAACAATTACAACTATTTACATTTTGGGCCACATGCCTAGTACATCATTGCCTAGAATGACGAGGTAAATGGCCTCTACATCAATCTCTAAGGGCAATGGCAAATAGCCTCAAAGGGGAAAGCCTCAACAACAAGTCTCTTATTTGGCAACTTTCAAACTTTGTCCAAACTTCGTCCAAACATTAACAACCCATCAATTTCCAAGAGCAAGATAAATGGACCTAAATGTCAAATGCTTCATTCAAAGGTAATAGCCTAGAATCACAACCTTCAACTTTCTTCGAGTAGCAACAAAGTTCTGAAGGATAGCCTTCAATTTTGTCCAAGGTCCAAGTTGTAACGTGGCCCAAAGGATGACCTTCAAACTTTGTCAAACTAACACAATGACCACACAAGGGCTAAACATCTACACTTTTGTTATTAGACGTTAGAATAGACTCCAATGTTTGAGCCACCTACTGGCTTTCGCCCTACCTAGTCTTGGAAATTGCAACTGAGTTGTAGTGGTGGGGTACCTTCATCCAAGGGTGGTGGATGTTTGAGAGCTCAAGAAAGTTCAAAAGTCAATCACCTAAAGTGGACTCCTTGATCCAAGGCAATCAAAGTTTCCAAGGTGGACCCACTCACTTTGTATTTGGCTTGCAATTTAAAAACAAAGTTGTGATTTGGAATGTAGCTTCGAAAGGTGGGCTTGAAAAGTCAAACTGCTACAAGCTCCAAAATCTAATAAGGGTCTCTCTAAAATAAGGGTCGATATTAATAAGTGTTTTTTAAAAAAAAAAACACTTATTAATATAATTTTTAAGTGCACTAATTTATGCAAAGTTGTCATTCCTTAAGAATCTAATAAATAGATTAGGATTTTTGCAAAAAGGAAAAGAAAAATGAGACCAAGAGATAAATTAAGGCAAATTGTGACTTTGGAAATTGAAACTCTCACATAATATGAATCGTAAAGTTGATCGGAAATTTCAAATCCATAAAAAACATGAACAAGTTACCAGATGATATGAGTCTAGCAGAAAAATATAGCCATAAAGTAAAATGCCTTGCCAATGTTTTAAGCTTGGCAAAGTATTTTGTATTGGCCTTCCATTATGTTCAATGGCCCCATGATTTTGGCAGGGATTTTTAGTAAACTTTTAACCGAGCTCAATGATTGTGTTAGCCAAATGGCCTCACCATAACTTTACTTGGTGGGAGGGTGACTAAACTAAATAATATAATCTTTAATACATATCTAGAGTCGAAAGCAATGCTCACAAGGAATTGGCAAAGTCCAGTAATCAATCGATTGATTTCAATTTACTTGGCCACTTTTGTTAGAGAGCACAAAATTGAATGTCTTCCAATAATTTCATGACTGTTATGTCATTGAATGTGCAATCTTTGATACACAATTCCTTGAGTTGGAAACAATGTTCACTGAGAACCATCAAAGTCTAGTAGGTAATCGATTTATTTCAAACTTACCCCACCAATTTCGTAAGAAACAAGAAATAACCATTTGAAGATTAAGCAATTTACCTTCTCCTTGTAATATTTTAATAAGAGGTTGAAAATTGGAAAAGCAAAAACTAGTATGCATATAATCTCCTTTGATTTTTTTCTCCAAGCATAATACATTTATGTAGACCTGTCGATTTTTGAAAAATTTTAAATTCTAAATTTTTAAACTAAAAACTATTGATGATCAAAGTTTTCCAATGGTTAAATGTTGCTATTATTTATAAAACTGACTACCCTGGTAATCTAAATTTCAATTATCATGATTAAGTTTTTTTTATTTTCCAAGGACACATGGTATCAATTATGTCTCGAGCTTTGGCACCCTATATATAGGAGCATGAAGCATGAAATTTGTTCCAAGTTTATATTTTCGAATTGCAATGTAGAGAGAAAAACTTGGAGCATTCCCTTCCATGTATTGTGCAAAATTTGGTCGATAAAACCGTGTTCACAATGATGAAATTTTCACTGGGTTTAAAAATCATTTACATGAGCTTCACGAGTCCTACACATTATGGAACGAGGTGGGTCCAACCCATTCCATTGGGTTTGGCCTAATGAGGAATGAATTGACATGTCATTCCATTGCCTTAATGGTGGGTCATGTTGATTAGTTTATTTTTGCAATTGGCAATTTAGATAATTGTTTTGCATATGAATCTAGCATAGTCCACTCTACATAACAAATGGTTTACTTTTAGCGTTGATTACTAATTAGTACTAGGGAACACAAAATGCTTCATTTTTGCACTTTAGAAAGTTGATTATATGAGCCGGTATGTTGACAGGTAAGCCATTTGGTTTTTTGACAAAATCAACAAGACATGCTTGAATATGGAAGGCCAAGTAACAAATCCTATAGAATTTAGATATTCGAGCACTTGCCAACAAAAGAGCACAATATTGGATTGTGTGAAAATGCAAAACATCCTTCAATGGGGTTTTTCTACAAAATCGATAAATCAGTTTCCAAGAAAACATGCCGATTCCATTCTCACATGATGTCGGCTTTTTTAAACATCGACCAAAAACTAGCTAGGCTGAGAAATGGAACAAAAATTACGAGATCTCGAAAAGATAAAGAGGAAGAGCATTGGTCAACTTGGAAAAGGATGGTCTTGGCTTTCAAATTCCAAGACAATGCTAAATTCCATGCGTGTAATGCCAAGTGCTCAGGTTTTGTGAGTATTTTGAAAGCACCTCCAAAGGTGGAATATGCATGTAAGTTTAGAACCAATTTTAAAAGCATTTCTTATAATTTTCAAGTGGACAGAGTTATGATGGAATGTGCATGTGGACAACAGCCAATGACTTTCTGCCACATAACGCATGCACATTTTGCATGTGTGAAATGTGTATGCGCTATGTGGCAGTCCGTCATTGGTTGTCCACATGCACATCCATCAAAAAAGAATTGAATATAATGTAAATTTTTTTTTTTCAAAAAATAGAAAACCAAATTTTTTTTTTAAAAAAGTAAAATGTGCAAAAGGACCACAAAAAAAAGTGGAAAATAAAATCTCAAAAATAAAACAACGTAAAAAAAATGCTAAAAAAAAAAATCTCGACAAAAGAAACCCAAAAAAAAAAACCTTCGCACATGTCATTACACAAGCAAATCCGGTCCTGGGGACTTCCTCCTCTAGGTGGGGCCGGCACCCACCTTGGGGCCTTCTCCCACCGTAATGCCTTGTGCTCAGGTGTCCTTTGTATTTTGGGACCACCTCCAGGAGCATAATGTCCATCCAATTTTCTCTCTTAGGAATCTGTCATTCTTTCTCCTCTCTCCGATGGAATTCACTTTCTCTCTCCTCTCTCCTGTGGAATGCACGTTCTCTCTCCTCTCTCCGGTGGAATGTGCATGTGCTATGTGGCAGCCCGTCATTGGCTGTCCACATCCACATTCCACCACAAACGTAAAAAAATCTGCAAAAAAAAAACGGCAAAAAACCGAAAAAAAAAAAAAAAAAAAAAAAAAAACTGGTCCACACGTATGGCCATACGGTACCGTATGGCAAAAAACGAAGAAAAAAAAAAAACCTTCGCACAATGGCATTACGTAGGGAAAAGCCCTCGGACCTTCCTTGCTGGTCGGGGCCTGCCCTGGGGCTCCCGCCCTCCCAGCTAGGAATGCCCTGGGGCAGGGCCTTCCCCCACATGACATTGTAGTCAACTTCCCTTTTGTCGTACAACAGTGAGAGTATGTCCCTACGTACTATACTTCTTTTATGGCAAATAGGAAGCTATCTGCCAAAAGATACTATATCCTGATTCACATGCATCCCATTCAATTATGAGTATCTCTGTGGCAGCAGTAGCAGCAGCAGCAAGAGCAACGGGAGTGCCGAGAACAGCTATAGCAAATTGATACGTCTCCTCCCTCAGCTGCTCCTTATAAAGCTCTCCTGTCTCAGGGATTGGGATGTTCCACTAATTTATATTTTAGATTTTGGAATCTGCATGGTGGAGCCATGGATTGCTACTGGGTTGGCCCAATTGCTGTTGATTCATGAACTGCAGCCATTCCTATAGAGGGGGCAGCATATCAGGTGGGGAGTATAAGCAGCTGCTTGCTCTTTCAGGACTGCTGAGCAGTTGGTATAAGAAGGATCTTGCTACATAAAGAATGCATGGCTTTTGTTGCTCAATCTGAATCCTCTTTGGCTGCTCAAATTTGATCCGAGATTAGAGGAAAAACTGATATCATAGCTGTGAGGAGTGATTGGCATCTTTTCTGTACTTTTGGGTATTGAATGCCAGCGTCAGATCATGCTTGACATTCATCTGATTGAAGAGAGGCTGAGAGGCAGATTTGCCAGTTCTGCAAGCAGACGGGAGGCTGAGAGGTAGATTTGTCAGTTCTGAAAGCAGACATTCCTTTAAAGTATTAGCTGAGCTTCAGAGGAAAATGAATACGCATGCAACTCAAATGGGTGATCCTCCTACGACTGCAAACGATGTGGGAGCAAAAGAAATGACAACCCATGACGAAGAGGATGGCCAGGTCAAAAGAGCCATGGAATTGTCCAGATCTGAAAATGAAGGGACAAAATTTTCGGCGAAATATATCCTCCGGCAGAAGCAATACAGAAGGGCACTGTACAGTTCTGTACCTACTCTCACTCTCGGCATAATGGGAGGGTATGCAGATCCTTCTTTCTCCAATTTCTGACTTCAGTAGACAGCATAGACCAAAACATAGGCCACATTAAACGGATATACTTTTTTTTAATCTGACAGTCAAGCAGTTTGGATTGAATATGCCATATCAATAGATTTGCTTTCTTTTATCTTGCAATCAAGCATTTATGATTCATGGGTTGTGGTAAATTGTGACGGGTTATTGTAAATTTTGACGCTTCTGTTCAGAAGGGAGATCATAGCTGTCTGTACTGTGCATGTGCATGCAAAATTATATCTAAATATTTGCAGGTTGGCGATTGTAGTGCTATCAGATTGAACTGAGTGGTGAGTTTTATTTGCTTGAAAGAGTAGAGAAACAGATCAGCTTGCAAGACTACAAGACAGAAATAGAATATAGCTTGAAAGATTAGACAGAGGCATTGCTGCCTTTTTCTGTATATCTTATTTCCTGGGTCCTCACAAAGTATTGGGTACAGCCTTTCACAATTATTTATGATGTAGCTGTCAAATGTGAACAAATTCTTGGGTATTGCAAATTGGGGCCAGGGGGCAGGGGCTATCCATACAAGACGATGCCGTGTCTCTTTCTCTCTCTTTTTACAAAAAGTCTTTCCTAGGTACATGTACCATCAATTTTCTCTCTCTCTCTCTCTCTCTCAAAGAACGATTTGTTTTTGTTTATTTTAGAGCAATCTTATATTTTGGGGGCAATTTTCTCTCTCTCTCTCTCTCTCTCAAAGAACGATTTGTTTTTGTTTATTTTAGAGCAATCTTATATTTTGGGGGTAAGGTCACCCTTTGAGGCCATTTCACCCAAGAAAGAACTTCAGTCAAGGGTGGTGACGGCTAGAGGCCCCTAGGGACCTTCCGCGACGTGAAAACTATTTTTTTTTTTAACTTTTATTTTGTTGTAATTTTCTTGCACCTTTTGGTAAAAGGTTTTTTTTTTTTTTTGCATGCACCATTTAGGCGTTGGAAGGTGCATATTAAAAAACAAAACAAGTTCACAAATTGCCTTGTGGGAGTCAAATCCATTTTCTTCATGAAATAGACAAAAGTGGTTTCACATATGGGAGAATGGATTTTTCAATAACCTTTCATGGGGGATCCTGCCATAAAATATGGTGAGGCCATTGGGTTGAATCCATAATAGCCTCACCAGCTTTTATGGCAAGATGACCCAATTGAAACATCACTAGAAAATTTATTCACTTATGTAAAGAATGAGTGATGCTACTCAAAATAGCAGGTTGAACTCAATCTCTCGCAACTTGGGGACTACCTAATACTCATGCCACCCTAAAGAGTGTGGGACCACAATGAGTTGTCTCTTTTCCCTTTCTCTCGCCGATTGTGTTAAACCCCCAGTTGGGGCTTACGAGCACGCCCCACACGAGGGAGGGGTTTGGCCCCGGTGCCCTCCAGTGGCTGACGCGTGTCAGCCGTGCAGTGCCCGCCAAAATTCGTCGGGCACCTGATTTTTGCGGGCGGCACCAGGGCTGGCGAGCGGGCAGGCGGGTGCCGGCGGCGCCGGGCAGGCAGGCCCGTGCACCGGTAGCGCCGGGCAGCAGGGGTGGCACTGGGCAGCCAGGCCCAGACACTGGTGGCGTCGGGGCGGCCGGGCAGCGGGGGGGTGCGCCGGGCGGCGGTGGGAGCTGGGACTGGCGCTGGGCAGCGGGCAGCGGTGGCGCCGGGTCATCGGGCAGTTGGCCCCAGGGCGGTGGGCAGGGGCAGCCTCACACACACACACATGCCAAATAATGGGGAGTTTGTATATATATGCCCTCCCCAAAGTTTGATAGGAATGCTTATGGGACAAAGATTGGCTGCCTGGACACGTGGCGTCCGGGCAGCCAATTTTCAAAAAAAAAAAAAAAACATGTGGTCAGGAGGGCACTGGGGCCAAATGGCCACCGTGCTCGCTAGATGTGAGGCCCTCTCTCTCTCTCTATCTCTCTCTCTCTCTCTCTCTCTCAAGTAGATACCATTTATGGTGTTCCATTCTCTCTCTAAAAATGTGGGGACCACATATAACTTGTCCCTTTCTCTCCTCTCTTCCCACGTGTGTGGGGACCACCCATCTTCTCTCTCCCTCTCCATGTGGAAACCACCTCTTTTTATGGCATGTTTTATGTACTATGGAAGGGGTCGGGCACATGCCATTATGCCCAGTAAGGATTTTCAAAAAAATTTGGGCGAGGGCCGACCGAGCCTAAATTTTTGGAAAGCTGAACCGGGTAGAATGGTTTGTGCCCGACGCCTTCCATTGCGTAATGGATACTTTGACTTTTTCCACATGTCCTTTATGAAGCATAATGAGAACTTAGATTTTTTTTAACCAGTCAAAAACTGCCACGTGGCAGCCTAACGCTTGACTCCTGATGCGCAGGCTAGAAAGCGCACCAATTCTTTTTTTAAAAACAGAAGACTATTCTGCTTTTTAATCTATTCAAAAAATGGGCAGAATAATCACCAAGTATCCATTACGTGAGGGGAAAGCCCTAGGGCAAGGGCCTTCCATAATGACACATGTGAAAAAAAAAATTAAATAGTTTCTTTTTTTTGTGGTTGTTTTTTTCGCTTATCTGTTTTTCCTTGTTTTTTGTCTTGCGATTTTTTTTTTGTCATCGCATTTTTCGCAAAAAGAATTTCACTATTTTTTTTTTTCATTTTTTTTGATGGAATGTGCATGCCCTGTGTGACTGTGAAATGCACATTTCATCGTAACTTTCATGTGCTATGTGCCAAGTTTTTATTGGCAATATCACTTGATAATTATGACGAATGCTCAAAAAAATTCTGGGCCTGATTTTATCTGAACATTGGCATTACAATTCATAAAAGTTTATGAGCCTATCCTCTTTTATGACCTGAAAGCCATAGGCAGCTATATTCCACCAATTATTGCACTTAAAGACTTATCGAGAGGGAGTGTTTTTATGAGAAAATGGATTTTTCATTGACCTTTCCATTATGGGACCTTACATGAAAGATCGCAAGGCCATTAGGCCGAGCCATTTTTATGACAAGATGACCCAATGGAAATGTATTATGGAAGGCGCGGGCAAAGGACATTCTCCTCGGTAATGATTTCCAAAATATTTTAGGCGAGGCCCAGAGGGGCCGAGCCTAAATGTTTTTGGAAAGCCGAACCAGGCAGAATGTCCTCTGTGCAACGCATTCCATTGCGTAATGGGTACCTTGAACTTTTTCACATGTACATTACAAAGCATAATAGGCAGTTTGATTTTGACTAACCAGTATGAACGTGCCACGTGGCAACCATATAGATGCCGTACGTACGTGCAACTAAAAAGCGCAAAACCTGCGTTGGAAAAAAAAAGTACATGTTTTTTGCTTTCTAATCCGTTCAAAAAATGGGCATAATAGTCACAAGGTATCCATTACGTTATTAGAAACCTCATTCACTTATTGGTTAGGACCATCTAAGACTCCATATGGAGACCACTTCTTTTTTATATGATGTGGTTTATGATTCATGAACAACATTAGGAACACTTTTATAGAGATGTTCCCACCCTCTCTCCCACTTATTGGTGCCTCCGTGAAACCATCAAAATTATACCAACTTTTGTAAGTTATAACTAACACATCTCTAGTTTAGGGGAAAGCCCATGGGATGAACACATACTTTCTCCTCTTCTATCCAGAATCTGGTCTAGAATCCTTAAAAGAAAACCAAGATCTTGTATATGCTCTGTAATAGCCTAGTGTAGCTAGAGAACTTAGAATCCTTGACAAGCTCATTTCTTTGGAATTGAAATGTTTTCAAGGAATGTTACATTAAGTTTGGAACAAATTGATCCCAAAATGACTTGCTTTTCTTTTGTCCAAGCAAGTTCAAGTCTGTGGGTTCTTACATACAAGCTGCTGTAAGCTGTTTTGATTTTGATTGGAAGTTGTGTTGCTGCAGAGCTGTGCTACCAGTGTCTTGGGCATTCAGTGTGACAGGAATAGGATGTGGGTTTTTGATAATGCTTGTGGTGGCTCTTGCAAATACATACACATGTGATTTGCTTCTCCGACAGACTTTCAAAACTGGAGCAACTGATTATGAATCTCTTGCATTCCTTGTTGGTGGGCGATGGTGGAAGGTAATGTCTTCAGTAAAAATTTCAGATGAGAATCGTTTGGCCTTCATGCTGATTAACCACATCTGAAATCAATTTGAGAAAGGATTTCAAAGATGTGAAATTTTTTTATATTTCACCTTCCAATCATTGAAAAGCACTAAAGTCCACTTTATTGCATTGGCCAGCTTGTAACAGAAATCAGCATTGTGGTTCTGTTAGTTGGCTCTCTTGTAGGAGGGATACAACAAACTGGTGAAGCAGCTGCAATTGGCATCCTTTCTCTCTCCGGAAATGCACCACACTGGCTTGTAGGTGGAAGTGGACGAGTTCTTATGGCCTTGACCACAGCTTTCATTGTTGGGCCACTTTGCCTTGTTGAAAAACTCCGGCAGGTGTGCTATTTCTTCATTAACTAATGCATCGTGTCACGTGATAGCTGCTAGAGTTGGTATAGGATGGATTCCTATAGTAGTTGCTTAGAAATTATGAGCTTGTATTGAAATGACGAAGTTGTGTTTATAAATAGATGATTATTATCCACGCTCTCTACCTAAGGTGTATGGGTCAACACAAAATGAATCCGTTATAAACACTTGGAAACTTTAACTAGTGGTAAAAATACCATAATAATGTACGATGTATTACAGTGCTTTTATAAGAGAAGAATTATGAGCATAAGTCAAATGAGCAAGGATAATTTCTATCACATAAGACTACCAGTGTGAAAATACTTCTGATGTCAACATTAGGAAAAAGGTTGGTAGCTGATGAAAGTTCAGAAGAACTCAGCATGCACCATCCCCCAAATGGGTGCACGAGAGAGAGAGAGAGAGAGAGAGAGAGAGAGAGATTTTGATTGCGTATTTAGAGTATTCAGTGCTTTACGATAATATCTAGTTGGGACAAAAGTTTGTCATCCTCTTATTTCTTGTAGTATGTTTTGTAGCTGGAATATGCAGCAACAGTGGGTACCGCTATTGTTTTTTGGCTTGTGGTCTCCATAATGGCAGATTCCATCAAGCATGGATTGCCTGCAATTGGCACCGGGCTTCCATATTGGGGCTTCAGTAGCATTGGTGAATATCTATGCCAAAATTTGATGTGAATTCTAGTCTCCTGACCATTTCCTTTTACTCGAAATATTTCATAGAAGGCAATTGTAGTCACAATGTTGAGTAGTGCATCAATAAAGACAATGTCCTTGTTTACAGTTCTTGCTTTTCATTGTGGAAAAAAAGAACATGTTCGTCTTAGAAAACAAGCCTTTTTTGCTTTAAACTTGAAGCTATTTTCTTTGAGGTTGGAGATAGCATATGCAGAAAATTTTTAAATTTCCTTATGTGTCAAGCCTAGCAACACGAGTTTTCAGGAACATGCAAGATTTATTCCTCATATTGTTCTCTATAATCAGTAATTTTCATTTCTAGAAAATAAGGTGACATATTATAAAATCTTAACTTTTATAATCTGTATATGTCTTTGAGATGATTCTACCAGTAAATGAACTTCTATTGTGCTTAATATCACGTAGAGGTCTCTGTACAATTATGAGCAAAACAACCTAATAAAACATGGACAGATATAGGATATTGTTAATGCAAAGAAATATTGTGTCTAGAATAGTAACTCATCGACAACACTGAAGTGTTGAGGCTAAATGTGCTCTTAATATGTGGTTAAATTGTCCTATTCTTTGATTTAAACATGTCTCAAAATAGTCAACCAACTAGAGATGAGATCTTCCTTCTTACTCTATCTGAGCGTCCATGTGTCAGATCTTCACCTACCGCAAGGGGCCCAATAATGTCTAGACATAATAACAATCGATACTAATAAGGTTAATGTATTTATTAGCCTTTAGTAAGTCGTTTGTCAGTGAAGGCCCAAGGAGGTGCCAATAATAATGCTTGTGATTGTTTCCTCAAAAGAACACTATTCTTAGAGTCAATATAATGAAAATGATGAACTTGCACCATAAGAGAATACTACATTGAAGAAGAAAACCGCCAAAATGTATGTGCTGAAGTAGTAACTGAAAACGTGGATGAAAAATGAAAATAAGCTCATTGTGAATTGTGTTATATTACTGGCCCAAAATTGCCAAATAAAGGCATGAATATAAACCGAATAACTGCAATATACCATACGGATGTTGCTTAATACATATAGTTTCCACATCAGTTTTTGATGGACCAAGAATGCCAAATGAAGGTATGACTATGCAGTGTCTGACAGAAGTATGCAATAACAATTGAGCTGCCTTGTATAAAGAGCTACCATGCCAACTGTATAGAGCTAGAGTGCCACCTAGATGTAGCTAGATGCTGTATGAGACTCGATACACAAAGATACCCCCCACAAAGCATATAAACCACAAATACCAAGTAACAATAGGAAATCGTGGCTTGGGAGAAGCAAGTATATCCCAAGCTATCCATTCATGCATGCCAAATAGTTCAAGTAATAACTGGCTTGGGACATGCAAGTAAATTCCAATCTGGTTGCCTGAGCCATGAATGTCAATGACGGCAACAATAGACAACTTGGAAAAAAAAGAGGATACCCAAGTCCGCTGATGCACCAAATCTACGATACATAATCAACAGTAAATGGCTCCACATAAAGGAATAAAACCCATGCAGCCATTTAGAATATGAATGTCAGACAAGCATAGAAATAGATCCTCGAAAGAACTGCAAAAGGATCCATGGTATTGAAATCCTGCATGAAAAGATGGGTTTGAGTGGAACTGTTGTGTGGAAATTGCTATAGCACTCATGTAAGGACTTTCTTAGTAAGAATGAGGGATAGCTCAAAAATGGATGAGGGAACAATGAAAGAGGGAAGAGATAGCAAGGAAATCAATGATGAGAAAGTCCAAAAAAATTGGTGACAGAGACTGACATAAAATCTATGGCAAAAGAAACTATAAAAGAGGTGCACAAGCAACAGAATTTTGGAAGCGCACCAACTCGTCTTGATCTTCAAGTTGACAGGAAGAAAATAAACATGGAGTAACATGTACAAGAGGAACCGTGGGAGGTTTATCAGCGAAGGTTTAACAGAAAGATATCAACATGGAGGAACACAGAAAATTAACCATGGAATGCATATGAGAAGTAGCTGTGAAATGGAAGGTACGAAAGTGGCAGCAATGAGCAGAACAAAAGGTGAAGTTGATTTTCGACAGACTGTAGGTGCACTTAAGCCTCATTATCGCGTTGCCTGTACTGTAGCATATGTATACTGATCACGTGCTTTAATAAAGCTAAAAATAGTTCTTTGCTCAGCGTTTGATGTGAATGCTGCTCCTGTTTAGCCAGAAGGAAGAAGAATGACTATGAAGACCTTTTTTGGGATTTTCTTCGCATTCTCATTACTTTTGAAATTTGTTCGCCATCAGTGTATATTACTGAAATTCAACAGTAATCCCTTCTAGAGGCTGCATCATTGCTATTTCTCAAGAGCAATGATTGTTTCACATGCTTTGAGTGTTCTAATGATCATAGATTCATAGTTGAGCACTGTTCTTTCA
The DNA here is from genome assembly GCA_029204225.1 of Diphasiastrum complanatum. Lineage (NCBI taxonomy): Eukaryota > Viridiplantae > Streptophyta > Lycopodiopsida > Lycopodiales > Lycopodiaceae > Diphasiastrum > Diphasiastrum complanatum. Next base: position 54,963,465 of record CM055102.1, on the reverse strand, counting down.
AATCTTGACGTATCATGATACTTAGAGATGAAGGATTCTTCTTATGGCCAAACCAAAACTGTGATTTCATGCCTTTTGAGCAAGTCTGATCATATTTGAAAGGCACTAAGCTCTCAGATGTGCTTTCTCTCATGTTGTTCCTTCTCAAGAAAGAAGAGCATTTCGGAAGCTAGGAGCAAAAGTTGACATGGAACCATGGCATCATGGTCCAATCACCAACAATGGAGAATAGAAATGATTTTGTCTTTTCTCAGGAGAAATACCATTGCGTTTGATTTGTCTTAATAAGACAAATCTCCTATCAAACAATTGTTCAGATAATGTAAAAACAATCCTTTCCGAAGGGACAGTGCCTGCACACACAGACAATCTTTGTGAAGATCCGTGTGATCTTGTTTAGAGTTAATATTGATATTATGTTTGTCGAGACCTGCCTTTTTATAGGCAGGACATATAGGCTACAATAGGGACATGTGATTGAAGAAGTCAGAGATTGGAAGAAAGGCCATTTCGCTTTTTAGCTTCACCCTCTCCAGTGTTAGCAAGGAAACTAGCAGGTCATCATATCCCTAGTTTCTTGTTTAATGTACTATTAAACATTTCACTGCCTTTGTTTGATAATCCAGAGTACAATCTTCCATCCAAAATAGACTTGCAATTTTATGCTTTCAAGAGACTAATTACAACAATCAGAGTGAAAGGTCGCAAAATTTGAACATGGCTACTTCTTTTACATGTTACAGCTGCAGAAACCCACAATATTTGGGTTGCAGGAAAACGGTATTTTTTTGTAGGAATTTCTTTTAATTTAGTTAATATATTCTGCAAATCGGAGATGAGTTGGTGATTGTCATGCATATAAGCTTTTTATCTCTATCCTGACTATTTTTGTGTGTTATTGCAACAGGATCTGTAACACAAGCTGTTTCAATTTTTGGTTTTGCATTCTATATACAACCGATAATGATGCCCTTGTACTCAGAGATGCCTAGTGGGAAGGTCGGCGTGAAGCTTACATCATACACTGTTCGCATAGTTATTCTTGGTAAAGAAACATATCCTCCCAGCTATCATATGCTTTAAGGATTTCATCAATTTTCAGTCATTGTATTCTTTGTTGCTTGTAGTGCCGGTTACTGAATCCAGCCATGTAGAGAAATTAGATTCACTAGCCCATTAAGTATGGCAAAAATTCTCGTGTTTTCTTTTCAATCAGGCTTAATTTTTGTATCCAATTCCTTAATTGGTTTTGCTTAGGTTTCTACATACCTTGCTCTGTTTCAATTAGTATTTTTGATGAGCAGAAGTTTTCTTACTAGAATATTATATAATGTAAATAATGGCTGGGCAGCACAGTTGTTTTGGAGTTACATGATGTTTTAGGAATCATTGGATTGTCCTATGGTGCTGATTAGAGATTTTGAAAAATCCACAGTAAATAGCTTCATTAGTCTAGTAGCATATAAGACAAAATGAATAGAAATGAAAGCCATTGTGGTACAATGGTCCTGGAAGTCTTCAACACACACACACACACACACACACACACACACATACACAGACACACACACACACACACACACAGATATATACATGTCTGCAAAACATAGATGCACTGCATTCCGGAACACTGCGTTCCAGGAGCGTTCTGGAATGCAAGTTCCGGAACGGTTCCGGGATCTGGGAGCGTTCCGGATCGGAAAGTTGCAATTTTCTTTTTTGTTTTTTTTAAACAGTGTGTTGGAGTGGAAAAAACAACATTGAAGGACATACAAAAAATTTCTTCATTGTTCACCATCACCTTCAACAGAGTATTATAGATAATGTTGAACTACTGAAAGTTTTCTGCCTTAATTTGTCAAGAATATGAACAGGGGAACTCAATGAACTAAAAAGTCCAAGAACCACTGAGTGTTTCACAAGTAGCAAGGTTCAATTGCACCACGTCTAGCACCAATAAAACTTAAAAGCCACTCGCAAAATATGACCTGTCTCAAAGATAACATTGGGAACACCAGATCTGGCTGAGAATTCAATACTTGCAAGTTGGTAAAGTGAGTCACTAAGGAGATGTGCATATGAACAAATGAACTGCTACAGTCACAGTCACATTTCGGAACCACTGTTCATCTCTTCTAGGATAAACTAGTGAATGTGTACGACGTTGCCAACATAATACATATTACAGATTCTAAACTGTCTAAATTATAATGATTAATTTGGTAAAAGAACATGGACATAGTTCACAGAGCAGCCCTATAATTGTAAGAGGGAACCATGCGCCTTTCAAACTTACACAATAGGATCTTCCAAAAGAGGAAAAAAGAATGTCACCATTGTTTGATCCATGACAAGTTCGCTTTTGTTTAAAGATATTGCAAGCTCATCTAAATATTGTATCATTCCTTCAGCTTGAAAATAACGATTGCTTGGTAACTTTTGTTGAGCAAGCATCACTTGGTGGCACTTTCTATGTAGAGGCAATCAAAGGAAACAAGTTGAACTGATATCTTGCAAAAACTTGCAGGTACATCCTTTTTCATATACAGCTCTGCCGGTTTTTTTGGCGCTGCATATTATGGTCAGGATACACAAAGCAATATTCTACAGAACCAGTGGCTAGGAGGCGGTGTTCCTCAAGGAATTCTGAATTTAGCAATGTCTTGTATGTCATTTTACCTCTCTTATTCTCAAGATGTTTTGAGATTAGGTCTCAAACTGTTTGTGATAGGGAAGTGAATCTTTGTGCAATATGCACTTTTTGACAAGGATCTATCATGGAGCTTAGCAACCATACTAGCAATCACAAAAAGCCAATCCACCATAGCTTGCATAAACACAACTTGATACTAAAAGAATTCAAAAAATAGACCAAAAACAGGGATTACATACAAGCTAATTATTTTCAAGGGGCCCTTAATATGAGAACTGTTTCAAGCTCCTAAAGTCATGTGCCCATACATGGCACTTACCATAGCTACTAACTAATGCAATAAAACTACTATGTAGAATGTGTCGATAAGATAGATTTTAACTCACTACTTTAACGCTCCCTTGACCCCTAATTCATCTTACACAGATCCAACTTTTCTCTAAAGAGCTCAAACTTAGCAATACATATTACAAAGTGGCTTAGTAAAAATTGTTAGCTAGCTGATCCCTTGTCCTACAATGTCTCATCGAATTTTTTAAATAAGAGCTTTTCTATAATGAAGTAGTATTTTACTTCTATATGTTTAGTACGTACGTGAAACATGGCATTCCTCACTAGTTGTATGCCACTCTGGCTGTCACTCTTGATTACTGTCACATGCTTCACTTGTGGAATACCCATATCTTCCAGCACTTTGCATAACCATATGGCCTCCCGAGTTGTTGAACTTAATGCTTGTACTTAGCTTCGGTATTGGAGAGGGCAATGGTCTCTTGCTTTTTACTTGACCAAGAAAAGTTGTTGTTAACCAGTGGTAGATCTCCTGTCATCTATACTTCCTGCCCAATCTGCATTCACATAATCTTGTAATATCGGCAAACTGCACTCTCTCCCATATATCAAGCCATGTGTAGCTGTTCCCTTGACATAGCAAACTATTCTGTATTACAGCATCATACAACATTACCAAGCTACAGATTCGTAGGCAATCAATTGAACAAAAACTGTAATTTAGAGAGAAAAACAAAGCTGCACTTCACAACACTGATAACTTCACCCATAACTGAACTAGAAAAGAGGTACATATGGACGCACCTATACGATTGCAGATTCAACCCAAAAAGGAAAAACAAAGCTGAAAAGGCAAATGTTGTAGAGTCATCAAAGGATGCTGAGAGCTTGTGAGGAGTGTCTATGGTGATTGATTGATGTGATCTGCATGCTACACTAGATCCTAATAGGATTTTAACACCTTGAACTACTTCTAAAAGTAGAAACTAGGGAAGTTCTTCTTTATGCTTTCAACCCATTTCCACAAATCATTATTCTCAGTCCGACCCTTCCACCTAATCAAGCGTTCCAAAGGTACACTAAGCGATAAATCCTTCAAGTAGGTGTGAGGCCCTTTTTCAACCCCTATTTTTAGTAGGCGGCCTTCGTTTTTCTTTGGGTACCTGTGTCACCACAGGCCGGTGACTTAGCCATTTCTGTATTTACAAGAAGTACATCTATAAGTAAATAACAAGGATAGATGTCATATAGTTTATTGGACAAAATCATTAAGGTCTATATTACCAGGAGCATCCTGTTGAATAAGAGCTGATTTTTGTTCTTTCTTATGCTAGTTGCTTGGCAACCCAGATATCTTTTTGCTCCTACCTTGTCTTGCTAGGATTGTACTACTGAAACTTTTCTCTCTCCTCCTTTGCTCTAGTGCTGTGGAAGCACTAGCTAGTGAGTTGTAAATTATGCATTCATGAAGCTGATCTCTTCCATATTAAAGTGCCGAAGTTTCTCGTTGCCCTCCCTATTGCTGGTTAAAGTCTGAAAGTTTGGTCTGTAATAAGTGGGTGATAACATCCAAACTATTTTGGTAAACACAGATTATTTACTTGTTCCATTTGTTACGGAACAATACACCCAGCCCAAACATGTATGGAACAAGCTTCTGTGGTTTTCTTTATCTGGAACATGCCACAAGTTCTTAGCAGAATCCCAAATCTGTTCATGAGTCAGAACTCAAGTGACTTCGATGACAAATATCTAACACATAATTTTTACTCTGGTATGGTAAGGCCACTTTTTATAAGTCTATCATTTAATGTGCTCTTTCTCTAGGAGCCATCTATCTGAAGCCGAAACTTTTGTTTTTCTAGCATGAATCCTTAACTTCTGAATTTTAATGGAAAGACATCAAAAAATTAACATCAGGATAGAGAGTAGATGATACTTATGTTATATTCTATGGATGCAGTATACCTGGCAGCAGCTAACCCAATGGTTGAGTTTCCTACTCGGCACACCATAAATGGCTGGATTCCTGGGGACAAAGAAAAATACCGATTTTTGCGCCATATCTTTGAAACTGCTCTCATACTAACATTTTCCACTGTGATAGCTGTTCTATGGCCGAACAGCTCTGGGAAAGTTCTCACAGTGACAGGGGCCACTGGAGTGTGCATGGTTTCTTATTTGATTCCCATTGTCAACCATTTGGCTCTTTTTTTCAGAAGGTACATGCACACAGCAAGATCGCTTTCTACCATTCAAGAGGCTTAAAACTGTTAATGTTTGACTTTGATTTGAGGGCATTGAAGCAATTTTACTAAAATACTACTTCCATGTAACAGAGCTAAGTGCCAGATGGAGCTTCTTCAAACCAAAAGGACGAATGGGCAGCAAAATAATGATCTAAATCTGCAGCAGCAAACAGACCAGGTTAGGAATCTCCAGACTGATATGGAGGTTGCAAATACAGCATACCCAAATGCAGGTCCCAACATAAAAGAGCCCGATCTTTTAACTTACCGGAAAATTCGTGGAGGAGGGACTTGGGGGCTGATTAGAGAATATTCCTGGGAAGTTATGCTGCCGTTGACAGTTCTTGCAATAGGAATATTCTGCAGTGTTGCTTCACTTAGTACGCTGTAACTAACCGTGAAAAGCTCTGCTATCCTGTTTATTTGTGAAGGCCCTACCTAATAAGCAGGACGCAATCTAATTTTAATCCGTGTTATTTTTTTCTTGTGTGTCCTGGTTTGTGTGCCTGATTGGAGTCGAGCTTTTGACCTCAAGTGAAGGAAAGGAAGCCCTCACCAACATGCCACTTATTGGAGGACTTAATTCATATGTACCTGTGTATTATATCAGAAGAAATCTAGAAATATTATCTGCTCGCTGCTTGAGCAGTTTTGGGAGATGGTAATCTGGGTGTCACACATGAAGAAGAGAAGTAAATGAGTACCACTGTGATGAATTCCACAAATGCCTTGTCGATATCAAGTGCGAACCTTCAGATTTCAGTCCAAATATATAACCCATTGCATGAGAGTTCAACTTTCACATAAACTCACTCACATACCACTGAGACAGTATATGAATTAAAATTTGAATACGTTTCAAAGGCTGAATAGAAAAAAATCCAAAGATGACATATACAAGTGGGGATACGTTGGTTCAACAGGGTAAAACAGCCATGAAGTTATTGGCCAGATCATTAGGTCGAGCACATTTTGATGGCCTTTGAACCCAGTGGAATGGTCACTTAGATAATCCATTCCCAAGCACTAAGAGATTGCAATGCCGACCTATTATATTTACAGCTGAGAATTTTTTTATGGGCTCTGCAGACTCTTGAATTTTTATGGGCTATGATTTCTTTGTGAAACTTCTTTATCAACCTTTGAAAAACTTGAATGGAGTTTATTATTCATGGTCTGTTGCTGTAACAAGGACATTGTGCTTTCAGAACTCATATTCTCCCTTCATATTCTTAATGGCCTGCATGGGAATTTTAAAAAAAAAATAGCACGCTGAAAAACTGGTGGAATCCATGTTGAATACACCTAAATGCTGTTTACCTCTGTGAGCACAGTAATTTCCTGAGATGGCCAAAGTTCAAATTTTCCCTAGATCAAACCCCTATACACCTAAATGTTGTTTAGTTCTGTGAGTACACTTGTTTCCTGAGATGGCCAAATTTTCCCTAGATCAAACGATAATCAGTACTTATCCTATTCACACTTTGACAATCAATGCCATTACACATTATGAGTTAGAATTTAGATGTCCTCGGATAAGCAAACTCACAAGCACTGTCTATTATGATATGAGGGTATCTCAAGATTGGTTTTGATGCCTTCTCAGCATCAGATTAATTTAGTTCTCACCAAGCTTGCATTGGACTATTAGTAGACCAAACATACATAAATTACTGAGAAAAGGTTTTCAAGTATACCCTTATACATCTGCAAAAACCCATGACCTTTTTGTGGGTTTAAAGGATTTTATGAAGCCTAGGGCAACCTGGGGCTTTACAGATATTTCCCTCGCGTTCAAAGATTCAGCACAGCTCACGATTGGATTCGCTGTTTTTACAGGGGAAGGGGAAGGTTGCCCTTCAAGGGCATTCCGCCCCGGAAGGGCATCGACCCACGGCATTAGTTAGAGGGCAGAAGCCCTTAATCGGGCAGATGGCCCCGAGGAGGAGGCGTCGTTTCTTGCCGTAATTTCAATTTTTACTTTTTTTTTAAATGTTTTTTTTGCTGTAAATTTTTTTTACACGCACTTTCCACGCATTGCTGTAATTTTTTTTTTACACACCTTCCGCACGAAAGTTGCCTAAAAAAAACGTTAAAAAAATTGGATGTAAAATTTTTTTCAAAAAAAACAACAGAGGCACACGTGTATGGATTCCGCGCAAAAGCGCCTCCCTTTTTCTTCATTACAAAGGTAAAGATGAGATTATGTTGGGGAAAATAGTTAGGCTCCACATGGAATACCTACTGGAAATTTGATGTTCACTCCAGACACCTTCATACAGCATAAAAAGCAAAGCCTACTTTGGGTGTGTACTTTGGCTATAAAGGACTATGTGCCAAAAACCTGTTTAGCATAAAGGGCTTTATGCCCATAGAGAGCAGGCTTTTGGCATATAGAATTGTACGTCAATGAAGCTCTTGGGCAGTTATTGCCTTGTACAGTGGCCATGAAACATGCAATGGCCTCTTCTTATGCCTTAACCCTACACATAAGTAGATTAAATTTGATTTTCCTTGTTTTTCTGGTCCACTCTTAAGCAAAAATTTGATATTACAAAGCCCAATTTTTCTTATTATTCGAACATTGGAAATATTGTGGCATTGATGGTTTGGATGAGGTAGAACAACCATAAATCAAGACGAGGCCGATAGGCGGAACCATGATTCAACATGATATTGTCATATTTTTATGACTAATTTTTTTGCGTGGCATGGACTTTTTGAACCTCTATGGGATGTAATGAACCTATGAACTTTGTCTACAACTCCAAACTTTCATGCCTGAATTTAAATCTCTGGTTAATTGGTAAAATTTAGACTCACACAATTTTTTTTATTGTCCCCATACTTGCTTGAATATGAATTCCACACACACATTGAGGATCTGCAAATGATCTCACAATCATAAACTTATTTGACAATAACACATTTTCTACTGCACTCACTTATTAGAGACACTTTTGATTGCATTTCCTTTGAACCACTTTGAATATCTGAAAAGGTTTTGTATTGTTGCCAACTTTGTTGGAAGATGGCAATCATATCCATATTCTGATTGGCATTTACTCAAACCGATCACAACCAACATCAAATCTGGCACTTAAAGCATCGATTCGTCTGGCATTTGCTTCAAGCAGCTTCACTCCCAAACCCATAACTCACGTCATAGGGGTTAAATCTACACTTGCACTTGAGTAAATCCACACTCTCATTCAAGTGAGGAAGGAAATTTTGCTTGTGTCATGTGTGGAAAAGAAGAATTGAATTCAATTTTGGGGAGAATGGAAAAAAGTTTCATTCAAAAGCTTGAGCTATGGTGGGATGAAAGCAATGGCCCATCAAATTTGGGAGCGTCTGAGTTTAAAAAATGTTACCATACTACGGTATTTTTAAGTTGTTGAAAAGTGAGGTAATGTCTAGTTCTACTCAAAGACACTAGCTCCATTTAATCTCACATGGAATTAAACTAACTAGTTCTTGCTATGTAGACTTCTTCATTATCGAATCATCTCAAAGGCCCAACAACAACAATGTAAATGTCACAAGAGTCCAGCTACTACCATTCTATAGTTGCAAAACTTGTTGGTCAATTTGTATCCCATACTTTTGTGGTTATTATGCATTCGATTTGAATACCTCATGAGTTCAATTGAGTCTCAAAAATTTTGGGAGGGTTGTATTGGTCGACATTAATAAGTGTGAATTGTGTTGATACACAATGATGTTAGCACCACTAATACCTACCCTCAAGCAAAAACATTGGTACTTGACCTTCTAAAAACAATAGAATTCGGTTGATCTATTCCATATTTCAATAAATTGTATCAATTGACCTCATACTCACTGCAACTTAACACCTACAATCATCTCTCGAGTCTGATGAAGACATTATTGAACACCATTTGGTGAATCAACTGAACTTTTATTGACCATTGCATATTAATGTTTATCATTGTTTTGAGTTCGGATTTGATGTTGGTGGACATTACTAAGACCTAGTCAAGTTTTGTGACATCTAACATCCATATTATTAAATGAAAATGACCATTGGTTACTTTCCAAGACATACTCATATAATCTTTGTAGACTCATGTTATGTACTATAATGATATGCCCTTAAGTGATGTCCTCACAAGGGGGCAAGACACAGGTCTACTGGCGTTATTGACATGTTTTAGTGCCACACGTCACCATCCTAGGTGGGCACGTGTTGTCGACGGGACCATGCTTGATGGGACCCACTGTGCCTATATAGTGGTGGGGCTTTCCTTTTGACATTCACTCAGTCTACCCGGGAGTTGGTGGATGGAGAGCATGTACAATAGCCAGGATGTATCTCCAAGCCAGGAGATGTACGCTAAGGTTGATGGCTAGTGGTATGGGATGCCAATTATCGTCGAGACTTGATTGGGCATGATGGTGTTGGTAACTCCAATGCATGGGGGTGGGTCAACAGTGACCCTAAGGATGGGTGGATACAGAGAAATACACGAGATTGTCGAACAATCTGTAGAAATACACAAGAATCTCCATCAGGTGTTTGCACAACAAAGTATTGAATCAATAATGACGAACTATCGAAGACAGTTGTCGAAGGCAACTCGGACTTTCAACTATTTCAATGGGATTCATTCGACTATCTTTCGACTCTAAGTGATTTCTAGCCTTATCTTTCACGATTAGATAGAATCTCAACATAATAAGATTCTATCAAATGGCGATTGTCAACAACTGAACATAATGCCTTAATCCATCTTGTAAATACATTAGGTAAGCATTCTTTTAACTGTATAACTACTGTGTATATAAACATATTCGATAGTGCACAACTAATTAACTAATCAAGAATTGTCCCATGACTCTATGAACTAATTTGAAATAGAGCGCTCTATTCAATCTCTCTCTCTCTGACTACTAGAGTATTGTTTTACAGATATCGTGCATCTGTGAGCATTTAGACATGTACACTCTTTTTAACTAATGAATTTCATTCTAGCACATATAGTGTCGTGTCGTGTTGCTTACATAATTTTTTTGTTTCATCCGAGTCGGGTCCTTTTATTAGTCATGGATGACATAATTAATAGATTGAATAATTCTGACAATTAGTGTTAATCACAATGCTCTAGTTCTGACTTGCTTGCTTGATTCACTCATGCTTCCGCATTGCATCTTATTGAATTTGTGCATGTCTACGGAATCGATTGTATCAATCTTTGAGACTTCAAAGCTCGGATCAAGTAGAACTGTTGTTGATCATTAACAGTAGTACGAATCCGGTAGACGTAGATTCATGCATCAAGAAATTGTCATGTTCAGTAGACTTTCTTGACAAGTAGACCACAAGATAGAGTTGATTCCAAGAAGTCAAGCTATCTCTACGTAACCTTATAGGTTTTTTTTGGAAAGAAGAGAGAGAGAGAGAGATTTTAAATCAAATAGAAAACTATTTGAGGATGGGACATATCCATCCAACTAAGTCACCATGGGATGCTTATATTCTTCCGAAAGCGAAAGGATGAAGGTTTCTAGACTCTGCATAGATTGCATACGTGGGACTAAATACTTTACTAAAATTGATCTCAGGATAGGGTACCATCAGATAAGAATTAAGTCTGAGGATGTCCAAAAGATTGGATTTCGTACTAGATTTGGCTATTATGAGTTCTTAGTGTTGCCTTTTGGATTAAATGAATGCTCCAGCAACATTCCAGCAAATGATGAACGATTTGTTTTGTCCATATTTGGGGAAGTTTGTGGTAGTGTTTCTAGGTTATATTCTCGTCTACAATAAGACCTTGGAGGAACACATAGAGCACCTTAGGACTATCTTGATGAAACTCCGATAGGAGTTACTCTACGTTAAGGAATCCCAGTGTGAGTTCTTTTTAAGCATGAGTAATTGGTTTATCTCGGTCATAAGATCACTACTGATGGGATCAAGATTGATGAGGATAAAATCAAGATAGTGGTTGATTGGGATTCCACAAACTGTTAAACATATTAAATCATTCTTAGAATTTACTGTTTGCTTTTGAAGATTTATTGAGGATCACGCTAAAGTAGTGACACCACTCAATAATATAACAAAAGGGATTGTTAAAAAAGAGAAATAGAAATAAACCTAATCTGCCTGTTGAATGGAATGAGGAACTAAATCATTGTTTTGAGAAACTCAAGACCGTGATTGTTTCAGATCCCATTTTACAGATTGCAGATCCTGATCTACCTTACGTCATGAGAATGGATGCAAGTGATCTTGCAATTGGAGTAGTTTTATTAAAGAATGATAGGCCACTAATGTTTGAAAGCAAAAAATTCATTGGTCTTCAGTTGCTTTATGCTACACAAGAAAATGAATTATTTGCAGCTATCTATGCACTTAAGACCTGGAGACACATTAGTATTTAATGCTTAACTTATGGCTAAGAGTGAACATGTTGTGAAAAATTGCCTACATTGGCAAATCTAGCCATGTAGAATATTGTACATTTTGTCAATATTGTTTGTTGGTTACTTGAATGGCCAAAGTGCCACTTGTACATACACACCTAAAGTAGGTTACCACTAGTCAAGAGGAGTGGTTGTGTCTATTTGGTAGTGATTCCTACTTTGTAGGATCTAGACCATGATTTATGATGAGATTTGTACCTACCATGCACCTACCAAGCATGACTCTTGGATCTAGGCTAGGGTTTTCACATTAGGGCAAGAAAGTGGAGTTTACTTCCTTATTACATGCTGGATTTTCACCTAACTTGAGAAGATAGAAACTTTTGGAGCCTCAAGGAGAAACTCAAGTTTCCTCTCATTGTATGGTGATTACTCTATTTTTCCAATGAAACCCAGCTTTGGCACTTTGTAAACACTGTCTACAGGCCGTACTACAGCCTTATTTCCACACGTGTGGAGTTGGATTAGACTATTTGATCAATGCTTTGATTGTCTCTACTTGTTTCCTATCAAGCTGCTAAACTAGATCTTATTTTCTGATGACTAGTTTCTGATAGATTGTTTAACAAGCATACAATCACCTTGTGGATCATTCAAAGATCCATTTATGGTCCTTAGTACTATACTTTTCACATGGTATCAGAGCCAAGTACAAGGCCATTGATCTGTGTTTGAATCTAATCCAGTTTTAGCAGGTTTTGGTGCAAAAAGCTAGTATTGGAAGGGCGAGCTGGTATCCAGGTTTTGGTGAGGGGATTTGATCCCAAACTTTTTCAGGATCAAAATCTGTACTGTTCACACGTGTGGGCATCTCTGAACCAGCATTTAATAACCCATATTCATTGGATCATAGAAAATTCATATGGTGTCAGTTTGATATAATTTTTGGTGCAAATCCTAGGATAAGCTACCAAGATCACTTGCCATTGATTAGTTTTGAATTTGTTTCATGAAAACTAATTAATCTAGGCTGATTTCAGACCTTCTTAAACCAGGTCTTGAAAGTACATCAAAGTGAATGAGAGAGATAGAGTCAGTTTTTGTCCAAGAATAGCCAAGATTGGCAAGATTTGCTTGAGTGTAGTTTTCATCTCATCTTATCTTCATTCCAGCTTGTGAGGGAGTGATAGAACTGTGATTACAAATCCATCTGTTGGATTAGAAGTCAACATTTGAGTGAAACACTGCAAGTTGGAAACCTTTGTGAGTTTCAGGTCCAAACAAATCTATATCTTGTGTGTAGAATCTTGCTAGTAAGATGGGATCAGTGGGAGCCTACCTTCTAGAAGCTAGTGAGAGGTTAAATTCTACCAATTATGCTATTTGGAAAGTGAGGATGGAGTCACTAATGGTGCTCCAGGATCTTTATGAGTTTCTAATAGATGATGAAGATGAACCTCTAGGTGCACAGGAATTAGTGAGATACAAGAAGAGGTCTAGGCTTGCACTTCACTGTATTAAGATGAATGTAAGCAATGATCTTTTAAGGGAAGTATCATCATGTAAGAGTGCTAAAGAGGCTTGGGAATCTTTAAAATCTATCTATGAGTCTAGTAACACTTCGAGGGTTCTCATGCTTAGGAATCAGATTCTACAAAGCATGAAGAGGAGTGATGAGAGTGCACAAGATTATGTGCTAAGAATCAAGTCTCTTAATAGGGAGTTAGCTTCCATTGGAGAGAAGATTCAAGATAGTGAGCTTGTTCAGATTGTCCTAAATGGTCTAGGGAGTGGCTTTACAAATTTGGTCCAAAGCTTTGCAATCCAAGACACTTTGCCTACTATAGAAAAGCTACACAGTGTATTAGTAGCTGAAGAGTGTAGGATGTTGCATAACAATGCAAGAATGAATGCTATTTCTCTGCAGGATGGTGATGAGAAAGCTAATTTCTCATTTAAAAGCAAGAAGAAGACCAATGGCAAGAAGAAGCACTTCAATGAGACCAAGGAGGAGGATGAGGCTTCAAGCTCAAAGGGCAAGATCAAAGACAAGTCCAAGTACAAATGTTTTTTCTGTGGAAAGAAAGGACATTTTGCATCAGAATGTCTCAAGAAGAAGAAGGCACAAGAGAGCAAACAAAGCAACATTGCACATCAGGAGGAAGAGGAGGATGAAGAGTCATCCTTGATGGTTTCCAACAAACCACCATCATCCAAGAGCAACACCAATGATTCTTGGTGGATTGATAGTGGGGCAAGTTCCCACATGACATATCAAAAGGACATATTCTCCACCTTACTTTCTTACAATGACTTACATAGATCAATCTATACTGCAAGTAGTCAAGAATGTAAGATAAGTGGAATAGGAACAATTCCCTTGTATGTGGGATCATCCAAAAGGATGAATCTAGATAATGTTCTTTATGTTCCTAAGTTAACCAAGAATTTGCTTAGTGTTGGCCAGTTAATGGATAATGGCCTAGATGTACAATTTAAGCATGGAGTTTGTTCCATCCTTAGAAATGATGAATGTATAACCAAAGGCTTTAAGCAAGGTAGATTGTTTAAGCTTGATGCTAATATTGTAGTGGAGAGTGTTAACTTGGTAAAGGTGGAGCTATCAAAGGTGGAACTGTGGCACAAAAGGTTGGGCCACCCCAACTACAAAGCTATGGAATCTATGGCTACAAAGGAGCTTGCAGTTGGACTCCCCAAGCATTTGTCAAAGTGTGGGAAGAGATGTGAAGCATGCAGCCTCTCAAAGGCTCACAAGCTACCCTTCTCAAGATCTACATCAAGATCAAACTCTCCTCTTGAACTCATCCATTCGGATGTTCATAGTTTTTCACATGAGTCTAATGGTGGTGCCAAGTACTATGTAATCTTCATTGATGACTATTCTAGATTTTGTTGGATATACCTCTTGTCTAGCAGATCAATGGTGTTTGATTCTTTTGTAAAGTTCAAGACTTTGGTAGAAAATCAACTTAGTACCAAGATTAAGGTATTAAGGAGTGATAATGGAGGTGAATATATCTCCAATAAGTTGATTGACTTTTGTATTTCTAATGGCATAAAGAGGGAGTTGTCATGTCCATACACCCCTCAACAAAATGGAGTGAGTGAGAGAAGAAATAGATCTCTTTGTGAGTGTGCTAAGGCCTTAAGGCTAGATGCTTCTCTATCCAAACCATTTTCGGGTGAAGCAATAACTTGTGCTAACTATTTGTGCAATAGATTGCCGAACCAAGCCATTGGAGGAATCACACCATTTGAAGCTCTATTTGGAGAGAAGCCCAATCTCAAAGATCTCAAAGTTTTTGGATCCACTTGCTATGTACACCAATCCTTGGATAAGAGAAGGAAGGATGATGCAACATCCATCAAAGGCATCTTTGTGGGATATGGTGAGAATAGCAAAGGTTATAGAGTCTTCAATCCCATCACTAGCAAGGTGATAGTGAGTAGGGATGTTATTTTTTATGAAGGACATGCTTGTGATTTGGGTGCATTGAGAGGATGCTTAGGGATATTAAAGGCACTTAAGATTATGGTTTTGAGTACAATGATGCAAATGACTTGCAGCTCCAAGCTTACTAAGATGTGCATTGGGATGATGAAAAAGGCAAAAAAAAAAAAAAAAGTTCAACTACATGATATGCGTTCAACTTGGGATCAAGAGCAACCGTACAAAGTAGTCAGAAACTACTCACAAATGGCCCTCTTATCCACAAACGTATAGTATCAAGCAATGACAAAGCAACATGAAAAGCAATTTTAATTAGAGAACATGCATTTATAAGAAGCAGTCCTTATCATACTATATTGTGATAATTAAAGTTGCATCCAATTTGCATACAATCTTGACTAATTAAAGTTGCATCCAAACCGCATAGAATCTTGACTAATACACAAAGACAACACATCAAAGTTGACCAATACTTTATTAAACAAAAGTGCTAAATGGTGACACCAACAATCATATTGCTAATACATTTACAATGGTCTCTTTTTAACCTTACAAGTGACACAAATGCTTTAAGTATATATCAATATCATAGATCTAGTAGAATATGCTTTGTGCATTTCAGGACGAGTGTTTTGTATTGGTTTTTTTTTCTGCTAAAATCACAAAAAAAAAAGGCCACTAAAATCCAATTT
This sequence comes from Diphasiastrum complanatum, assembly GCA_029204225.1. Lineage (NCBI taxonomy): Eukaryota > Viridiplantae > Streptophyta > Lycopodiopsida > Lycopodiales > Lycopodiaceae > Diphasiastrum > Diphasiastrum complanatum. The sequence continues at coordinate 54,947,715 of CM055102.1, read as the reverse complement.
TAAGCATTGGAAACGATTTTTTTAATATCCTAAAATTAAACACTAGCACATTACACTCCATGCCCTTTATAGAACCAAAAAAAAATACTCAAAAACAAAAAAAAAAATAAAACTACTTTTGTGGCACATTTCAGATAATGCTAATCTTGATTCTCGGAACGTATCATAATGATATGTGCAATTATGATTGATATTAAGTCTAGGATAGTGCTTGACACAACAATGGAGACATGCAATTTTCAACTTTCTAAGGTCCACCCATAAAGTTTGAGACCAAAAACTATCATGCATAGTATGGACCAAAGTTGTGACATCCTCGTCAACACCCAAGAATAGGTGTAGGTCAAATGCACAACACAGGTCCACATTAGCTTTTGTACATTTACACAAAGACCAACATAGTTAGTTTCTAACACTTCTTTTTAAGTGAAAAGGTAGACTTGACCATGATGAAGGCCACACTTAAGAGCAAAACCAATCAAATGAATTCCCTACTTCCTCATAGAAAAACTAGGGAAAATTTATCACTTCTCCCAAGGTGGAGGGCAGACTCAACCATGATGAAGGCTAATACTAAAGAGCTTCATATTATGATTGGCCCAAATTGACAAATGAAATCAAGATGTGCTATGTCACTAGACCTCTACCATTAAGCCAAGTGTAAGTAGCCTACATTACCATGAGCTAATCCACTTCTAGATTTGGCCTAATCACTTATCTACAAGTGTACAATGAGTGGTTTTGAAAGAGGACCCCCAAACCTCAAGATAGATGACTTTTACAATTTCACAACAATTATGGAAAAAGTTGTTTGTTTCTAAAGAGATATACATTTCTTTAATAGAAGGTTTTAAAATTCTTGGACGATGTTTGAAAGCATTTTGAGTCATTATGGAAAAAGTTGTATTTTAAACATCATGATGTACCAAACATCATGATCGAATCAGATAATGGAGGAATTGTTCTTACAATTATCACCACATCTGCATTTAAAGAAGATTCTTTTTCAGTTCCAAATTCTTGCTTGGTGTAAATTCATTCTATTGAATCCAGTATCAAAATGTCCACGTACCCAAGCCCAGGTCTACTCAGAAGGGCATCGAGAAGGTTCAAATCTATTCATGTGTATCATATTGTCAAAGGCAATGGGAGTTTCAAGAGTAGAGTTTTTGTTCAAGGCAGCAAGTTTACAAGTTTGTACCTCTTTTTCAGTCAAGTGTTCAAGTACAATCCGGAGTTCAATCGGTATGGGAGAAAGAAAGTTAACTGTAGGTAGACTTCAAAGTTTGTAAGCAATACATGCATATTTGAATTTGATAGTGCGATTGGGAACCATGGGGACTTGATAGTTTTTGGCTTGGCAAAATTCAAAGGTAGACTGTTCACCAGTATCACATATATCTTGGGAGAAGATTTCAAGTTGAAAAGCGCAATCTTCATCCAACTCATCTAGGAAGACAAGAGGGTGTGGAGATCGAGGTGTATCGAGAATGGAAGGGGTGGGTTTAGCAGATAACAAACCATTTTCTTTTCCTAAAAAAGAAAAAATTATTTTGATATGCAGATTATAAAACATTTCCTCATCCTCATATTTATCAACAAGCCCAACTAAATCAGTAGCAAAATTTTCCACAACACCCAAAGGGTCAATTTTGTTTTTACCATACTCCATGTAAATTTTGACCCAATGCAAGGTATCCAAAAGGTCGATAATGTAGAGCACCTTATCTTCAGGCCCAACAACATTATAGGTAGCACGATCCGTCTCAATGACAAAACTATGCAATATAACAGCTTTTTTCATACAACATATCAAGGTCTGAATGAATAGATTAGGAGGAGGAAGGGGCTCCTTGTAACCAAGGTCTACAACATCCTGAAGACTAAGAACATGACAGAAAAGGCCTTTGTTAGCTCGTGAATCGAAGTAAAGTAAAGATTTAGTACTATCCCGACCAAATGATAGTCGGATTTACACCTCAAGGATGCATAGAGAGAGATTAACAGAACAAAGCTCCTCTTGACAAGTCAAGACCAAAACGTTTAAAACCCTTTATTCATAAACCAACAAAGAAAGACATAGTCGAAAAGTATACATTACTCATAAAGCACCGTAAAGCAAGACATCCAACTGGTACCTTCCACCATCTCACCACACAAAATCGTGCAAGTTAGCACAATGAGGAAGACAGGTCAACGTTGAATGTCAGTTGGTATCCATAGCGTGTTGGAGGGTTTGCGGATCCCAAGGCAACCCTAACCCTAGTTAATAACTGAGAGGGATTTGGCACCCTGCGTGTGTAAGTCCAACCCACTGATCACATAGTTATTTGATTAATTAGAATGTTAATAAAAGGACTTTAGGCCTATTTTGCGGGACTTTTAATGTCGCAGGGCCTAAATGTCAAGTTAGTGAATAAAGTTGGGTTTCCCTCCAATTTTGATGGTTTCCACACTTTTTTAAATTTGAATAAAAAGAGAGGCAAGACTGGACCAATATGATTCAGAGGCCAAGGTCCTCCTCTCTACTATAAAAAGGGACCAACTCGAGTTGCTCCTCATGTTCATTTCCTCATTTCAATAAAGCAGATTGGTTCTCTTTAGAAATGGATTGATTAATGTCCTTGCTTTTCCTCTCTTTTCCTCCATTTCTCATGCTTTCTTTGGATTTTGCTAATTGTTGGATCTGATCATTATTGGAAATGATATTTCTTATGCTTTTTGTGAGAGAGAAAGGGAGAGAGAGAAGAGTAAGTTTCTATCATTGTTCTGGATTTAGGGTTAATGGAAGTAAGGTTAATGGATGTAGTGTTAATGCTTAGTGTTAATGGATGTATTGTTAGATCCTCCATTTATGTTGAAATCTGAACTATACTATCGCTCTCATGGGAACGAACCTCCGCGTGACAACTAACTCCGTCTCTTTGATGCTAGATTGACTAGATCTTGGATTCAGGTTAGGCAAGGAAAGAAACCCACTACAATTTTCAGTTTGCAGCATGTTTGGTTGATGGTTAGCTTGCATTAGGCATCTTGTCGTGGCATGAATAGTGTTAAAACTCCATTGTAGGGATAGTTTGGGATTGATTTTGCTAGATTTTGAGTGGATTTGCTTGTTTGAAATCTAATCTGATTATCAAACAGGGAAAGCTATTCAAATCACTAATCTTAAGATCCATTTGGATCTGAGATATCAGAGAAAATAACAAAAATCGGTAAAATCTGTCAAATTTGGTCAAAAAGAGGCAGAAAGTGTCATCAGAGCCCAGAACTTTTTACCCTCTTTCAGGAAACCTTCGTCGAGTTGCAAACACCTTTGGTTTTGTTTACATAACCTTCAGTTTGAAGGGCGAAGATTAATTTCTAGCAGATTTTCAGAAACATCAGAGAAACCACCAAAAAACACCAAAATTATCAAAATCCTAAAAAATATAGAAAAAGAACCTTCGCCCAATTCATTGTGCTTAGATGTGATTCAGATCTATCTACTGTCAGGTCGGCAAAGAATAATATCAAAAATAGAAAGGTTCTCAGAGGATCAGTTGTCATATTGTCATATTTTTGCCAAAAAAGTCACTTTTTTGCAAAATTACCAGTATTACTCTTGATCCTTCGCTAGAACCTTCGTCGAGTTTCCAGAACATTCTATTTATATAAAAATACTATTTTTGAGTTTGACGAAGATTTATCTTGATCAGATCACAAAGAATCTTGATTTTTACCCTCGGCAGATCACAAAAACTATATTTTCTTGTGTCAGAAACCTTCGTCCGATTGTCCATAGTTTTATCTGTGTCAGATCTTCCATCTGAGAAATCGGCGAAGGTTATTTCCCAAGAAATTGCCAAAAAAGTGTTCAGAGAGTTTTTATCCCAAAATAGCACCGTTGAACCTTCGCCGAGCCAACCTTCGCCTAGATAATCTTCGCCAGTCCCATTTTTAGTTTCTAATTTTCCAGATCAAGTCTCTATCAAAATTTGGATTAGATCTGATATATTTCAAATTGGACTCTGAGAGATTTATCATTTTTGAGAAGTATTGATTGATTGAATTTTGGGTAGTTTTTTAACATATAGAATCAGATTCTTGAAAAGTGGAATAGAGCTAGCAAATCTAATCTGAGATAGTTTTTGGAAAAATCTATATCCAATCACATTATCAATTTGATCTAAATAGCTGCCCTGGAGGTGCTCCACAGGAGGTCAATCCAATTATTGATAGAAGAGCACCCCGATTGGATCTACCCAAATATAATGGATTAACAGATCCAGTTCGATTTCTTCAGATCTATGCTGAATCCTGTGAGGTCTATGGTGAGATTTATCCTCAAGATAAACTTAAGTTGTTTCCTATGGCCTTAACAGGCGCAGCACAAGATTGGTACTATAACCAAGATGAAACTGAGCGTACAGATTGGGAGGTTGTTAAACGAGCCCTTATCACATGGTTCAAACCGCGGAAGTTTATGGAAGACCCTTTCCTACTTTTAAGTAAAATTAAAATGGGAAAGCGGGAAATGGTTCGAGATTACATCGAAAGGGTGAAACATCTTAGATCTGAATGTGAGCCTGAGCTGATTAATGAAAATGCCATGATTATGTGGTTTTTGTCAGGTCTACCTAAACGAATCAGACGTGAATTGAAACGCCATAATGAGTACGCACTTTTGCAAAATGTGATGGATGATGCAATTTTGGAGGAGGATGAGATTCAGATGATGAGCCGAATGTCAGTATGTTGCCTTATACAATAGGGCAGACTACTACAACATCCACCACTATTGCATCAACGAATGCCAATGCTACTGCAGAAATGATGCTCAATGAGTTCGAGAAACTTGGGAAGACCCAACAGAAACAGATGGAAAAGTTGCAGTTGCAATTTGATGAGAAGATCAAAGCATTGGAAAATTTCCACGGAGAAGCGAACAAGGAACCTGAGAAGTTTGCAAAGACTTTTCCTACCAGGAAAAATGTCTGGTGCTCTATTTGTACAAGAAATCACAAAGTGAATGAGTGTCCTCAATTGAAAAAACGAATGGAAATCAATGTTTGCCATCTGTGTAATTCACCTGACCATGAGACTGCCTTTTGCAACTTCAACCCTCGGATAATTCAGCAACGGTATGCCCAGATGGGATATCGAGATCCACAGTATGGAGGCAATCCAGCAGCAAGACTATGACAATCTACTCTTGGATACTCGGAGCATCTAGCCTTGCTTGCCCCACCAAAGCACTCCGCTCCTCCTGCCAATTTGATGGAACCAGAACCTTACGGAAGTGCTGAGCAATGGAGCTATGGTAATGATCAGGAAGGTGGATCTTCATGACAGTATGCCATTTATGCTACCACTCAACAACAAGCCTCGAGAAATTGGGCCAGAGCACCACTTGGATGCTTTGCATGTGGAGAAAATCACAGAGTTGCAGAATGCCCAAATAAAGGAAAAATTGTACCATTCTGTCGTGACTGTGAATATGGGCATTGCTATAAAGACTGTCCAGCAAGACCGAAGCCACCACCAACTACAGCACTTGTAAATTTGATAACAATCAAGCAAGGATCGGTAGCTCATAATAAACCAAGTGCACCCTTGATGGTGGTCACCAGAGCACAAAAGCAAAAAGAACCAGTAGTGGATTCAGTACCTGCTGATTCTATACCATTGAACAATACACCAACAGCATCAAAAGTTTATCCAAATCTTAATGCAGAAAAACGAAGATATCAGGATATGAGACAGTGGATTAAGCATCTACAAGAAGAAGAGGAACTTGAAGCTGCTAAAGTAACAGCTGAAGTTCGGTCTTCACCATTGCAGCCTCCAAGAAATTTATGTACGGATATGAATGATCAATTACATCATCACAAAGAACCCTTCAAGATGACGGAACCGGAAGCACCACATACAGAATTACTCATGAATATTTTGTCTAGCAAGATCAATATTTCAAAGTTGGTGCCGAAAGCAAAAGAAGTCATAGCGCAAAAGTTAGCTCAAGAAGAATCAGAAGACCATCAGGAGCCGCTCTTTTGTGCTGGATTTGAAGAATCTAACGATGTACTACATGTTGGAGCAGCTTGGGAAAGTGAACAAAAGAATATCACTCTGCCAATACAACATAGACAATTTTCTAAATAAGCAGTTGTGATAGATGGCGGTTCAGGAGTTAACCTGATTTCTACAAAGCTATGTACAAAATGGGGCCTTATGAAGATTAAGCCTGTACTTTTGCTATTAAGCTAGCTGATCAAACGACGGTTCGTCCACAAGGAATGGTGGAAGATATACTTGTCAGGATTGCAGGAGTACAATTCGTCATTACTTTCATCGTGATGGAATTACCAGAAGCACCAAAAGTCTACCGAGTTCTCTTAGGACTTCCCTGGTTACAAGTTGCGCAAGTAATTCATAACTGGGGTACTGGCAAAATCACTTTTGAAAATCATGAACGTGCAATTAAAATTGATCCTACGACTTGGACTATCAAGCCAATGGTTGGAAAAGCGGATGACGATTCATCAACAACAAATCACACTTGTGATCGACCAGTGAAAAAATTGGGAGTTCACTACGATTCTCAAACGGATACCTTCAAATGGAACGAAGCTCTTGCAACAATTGATTGTTTCAGTAGATTGAGATCAATCTTGAGTTCAGTGTCTCTAACATAGTGCCGAGGTGGAAACATGCATAAGCAACATATATCCATAGCCATACTTGCCATGTATTCCCCATATCTTCAATGCATACAGATTCACGTAGCAAATTCAAGAGATTTTTAATTTTAGGCCCCAAAATAATAGAGCATCAACAAGATATTCAATCAGAGATGAGCGAGATTTCCTTGTTAGATCGAACTTTGGATATGCCAATCACGTTTTCACTAAATGTGCTGAATGTAGCCTGGATATCAACGGAACCTATACCAAATCCAATTGAGGATGATCTCATACCAATGAGCCATGCTGTAACTTATGATGGCAATGCAGAACTTACGGATGAACAGATTCTACATCATATGGATCCAACCAGATTTAGAGTGCGTAATGTTCCTGATGAACCAACAATCAAATCGCCCAAAGCAGGTATATTGAAGGGAGATAGGATGACAGGTTCGATGACGAAGAAACAAGCAAAGCAACATTATAATACGGTCCTGAAATGGGAAAATCCCCCTCAAAAGATTGATTTAAAGGAAGTGCCACCTCTATTGGATAAAGACAAAGGAAAAGTCAAGAATGATTCTTCAAGTCAGATCTCCAGCAAGACATCATCGTCTAGGAAGTCTTCACCTGAGAAGAAAGATTTATCATCCCGGAAGTCATCACCTCCACGATCAATCCCTGCTAAGAAGACTAAACGAAGATCCAAGACAAGTCCTTTCAAAAAAGAACAAGCAAATGTAGTCCAACATGATATGCCAGAGCATTTTAAACGTTATACACTGGATGATGTGGTTATCATGTTACCTAAAGCACATCGTGAACCTGAAGAACATATGCCGAAATCTAAAGAGGTTTACGCTGGCCCATCTAGGACGCAGCCAATGAATCTTGCAGAACCAAGAGAACCAGAAAAGATTGTACAAGTGGGATCACAACTTACTCTTGAACAGTATCAAGCACTCCGTTTGCTACTTATTAAGTATCAAGATTGTTTGCCATGTACTTATCAAGATTTGAAGGGTATTCCGACATCAGTCATTGAACATACCATACCTTTAGTACCCGATGCAGTACCAAAGATTACAAAGTTCTATCACTGTAATCCTAATGTGACAGATCTGATAAAGAAAGAACTTCAGAGATTGCTTGACAGCGATTTCATTTATGAGATCGAGCATGCCGAATGGATTTCATCGATTGTCATTATTCCTAAGAAAAATGAGAAATTGCGAATCTGTGTGAATCTCAAAGCATTGAATAAAGTGACACGGAAGGTCACTTTCCGTTACCTTTTACTGAAAGCGTTTTGGATCGCCTTGCTGGAGCGGAAGCTTATAGTTTCCTGGATGGATTAAGTGGTTACAACCAGGTTAAGATTGCACCTGCCGATCGTCACAAAACTGTTTTTGCAACAGAATGGGACACCTATGCTTACAAAGTAATGCCATTTGGACTCTGTAATTCACCAAGTTCATTCCAAAGAGTAATAAAATTTGCCTTTAAAGATTATCTGCAGAAATTTCTTGAAATTTACTTGGACGACTTGGGAGTTCATAGTACAAATATAGACCACCTGGATCGATTGGAGAAAGTCTTTGAAAGATGCCGCAAATATCAGATTTCTCTAAATCCAGAAAAATGCCAGATATGGGTTTCTCACGGAGTGGTGCTTGGACATGTGATATCAAGACATGGTATTGCCACCAATTATTCTAAGATCAAAGTTATTGTGGAATTGCCATCGCCAGCAACAATTCGAGGAGTTTATGTGTTTATGGGTCATGCAAACTACTATCAAATTTTTATTATCTTCTTTGCGAATTTAGCACGACCTATATACAAATTAACTATTGTTCCTATTTGGACAATAGAGGCGTTGGAAGCCTTTGAAAATTTAAGAAAAACATTATCTTCAGCACCAATACTGTGTTCTCCAGATTGGACATTAGGGTTTCATGTTCATACTAACACCTCAAAATACGCCACTGGATCAGTTTTGACACAGCCAGGTGACTATAAGAAGGATTATCCGATACGATTTGCAAGCAGACAGCTTACAGATCCAGAGAAGAATTATTCAACAACAAAACGTGAAGCGCTATCCATGATTTTTTCTGTTCGAAAATTTTGTCACTATCTCATGGAAACGCACTTTGCATTTTATACGGATCGTCAACCGTTACTTTACTTGGTAAATAAGACGTGTAATACTGGACGTATTGCAAGATGGTTATTATTATTGACTGAATTTGACTTTCAAATTGTGGTTAGAAAGGGGAAGCAACATTATCTAGCCGATCATGTTTCACGAATTGAATCCGCACCAGTTAATACTAAAGTGGATGATGAACTGCCAGATGTTGCATTGTTCTATGTTGAAGCAGTACTTGAGTGGGCGACAGATATTGTTGAGTACCTGATGTTAGGACAACTGAATGACTCTTTACAAAAGTACAGAAAAGACAATTGATTCATAAGGCTCAACCTTATCAATTAATTGCAGGACAATTGTATCATTGTGGATTAGATAATATTTTACGAAGATGTGTTTTACCGCATGAAGTACCAGATCTAATCATGTTTTCACATGATGGCATGGGTGGAGGACACTTCTCTACAGATATTACTGTTCGCAAACTTTTGCAATACGGTTGTTGGTGGCCTACATTTTTCATAAGGACACAGCAAATTTTATTCAGACATGTGATGTCTGCCAGCGAGCACGACGGCCTACTCGACAGAATTATGAATCCTTACATCCGGTTTTATCGCAAGCACCGTTTGAAAAATGGTGACTGGATTATGTTGGTCCTATTCACCCTGCTGCTCAAGGATCTCAGGCTCGCTACATTATCGTCGCAACTGACTATATGACCAAGTGGGTTGAAGCCAAAGCTGTCAAAGTAGCTGATGCGAAATCTACAACTAAGCTTCTATATGAAAATATTATGATCAGATTTGGATGTCCGATCGAAATTGTCAGTGATTGGGGTAAACACTTTGTTAATCAAACAATAAAGTGTTTACTGGAAGATTTTTTTGTTATACACAGATTTAGTACTCCCTATTATCCCAGAGGGAATGGCCAAGCTGAATCTTCCAATAAGAATCTCTGCACCATTATGACAAAGACAGTTGAAGCGAGTCGGTCTGATTGGGAACATAAACTGTATGCATCATTATGGGCATTCAGAACCGCTTACAAAAATAGTACAAATCAAACACCTTTTCAACTGGTTTATGGTCAAGATGATGTTATGCCAATTGAATTTTTAATCTCATCTTTACGCATAGCAGCAACGGAACGATTAAATGATGATCAGTCTTTACAACTTCGCCACGATGCATTGCACAAATTATGTGAAATCCGATTGATGGCAGTTCATGCCTTAGCAGCAGAGAAAGCCCGCCGCAAGGCATGGCACGATCGGCGATTGCATAAGAAAGATCTGGAAGTAGGAGATCTTGCATTGATGTACAAAACCAAGCTGATCAAGGGTAAGTTGAAGTTTACTGGGGAAGGCCCGTATGAAGTGAAGGAAATCCTGAACTATGGCACAGTAATTCTTGAGAACTTGGATGGGAAATGATTTGATACTCCGGTACATGGCAGCCGATTACGCAAGTTTTGGCAGCCTGCTTCGCCAGTTCAGCAAGCCTGATCTCAATATATTTTTTCATTTTATTTGTTTTCAATTTTTTGTTTTTCAGTATTTAATTTGCTGACTTTTTTTTGGAAAAAGACAATTGAAAAAAATAAAATAATAAGAAAAGACTGATGAGCAAAAGTCAGGAAGTCATCAGCATAAGAAAACGGAAGCACAGTATTTTTATGAAAAATGACTTAAAAAACCACTATTTTGGGCCGATTTGGCCAATACAGTATCAGAAACCTTCGCTGAGCTCTCAGACTGTACATCCACCCTTGATTAATCTAAATTGAGGTGGGCGAAGGTTTCTAACAAGAGAAAATTCAATTTTTGGGTCAGGCGAATGTTCAGTGATATGCCATTTTGGGAACCTTTGCCGAGCATCATAACGTCATTATGAACCTTCGCCGACCTGCTAGATGATCTTAAAATGTCAAAATTAGGTTGTCCATAGGTTCAGATTGTGGAAAAAAGCATATATGACAGTACCTGGGCGAAGGACCCTCCTGGGCGAAGGTTCATCCTTTGCCAGCCCTGGAAAATGTTTGCCTGATAGGTTCAGATCCCTAGAAACCTTCGTCGAGATTTTTATAGCCTATTTTTACAGTACTGTACATGCCTGCAATTTTTTGTTCAGAACTGATCAGCCCAACTACTATTCAGTGTAATGGACCCACCAAATTCACCCATATGTTGGCTGAATTCGTTTCATTCCTCACTTGTGCTAGCGAAGCTCTTGCGAATTTTTCTTGCGACCAAAGCCTTCCAAATTTCTTGCATTGCCTTCTGATACATTCTCACGCAATTATAATTCCTTTCTGATCATCATGTCTTCTACCGATACTTCCCAGTCTCCGCGCTATACTATACATCGTGATGTCCCATCTGCAACGGACATCATAATTCTTCCTAGCACAAGCATGGTCAGTCAGTGGATGACCCTTGTGGAGCCTCTACTTACTGCAATGGGTGTTCATGAGAGAGCCTTTTCGGGACACATCGATATGGATTTCATCACTCTTGCCTTCAGTACGTGGAAGGAAGAGAAATCCAAGTTTTACATCACCTTCCAAGGACACACAAGGTGCGCGTCACTGAGGCCGCACTTGCAGCTATAGGAATCTCATCTGGTACGAACGCCTCACCCAATCACAAACACGCCAAACAGGCCATCAAGCCATACATTGACCTCACCAACGATCTGCATTGTTCTAATGGTGGTTACCTTCTGGAAGCCATCATTGAGCCTTCCATCCACGTCGCTGCCCAATTGTTGAATCATTTTCTGATGGTTGGCAACCTCAGGAAAGACCGCATCCACAGCGAGATCGTAATTCCTGACTCGCCTTCTGCATCACGACATCATACTAGGCATACCTCGTCAGCTGCGCTTCCACCCCCTACTGTTGTTCGCATTGAACTTCCCATTCCCCTTGTCTCTAATGCTTCCCTCGCCTCTGCTCCCATACAAGGACAGTCTGTGACCATTGGGCCTACCATTCCCATCACAGCTGCCCAGGCCGCCTCAACCCCGCACACCGAAGCAACCTCACCCAACACACAGTTCTTCATGGATATGTTTGATGATTTCGACCCCCTTGGGGCCACCAAAATCTTTGAAATGCCCCAGAGCCCAGCACCCTTTGAACCCCAATCCCCTGGAAGAGCATTCGGGCATATCCATGAAGCTACTGTTGGTGTCGAAGATGCCAGTCAGCAACCACCCACACAGGGTAGCCCAGCCACACTTCGGGTCGACACAACTGTCAAGTCACCAAAGCAGTTCGACGCCACGGTGCCTGAAGGGTTTGAAGACGAGGATATTTTTGAAGAAGAAGAGACTTTGGCACCTATTCCACGCCTACCATGGACAGTACCATCAGGGCCTCCTACTGCTGCCACATCCATGACTGTCGATTCTGGTGATGCTCTCGAGTTAGTTTCAAGCCTTGGGCAAGTGATCCAGTATATGTTGGATAAAAAAAAGAAAATGGAGCAGAGGATCTTTGTTTTAGGATCCGAAAACACTCTGATCAGCCAAAAAATTGTCCAGCTGGATCGAGAGGTGAAGATAGCCAAGCAACATGAAGAAAAGGCTGAAAGCAGAAAGACATTGTCCCAGCAACAAGCTGATCACTTGGAAACCCACATCAACTCCCTACAAAATGCCCTAACAATCGCACAAGATCAGATAGATAAGGCAGTGCAAGATGCCAAGCAACAGGTGCAGCTGTTGAAGGGGCAATTACAAATGGCCGAACAAGATCACACACGGCTTCAAGGTGATTGGATGCGACCACCCTTGAGCGTGATGCATATCTGCAAACACAAATACCCGATCATCCGGTCACACCGACGGAGATTGCATATTTGTTCAAGAAAGTGGAAACATACAAAGTGGCCCTTCAGGAATTCCAAGGCCGCTTTGATAGGTTCAAAGGAGCAGCTTCAATCGAGTTGGCAAAGGCAAAAGAGACAATCAATGCCTATGAAAAAGCTGTCGCTCAAGTGTTGGAAGCCGGACCACAAATCCTTGTCCCGGTCATGCCACAATTCTTCCCTTCGCGCCAAGAAACTGTACAAATGGATACAAGGATTGATTCGAGCATGGACCAGGGGGGGTTCTAGATCTAGTAGATCAACCGCCAACTATACCGGCAGTACAGGCGGGTCCATCCTCATCAAGGACAAGCCATTTATTCAGAAGGCCCATCAGTGTCAAGGACCAGATCCAGACCTTCTTAAAGCAGCATCCACATGAGCCCTCACGTGGTGGATGGGTTCTCAAATTTAAGACCTCCGAGATCGAGGCCGACAAAGAATTGGACAGAATACCTACACTGGGAGAGCAGCCGGCATGGAGAATCACGGTTTTTGAGAAAACTCCGGAATCAATTAGGAGCTATGTCGCCAGCTCTCGCCAGTTGCGGGTAGATCCTTATTATGTGCCAATGCCGCGAAGACAAAAATGAAAAGATTTGGGATTGGCTATGGATAAAATCACCATCCATATGCCCAATTGGCCAATCATCCACCAGTCTTACAGCTGGAATATTTCAGTGGATTTCCATTGGGCCTTACAGGCATATCAGAGAGAGTATGTCCACTCTCTGGATCCAACGGTGCGACAATCGGCAATGTTTTCAAAAGATCTAACTCTGTTGGCGTCAGTGGCAACCAAATGAGACAATTGCCTTCCTACCCTAGCATTTGAACCAAATAAGCCGATGGCCTCAGAGCAAATCAAAGATCAGTTGCCGATTGCTCGACTGTATTTCTGTGCGGCTATGATGGGAGGCTCTTGGGAATCTCGCTTCACCTCATGGACAACTTCCAAGTGGATTGCCGGAGCCCACCGTTGTTTCTTGCCCCATAATTTGGATTTCAATACTGCATGCCTTGACTTTATGGAGAAGGTGCAGTATCATTTAATTAAGATTTGGCGCGAAGCCAATAAAAGTCCCCAATAACTGCATATTGCAGGTGTCGTGGGACCGCCACCAGTTTTGGTGGGGGATACTGTTGGAGGGTTTGCGGATCCCAAGGCAACCCTAACCCTAGTTAATAAGTGAGAGGGATTTGGCATCCTGCGTGTGTAAGTCCAACCCAATGATCACATAGTTATTTGATTAATTAGAGTGTTAATAAAAGGACTTTAGGCCTATTTTGCGGGACTTTTAATGTCGCAGGGCCTAAATGTCAAGTTAGTGAATAAAGTTGGGTTTCCGTCCAATTTTGATGGTTCTCACACGTTTTTAAATTTGAATAAAAAGAGAGGCAAGACTGGACCAATAGGATTCAAAGGCCAGGGTCCTCCTCTCTACTATAAAAAGGGACCAACTCGAGTTGCTCCTCATGTTCATTTCCTCATTTCAATAAAGCAGATTGGTTCTCTTTAGAAATGGATTGATGAATGTCCTTGTTTTTCCTCTCTTTTCCTCCATTTCTCATGCTTTCTTTGGATTTTGCTAATTGTTGGATCTGATCATTATTGGGATTGATATTTCTTATGCTTTTTGTGAGAGAGAAAGGGAGAGAGAGAAGAGTAAGTTTCTATCATTGTTCTGGATTTAGGGTTAATGGAAGTAGGGTTAATGGATGTAGTGTTAATGCTTAGTGTTAATGGATGTAGTGTTAGATCGTCCATTCATGTTGAAATCTGAACTATACTATCGCTCTCATGGGAACGAACCTACATGACAACTAACTCCGTCTCTTTGATGCTAGATTGACTAGATCTTGTATTCAGGTTAGGCAAGGAAAGAAACCCACTCCATAGCGATAGGCCAAACCATATCCTCACCGTATCAGGGCATTCTGCCATTCTGATCAGTCTTTTGGTATTGGCCCATATCTTTATACTTAATTAATCATTCATTATGTATTGAAAATCAGTTGTGCTAAATCGATTGCAAATTGCAAACAAAGGATAGCATGGACTAGTACACAAGTATAGGGGCAAATCCATGCCATGTCGATACTTGTACATGTCGTAGGGAGAACAAGTGATGTACAATTTTCATAACTCTTGAGCATATTCATGCTTTCCAAGAGCACGCCAACTACCTTCTTGTTTTATAAGCTTTACAACATAATCGTGTCTAATTTAGAAGTAGAACAATACTTGTGTGCATTCATAGTTAGCAAAGAGTTTTAACCATAACATTCACAATAGGATTAGGGCAAATCCATGTTGTTCCAATCCCTATGAATGCGATAGCTCTTGCACAAATCCATGTGCCTTTAAGAGCAATTAGGTTATCAGCTCTTGTTATACTAAATATTAACCAACACATTATTAGGCTTCAATGGGATGAAGGTAAACAACAATCCTATATGTTAAGGCATTATTCTATGAGGAATGACCAAATGTTAGAATTGTTTCAATTTTTTTACTTTTTTTGATTGTAGGCAAGGTAGACCCAATACCTTACTTAGTATCATCTTATCTATCACATTGTCGAATATAGCCTATAACCAAATTAATATTTGCGATAATGCAACCAAATTATGTTTAAAGCACCAATCTGAATAGTTGTCGTAAAGGAATCCTATGAGAAAGTCATGATTTTTCAAGGACGTCTCCTTCGAAAAACAATTTTTGACAAATCCAGGTCTATGTTTTAAAATAAGTTTCAACAAGCCCCAGGATAGTGTTAAAAATTACGTCATACGAAAACAAGTTCCTTCGAATCCTATGCATCATCCCTATGGCAACTCTACTTCAGCTTCAGAATATTTTCTCAACCAGCAGGACATGAAGATAAACTTCCAACTTTCACACTCTACCACTAACCAGAGTTTTTTGCAAGTGACAAAGCAATAGAACATGAAGCGGGTTTATTTAAACCCACAAAATCTACTACATGAAGATTTCTATTAACGTATTATTATTACATGTTCAGCTCTTGAAGGCTCATGATCAAATAGGTTTTACTTCCTAATTAAGGTTACATTCCTCAATTTTATGGGTTTCATTCCCATCAACATCAAAATCAAAAGAGTTTCATTCCTCAAGTTTTTCAAGATGTTGGATTTCCATACAGCTATGACAACATGGAGCTAAATCAGTTTAGTCTACAAAACTTTATCACACATAAATTTTGATTGATACATGTTTATGGCAAGTCTAGTTCTTGAAGACTCATGATAGAAAGAGGTTTCGTTCCTCAGAAATTACATTCTTCATATTATTGGGTTTTATTCCCATCAATGTCAAAGTCATGAAAGTTTCATTCCTAAAGGTTTTCAAGATATTGGGTTCACATACCATCATGGCAATGTCTATTTGCTATAAAGTAGATCATGCCATTTAGGTTAATTTGATGTCATCAAGATTCAAATGCAGCTACAATCTTTCATGACCAAATTTACAACGACATGCAGTAACTTATTCGGATAACTTGTTTTACCAATTAGTAAGATTAGTTTTAGCTCTATTTTGACCATCGGCCTCTATTGTAGTTGAAGAGCATTGTAGTTCCCATGACATGTTCAACACTTAGCAGCATCAACAACAAAAGGGCTTTATTCCCTCATCAACATCTTTCATGATAGGTTCAACACTTGAGCATTTAACCAAAGGTTTTTATTCCCTCATCAACAACTCAAAAGGTTTCATTCCTTGTCATCAACAAAAGGAGGTTACATTCCTCAATTATTGAAGGAGCTGCAAACTTTACTGTCATGAAAATCTATGATGTTGTCTTTCATATTCATTGCAAGAAGACTACAAGTTTGTTTTAGTCTATTCTTCAAGTAGTAGTTTATTTACACATTTCAATGTACTTCAATCTATATGACCCAAATAAGAGTATTAAGAGGCATATACGGTTCTTTACTATGACTACTTGCTTTATGCTAGCATTTGCCATTAGGCCAAATTGTTTCATCAAGATTTAAATGTAGCCACAAGTCTTTTATGGCAATATCTCAAAGGCCTGCATTTGCCTATGTGGTTGGTTTGTTTTTATCATGTTTTAAAAAAATGCAGCTTGAGCCTTTTAAGGCATTTATACCTAGAGCGGCAGGTGGTAAATTAATCCTAGGACCAATTTTTCACTGATGATTAATAATTCTATTTCAGCTTAGAGTTTGCTATAGCTGAAGCATATACATTTTTTTTCCAACACTCTTGGATCCACATCGAGGAGGAGTATTGAAAAGTAACATTCATTGTGGTTCCACCATGCAACTTTCAAGGGGTGATCCACCAAACTTCAAAAACTTAGTTCATGGTTTGAGACATTTTTAAAGGCTTCAAAATTCGAAGAGTCATGTCAAGAAGCTGCTTAAGTTAAAAGATCGAAAAGTTACAAGATTCTCATTAAGGTGGAGTGTTAGAAATCCTACTAATTCTATGTTTTAATGAAGATCTGTTAAGTATGTAGATGTATTTTACTTCTAGCATCATGTAGAATCACAAGGCAACTAAAACACTACGCAAAATAACAAAGAAATCAAAAATAGGTTGTAGAACTACAGAGGAATCGAAAAAGACAACAAAATTATAAGGCATTTTACACAGTATAGGGTGAAACCTATTTTTGGCCATGAGAATTAGAATCTAAACCAATCCTTCGCTTGGATCGATGGGTCGAATCAAATCAGAGACTATTTTAATTTCTAGGGCCAAATCAAAAACTTGATGCACTCATTTCGACTTGACATCTATTTTGATCCAGCACTTATTTTTTACTCAATGCCTATTTCAATCCATAGTTTATTTCGACCCATTGTGATCTTATTTCAACCCTGGATCGCGACCCTCTGTAGAAATGAATGAAGTACATGATTGTGATAGTAATTGGCGCTAATCCTTACATTCGAATTTACAAATGTTACTATGACATATATCTACTACTTGTACATTGTCCAATAAGTCTGAATCATCACATGAACCTCTAGTTATCACATTGAATAAGCAAGTGCTTGTAACTCTCTCTATGAATATATCAGAGTAGCGCACTAGTCAATAAGCATAGAAATAAGCATTGCAATAAGCAAAGCTTAGCATGGCAGATTTATCTGACTTGTAGAGTCATAGTAGTGTATGTGCAAAAGTTTTTGGCTCTCATTATTGCTTTATCAGTTTTCAGATTGAAAGATTTCAGATCCTTAAGATCCAATCTACTTTAATGATCTTTGGTTAGAAAGAGAAATACACAACACATAAATTTATGTAATACTGTAGCTTTATGCTTGAACAAATTAGATGAACTGTAGTGCATTTTTATGCATGATTATTTGAGCTTATGCATGATTATTTGAGCACACAAGTTGTTAGATCCATTTTCGAGCAGAAACATAGCAAATCGAGTAGCAATTATCCGGACAATATATATTGGGCATCTCAATATTATCTTACTGATTTGAGTACCCAAACAACACATGTACGATTTCTATCATTGTATATTACAATTTGTTATTTAATGGTAAAACCATTCATATTTCATTCCAAAAATATTGTAATCTCTAAATGTGGCTTGCCAATCTCTCTCTCTCTCTCTCTCTCTCTCTCTCTCTCTCTCTCTCTCTCTCTCTCTCTCTCTCTCTCTCTCTCTCTCTCTCTCTCTCTCTCTCTCTCTCTCTCTCTCTCTCTCTCTCTCTCTCTCTCTCTCTCTCTCTCTCTCTCTCTCTCTCTCTCTCTCTCTCTCTCTCTCTCTCTCTCTCTCACACACACACACACACACACACACACACACACACACACACACATATGGATGGTATCTAACTACATTTTGTGACTTTGAATACATACAATGTTGGGTGACTTTTTCATTTACGTGTAAGTCTCGTACCTAATATTGGGTACTTTGCATAACACTTCACATGATGTGATTTCGATGGTCAAGATCGATCTAAAGTCATCGTACGAACAAGAATTGTTGCTCTCTTCACAAGTTACCAAATGAAAGTCTCCACTTAGCCTTATCTCATACGTAGAGCAAAAGCTATTGCTTAAATAAGGGTGGCATACTTCTTTACTACCCATTCCTCTTCTTCTCCCTCTTCCTATCTTCCTTATCAAAGGAGGCTTAATAGCTCATTGCCCATCTACATGCGCATTGGCAACGATTTGACACTTTTTTGGTAAGCGGTTTCATGCTATATCCATTATGCACATTAAAGCTTTGTTATAAACATATCTATAATGAGTAAGTAGATGATGTCTTGCACATAAATGCTTGTAATTTCCAGCTTTGGAGCACTGTTTTCTTTGCAACGATTGATTGGCAACAACTTTATACATTTTTGTGGTTGGAATTGGATCTCTCCATTGCTGAATTGGTAGAGCGCTACAAATGACACATAAACATTATGCTTCTGCATAGTAAGCACTTTGTATATGTTGTAGATCAATTGATATGCATCATAGCTAAATGTCTATGCACGGACAACAATGGACAACTACCATTGACTGTGCTTGAATGCTTTTTATCACCACGCTTTTGTGATCTTTAACTCAAAACATACTTTTTTGTAGCCCATATCTGCTGGACAGCGATGAGGACAACGACGAACCATCTGCTTTTCATCTACACTTATGCTCTTTACAATGCAGATTCATAAATGTAATGTTTGTCTACATAACAACTGAGATGTATGTCCTTTATAGCTTCTGTTGTGACTCCCTATTGACACTTGAGTCTTTGACTTTAATCCATCTACTTTCAAAGTATTTCAAAATCTGTCGATCCAGGTATGAACACAAATGGCAAACACTTCTTTGATTATGGTAAAGATAGGTATACACAATGTTATGCTTCTAAGCTATCGTAAGCCAACAATAAATAGGATTTAAAGGAATATGCTTTGTTATGGTGTAATGTGTGACACTATTTTGGGGCTTGTTGTAACTCGTTTCGATATATAGACCCGATTTTGTCAAAAATCATTTTTCGTATAAAGAAGGAGACATCTTTGAACAATCATGACTTCCTCACATGAATCCCTTACGACGACTATTCAGGTTGGTGCTTCGAACATACTTTGGTTGCATAATCGCAAAGAATAATGTGGTCTTAAGAATATATGGATGGAATTGGTATTGTAGTAGAGGAGATACGATGCTATAAAGTAAGGCATTAGGTCTATCTTGCTTACATTTGGACAAAGTAGAGTATAAGCAATATTAACCATTTCTCTTGCTTCATAAATCAATTCCATAACATAACGGATCTCTTTTTGTCTAAATTCTTTTGAAACCTAAGCATATGTTGGGTTAATATTTAATGGTCGTTGTCGGGGATAGGTTTCCACTAACTAGTTTAGTTGCATTTTAGCTATTTTCTTGTTTTTTAGAGTAGTTTAGGTAGAGTTTTGGGAGTTTAGAGTTAGTTTTCTGTATTTTTTTTTGTGTTTGGACTGTTCACAGCTAGCGGAGGAGGTGTGAGAGGGTAAAGGAGGCCCTAAACAACCTCTAAGGGCTTGAAACCCAAACCAATCATCCAAAAAACTCAAAAAACACACCAATCTGCATTTTGGAGGGAAAAAGAGCCAAAAAACTCATCAGATTTTTATATCTCCAAAATCAGTGGAAATTAACCCTTGCATGGCTGGCAGCAGCTCCAGGGTACTGTCCCAGACTTGCGTAGAAGCCTGCGAGAGTTAGTTCCAAGCAGATTGTAAAAATCAGAGAAAATTCATAAAAAAATTCAAAAAATCCAAAAAAAATTCAAATTTTTATAAGAACTCTTGCAGAGCCCTCTGAAGTTCCATCTCAGTGAGACCAGAACACAGAGAAACTTGGGAGAGTTAGTTCGATGATTAAGTGCATGTGCGAGAGTTCCTAGTGAAAAAAAGACGGAAAAGTACCAGTGAACCCTCGTAGACAGTGAAATTTTCAATTCCAGTGATCAAGAACTCTCGCAGAGGATTCTGAAGTTCCATCTCAGTGAGGCCAGGACACAGAAAAGCTTGAGAGAGTTAGTTTGATTTCAGTGAGCGAAAAATTGGATTTAAGTGCAAAAAAATCACTAAAAAGTGAAGATCCAACAAATCCTTCTAGTAAGAACCCTCGTAGACCCTCTCAATCGATTCAAAATGTCAAATTACATCAGTGATGAAGCCTGCGAGAGTTAGTATGAGGATTTGGTGAAGATCAAGCACAAAAAGTGATTTTGAACCCTTGCAGATAGTGAAATTTTCACTTCTTGTGAGAATTAACTCTTGTAGAGAATTCTATAGTGAGATCTGGCCCGGATCCAGCTACTGTCAAAATCTCAGGCCAATCAGTGCAAGGAGAAAAAAGTTATCAAGGAAAAACCACCGCAAAAGGTCTAAAATTCATTCCAGCCGATCAGATCGATCAGATCCTTGAAGATCCAGACTGCATCCTATTGTATAGGCGAGATCCAATCACTTTGGAACCCACCATCGGATGAATCTGAGATCGGGATGATCAATAGCACGAAGGATAGCAAATCAGGCACCACACCTTCCTAGATTAGCAGTTGTGCAACAAGAGGCAGAACCGAAACCAACACCAATGGATCCAATGGGCCAACCTGTACCTGTCGCAGCCTTGCATGCAGTTTGGAGAGCACCACGAATGGAGATACCAAAATACGACGGATCCTTAGATCCCATCCGATTCCTCCAGATCTACGAGCAAGCTTGTGAAATCTACAACGAACGGACACCTGCGGAGAAGCTGATGCTATTCCCTATGTCCTTACTTGCAGTGGCTCAAGATTGGTTTTTCAACCTGTCAGAGGAAGAGAAATCCACCTAGGAACGGTTAAAGCAGCTCTCATTACGCGTTTTAAACCAAGAAAGTTCTTGAAAGACTCGTTTCTCTTGCTAAGCAAAGTCAAGATGAGAAAACGAGAAAGGGTCCAGGATTATATTGAACGGGTCAAACATCTACGATCCGAGTGCAGTGCAGCCCTGACTCCTGATCATGCGGTGATCATGTGGTTCCTAGCCGGGTTACCACGAAGTATCAGAAGAGAACTGAAAAGACGGGAGCAGTACGCTACTCTACAAGAAGCTATGGAAGATGCCATCAGGGAAGAGACGAGGGATCTGACGACGAATATCCTTCCACCCACACTCCTACTCCCTCGATCGCATCATCATCATCAAACGCATCCGCTCTATCCACAGAACTGTTGTTGGAGCAAATGACAAAATTACACAAACAGCAGATGGAGCAACTTACGATGCAGTTTGACCAGAAATTGAAGGCCTTACAAGGAAAAGTAGCAATAACTCCACATCAACCGGAACCAACCTAGCTGCAGTATCCTCAACGAGAAAATGTATGGTGTTCAGTATGCACGCAAAACCATACAGCAAACAAGTGTCCAGTCCTAAAGCAAAATCTGAGACTCACACATAGATTCTGCCATCTGTGCAATGCAACATCGCACGATACGACATTTTGCCCGTTTAACCCTAGGGTTGTTCAACAGAAGAGAAGTCCCTATCAGACTTCTTAAGCTTATCATCAAGGGGCACCTAACGTGGCACCAAGATACGGCGCACCCAATCCACCACAACGCATGGCCTTACCTGCTCCACCAGGGCTAGCCAATCAACAAGTGGCCCATGTAAACCTGACAGCAGCAGAACAAGAATTGCAAATGTCACCTCAACTTGAGCAGCAGCAGTGGTACGGACCAGATGAACCATTTATGGATCCTACCATAAATGAATATGTATCGGCCTATGCAGCTCAAACTCAACGTCAAGGTGGAAGAAATTACGGCTGCTATGGGTGCGGCGAGGGACACAGAATTGCAGAATGTTCCTACAAAGGACAATATACAACCTCCTACCAGGATTGTGGTTATGGACATTGTTTCAAGAATTGTCCATTTAAACTTGGAACCAGTGCACCTCTTAACCTCATTGCCATACAGCAATCAGCAGTTCCAGCAGGGATGCCATCGAAAGGATGACACGACTACGCTCTTGTGTTAGTTGTTACACGAGCACAGAAGAGAAAGGAAGTGGCTCCCTCACCACCACCATCGGTCACTGATGACCAACCCTCAACTTCAGCGCCATATCCAAATGTGAGGGAAGAGAGAAGACAGTACCAGAAAAAAGACACTAGGTACAAAAAGCACAAGAGGAGGAAAAAGAGCAAGAACGAAACAATCCCACAGAACCTCCAGTCGACGTCGAACGGGATCCGCAACCGGGCTCACCACTGCGCACTGATCAGAATGATCGGTTGCACCAACATGAACCACCTTTTCACATGGTGGAGCCTGAGGAACCACGCACTGAAAGGCTCACACTCTTGCTGTCAAGCCACGTTAGTTTACCACTCGAAGAATTACTGCTGATTGCACCACAAACGAAAAGCCTTTTAGCTGAATGGGCCAAGGCGGATGAGGAGCCAGTAGCGCCTGAGCCCATCTATTGTGCGGGCTATGATGAAACAAGTAACGTCCTCCACATTGGAGCAGCATGGGAAAGTGAGAAACACAACATCACTTTGCCAATCAAACACAAGAGATATGAGGATGAGGCGGCAGTGGTAGATGGAGGATCAGGTGTCAATCTGATCTCCACTACCTTGTATGAAAACTGGGGATTACAAGGATTGAAGCCAGCCAGATTCGCCATCAAGCTAGCAGATCAATCCTGTGTGAAACCAAAAGGTGTAGTTGCTGATATTCCGATAAGGATAACAGGCATGCAGTATGTGATTACTTTTGTGGTCATAGATATACCTGAATCTCCATCTGCATATCGTATTTTACTAGGAAGACCATGGTTGAGGGCTGCACAAGTAGTACACAACTGGGGTACAGGGAAACTCACCTTCGAGAATAGAGAACAGGCTGTAAAGGTAGATCCAACCACATGGGCGGTGATACCTATTGCACCCAAAGCTGATGACGGATCATTCACGACAGATCATACGATTGACCGCCCAATGCTAGCCAAGGGAGGTCACTATCATTCAGAGGCGGATGTCGTGAGATGGACAAATGCATTAGCAACTATTGACTACCAGGCATGTCAATATGAATCAGATCCAGAACCGAGTACATCTTCACCCAAATGTTACACTATGGACACACCAATCACATTTGGAGTGAATATGATAAACGTAGCATGGCTGTTAGTGGAGCCGATTGAGAACCCAGTGGACGATGATCTAGTCCCTTGGCAACATGCTCTAACTTATGATAAGGAGATTGAGCTGATTGATGAACAAGTCCTACACCACATGGATCCAGATCGTTACAGAACCAAGAAGGTACCAGCTCAACCACCACAAAGGTCTGCTATGGCGAAAGTCTCAAGGATCGAACCACCCAAGACACCTACGAATAAGAAGAATCAGTTGAAGCAACACTACAACCAGGTGATCCAATGGAGTGACCTACCCAAAGAGGCAATAGCTACAATAGACGTTGATATTCGCAACCATGAGGCGAATGTCACAATAGTTCCAAAGAAAGACAACAAGGATGAACCCATCAAAATGACAAAAAAGGGCAATAAGAAGGTGTTGGATTCCTTGAAGTCAATCAAGTTGGACTCAGATACAGCGTCATCTTCTACGTAGGTGACTAAAAATAAAAAAATGACCAGTCGGGCCAAGATCAATATGCTGAAAGAGGAATCTCGACGAGCTCCAGTTCATGAGATGTCTGATACTTTCAAGAATTATACATTGGACGACGTGATAATCATGATGCCGCAAGCCCAACGAGAACCTGATCAAAGTTAGGCACCAACAGAACAAGTCTTCGAGGGACCTGCACGAACACAGCCGATGAATCTTGCGGAACCAGGAGAAGAAGAAATGATAGTGCATGCAGTTCAAGAGACTACGGTCCTTGTTGGTGAAATATAAAGACTGTTTTGTCTGGAGCTATAGTGATCTAAAGGGCATTCCGCCAACAGTAGTCCAGCACACCATACCTTTGGTGGATGGAGCACTCCCCAAGGTAAGTCGTTACTACCGCTGCAACCCGAATCATACAGAACTGGTCAAGCAAGAGTTGCAAAAACTTATGGATGCAGATTTCATTTACGAAATCGAGCACACGGAATGGGTATCGCCGATAGAAGAATGGCAAAATGCGTATATGTGTGAATCTGAAGGCACTTAATGCAGTCACCAAGAAAGACCATTTTTCTCTACCATTTACAAAAAGTTTCCTCAATAGAGTAGCTGGTGACGAAGCCTACAGTTTTTTGGACGGCTTCAACGGTTACAACCAGGTGAAAATAGCCCCCCAGGACCATCACAAGACAGCATTCGCCACAGAATGAGGAACTTATGCCTATAAAGTGATGCCATTTGGACTTTGCAATGCCCCAAGGAGATCACTTCCTGTGAGAGTTGAACCCTCGCAGACAACCTGAACCCTCGCAAAACCTTCGCATAGCAGTCAAATCACCTTCTGAACTCTCGCAGACTTCTCTGAGGCCTTAGAATTTTGTGAAGAAGGTGCCTGCCAAAATTTGGGTGGAACTGAACAAGGAAAAGTGAATTTCACCTAATACGCACTCTAAATTCCACTATATAAGGGCTGAATTCGAGTCATTTGTCACCTTTGCTAGCGAAGCTCTACCAAAATTTCCACTGAAAATACCAAGTTCTTTGTTTTCAACCAAACTTCCTACTAGCTGTCATCTGCACATATCAAACACCGATCTACACTCTAAACTACAATAATTGTCATCCAACACTCACTATTCTCAGTTTTCTATTGTTTCCTTCCATTTTCCACCGTTTTCTACTTTTCTGACTTTTTTCGACCACTAATCATCATTGCTAACATGGCCTCCTCATCCTCTAAAGACTCTGGCACCAAACAGGTGATCCCGCGTGACAACCCCGAGGCCACGCAGATTTGGCCTCTACCCTCTGACACTTTGATCCGAACATGGCTGTAGGCACTTGGCGTTCTTCCATTCTGAGATTAACATGGGCCTCGCTCTTCACACTTACGCCACCTGGGATGAGGACAAGGCTCGTTTCCACTTCCTGTACCAAGGTACCACGTACAAGGTCAAGAATAACGCCGACTCGATGATCACCATTGGCATTATGTCCGGTGATCGTCAACTCATCTCCCATCGCCACGCCAAAGCTCTGATCAAACCATTCGTCACCCAAACCACACCAGAAATTCTCATCCAGACTAACAATGGGTACTTGATAGAAGCTATCACAAAACCCGTCATCCAGACAGTTGCGCATCTGTTGAATAACTTTCTGGTTATTTCAACATTTCGTAAGGACAGAATCCAGTCTACGCTACTGAGTCAGATAGTGGAATCCTTTCTGGAATTCCCTAACCCCTTTGTTGTGCCATACGACTGGCATAGCTTCCTTATTCGAGAACTAACAAACTCCATCAAACCCAACAACCGTGAGCGAATCGCAGCAGGCCCCCTGTTGTGTAACTTTTCCTGCGCACTTCTTGAGGTGAAAGTGCGCGCTTTCCAATGCTCATCCCTCCTATCTACCCTTGTGCCACATACTAACCTTTACCCACCATCTCTACCTCATCCCAAACTGCAGTCATTAACACAACAACAAACGAATGTGTGGCGTTGCCTCTACATCCACATCTCCACCTGTTATCCGACGACGTGTTGTAGCATCACCAGATCAGGCTAACCCTACCGCCCCAGATGGCATCAGGATAAATGAAAACCTGATCGAGGACAATGACGACAGAATTCCACAAGTCGTCGGGGCCGATACAACACAAGCCCCTGCCAGTGCCAGTGTTGTGTAGGCTAAAAATGGTGCTTATGAATACAAAGGTATCCACAATGCTGAAAACACAATATAACTTCTCTATTGGAATTTGATAGAGAATATCCACACAATCATACACTAGTTGTAGATGCATAAGCCTTGACACTAGGGAGCGAGAGAGCTCAATTGCCCTCTAGTGAATGGGAGGAGGTCAATTATGATGAGCATGAGATATCCATGGAATGAGAGTGACCAAGACATAGTAAAGCTTTAGATCATTCAACACAAAAACCAATTGTAAAGATCTAGGAAAGCATACATATCATCATTGTCAAAAGAGACAACAAAGAAGTGAAAAGTCATTTAGGAGCTCATTTGGATGAGAAACAAGTTGAAGATATGAGTGGATAAATGTAAAAACTCAAATAGGAGCCCATTTGGATGAGAAACAAATTGAAGATATTGAATAGTCAAATAGGAGCCCATTTGGATGAGAACAAGTTGAAGATATGAGTGGACACATATTTCAAGACAATAAGGTGTTGTTCCATCCAATTTTCTTTTGTATTATGTGAAAAGTTCTTAATCTATGGCTAAGTATTTTAAGGGAAAAAAAGACAATGTAGTGGTTGCAAGGTCATACGAGGACTTTCAAGGAGTGCAATCATATTTAGAGATATATAGCATTACCCTTCAGGAAACAAAAAAAAAATCATCTCATCATCTAGTTGGGCAAGTGTATGCATAAATAATGAACACGAGGATATTCCTTGTAGATATGATGATATGGCATTTAGTTTGGCCTTCACGCATGAATTGCACTATTTCTTTTAAGTTGTCAAAATGACATCCAAGTGTAGACATCAATAGAGACATGAAAAAACCTGAAACATAATAAAGTCCTTCTTAGTTGGTGACTCGAATTGTGTCCACATAGGCATAGACTTGAAGCATGTATCCTGGTAGCAGTGCAAGTATATGTTTATTTGGAGTCTTGTGCTCCTTGGCTAGGCCTTACCTTTTGATGTACAATAGGTGTTGTACATAATGAAGCTAGTTGAATGAGCTATATTAGGATTCTTTAGCTTGGAATCATGGTTATATTTTGAAGTGTGAATAAGAGTGAGGGCTTCTATGTGTGGTCAATTTGTAATTTGTCAAGAGGTGTTTTTGGCGGTTTCAACTCAAGAGACATCTTTCAAGTAAGATTTTGTATTCTCATGTATATTTCCAATTCGATTTATTGAGTTTGAGTTTGAGAGTTACACCTTGTTTTGGATTGTTGATTAAAGTCCCAAGGTTGAAATTTGCAAAATTTTTGCTAGCATAAAAAAGGTTAACTTCATGTAAAAATGAAATTTGGTGCTTTTAATGCTAATACTGAAGGCTAGATTAGATTCAACCATCATTGAAAGGCAACATGCTTGAAACACAAAAATAGATGACCATCAATGTTAATAGTTAGATTCAACAATGACCTTTACTCCAATGATTGCAACTATGACTTAACTCTTGCTTTGAAAGGCAGGGCTAGTTTTTTCTAAAATTGAGTTGGAACTGGCCCACGTGGTTGAATCACGACCGTTGTTTGAGTTTACATTTGAACCCTTGTGCTCCTTTTTTGGCTTGGCCTAACTATGTGATGCAAAGCGTACATGTACATCACAAGAGAATTGATTGAATTAGTTATTGTAGTTACAAAAAAATGTTAATAGATTAAGTTGAGTTTGGTGTGAGGAGGCTCAAACCTCGTCCTAGATGCCATTGACATCTTGGGGCCATGTGCTCTATGTTTAGGCTCCACTTATTACTTGACGTACATCGATACATAAAAGATGAAAGTACAAAGAATTCATAGGACAAGGTCAAAAAGGGGGCCTCGAAAGGGAAGGGGGGATGTAACAAGCAATTCCATCGTGTCACCTCAAATCTACAAGATTGGATTGTGAGATTGAGGACCCCATTATGCTCTATAAACCAACGGGGTTGGCTTAGTTGGTTAGCTTGACATCCAAAGTTTCTTTGGTCTTAGGTTCGAGCCTCCCCTTGGAAACCAAGAAGCATTATGCTCTATAATACTGTGCCTCTCTCAATAACTGCTTTTTGGGAAAGAATTTCACAGCATGTAAACAATCGAGGAACTTGTCGAGGCAACCTTCGAGAGCGGGGCATTATGCTGTTTACGCCGGCTAAAGTGTGGGTCGCATAGCCTCAAGCTACGTACCGAGAGTTTGAGAGCACTCGCCTAGGATTCTCGTAATATACCTCTAAGCTTGGATTTCCTTCATTTTTTAAAGTTTTGGTTGCATAATGGAGTTATTGGGATGTGATTGGGGCCTCTGTAGGGAATAGGGACGTGCCACCAAACTTGCCCAGACTTACTTATGTACTCACCCTTCCGTCCTTTACTTTGCCAAGGAAGGGGTGGCACCCCCATGGGCCTCGAAGGCACCATATATTTGGATCTGCGCCACGTGTCCTTTTTGCCACTTGGAATATTCTGGATGGCTGATCTTGAAAACGTGGCAAGATCTGGAGGTCTATGATAGCATCCAACGATGGTGGGTTTGCAGATGCTCTTTGGCTCAGCGTCTTGGAGATGCGTCAGAATATAAACTAAAAAGGAAAAAGAAAGGCCCAGAGAGAGAGAGAGAGAGAGAGAGAGAGAGAGAGAGCTCGAGCGAGCGAGAGGGAGAGAGGGAGAGAGATTTAGTTAGATTGAAGGTTAATCTGCGTTTGGATCTGCATAAATTGTTTGCAATTGATCGCAATTGCTTGTTGATGATAGCAGCAGTCCCTCAGTTCTACGAGCTAATGCGTGTGCTACTCTTCGCATACTGGTAAGCCGTAAACCTCACCAATCGCAGGCACTGTGCTCTTTGCTTGTTTCAGTGCCACTGCATCAGCAAATTTCTTCAGCACATTTGGTCACATCTAAATTGCATAGAAAATAACAATTTATGCTATCCATATACATACCGTGCACCGTGTTTAGGATCAAGCTATATGCGGAGTCCCCTGAAGTCTTTGCAGTGCCCGGGGGTGCAGGAGATTTGCTCCCACAAGGTTGGATCAGATTGGATGGGGTATAGTTTCTAGCGGTGGCGCAAAGTGGAGGGCTCAGTTTTGGTTTCCTTGTGCCGCTTCTGGTTGTTTTGGATCATGTGATTGCTTTCTTCATGGGCTGCTTCCACTCCAAACCCATAAAGCAGCCCCCAGGCTATGAAGACCCCGTCATCTTGGCAGGGGAAACAGCATGTGAGTTATGATTAACAGTTATTATTCAACGGTAATTTCATGGCTTCTGCTACTTTATTGTAGTCATTTTGTGGAAGAATGCACTACGAAAGGGTGTTAGCCGATTGCAATAGAAGCTGGATTTTATTGATGCCCTTTTTGAGATAAAAGTCTGAGTAATCCCCGTTTTAACTTAAATTCCGGGTCTTTCAAATTTCCAGTTTGAATTTGTTTGAGAGTCTTTTTGTTCCTTTGATGGGTGTAGACTTGAAACTCTTTTTTAAGAACAGTTAAGTAATTTCTCAGATTATGCCTCAAATTCATATATGAAGAGACAGTGGACACTGTGTAGATTAGGAATGGATTTACAGTCTCTCGAAACCTAAAAGGCTCTATTCAAGTGTGAGTTTTGACGGCTGTAAGTTGCAATAGATCGCTTTGGTGCATTCACAAATGAGTAGGAACATCGAGGTTAAATCTCTTGTTCATCTTTGTTATTTAGACAACATGGTTCTATGCTATTGATCACCCTGAAAATCATACTCCCACAGTTGTAATTTTGATCTTCGTACACGTTATAGTCATTATTGAAAAGGGATGCATGATTTGTCAAATGTGATGAATGTTGTGGTAGCCAAATCAATGCTAGGAAGTGCATCGAATAAATTTCATTGCTTCTATTGTTAGGAACTTAGGTTTCTTGTCTTCTTCCAATATGAAAATGCAAATTGGAGAAGGCTTTTGATTAGATGAGTTGAATTTAGACAATATCATATATACGGTATTTGCTATCCACTACTCATAGGGAAGAGTGTTTTTTCTTACTTAGGTTACCAAATGTTCATACCACAAACATTTTATTTCTATTATATTTGTGCTAGCTGAACGAAATTCGTCTCTATACGACTCAACATCTTTGACTCCCTTACTCCATTTTTAATAAGCCATTTTCTAGATTCATCAGTATGTAACCGCTAGTATTATGGTCACCAAGACAGTAGATGCTCATCCTCTAAAAGACGTACTCCCTAGCGCTATTATGCAACTTCAATGTGAGCACCTTTTAAGCCTTGTTAGAATATCAATGCTAAACTTCACTCTTCAAGCCTCCTGCATCATGTCACAAAAGATGGTGGTGTTGGCCAAGGCAAATGCAAGGTATCCACTGTAAAAAAGTTGGTGTGTAAGTCTAGTGGTTGCCTCATGGTGTATCTGCTGCCACCCTACGGGCACTGTGGTCTGTCGATATCTGCCTGCCCTGTCCTGTGTAGGTGCATGTGCTCGTGGCCTGACTCTGGGGCACGCGTGTGCTCCACCCTGTGGTCTGTCCCCAACACCTCCCATAGTCACCATAGGAACTGTCGCCTTTGTTGAACCTGGGCCACTATCCTCAGTAGGCCCTCCCCTCTCCTGATGGAAAGCCTCTCTTGTATATGATGGCCCTGTTGTAGCTGATGGCCGTGATGGGCCTAGCTCGGTTGATGAAGTTCGTGATGAACCTCCTACCGATGGACTAGGCCACGATGGCCCTGCCACTGTCGCCACTGCTGATGGAGGCCGTGATGGGCCTGTTGTTGATGAACTAGGCCATGATGGCCTTGCGCTGGTACTGTTAGCCCCTGATTTTGTGCCAATAGAACCTAGTTGCCCGCCAATCTGTACCATAGGCCCAGTTGTTGTTGCTCCTCCATATGCGATCAATAGGCGCTCACGCTCAGGTGCAACAACTGCCACACATGGGGCAATGCCCATGGTCTGCCCATCTGGCCTGGTCAAACCAAGCAAGTGTGTAGCATCGCAAAACAAGCAATGCCATCTGCGTGCACTTGAACTTGTAAGAACTATGGTGTCTCCCTCCAAGAGATCCACCTCTGCCCACACTCCTCGTCCAGCCACAAGCATGGCTATAGAAACCCTCAAGACGCTATAGAAAAGGTCAAAAACTCAATGGAAAGTGGCTAAGTGGAAAAAGGGAGGTAAAGCAATCCTAGAGCCGCCTAAGACCTAAAGTGTAATCCCAATGGACGCCTAAGACCTAAATCACTAAACCCTAAACCCTACACCTAGAAAAAACAATGCAAAATGCCTCATGCACACTAACCCCACGAATGCACAAAGAAGCTTGGGAACATGCAATCACTCTCTCTGTAGCAACCGTATGGCCGATTTTAGCAACATGAATCACTCAAAATAATGCACTATAGCCTCCAAACAAAGCAAGAAAAAAAAGGGTGAAAAAAGCTTCAAGAGGTTGCTTTGCTTGCAAATCTCCACATAGTCACTGTTGCCCACTTCTATGTGCTAGAGTCACCTTCCACTCATCATGGCCTTCACATAGGGTGCTCACACTACCCATTTGGCCTCCTATTCCTCTCTCCACAAGTTTTTTTTCCCCCCAAGTAAGTGAGTTGGAAATGGGGCCTTCGCGGGCTACCTAAAAAATTTACAACATTATGGAGTTTTGCCACATTTTGTAACGGCGTTTCGGTGCAACTTAGATTAGAACATTAATCTAAAGTTGGCACTCTTGACTCTTTTCATCTAGGTTTATTGGTTGTAATCTAGACTGTAGATCAACACCATAGTTGTCCGTTTGGGAATGAGGCCAAAAACAAAAGTTTTTTATATACTAATAAAATTCTAAGTTTTGAATTTTTTTATTTTTGGGGATTTAGGGCTTTTATAGGAATGCCTTCAGGGGCCCCTTTAAAGTTTCATGTTTGATTCAAATTGGCTGGTCGAATCAGACCGATTCGACCGGTTCAAATCGATTTGAACCGTCCATCTGGAAACCGAATCGGCTGAATTGGTCAAGTTGCAAATTTTTTTGGTTTTAAGGTATCCAGGCATGAATTTAGAATCTATATTCTACAAATTAGGTTGTATACATAGTACATACTACCTACACTGCACATTTAGCATAACATATTGTAGTACTTAGTACTAACTGCTTACTACTGTGTACATTAAGCGTGTAAGATTGAAGGCTTCTGACTCACATAACTAGCGCATCAAGAGCTCAAATTGATAATTCATTGAACATGGTGAATTCTAAATTTGATTCAAGACTCAAGTTTCAACTTTCAACTTTCAACCTAGGCTTCAACTAAGACGCTTGAGTTTGGATTTTGGACTCTGGAGTCTGGGCTCTATGACATTGTAATTTGTCAACATTCAAGTTTCATCAAATTACAATGTACATACATTATAATACATATTACGAATCACGATACAAACTTAGTACTTACAATGCTAAGTGAAGTCAGTGGACACTTGACATTGGACATTGATCGATCATCGTTTACAAATTTTACAATGCAGACTGCAGTGTGCACATGCCACATACAAAATTGATATAAAATGCCAACATCAGGATTCAGGATTCATCATTCATAATAAATTAATAAACATAGATCATGAATCATGATTCATTGAACGAACATCATTCAAAATTCAAATTCCAATGTTTGTAATAAAATGTATCATGTATAATCATATTAGGTTTTAGGACAACATAATCAACGTCATAGTCTTATGGCTCAAGAGTCCAACTATAAAGACCTCAATCCAAGGATCCTATTATAAGCATGCCAATCACAAGCAACCAAGGGAACTTGATGGTGGACAAACCAACCCAACCAAACCTAGATCGAACGGATCTAGCCCTTAAGCTATGGATCAATCACACAGAGAGGAATGAGGCATCACACCAGCAGCATCCTGCCACCGGTCATGCTGTCAAGCATACACTAGTGAGAGCCCAATAGGTATACTTATACCCTCCAAGGCCCATGCACCACTAGTAGTGCACTATGACACCTCATTGGACACCTATGCAGCCTATCTGGGCCACGTCATCCAGTTCTCCAATGACTCACCGATAGACCCATACAAATCCACCATCAAGTGTTTAGGCCTACAACCATTAATTATGACCATGCACACATAAGGGCCCCAATTCCCTTAAAGTCACAATTAACTTACGGGTTGTTGGTCTACCGGTCCCTAGCGTGGATACGCTACCCGAGACCAGCCATGGGCATGACATTCTTCCCCCCTTATTCAAGATCTGTCCTCAGAACTTAAAACTGGGAAATTTCTTCCTTAAGCTTCCTTCCTGTTACCAGGAATCATCATCGTCTGTATATCCCTTCCATTGAACCAGATGCTCTGTAACTATACGATTTCTCAATCGTTTAATTCTTGTATCCAAGATCTTTTTGGGTTCAAGACGAGATACACTCGATGATTCATCCAACAGGTCCAATTGATCTCCAGATCCAAGATGCTTTCCTTCACGTAGACTCTTCTTGAGACGGCTTACGTGAAATACGGGATGCATTTGCGATCCTTCCGGGAGTTCCAATTGGTAAGCTAAAGATCCGATCTTTTTCAAGATCTTACGGTCAACTATATCTAGGGGACGATTAGTAATGCTAGCCGATACGCATTACACTTGAATCCTTCGGGATTCTTAGATATATCCAATCTCCCACTTGGAAGTCTCTCAGTGATCTTTTCAGATTTGCAAAATGTCGGTCCCTATCCTGGGCACTCTGGACATTCTCACGTGCAATTCGTAGCATTTCCTGTATATCGTGTAGGAAATCCGCTACTTTCTAAAACTTGATCAACCGAGTCTCAACCGCAATGGGAGACCTAGGCTCAAATTTGTACATAAGCATAAACGGGCTATAACCAGTAGCCAAATGCTTACTATAACTCAATCTCCATCAAGGATAACTTCTTCTCCGAGGAGATTGCTATCAAAATATATTTGATCTTCTGATCACGCAGGTAATCCTTCTTTTAAACGATCAACTATAACTAGAATCTGAACTATGATTCGTCAATCATTATTCATTGGATTCTTGTCCTATACTCAATAAAAGAACGTGATACCCTCACATAGGCAACAACCAATGATCAGAAGAACATTTAAGCTTTAGAGTCATTTCTAGTTTAGCAAATACGGCCGACCAAAAAGCGACCAGTGGAAAATGTGAATGTTCATAATGTCACTTTGGTAATCTGTAAAGCCTAAACAGATACTCTATAACTTCTTGGTCTATACCCGAATAAACATAGTCAAATTGGTAAGGTGATCAGTCATACCAAAATTCCACTAATCTGTTTATTCATCTAGGGTATGAACACTATCCTCTCCTATGGATTGGGTATTTCCTAGAATCTGAGTTATGATTCACCAATCCCAACTCTCCAGATTTCAGAGACCATACCTTATCATAAGAGTGCATCACAATTCTTAAAAGACACATGAGTTGTACCTGAAAGTCCTTTCCATCTGAAAAGTTCCAGACTTTTCCAACTGACACACAGTGCCAATATAAGGATTGTAATCTAAATAACGCCCTTACTTTAGACATGGCACAAGTCGTCATTCCAAAGTTAGGGTCCCAATCTAGAATACATCTAGATTTTCCTCTTAAGTTCTAATCTAGAATAACTTAAGATTTTATCTGGAACTTCATTACGCGAAGTTCTAACTTTTGGTAAATAACTATCCAACTCTCCTGAGTCTTCTGGGATAGCATTCCATCCTTTTCGAACGGGAAAAGATAAGTATCAAAAGTTCTCATGTATTCTATGCACACCTATTTGTAAAGGAATCCAAAACGACTCATAAATGTTGTGACTTATAAGCAATACATCTCAACAATAATATCCATAATTAAGATTATATTGTTGATTTCCAACAACTAACTCAGAAGTAGTGCTTCTGAAACGGTTAGCTGTATCGGATTTAGAAAATATTTAAATGTCTTGGTGTGGTACCAAAACACCACATTTAATCTGATTCTAAATCAACTCTAGGTCAATAAGCAATTCTCAATGAGAAATTGCTATAACCCAGCGAGAAATTGTCTCAAACACAATTCTCATCAATATGCCTATGTACCAACAACTAGTTTATGCATGCAAATAACTTAGTTCATGGAATACTTTGTAGATCCACAGGATTAATAGTTTGTACAAAAGGTTTAATGATCCCACAAAGTTTCACTACATAGCATATCTCTACAGATAACTCCTGATTTGTACACAACCTTTTCATAACCGAGAATCCTGTAACTTGGTTATCCTCTAAGAGAGAATATTTCTCAAAGAGTGCTATTTCACATTCAGTATCTCAACCAGAGATAATCTCAAAAGAATATAATGTTAGCATGAATTTCCTTCCTTGCATCAACCCACGGATCTCAGTCCACACTAAGATCAAGTTGACTGCTTCCAGCAAGGAACAAGTTTCAACAACCCCTATCTTGCAATAGAATTACCAAGTTCTGACGCAAATCAATTGGACTTGTTATCAGCCACTTTTCTACCGCAAGAGTACTTTCTAAGTTTCCCCCTTTTAAATCTTCAAACCAGATATTTACTATAATCCATAAAGGATTTCTGTAATATCTAAATATCCTATCGTTTTTGATTCATAAAATAGGTCCATCATCGATATAATAGATTCCTCCTTGAATCTTTGACTGATGTTTCCCTTGATAATTTTCTTTTCTTCCTACCTCTCCCCCTTTTTTAACAAGAAACGCCACGAGTTTCCAAGGGGTGGAGATTATTCGAGATTTGCCCAGGAGAAGAGTCTAAGAAAAGATCCAAGAAAATCTTGAAAGTCAAAAGAAGTGTCGCATCATTGTAAGCAAATACTAATGATGTCCCAACATAGTGACTTAACAAAAGATCTTCTTTATTTCCAAGTTGAGAATTTGACTTGTAAATCAGAAAAGGATTTTTGAAGATTCAAGTAGAGAAAACAATCTTAGAAAACGGTTTCATTAACCATTTCTGTGACATCGTTAGGTCAAAAGGGGAATCAAAATTACCCCCAAGCTATGGATCAATCACATAGAGAGGAATGAGGCATCACACCAGCAACATCCTACCACCGGTCATGCTATCAAGCATACACTAGGGAGAGCCCAATAGGTATACTTATACCCTCCAAGGCCCATGCACCACTAGTAGTGCACTATGACACCTCACTGGACACCTATGCAGCCTATCTGGGCCACGTCATCTAGTTCTCCAATGACTCACTGATAGACCCATACAAATCCACCATCAAGTGTTTAGGCCTACAACCATTAATTATGACCATGTACACACAAGGGCCCCAAATCCCTTATAGTCACGATTGGTTGTTGGTCTACCGGTCCCTAGCGTGGATACTCTACCCGAGACCAGTCATGGGCATGACACCAGCCTCATATAAATCTATCATCTATGCATGCAGTGTGCAATGTGCATGATGCAACATGGGCTATGGCACATGCTCCTAGTCTCTAGAGCTCATAACCGCCTGGACCTCGTCACCCTTGGGAGTGTCTCCTGTACAATGGGGGCCTCTGACTCAGAGTCATGATCAGCACTCTCCTCATCCACGTCCTCTGTAGCACCCTCCTCTGTGTAACCACATGGACTCTCTGAAGTCTTTTCTGAATCATCAGCACTAGGCTCCTCATCTACAACTATTGCACGAGATTGTCGAGGAGGACGAGAGCTCGAAGCCTCTCCCAATTGTGTCCTGCTCCTATGTGAAGCCCCTCG
This sequence comes from Diphasiastrum complanatum, assembly GCA_029204225.1. Classification (NCBI taxonomy): domain Eukaryota; kingdom Viridiplantae; phylum Streptophyta; class Lycopodiopsida; order Lycopodiales; family Lycopodiaceae; genus Diphasiastrum; species Diphasiastrum complanatum. Next base: position 54,910,387 of record CM055102.1, on the reverse strand, counting down.
AGCGCTAGGTCCTGCACAATACACATAGGGAATTGGAATAGAATTGATACTTTACAAACTAGAAGTTAGAACAATTTCAATAACATCTAGACCTGAGTCTTGTGCGACATGACACGTCAATATCTAATTTGCAAGTTCAAAGTTGTAAGCTTGTAACCTGCAGACAAGAGCGCATCCTCATACAAGAATCTATCCACGTCCTGCTCCTCCTAAGATACAACTGGCAACTTTGGAACCTTTTTGATATCAATCTCATCTAGATTGACCTGCACAAATTACATCACGAATCACGATTCACAATTCACAATTCAAGTCACAAATCACGATTTTCTAATTTTGATTAAAGCTTGTTGCATGAGTGACGAATCAAGATTCACAATAGACCTACAAATGATAATTCTGGATAAGTTTTACTTGCATCGGCTCTCGTGTGCCCTTCAACTTGCCCAACAATTTAAGGTTGGAATGCACGTATACTAACGTTTCTATTGTGCAGTGGATAGCCTATTTCTTCTCTTTGTCTGATCAAAAAACCTCACCAATTATCGTGCCACTCTTTCAAAAATCAAGATTGCAAAAAAATCTATCCTAACTAAGTTAAGTACTAACTTCGAACTAAATTCTAACCTAAAAGTTCTAATACCTCACTCTAACTCTCCAATGTCCATCTTCTTTCACCCTTTCACTCCTCTCTCCACCCCTAACTTCTAACATTAGTTCACTTTCAACTTCCAAGTTCAAGCTTTACTCCATAAACCCACAAACTCAATGCACATCCTCTCCCCCATATCAAGGCTCAAGCATCATTCTCTCTCTCCCGTCTCTCGTCTTTCACTCATTCACTGCTCTCTCCACTCTCTTAAGCTCAAGCCTAAGTCTTCTAACTTTATTTTCACCTTCTTCAAAGTTCAAACTCCACTCCCTAAAGTTTAAACTTTCTCTCATCATTGAAATTTCACACTCTCTCCCTAAATCCACAATGTACATTCTAATTTCTCTCCCCTATCAATCACTACTCTCTCCCCTAATTCTACACTCTCCAAGAAGGCCCTCAAGAGCAAAGGCGGTTCGGGTCCCTGACTGATTCGAATCGGCCGATTTCAGTTCGGTTCGGAATCTTCGATTCTTTGCCTATGAATCGGCGATTTGTGCAACTATAGTGTTAGCACCTCTTGACACATAAGCCTTACCAAAACATCAATCTAAACTTGACACTCTTGACTCTTTTCATCTAGGTTAATTAGTTGTAATCTAGATTGTAGATCAACACCATAGTTGCCCATTTAGGAACGAGGCAAAATAATATTTTTTATATACTAATAAAATTTTAAATTTTGAAATTTTTTCAGGGGATTTAGGGCTTTCATAGGGATGCCTATAGGGGCCTTCATGGATACATAAAACACCACAAAATCATTACAATGAGCCATTGGTCTGTGAGGAGGGCAGATAAATTGGGAACTCGATAGGATCTTTAAGCAGTTCATACTGTAAAAAACAAGCAAGAATTCTATAGCGGACTTCCCAGTTGTGAAGTTCTAAATAGGTTATATGCAAGGGTTTGATAGCTATGTAGAGAAACTTCTCTATGCGGCATTCATTTTGAGCGACAAACATCAAGAGCCTTCTTTTTGGATACATGTGTTGAAACTGTGATAGGTGGAGAACAAGCATCCATGCTTCACCTAGTAATTGACTTTGATGTACACTCTTAGAAATTGAAATGCCCTATTACTCGTATATTGCCATGATTGTGGGAACCAAATCGAGTAACGTTTGTAGGTCGTACAAATTTGGTATGAGCATGTGATGTGGCAACAAGTCAAATGTGCATCAAAAACAACAATATGTATGATTCTCTCTCTCTCTCTCTCTCTCTATCTTTCTCTATCTAGTGAGAGACATCTTTATGGATTAATAGGGCAAAATAATTTGCAACTAACTACTTAGTGTTTCCCACCTTAAATAGCTTGGTCCTATTATATAGCTAGAGTCTAGACTATGCCTTTGGGCATCCAATTTTTTGAAGAGGAGACTCCATGTCCTTCTATAGTCCTTTAAAATCTTATTGCTCCCCCTTTTAGTATCACTTTTTGGGAAGTTTTTTAGGGTTTTCAATGAAATTCCGTTTCATTTGGTGTCTTACTTTTGGCCTTAACCCCAATGTGCATTGTGCTTAATTTGAGCTATTTGTGTTGCAAATTGCATTGAATAAGCTGTATGTGTTGTGAGTAAAATCTGTGTTTAATAAAGTGTCTCAACTAGCTAGTACAACCAGAAGCAACATAGAAACATAAGTTTTGTTTACTTTGTTGCGTGAACATATGAAAACCATAATTGTGCTCAATTTGCAAATTTTACATGGTTAATTAGTGAAAGGTAGCATGTGGTGGTGGGGGCTTATCCATGACAAAAATTGCATTGGCAAAAGTCATACTTGTAGCATAATCATGATTTGAAATATCGGATATATTTAAGCATAAAAATTATATTTCGAGCTTGGGTGTATTTTCATAAGGTTTTCATCAAAGGATCGAGCCAATTTAATTCTGACTTTTTTTTTTTTTGTGTTTGCATTGATTCAGTTAGTGTAAGTGAAGTCGAAGCACTATACGAGCTTTTTAAAAAAATAAGTAGCTCTGTCATCGACGATGGACTTATACACAAGGTTCTTTCTTCTCTTATGTGGAAGTTTCTATTATTAACAAAAGACAATCTCTGTACCTTTATGGCTATCACTTTGAGTTTCTTACACAAAATTAAGCATACGACCAGTTGAATATTTGTCTTCAAGAAACCATTGCCATAAATGGTTTTAGATTGGACTTTTTTTTTTTTAACATCTTAATGTTGCCCTTTATTTTGTTAGGAGGAGTTCCGGCTTGCATTATTCAAGAATAGCAGAAAGGAGAACCTTTTTGCTGATCGGGTAGCTACTCAACTATGAACTGCAAAAGCAGAAATGTCTTGTCTTTTAAGCATCACGTATATATTGTAATCTTTTGTTACTTGTTTTGTGATTTAATTATCATCATTGTTGTCAAACCTTTACAGAATTCAGATGATGCTTGTGTTTCTTGCTCAAAAGTTCACTTATGTATTTCGACCTTCTACAGGTATTTGATCTTTTTGATGTGAAGAGGAATGGAGTTATTGATTTTGGAGAATTTGTTCGATCTTTGAGTGTTTTCCACCCGACAGCTGCTTTAGAAGACAAAATTGAATGTAAGATTCTGAAATTTCTATTTTTGAAGTTAGTGCAATGTGATTTTTGATGGGAAATAAAATCTTGCCATTGGAGTGTTTGTTCTAGATTGATTGTTTCATTCGCTAAAAAATGTTGGTAAATAGACAATTTTGCATGCCATTTTTGAATTTGTAGACATTGTTCTTTCGATATTGCTTCCTCCGTCAAACTCAATCGAAGAGGAGAATGAACCTCTGGTTAAGCATAAAGGAATCAATAAAAAAAGAGAAAAATGCTTTTTGATTGTTGCAATCATGAAGCCTTTCTAGTTGTTTGTCTGGGACGTCTTACAAGATATATGGTATCTCCTTGAAACCCCCCAAATGGAGCAAAATAGAAAGTTTCAATTTTCAATCTTTATGCATTGATATGCTTGCCATTTGTTTGTGTTGCTAAGAACATTATAGTAATTCTAGAAGGCAAAGAGTTGACAAACGTCACAAGTAGAATGAAATATCTAAATATCTTTAGAGATAAATTGAAGAGTCGTTCTAAGTTTTGAAGCTGCAATGTAAAAATTTTTTATGCCTTAAGCTTCTAATTTTATTATTGAGAAAAGAGCTGTTTCTATCACAAGGAAGGAGTTCAAGACACATCCTCACTAGATCATGAGGTATAAAGGGAGTTGATAGCGTAGTTTTTTTCAATGTGAACTATGACCATTTTGAAAAGTACCTCACAATAAGGCACTCATCAAGGAGGGAAGACATGGGAAGGAGCAAGTATTTTGTTGATTTGTCAACTTTGAAAGAGCCTTTGACTCAATTTTATGTCAGATGCTTATCTACGTTGAAGATAAGAGCACGCAACATTGCATTGACATTATTAGAGAGAAGAGAGGGTAGGGAGAACACACACAATGCTTGTATTATGGAATAGCAAAATACACAATGAAAATGAGAGAGATGAAGATGGACTTATGCAGGATTTGTCTCCTAACATCCAGGAAGATGGACATACACTAGTTGGGAAGTTTGCCTATGACAATGTCAGAATAAATAGATGTCATGATAAGATGCTTTCTAGGTTGGAGAGTTGTTTGGAGCAAGTGACTCTATGTGTGAGATAGAGGCAGAGAAGATAATGTCAAGTACTTTGTGTGAGAAAGTATTTGAGGGGGAGTATCAGTTATTTTGTGTGAGGAAGTATTGTATACGTTTTATCTTTCTATTGGGGATGCTCGATTACTTGCATATTTGTTTGGGTTAATGGATGACATTCTATTTGTATCATTGTTGGAGAGTGGTTGGAATGCAAACATGAAGTGTACATCCAAAGAAAGTGGTTCAGCTAAGTTCATCAAATTTGTCACAGGTGGTCACTTATGAAAGTACCAGGAGAATTGAAGTTGATTTATTTAAGGAATCGACGCAAGTGGAGCCAACTACTTCTAAAATACATGTTTCTAACGTGGGTGTTGATGTAGGAGATTTGGTGTTGACATTTTCAGATCTATTTCCTACTTATGATTGTTATGGTGGTGTTATTTCTTTATGGGTGTTGGTGAGATTGTTACATATTTGTGGTAGCTTGGAAGATGTTCAAAGAGATTAAGGGAGTAAGTCTTCAAGCAAAGTTCTCAAAGTTATGTCTACATCATTTGATTCAAGGAGAGTCAAGTTCTTTGATTGAAAGGAAGTCAAGGAATTGGGTGATATGTTGCACTCATGGTGGTCACATATAGGCACTAAAGGGACATGAAGACAAAAGCAAGACATTGGGAAGTCATATGACGCAGGTTCTTATGAAAAGGATCGACATTCAAAGGATGTTCTACATCAAGTAATGAAGACATTGAGATCAGAGTTGATCATGGATTCTACATCAGAATTGAGGATCTTCATTACATGGGTATCATGGAGGATACACATGCATACTTGTGCTATAAATAGTATTTGTAATTGACATTAGAGTTAATGTTCACATTGTTACCCCTAATGTTGTCATCTAGGTTAATTAGGATTATTGGGCCATGCGTGCGTGCTGATACTAGCGGCCTTTACCTATATTTAGTAAAGTCAAGTTAGAATTTAGTTAGACTCAAGATCGAGATTCTAGTGCTTGATTTGGAGCACAAGTTTTGCTATAGCTAGGTGTCGGGTGCTTTTGCCTTATATAGAGACATGAATTAGGCAATCGCTTTTAAGTTGCTTTTGCTTTTTGGCATAGACTATTGTCTATAAGTATGTAGTGCACCCTACTCCACTTGCAATGGGACATAGTTGGAGTTTCTCATCACTTGTGTTTTCTCTCATGTGTTTGGCTATTGTTTCATCACAATAGGAATCTTGTCTGGGGTTACTTGTATGTGCAAGTTGGTTTTCTAACAGTCTCAACATAATGCATGATCCTGTAGGGTAGGACAAGGTACCCAATCCAAACAACTTACGACTTGAGAGTCATAGGCTACCAACATATTGCATGAGGTGGACTCATAGGCTCAATCCATTTGCCTCAATTTCAACATTAACCTATCAGTTTCCCTTTTGCGATTGTTGCATGGCATTTAATCACTCCGCCAAGAGCCTTGCCTATTGTTGGCTGGCTAGTCGTAGCGAATCTAGTGTTATCCTGGACTTACAAGCACCATTGGCTTTGCCCTTATATGCACACATCTCGTTGTTCATTTCACGGCCACTTGCTCATGGTTGAATCTAGGTATTCATGCTTACCCCATGTGTTGGAAAGCTTGACAAGCGTGATCTGAGATGAGGCTTTGAAAATGTTGTCCAACAAGTCTATAGGAGGAGATGGAAGCTAGCAGGGCACTTCTTGGGAGTGGATCAAGATTCGGGGTCAATATGTCAACTTCTATATGCTGAAAGAAACCTTTCAAAGGTAAAATGTTGTGCCAGAGCTGCTGCATCTTGTTGTACATGATGTGAAGACTTGGGATCCAATAAAGCCACATGACACCCAGCCAAACATAGTTGTGTCGAATCGCGATTCATTGAAAGAACCGCTATTTGGAAGACCTTTTCGAAAAGGTCCGGTTCGAACCGTTTTTTGACGGTTCAAACCGTTTTTAAAAAAAAAAAAAAAAACTCGTCGCCTCCTCGCGACCTCCTGCTCTTGCTCCTCGCGACCTCCTGTAGCCTGCTCGTTACCTCCCCCTGGGCCCTGAAGCTTCCCAGATTTCCGCGCCTGAGAGAGAGAGAGAGATCCGAGACACTGGACAGAATATAGATCCGCGAGTCTGGAGAGAAATCCGAGAGAGAGAGAGACGGGTGGAGTTGTGTGAGAGGGGTGGAATTGTGTGTGTCACGTGTGGCTGTTCAGTGTGTGTTCAGTGTGTGTGACTATTGACAAATGTGTGTGTGTGTGTGTGTTAAATGTTTGACAATGTGTGGGGGTGTGTGTGTTTGTGTGTGTGTTTGACAAATGTGTGTGTGTGTGTGTGTGTCTGACAATGTGTGTGTGTGTGTGTGTGTGTGTGTTTTGTCATTTTCGTGAAATTCGAATCATTGAACATTTGCTAATTTACCACTAAATAACCGTGCACATGGTACATTGGAATATGACATATGTAATATGTAATATGTATGTTGTGACATTAATGTTAAAAAAAAAAACCCCTAAAACCAATTCGCCGGTTCGAACCTGGAGAAGTCGATTCTTTCCCGATTCAAACTCGATTCAAAGACGGTTCGAAAAGGCGATTCGAAAGGTACCCTCAAACATTGCAGCCAAAGGATGCTAAAAGAGTCGGCAGAGGATGGGAGGAGTTACATCCATTTGTAGATAAGAAGGTTTTTTTTGGTGATTGGACAACAAATGGTATGGAATTAGATTGCAAGCTTATACAATCTCGTTCTCCTTCAGTTTGGTCAAGAGGAAGAATATGCAGATTTTTAGTTGGTTCCAAATGTGTCCTTGATGAGGACATTGATATGGAGTTCAATTTCACTTAACTATGGGAAGAATGTCTATGGTGAAAATCTTAGCATTTATTTGGGAACATTGGACTTGATGAAAGTCTTATCGAAAACCCCCCCCTCTCTCTCACACACACAGGTGCACGCGTGCATGAGTTGCCAATGCGGTAGTGAAGAGTTAAAATCGTCCAGTGTCTTGATTATTGTTATTTGCAACCTTCTCATCAAAGTACCCACTTTCAAGTTAAGCTCCTCAATCAAAAATCTGAATGATGATCTAGAATTTTCCAAACTTTCACAAATCATCGGCTAAACAACTTGCTCTAATACCATGATCAGGATTAACCTCAATAACAGGTACAACAGATGAAAGCTTGAAACTAGCTATGGAAGCATCAACAATATAGGAAAAGCTTAAGCACCACAAGAAACCAAAGTTAGGAACTCTAAAATGCTTGATTGATTGAGAGACGAAGGTGTGGGCCTCCTTGAGAGTGAAGCCTCCCTTACATAAATAGAAACTATTGAGGTGTCATCACCAACTTGAGTCTTATGCCACGTGGCATGCACACATACTTAACTATTCAATCACACAAAGCATTCTCAAAAGAAAGAGAGATGGCTAGAAACCCTCTTGTAGAAACTCGTGGACAGCCAAGGAGAATAGTCAATATTGCTTACAAAAGTGTCTTATACAAATGGGATGCACACATATATACAGTCTAAGATGACTATCTAACTTCATGACTATTGGCTATCCAACTACTTGACTATTTGGCTTTCCAACTACTTGACTATTGACTATCCAACTTTCTATAAGTTACATAGAAAGAATGAGGTACCTCCAATATGTCAAGTTGGGGTACTTAATGTCACAATTAGGCCTAGTGGACCCATGAGTCCCTACCAAGTTAATTTCATACTAACTTAGCTAACTCTAAGTTTAGTAGGCCTAATATAATAAATGACCATGGTTACACAACTCTCGACCTTTTGGGTCAAAGTAACCTATGGTAATGTAAGCAATTCCATTTACATTCCAACATTTCTACGTGGCATTCATAGGCATTACGAAACGTAGTTTAGCATCTTACAACACCTCAATGCAATGCCTACAACTTAATTCACAAATGAGGATAAAAAAACACCAAAATAGAGCAACACCTATAAACTTTTTTATTGCAAAATCATTTTGCAAGAGGTTGCGGCCGAATGCAAAATTTGTTTGCAAGTTTTTTTAGTGTTCGTGCACGTGTTCCAGAACGCAGATGAAAGCGTTCCACTGCATCTATGGTTTGTATTAATAAAGCATATTGGTTGTTTTCACTTTCAAACTTGTCTTGAATGCAAAATTTGTTTGCAAGTTTTTTTTAGTGTTTGTGCACGTGTTCCAGAACGCAGATGAAAGCGTTCCACTGCATTTATGGTTTGTATTAATAAAGCATATTAGTTGTTTTCACTTTCAAACTTGTTGCTTCATCATAAAATATTAAAAGTTCAATGATTTGAATATTCTTGCATAACGCTTGAATGTCATGCTTTGGATTTGAAAGAATCAATCAAAGCTTTGAAAGTTGGAGGGATTTTGGCAACTTCAATTTTTCATCACTCTATTTTGTGGGTTTATTTCATAGTTGCACTGCGTTTCTGAAACGCGTTTCAGAATCATGTTCAGAAATGCATTTCGGAAATTTTTGAAAAAATTCCAGAAACGTTTTTTTTTTAATTTTTTTTTTGGGGTTTTTTTGGGCAATATGGGTATCAGATGAAAGCTCTAATCAAGAGCATAATTACTGTGTAATTTGCCAACTGTTTCGGGTGCAGGATGGTCCAGTTCAGGTGCATTAATCCATGTTGGGTTCTGTCAAGGATAAAAATTCAAAACTAACCTCTAGCATGTCTCTTACGATCACAGATGGTCCCAGTAAGTGTGTTTTCGCTCAGGGAGTGGAAGGCCAAGTCATGAAGAGGCCTTACCGTCGGGGCCGGGGTCTACTGGTTGCCCCCCAAACCCCCCACCAGGGGGCTACCGCCCCCCGCACTTCTGAGAGGCAAAACGCTCGTTTGACCATTGATCCCCTAAAAAGATTTCAGCCATAAGCTATTTTCCCAAATTTTTATTTATTTATTTATTTTTTGCGATTCTGGGAGGAGAAACGCGTTTCTCAGAAATGCGGTTTCCGAAACGTCTCCTCCCAAAAACGCGATTCTGTGCAACTATACTTTATTTTTGTTTCAGGTTGAAGTTTTATGCTTTCTTCTTTATGCACATATTGATACAAAAAGTACCCTGAATTTTCCATTGGTTTTCTTACCGTGCATACAACGTCATGTTTTTGGGAACTCTTTTTTCCATTTGCTGGTGCCCATCAAGGAACAATAGGAGCTATTGAAATACATCCTCTGTGGACTCGTATGTTTGAATAATTCTCGTGAATGGGCATTATTTGATTTCTGTGCACCTATGTATTTTCAGTATGTTGACAATATTGAGAAGAAATCTTTACTTTCTTTGGTTTTGTATTTGGGTGCAGTTGCCTTCAGGCTTTATGATTTACGTTGCACTGGCTACATTGAGAGGGAAGAGGTAATAACAAAATATGTTATTTGATTTTTAGCTGAAAGGATTCATGCTTGGATGATGACCTTAGTTAATGGCGAGGAATCTTGAAATCCAAGTTGTAGAATCTCGCAATTTTTTGTTGCAAGGCTTGCGTGGATAGTGGTCAAAGTGTGCAAATTTCTGATAGTGTGATTGTGAAACTCATTCCCCACTAAGAAATCTATCGAGGTTGATGGAGCTGCAAATTGGGTTGCTTAAAGGACCAACAACATGATATTAGAAATTGCAAAGTCCATATTTATATATCTACTTCCCAGTATATAGCAGTCCATTTTGTCAAAGGTACTACTTCCCAGCATATTTATTTACTCCAATTTGACCTAGGTTTGAGTTCTCAAAAACTTCACTTCTAAAAGGTCAAAATGGATAGAAATGGATCTTAATGATTAAGGACCGATAAGGAATAACAAGATCAATCACACATGCAAAAAGATTGACTAAAAAATGAGAAGTAAAAAAAAAAATCTTATGGTAATTTTTTTTATTAAGCTCTGAATTTTTTGTTGATGTAGAGCTTGGTTTGATGTGAAACTTGGATCAATAGTCTTGCTTCAGCTTAGCACCCTCATCCATATAATTATTTTCAACTTTCATCACGAAAAAGGATGAAATGATATAGGCCTGACTTTGATGAATTGGCCTAAATCTCAAATCTGAGTTAAATAGGATGAACTGGTTCAAATTGGAATTTTGGTTTGAATTTTATCGATTTGTATAATCGGTCAACTATGCTTGATGCAGTGCTAAAAGCATTCTTTATTGTTCTCACTTGGATTCAATGCAACTATGCTCCAATTTTATGAAACTCAATGTTGGAGAACATTCACATAGCTGTGGCCTCACAAGTAGTAGCCTTTCCAAAACCACAATGAGGTAACAAACATGGTGAGGTAACAGGTTGGATTTTTCAAATCATTATGTGACATCAAGTACATGTCCAGCCGTGCTTGTGACCACGGAAGTGGCTTGAAGAATGAGGCTGCAAACTTATTGTGAATCTGAAATCTGATGCATGAGCCAGTCATGTAATTTGTGACATGGAGTTTAGGCAGCGGTGCAAATTTTTTTTGATTGAAGAGACTTAAGGCTCACAATGGGATCTGGCATCTTTGACATCATAAATCCTATAATTTTGTTGCTTGGGTGTGCTAAAACCAGCAGTTTGTGGCCTGCTACCCAATGATGCATGAACAACTTGTGCCCATCTAGCATGGCACAGAGGTCAATGATAGGCCCTTCTGCTAATATCCATCAACCTATCTGCGATGATAGAGTGCATAACCTAAAGCTTGCCTATAGACATGTCAAGCATGGCTTATGGTTGTGAGAATGTTGCATCTTCCATAGAATTGCTGTCGATAATTAACGATGGTAAAGCATTTGTACAATCATTACTATTGCTCATACAGTTAATTTGGTGGAAAAAGCAAGCGTCCACTCAAAGCGATGTGCTGTTGAATTTCATTTTGGTATTACCCAATAATTTAGGATTTAGTCAGAGAACACCAATTTGAAGTTGCTAGTATTGACAACGCTGGCCCTGGAAGTAGTGATGTAAAATATTTTCTGAGTGCCAGGAAAAACATAGGAAACTTTTTCTTCCATTTCTGCAGAATTGACTGGGCATAAAGCTGTGGAAGTAAACATCATCTTTCCTCAGAGTCAGAACAAGTGTGATGATGGTGCTTCGATTCCTGTGATGGCTTCGTAATCTCTAAAAGTACAGTCAGTTCAATCATGCTTTTGATTGTTGCGAGAAGTAGACAGGGCACAGAAAGCACAAAGCCTAGACCTCACATGTACAGAGTACATGAGCTTAGGGTTGCAGAAAATCATCAAGCTGCTGATTTTTGCAGGAGAAGAATCTGTTCATCTTCTTATAGCTTCTTTTTTGGAAATTGCAGGGCACCTTCATCTATTTGAGAGCTAGCAGTAGGGCGCCCATGCTCAAACCAATTGCATGTGATCTTGACTCAATTACATGCTGAAAATTTCAGATTTATTTCTTAAATGAAGATACATGTGTTTTGGACACATTTCTTGCTGAAATTTCCCTGTTGGTGAGCTTGGAGTAGGGCGCTACCATCAGCTCTATATGCACATAGTGTGCACTCTTTTCAGCCACAAGGCTTCATTCGAAGTCTACCTATTTGTGAGCATTCTGTTTTTTGTGCAGAAATCAACCACCTATTTCATTACTTGTTGAGCAAATTGCATGTGGAGTATTGCAATCTATTGTGCTCATAATTTCAGCTTTGAGGTTGTTGCCCTTTGAGTAGATTTTGTCTTGGAAAGTCTATTTCCTATCTACTAAAAGCTGATTTTTTTGTTATGGCTAAAGAATCAGAGTCTATTGGTTCTTTATTTAATGAAGATAGGCTGGATGGCACAAACTATTCCTTGTGGTGCTACATGATAAAGAACCTTCTAATTGCTAAAGGTTTGTGGGGAGTAGTTAATGGTGACGAAGAAAGTCCGCCTACCTTGGCACCTATTACACCATCTAGAACAACTACTTCTTCAACTACGGAGGTGTCTTCCGATGAGCAAAAGAAGTGGGATCGACGAGATGCACAAGCACATTCCGTCATTGCATTATCAGTGAAGAGATCTATCCTTCCACATATTAGATCATGCAAGACTTCAAAAGTGCTTGGGAGACTCTTGCAAAGACGTTTCAAGTAAAGAATGCGGCAAAAGTGGTATATCTTCGAAATCAACTTTCTATCTTGAAGATGCAAGAAGGTGATTTGCTTACAAACCACTTGACGAAGATCAAGGATCTTCGAGAGGAGCTTCTTAGTATCGATGAGGTGATTGAGAACTCACAGTTTGTATCTATTACTCTCAACTCTCTTCCTAATTCTTACCTTCCATTTGTGTTATCATTGAGCATTTCTTTTAGGGGACAGCAAATCTCCTTCGCCGAACTTTTTGGCTTACTTCTTCAAGAAGAGCAAACAAAAATCAACTTTGGTGAACAAGAAGATCAAGCTTTCTTTGCAAAAGGCAAAGTCAAAGGCAAGTGGAAAGGGAAGCCTTCTTTCAACATTTTCAAAGATGATAAAAAATCTAAGGAAGCTCAAGATCAAGGCTCCAAGAAGAAGGGTAAGTGCCACTATTGCAAGAAGATTGGGCATCACATCAAAGAATGTAGGAAGAGGCTTGCAAAGGAAAAAGAGAAAGGTAACGATACAAGTACCGCAATTATTGCTTTGGAACAACAATTTGGAAAGGAGGATAATCTTTTCAGTAATGATTATGCTTTTGTCACTAATAATCTCATCTCTCCTCAAGACGAGATTTCTGCCACTTCAAATCTTGCTGGTTTTTCAGCAGAAAACATCTCATCTTCAGCTTTACAAGTTGCTGTTTTTTAATCTATTGATTGGGTGATTGATAGCGGTGCCACACGTCATATGACTTATCACAAAGAGGTCTTCACAAAGCTTGTGAAAGTGCATGATGGAAGGTTCAAGGTGTTGATAACACCTCTTATCCTATCAAAGGTATTGGAGTGATCCCCATGATCATTGCTTTGGGAACATTACGTGGTGGATTGTTCCTTATGGATACCTATGAGCGGAGAGCTTCATCATCTTTTTGTCTTGTTGCATCAAGTTCACATTCTTTGGCTGAATTATGGCATGCTAGGTTTGGACATCTCAACTTTGCTAGCTTGAAGATGTTGAAGAGATTCAATATGGTTGAAGACATTCCTAATATTGAGCATCCCGAAGGACATGTATGCGAAGGATGCATACTTGGAAAATTTCAAAGGCAAGCTTTTCCAATTGATGGAACTATTAGAGTTGATGGCAAATTTGATTTGGTTCATAGTGATGTATGTGGTCCAATGAGGATTGAATCCATTGGAAGGTGTAAGTACTTTGTTACTTTTATTGATGACCTTTCAAGATTTACATGGATTTATCCTATGAAGGCAAAATCTGAAGTTTTTCAACGCTTTAAGGATTTTCTAGCAATGATAGAAAACCAGTTTGGGCACACTTTGAAAATCTTACATACCGACCGAGGAGGGGAATATATAAACAATACGTTCGGTACTTATCTTCAAAGCAAAGGTATCCATCATCAAATGACAACCCCTTACACACCTCAACAAAATGGTGTTGCCGAAAGAAAGAATCGCACTATTATGGAGATGGCTCGATGCATGCTCAATGCAAAGAGCCTATCTCACAAGTTTTAGGCTGAAGCAGTTATAATGGCGGCTTACATTAGTAATCGGTGTCCTACTAAAGCCTTGAAGGTATTAACTCCTTATGAAGTTTGGTATGGAAAGAAGCCTACTGTTTCTCACTTACGCATCTTTGGTTGCACGGCTTATGCTTTCATTCCCGATAAGCTAAGAACCAAGCTTGATGATAAAGGAGTTAAATGCATCTTTGTTGGCTATAGTAGCGAAAGCAAGGGCTATAGGTTGTTTAATATGGATACTAATAAAATCATAGTGAGTCGTGATGTTCATTTTGATGAAAAGACCTCCTATGATGTTGCGCCCACTCATGTCATGAAAGGGGACTTCCCCCATGATGCATATCTTGAAATATTTCCAGATTTGGTTTTGCCATCTAATCATGAAGATAAGGGATTGCCATCAACTTATAGTGGACAGCCCACTACTCCAAGTTTGCAGCCTATAGTTCATCAAGAAGAACCTATTTATGGTGAAGAGCAGCCTGTTGAAGACATTGGACAACAAGGTCCAAGTTCGAAACACTTTGGACAGCCAAGTGTTGACAAAGGTAAGGCTGTTGGACAGCCCAAACCAGTCCCTAAATGGTTGTTACAGACTTTGCAGGCCAGCAAAGTGGATCATTTCTATGAAGGGAAGACTCGTGCCTCTACTAAATCAATAGAATTTGCTGATTTTTTTGATTTTGCTCTAACTTCTATTGAGGATGGTGCAGTAGAACCTGTTTTTTATGAGCAGGCCAGAGGAGTAAAATGTTGGGAAGATGCGATGCAAGAGGAGTACAACTCACTCATGAAGAACCACACTTGGGTTCTTGTTGATCTTCCACATGGGGCTGGAATCTTCATCTCTCAACAACGATACATTGAGCAGATGTTGAAACAATCTTTTTTTTTCAAGTCACCGCAAGTTAATGCATATCATGGATGCATTAGTCAAAAGTTTTATGCGAAACCTTTTCAATTTGATGTAAAAATTCAAGCACTCTTTGGAACCTTTTTGTACTAATCGAGGAGGGAGTCAACATGTGTCAATTAGTACTTTTGTTCAAAGTGTTAAGAGTGAGCATTTGTTTGGAGAGAATTTTTCATTATTTGAAAAATCTTCTATGTCATTCCATGCCTCTTCGAGGGACAGCTTTGATGACGCCATCGTTGATGCATCTCTTGATAGTTTGCTAAATTTTTATGATGAAGACGTTGGACAGCAGGTTCAGTCATCTTCTTTTGGTCATTTACAGCTCATTTAACATCATGCGCAGTCCATTATGCTTTGGGAACAGCCTGCGGAAGATTATGGACAACATGGTCCATGTTGGGAACACTTTGGGCAGCAAAGTGTTGAACAATCCATAACAGTTCCTTGTCGGCTATTGGAGACTTTGCAGGACAACAAAGAAATGTCTTACTATGAAGGGAAGGCACATGTCTCTTTAAAATCAGGTACCTCTTGCTGATTTTCTTGGTTCTACACTTACTCTTCATCATGATGTTGGTACATTGCCTATTCTATGTGAGCAAGTCATTGATGGTAAGGTTTGGGAGGATGTGATGCCAAAAGAGTTTGGTACTCTTTTTTATTGTCCTTATGGTAAGAAGTATTTTCGAATAATGTGGGAGCCTATGATGGATTACAGGTCCATGTTTCGACTTATTGCCGAGTTTATGTTGGTTCCCTACTTTGGATGGAGCATGCAAATCCTCACCCTTCGACTTGATGCTTCATTATTACGCATTCTTTTCTTTTTATATGTTGGACATGATTGGGATGAGATTTCGACTACTTTGGAGCGAAGTTTATGTGGCGACATGAAGTTCGGACAGCAAGTTGCATTTTTCTCTTTTGAGAAGTTACTTCATGTTATGTTATGCATTTCCATTTAAGGAGGGTGTTGGAATGTAAATGGAATTGCTTACATTACCATAGGTTACTTTGACCCAAAAGGTCGAGAGTTGTGTAGCCATGGTCATTTATTATATTAGGCTTACTAAACTTAGAGTTAGCTAAGTTAGTATGAAATTAACTTGGTAGGGACTCATGGGTCCACTAGGCCTAATTGTGACATTAAGTACTCCAACTTGACATATTGGAGGTACCTTATTCTTTCTATGTAACTTATAGAAAGTTGGATAGGCATCAGTCAAGTAGTTGGATAGCCAATAGTCAAGTAGTTGGAAAGCCAATAGTCATGAAGTTAGATAGTCATCTTGGACTATATATATGTGTGCATCCCATTTGTATGATACACTTTTGTAAGCAATACTGTCTATTCTCCTTGGCTGTCCACGAGTTTCTACAAGAGGGTTTCTAGCCATCTCTTTCTTTCTTTTGAGAATGCTTTGTGTGATTGAATAGTTAAGATCCTGGATCCTTAGGCTTCTATTTCCTACACACCTTTGTTGTTGACCAAAAGAAAAAGGTATAGAAAAACTGGAGGCAGTGTGAAATGATCGAGTTCACTTAAGATATCTATGACATGCAGGCATTCAATTTAACAGCAATATTGTACTTTCAAATGCCTGTTGTAACTAAGCTGTTAGCACTGCACCTAGTAGCAAGAGAGTTACCCTTAGCATTAGAAACAATCAATAACAGGATCGCTATACAACAAATTTACTACGAAGGGAAAATAAACCAGGTGAGAGGAACATTGATTCCCTGAACATCTGGATCTCAGCGGACCTTGCCTTTGGTTGCAATTCATACCATATCGTTGATTTTAGCTAATTGGCGTTGTATTTTGTTTCTGCTTGATGGAAATTTTAATCCTATGCAAGTTTGAACAGTGTTTTCGTATAGCTATGGGACAAACTCATGCAGATTTGCTGCTTGACGGTTGTTTCCATTACGTGGACATTCGGGTGTTGGACTTCAAGTATCATCTACAAATAGCTCATTTGTTGACTTTTGCAGATGCCTTCTATTGCTTGCTGTTTGATGAAAATTTTCATTTTTCTCAACATTCTAGCTTTTCTTTGTCCACTTTGCTGTTTATATCCTGAGGAGATGGTGAGTTTCAATGCTTAAATAATAATTTGGCTGAAGATACTAGGCACAATCTGGTGAGTTTTTATGCAAGTCTTCTCCGATAGTGGGAAGTGAATCAGCTGCTTATCAGCATGTGCAGTTCAAGAATTAGTGGGGTACTAGCCTATTGATTGTGAAAGGTCTTTGTTTGCAACTCGCCTCTAAGGAAATTCAGAAATTTCTCAAAGGTTGAAATCTCAGCTCATGATTGGCCATTGTGCAGGTAAAGCAGATGTTGATAGCGCTGCTTACCGAGTCTGACATGACATTGTCAGATGAAGTTATAGAAACAATCCTTGACAAGGTCAGTAATTCTCATTCTATTTTATGCTATGCTTAAAGACATCTTTGAGTTCTTATTATCTGTACTATTTTTGAGACTGTGTGTCAGAGTTCGATTATGCTTTAGAAAAGCTATTTGCATTCGTAGTTGGGAGATTTCTGAATCGTTCACATTCCAGTCTTTTACAGAATTTCTGTCATATCCATTGACTACAATATAGCAGTGCAATTTATCTTTCATGATTTATAGTGATGTTGCACTCATGCTTAATTCTCTAAACAATAGTTACTCACAGACTTTTGCAGATGCGGACACAAAAAATGATGGCAGGATTGACAAGGAAGAATGGCAAAATTTTGTATTGCGAAATCCATCTCTGATGAAAAACATGACTCTTCCTTACTTGAAGTACACTTTTGCCCCCTAAACTATCTAGTATCTACTATATTTTTTTGCACATACCTTTATACATACCGAATTTTCTGCTTGATATTCATTTCTGCAAGAGTAATTGCACAAGTTGCTCCAATGCAAACTATATTTTGGTGATTTTTTTATGAACATGAATGACACTAGTGCAATAAAAAATATCTTGCTATTGCTAGTTGAGATATAGTTCATATCAGAGTCTTAAGATCTTTTGCAGGGGCTAGTGTCTGATAGCAAGTAAATAGCTTCTATAACAGAAAAATCTGCATAGAAGTCAAATTTGTAAGTTTAATTACGCTGTAATAGACAAATCTGCAGGCTCAAGCTTTTCTGGAATCTAGGTAGCTACCTTATGGGTTTTCTATTTTTGAACAGTTGCCCCAATTATGCATTGCATTAAGTGGTTGTGGGAGTTCTATGTCTATTTTCAAATTCTCTTTGAAGGATTTTGAAATTATCTAGTTCATTTGGGCATATATGTATCTTCGAGGAGCAAAAAGCACAGTTACCACGAATCTCGATTGAATATAAAGCCAAATCTTTTTAATTTGATGCAAGATTCAAGTCTCAGTTTTCAATGTAGTAGACTCTTTGCTTTTGTTCTGGCAAGAATTTCAAACTTGTTTAGATAAGTTTTCGAGTGTAGTAATTCAAGGTTGTATAATTTTGTAAGTTAGGAATATCCTAGAGGAAACGTCAAAGGTTGCCATGCAAGTCTATTTTGAGCACACTATTCCTACTATTATGTACATTATCTTTTTTCATACTTTCAGAAATTTCAAATGTATGAATCTTGATTCAAATGTAGTGTTAACTATGCAAAGGATGCATTGTTATGCTTTGTATGCTATCTTATATCATCACCTTTTGTAGTCACTCGGATTGGTTATGTATAACCATCTTTTTGAGATTCCACTCTTCCTATGCTTCCCCGAGGAGTCAACGCCTCGTAAGAAATGAAGAGCTTCATGAGGTGGAAGCTCCTTTCCCTTCGATAGCAACTATTCTACTGAGACTGGCCTACAATTCTATGCATACACTTGCAATTAAGGAATTTGGTGAAAGGATAGTTGACACCGTTTCAAACTGCACAACTAGGAGGTTTCTTTGTTGAAGCTACTTAGTGATCCACCTGCTTCTAGAGAGGCATTAACTCGGTGGTCAACTAGGTGTTTCATGTTCCAGTCTGAACTCAATATCGGATTATTTAGGTCTGTGCTGGCAGTTTGCTAAATACTACAACTATTTTGTCATTTGACCTAACTTTTGGTCCCTGCGATAAGGTAAATCTTCCTTCTGGGCAAACCTTTGAACTTTTGAAATGTTTCAGTAAGTTTTTTTTTTTGTAGAGAGAGGAGAGAGAGAGAGTTCTGACTTGCTCTAAACTTAGTAGTAAGGTTACAAAAGGTGGTCTACAATGTGTATTCAGAGAGAGAAAGCTTTATAACGTCTTTTCCATGCCAAAAGGCATATAAGACGAACAAGTACATCAGATAGGATGGCACCAAGACGGAGCAATGCCGTCAAAACAACATAACTAAAACCAAACTAACTAAGAAGAGAATAGTGTCCAAGATTATGTGGTACGAAGACCAACCTAACTCTGAACAATCTCAGATATCTCATTAATAGCAATAGGTTTAATATCTACAAATTGAATGATACCATCCCTGTAGATCATCCGCTTTCCATTCGTTGGAGCCTCCCGTTTTGCCTTTTTCCGGTCTTGAACCTGAATGAAAGTAAGGTCTTCATTTAGGTATATTGTGGTACCCCACAGTGTAAATCTCTTCCCTAGAACTTCACGACGACTAGTTGCAAATACAAAGCGTATGACAAGAGTTCGTGGTGTTGAAGACTCTCTTCCAGAAACTTCTTAGCTTCACCAACATCATCATAGGAGTTCATAAGTCCCCTGACCTGGACATAAGAGCCTTTTGCTCTCGCAAACGGCTCTCGGTGAACGTAGTTGAGGTAAATGAAGATGGAGGTGGTAGAACAACAATATTAGGGCCTTTAAGCACATCTGCCCAAGATCGGACAGCGGTATGATGCTGTTCCACTTGACTTTCAAGCTATTGGATCTTAGCTGAAGTAGTTGAACGAGAAAAAGCTTCGATTTTGATAGTTGCAACTTCTTTCTTGAGATCATCAATAGACGAATCCAGTTTCTGAAGATGCGATTGCACAACATGGATCATAGCTTCAAGAGAAGAAAGTTTTTGTTGATGGCTGTTGAGATATTCATAAGAACGTAACTGATCTGCACGAATGACGGAGATCATAAAGGCTGGAGGCAAAAGTGTGTCCTCTTTTGCGGTATTTGGAGTGGATTCACTATTAGCAATAGGGTTTGATGGAGAGAGAGATGGGGATTGCAAATGGCAGAGAAGGCGGTGGAGAGAGAGAGAGAGAGAGAGAGAGAGAGAGAGAGAGAGAGAGAGAGAGAGAGAGATTTTGATACGGTGAAATGTTGAAAGTGAGTATATTGACACTGCTGATTATGTTGATATTGTAGATTCAATTGATAATGTTAATTCTAATGGTACCATCTATCCTGTTAGTTATCTTAAAATTATTGATTCTGTTCATATCAGAATTCTCAGCGATCCGTATTGATCTAGTGGTAGTATGAACTTGTTGATTGAATTGATCTTATTGATAGGACTGTACAAAAATCTGTGTCTCTAATTGAGCTTGTGGAGCTGTTGAACTTTGTCAACTGAGCAAACTACTTGTTTTGTTTGATTTAGAAACATTAGTGAGAAATGGTTCTCATTTGATGTAATGCTGGTTTATTTGGTAGCACGTCAATTGATTGAAAGTAAAAGATATAAGTAAAGAGCTCTGATCATTTGATTTATGTAGAAAGGTATCGATGCACACCAATTTTGTTTTTCCATTTTGCACTGAATACATTGTGTTAGACTTTGTATAAATCTTAGAAGCCCGTTCCGAGCAAAATGCGTTGGAACGTTCCGTTCCGTACATTCCGGAACGTACTGGGTCGGAACGAGTTAGTGTAAGTTGAGTTGTCATACTTCTAACGAAGAAGAAAATAAGTTGCGAGGACAGGAAGGTCCATGCCCTAAGGCACTCTGGAAGGAAGCTTCACGGAGGCGATGAGCTCCAGCGATGGTGAGCTTGTGTCCAAGATTTCTCGTTGTGGCAGAGAAAAACTCCTGGAAATCGAAGCCTACTAAGGCAATTCTTCCTTGAAATTGGGCAGACTTTTCTGTACATTGATGACTGACATATTTTATGCTCTGAGATATGACAGATACTCAACCATCGCATGGGGCACATCTGCACATCATGGACGTGGTCCAGGAGTTTCCAGCGATGCTGAGCTTGTGGAAAGAAAGCAGGAAGCCTTGTGGACGATCCTGTTTGTGTGTTCAATCTTATCTCACACAAGATGCTCCTCAAGCTTCCTTAGATATGGTTTTTTTTTCCTTTGTAAAAAAACGCATTTTTTTTTTTGAGGGTCCCGTTCCGGAACGGGCAACTAAGGTATAAATATAGATATGAGGAGCGTTATGCAAGTGCTCGTGAGTTTTAGACCTGTCGTTGGCCTACAAGATAATCAATGATATGAAGCATGTGATCATGTTGAAGGGATAATGGCAATTTTGATTTGTCTATCTCTTACTTTGTACGATTTGGGCATG
The DNA here is from genome assembly GCA_029204225.1 of Diphasiastrum complanatum. Taxonomy (NCBI): domain Eukaryota; kingdom Viridiplantae; phylum Streptophyta; class Lycopodiopsida; order Lycopodiales; family Lycopodiaceae; genus Diphasiastrum; species Diphasiastrum complanatum. Next base: position 54,889,013 of record CM055102.1, on the reverse strand, counting down.
GCAACCTTGGGAGGATGCTTTTCAGGAAAACTGGTGATATCATTTATCAAACTTTGTTTAGTTCGTGCCATTTATGCCTTGTTGGTTGATTTGTGTATATCATTTTGCTATGAAGGCAGTTGATCACAGCCTTTTGTGCCTTACCTTGCCTTGCCAAGGCAAGTGTCTCTAAATAGTCTTCAAAATGACTTTGTGATGGTGGTCTAAGATAGCCTTCTTGCAAGGCTGCATACTTTTTTCTCGCATTTCCATCACGTTTGAATTGAAATAATCAAGCATGGCAAAAATAGCTTTTCACAGGAGTAATATGGGGCACAGATCTTAGCTTTTGACCAGAGCACAGAGCAGTCTTTTTTCATAACCAAACCACAACAAACCAGCACCACCCCCCCCCCCCCTTCCCCCCCAATTCCCTCCTCTCTTTCCACAAAAGAAAATGTAAATAGAAGGCTTTTTTTTCACTGATAGTCTTATGCAGTTATGTTGCTGTGTGAAGTCATTCATAGGCCTTATTTTGCATAAACGAGCTCGTTTTTACAGATTTAAGTAGTTATGCTGTCCAGATGAGCTCAAGAAATGTTAAGTTCCTTTTCAGGTTTTCTCATGTTTGGACTTATCTTTGGGATTGGTTGTTTTGTGTTTCTACGATTTTCTTGCTGTATTTTTTGATAACGACACAAGCTGTAGTTTTTGCTGGGACACTGGATGATGTTATCGTGGGTGATAAGCGGGCAATACCATGTCCTGGTAGTCTAGTCAACGTGCTTAAAGAATCTACAGTTTTCAACGTATTTCATATTGTGCACAAGGCTGAAAGGACCAATAAGAATAAATCATCATCTCCAGGGATTTCTGACAATACAAAAATGTGTGGTGCAGGGATATTACTACTGCATTTCCAAGCTTTGTATTCAATTCGGAGGTTGATGATGCGGCAACGTAACTGGGTTGTACAAACATATTGGTGATGTCATTTCAAACGAATTGTATTATAGTATAAATGCGACTCGAGGATTGAACACCATATGCTACTTCAACCTTTGTTGCAGTACTTAATGCATTTTAGTGTGCCGCAATTCTGGATACGAGCACCATAAAGAGAATTGATCTATATTTTAAGCAGTCCCTTGAACTGTCGGCTGTCAAAAGACTGAAATAGCTGATTCCTACAAAAAGCTTTTGTGTGAGTTTCCTTTTACGCTTGTGACAGGAGGGGCCTGCTCCTGCCAGCAATTTTGTTTATTTAAGGGCGCATAACAAATAAGGCGGTTGTGGGAGTTCTTTATTTGATTCTTCCTTCATCATTATGAGCCAATAAAGAGCAATTGCCCCATAATTTTCCTCTTGCTGCCAGAATTTCAGCAGACATGCTCCTCTCTATGATGAATGTAGCTGTCATATTACTTTTCAATGCAAGCATAATCTTAGTTCTAGAATGCAGAATTTTCCATTGTAATCTGGGTGTTCTCAATTTGGTGACTGCTTTAAAAATGTGGTTGCTACCTAGATTGCAAGGTCTACTTGGATATTGATGAGAGCACATTGCCTTATAAAAAGATTAGTCGAGTTGGCAGTTTCATATAATGTCAGTGAAGAAATCAGGAGCATGTTAATGTTTTTGTGGCATGACAACATGGCAAGGCAGTGAAGGCACTGTAGAGGATTACACTGTTTTGTAAGCTTATCGGTTCATGCTTTAAAACCAGAAGAATTTCGCGTCTCTGAGGCTGAAGCAAGACAATGAAGGAGAGTCACTTGAGCTCATGTACAAGTAAATGCTTTACATTCCATCCTACAAAAACAGGTATTGTCAGAGACACTCTTTGTTTCTCTTTGTATAATCTGAGTAAACTGACAACAATAAGACCCTATGCATAATCTGAGTAGGCTGACACCAATAAGACCTGCACAATGGGGTTTACTTCTACAGTGCAAGTCTGCTCAAAATTCTTGCCGTAGATAGGCAGGCCAGGTCCCAAGCAGAAAATTGCACCAATCTCATATTTTCCTACCAAAAATGTGGTAAAAGATTGAACCAGAAGGGCCCATTCAGGTGTAACCACTTTTTGGAGCTTATGCGGGTTCTCTTTTTTCAACATTTTGAGCCTCTATCCAGACAATATCAACCACTTTGCTCGTCTTCAAATGATTATTGTGGTTGCATATGTAATCCACGTTTGAGGAATTTGTTATTGGCAAATAAGTGAATTGTTGCATCTGTTGTTTTGGTGCTATTTGTGCCATTGTTAACTTAGCACTTAACAATAAACATAAAAACGTTAGTTCATGGATCTGGGCTATTGCCATTGTGGGTTTTGAAAGGGTATGACCAATTGATATACTCATAGAATAGCAGCAGCGTTTGTGTGAGGCAGATGGTGTAGAGCATGTTTTACAGGCAAGAAGCAGAGGCAACATCAGATTTCATGGATTTTCTGAAATGATAAGCTTACCAAGACAGCTTCCTTGCTCTACAACAGGCATTGCAACAAAGGAAAACATGTTTTCTTATCAAGCATGTTAGCATTTGGAAGGAGTTCATTCAATTTTGTTCAGAAAACCATGGTTGCAAGCATTGATAGCCAATGGCAATTGCTTGACATGGATGTTGACAATATAGGCTCAACAACAAAAACTGCCATTGTTCACAAAATCACAAATAATCAAGTGAACAATCAAGGTCAAGATGGTTAACAAGCCTATTGCTACTACTGTTAAATAGAGAAGATCTTCATATGCAAAGAAGTTTATGAAATTTAGCTCAGGATCATTTTTTAGATATAGCAAGAAAGCCGATCATTTTAGCTGATTGGAAAATTGTTTTACCAGATGTCATGAGTGAACAATCAGCCAATACCCTACTAGTATGTATTTGGAGTCACTAAGAGCATTATGTTGGGGCAGGTGGTGTCATCACATAGCTTACGCATGTAGTAAAAAATCATTGAGATATTTCCCACCAACATCAAGGCGATGCAAGTGTTTCTTGGTATGGTAGTATATAGTTGACGTTACATGGACAACAATGCCAAGATCACATATATGCTATATAAGTTTTTGAAGAAAGATGTAAAGTATGAGGTCATTGTAGAATGGCAAGTTGCATTCAAGACTTCGATTGAAACCTTGACTACAAAACCTAACTTAGCTCGTCCCTATTGAATCAAGTCATTCCATGTTCATGGGGATAAGTATGCAGTCAGTTGTGGTGTTGGCTTAGCCCAACAATAAAGAAACCTCTCAGTAGGAGTTTTAGCAATGATTCTATGTTGTGAGAAAATTTTACAATACTTCATAAAAAATAGGTTTTATTTTTGTGTGGATTATCACACCTTAGTCTACATGGTTTAAAAGCCTCTAGTAGTATGTCGAGTCACATATTTTTGCTGTTGCAATAAATTGTTTGCTGCTAAGGATTAAAATTGTCAACAATCCTTTTAGTTTCTCCAAGAAAGTGGTCTCTCAAAAGCATGACTCTGAGCAGTTTGTGGTGCCATTGCTGATAAGTTGAGCTTAAATTTCATTGTTGGAGGGATTCTCTCCAGCTACTCCCTCCAACTACCTAGCTTGTTACACTATGCCCATTTGCATAACAATTCTATAATGCAACTCTATGAGAGAGAGATTAAATTTGTCGTAATGCTAGTCTTCACGTTTCATTTGTATTTTGGATGTACCTTCAGAGGTAGAATTTGCTTACGAGTGAAATAAGCACCCTTTTTGTTCAGAATTGTCATCAAGGATTCAAGGATTTTGTGGTTCTATCTAGAGTTCTCATTAGCCATTCAACGATTCAGTGTTTTGGTGATTTGTTCCAAAGAAAAAAAAAGTTTAGACATGGCATTATGACGTGGAAGGCTCGAGGGCCTCGGCCCTTCCGTGCAGATCGGGTACACAAAAAGAAAGACAATACAATCATTGCAGGCTGAGTAACATGTCGCCTCCTTTGCCTTTCTCAATTTTCGGTTGATAGGGTCCCACATGTAGAACTGGATGCAAACAAAGAAACAATATCAAGACCGAAGTTGTCAAAGAGCCCGCAGCCAAAAAAAGCGCTTTCAAGAAAATGAAGAATGACATATCATTGATCTTTACTTGAGTAATTTGAAAGCATTTTTTGTTTAGGAGTGAATTTTTTCAACCGATTTGAAAGCTATACAATTCTACTAACTCCTCATAATTGAACCAACTAACAAAGAAAGTGGGCTTGGCAAGGAGGCCCTTTGCTCTGTATGAGCAAATGAAACAAGAAAATGTGTAGCCCCTAGAGAGACATCGCTAGGTTTGCAATTTTTTTTTGCAAGACGTGTCTTTTATTGTGTAACTGTTGTGCCTTATGTGCTGCTATCAAACATCTATGCAGCTGCTGGTAAGAAGGATGAGTTAGAAAAGATCAGAACCGAAATGAAGAAGTATATTTCAAAAGCTTTAAGATACTAGTATATCTCCACAAATGTACAAGTACAAAAAGTAAACGCTAATGCATTATACATAACTAAATAAAAGGGACTATCTGTGCACCACACAGGGAGGTAGCACTAAAATGAAGTCTAAAAAAAGGACTAGTAGGGAAGAGTAAAATAAATTGCATGATATCTATCTAACAAAACATGGTGAAGTTATTGCTAATTATGAAGGGCAACAAATTAGGGCCAAAAAATTGCCTCAAGAAAATCTCATCTAGAACTTGTGCCATACGTAGGGTTTCATTCCACACAATTTGATTTCCATGTATAATCACTTGAGACAAGTTTTCATACTCATTACAAACCAAAATAAGAGTAAATAAAAGGGCTAGGATCTCAAAGCTTTCCATTTCTACCAATGGATTAAAAAAATAAAAACTACTCAATAACTTTGTCTCAAAAGTCTTTGAGCCATGATGAAATAGTGTCTTGCAAAATGCCCTAAATGGAAAGCTCAGTACCTTACTGTATCTAAGTGCTTATGATCAGATCTTAGTGATTTATGCAATTCTAGCATGTGTAAAGTATTGATTTCTATCTTGTAGCTAAATCTAGATGTGCATCCAAATTAGGCCAAGATCATGTTGATCCATTAAGTGCATTTCGGATCTAATTTTTTCACATGGTATTTCCATCTGTGTGATGCATCATCACACGAAACTGTGTTTTGTCCATTTAACCCCAGGATCATCCAACAAAAGAGGGTGCAACACTATACCTCTTATTCTTATCACCAAGGGGCACCTAATGCCGCACCACTGAACTAGCAACGCAGAGGGCATTATCAACACCACCAGGGCCAACTAACAATCAAGTGGCCCAAGTAAACCTGACAACAGTAGAGCATGAGACGCTCCACCCCAACCTGAGCAACAGTTGTGGTATGGTCTTGATGAGCCATACGTCGATTCGGCCATCAATTAGTACTTTGCTACATACGCTGCCTACCCTCAATGCCAAAAAGGTGGAAGAATCTATGGCTGCTACTGTGGAGAAGGGCATAAAATTGTAGAATGTCCCCACAAGGACATGTATACACCCTTCTGTCGAAGGTATGGTTAAAGGCATTGCTATAAATTGCCCACTACGACTTGGAGCCAGTGCACCATTAAATTCGATTACACTACAATCCACATCCACTCTAGGAAGGTTGTCGTGGAGTTCCCTAACTCCACATGTTCATGTGCTAGCAATTACAAGAGCACATAAGTGGAAGGAGGTGATACCATCATCACCACCATCAATATCAATGGCGAAAGATCAACCTTCCACAGCAGGACCATATCCTAACACCAAGGAAGAGGGACGACAATATCAACGAATCCACCATTGGATACAAGAAGCCCAAGCAGAGGAAGCTGCACAAACCAAGGCTTGCAAAGTTGAGATGCCCAAACCTTGCATGCCACAATTCAGCCAACTCCAATGATTGTGATGTAGAAGCAGCAAGACATTTAGAGGGCATTCGTCGCTCATAGGTATCCATCATGAATAAGCCATCATGCATTGTTTCCGAAACAATAATCAAGAGAGATCTTTTAGGATCCTTGACAAGACACTTTTGAAATATCACATGTGTGGGAATGCCCTAAAGTGTGATGATCTCCTAAACAAGCTTATGCACTGGTTGATGAATGCTAGATTGAATTCCAAGATCTAGATAAAAAAACTAAGGCATAGAGGCAAAGATAGATGCATATGTTGATAACCAAAGTACATACACTTGTAAGAAAATGATCCTTGAAAAAACTAAGTAAAATTAAGCTCCTCTCCTCGGGTACAGAGAGAATAGAGCGAATTTGAATTCAGGTAGAGAGAGAATGTAAAACAAGCAAATCTCACAATGTTTGACTCAAAACTCAACATAGATTATGATTGGAAAGAGGAGTACATATAAAACTCATGGAGATCCTTTCTTGAAGCCGATTGGACCCCTAATCCTAGCCTCTCTAATGCTATTGGATGAGTGATGTACTCATCTTGCAATTCTATTGGACCCTTTATGAGGATTTCTCAATTTCTATTGGACCCCTTGACCAAAGCCAACACTTTGACTTGATCACTCATCAAATTACATTAACACAAGTGTCACAAGCCTATTTAAAAGCTTAACTAGCTCGAGATTACATCACTTACACTACTTTGGCTCAATAGAGGCATTACATGTGGATTTGACCAATTTGTCATCTATGCCAAATTTTGGCCCTATCACAACTCTACACAAAGATGCTTGACATAAAAACTTATGAAATCCCTAAAGCTATGATAGATGACTTTTTATAACTATTTTACACATGTGGGAACATGCTCCACACATGTGAAATGTACTCACAAACATAAAAAACATAACATCACCAAAATAGATTTTTGACTATTTTTCACAACACTATCTCTTCTTTGAACTCAACAACTAGTCCTTGCTTCAACATAGTTGAAACTGAAAGAAGACTCTTCTTGATTCCCGATAAAGCACATTCTTGATGTACTTTTCTTCACCATTAGGCAAAATAAAGGCTACAATTCCAATTCCATGAATAGGATAAGATGCATTATCTGCATATTGTACCTTGCTTCTATTTTGCACTTTCACTTATTTAGTGAATGCTTCTTTGCGAAAAGTCATATGACGAGTAGCACCACTATCAATCACCCATTCAATGGGCTGAAAATTAGCAACTTGCAAAACTGAACCTGAATTCCTCATATATGTAGAAGTACTAGTAGAAGCAATACTAGACACAAAAGCATAAGGCTTGGTTAAAGAAATCATCACTAGCTTCAAGCTCTTGCTCCAAAGTAACAAGTGAAGCACTAGTATCGATTCCTTTACTCTCCTCTTTCACAAGCTTCTTCTTACAATCCTTGATGAAGTGCCCATACTTCTTGCAATACATTACAGAAAAATTGAGTCCGAAAAGGGCCTTACAAGGAATGCCATGTAGGAGAGAGAAAAGAAAAAAAAATCACCGAAATACCTAATTAGAAATTCCTTTGCACACCTGCCCACACCATTTTTGATGTAATCCCACAGGTTGTTAGTACCAACAAACATGTTTTCAATATAAACCATTCTAGCCATTGTAGTCACATCAAAAATCAATTGGTGCTTAACCATAGTTAAATGAGACTCTCCAAACGTTCAAAATATTTCCCACTCAATATTCGAAAACAATGAAATTTTTTGCTTTCACATAGTGTAAAAGTTTTTTGGAAACATCTACCGCTATCTCCAAAGATGAAAATTTCTTGCCGCCATACACAAAAATGAAGATCTATTTGCTTCCATTTTTTAATCTATCATGTCCATATAATCAGATGAGTTTTACAATATTTGATCGTACTTTGCTTTTTGATGGTACTTTTCTTTTTTTTCAACGCATTGGTTATTACAAATTTTGTACCTATGGCTAAGCTTTATCATCTTCATGTAGATTGTCCTCTAGAGTATGGCCCGCTTAGCACAAGGAATTCTAAAGGTGGAAAATTATCACCATATGAAATGATTCATCACATGGAAGAAAAAATGAAGCATTTAGATTTGTGGTCATCAAGGTTGTTGTACCCCATTGATCCACATTTGTTGCAGCATCCCGATTTTATTCAGTAATGCAGTTAATCATTTAGATGTGTCATTGAAATAGTGGTCTTTTAGGTTATTGTGAGAATTTAAAATCCTATAGTAATGTACATGCAATGCAAAGAATCCATTTCTTAGAGAAAAAATTAGATCAAATATTAAAAGACTATCATGTAAAACAGATTAGATTGAAATACCTTTCGAAGGAAAATTAAATCCTCCAGAAACGTATTGATATGTTAGAAATTTCTTTACGCAAGTTTACAAACAACAATGCTGAAATGAAAGATACAATGCAATCGATGTGTATGTCATACTTATATTTAGTGAAAGATATAGGCTTGTTGAAATAAAAAAACAAAAAGTAATAACAGAAGACGATTGTTTACAAAGGATATTTGTGATCTTTCTTCAAAATCTTGTAATCGAAAAAGAAGGATCCTTGCATTCAAGTAAGTGTTAAACTTGTTGTCTTTGATTTTTCTTGAAAAATGTTGATTTAATGAAGATAATAATGGTATCACTTATTTTCCTCTAGATTCGTTGAAATTTTTTTAGAATTATATTGCAATAAATAAAGTGTTGATAGAACTTTTATCTGACTTTCATGTGTCGTGATATTTGTTGTGCAGATCTGCATTGGTGCAGATCTGAACGGATAAAACAAAAGCTATAGTTGCTGAGACAACTATGAGCGAAGACAGTAAGATACTTGATAGCACACTAGTTCAAGGTGCATGTGATTTTTCTAGTATTAGCAGAGAAGCATAAGCCACAATGTTTAAGTTGATAAAGGAAGCATTCTCACAAGTAAGTATCAAGAAGTTTCCATTCCACAACCTTTTCAATTAAAAAAAAAAGAGACATATTGAATATAGGCATGCAAAAAATAGCGGGTATTCCATGTCATATTAATGAAGTGTATAGCTCAAAGGGAGAATCTTTATCTTATGATATGTTTAACAACTTATTTATCGACATCAATCAGTTGTTGACATTTCTAGTAGAATTTTATAATTTTACAAATGAGAAGGTGAATGACAAGCTGATTATAGTTCTCAAGCTAGATGAATTTGAGATTACCGTGAGGACAAAAAATGGAGAGAGTGAGTCTTACACTTATGAATGGAGCACTCTTAAACTCAGAACATTTTGCGGATTTTCCATTCAGTGTCCATATATGGTGGTTTTCAGCTTTTCACGTAAAGTTGATTTGTTGTGATATATGCTAATAATTGATTTTGTATGAACAATATTTTGTATTTGGTGATATCATAATAAAATTATCACTATTTCTTTGACAGGTTTAAAAGAAGACCACGATATTCTTTCATGGATATTCAGTAGAACATCATGTCATCAAACATCACATGGAGGGCATTTCACTAAGTATTCCTAGATTTGGCGATTTCAACATAGAGTGGCATTTGGCTGGAGATTTAAAGACATTGAAATGTATGTTCAATGTTTTCCATGGAGCTAATTCAAAACACCCATGTTTATACTACATGAAGGCACCACGCAACATTTTTTGCAAGAACTTTTGGAAGTTTGAGCATATGGTCATTGCAAGGAGTGGAAAAATCTCACTGTCAAGCAAGAGCTACATTCCATAAAAGCACACAACACGGAGGAACCTGTACAAAGAATAGCTAAATTTTACAACTTTTTCAATGGTTTTACAGAAGAGTGCAAATTCATCATAATACAAAATTGACAAATTATGAAATTTAGAAAAGCATGCAAATTCATATATGGTGTTAGACAATAGGCATATATTTACATATTGTATTTTGAATTGCAATACAATGAAATTTTTTGGATCACCCAACCACTCCTTAGATCCACTTGTAGTGAAAGTTGTAATTTTGTGTCATGCAATAGCTGCCTTCTTTCATATGGATCTAACTGATGATAGTTCTCACACTTAGATCGACATACGCAACATATACTGCAAAACGTGAGGACCTGAGCGTTGAAGATACAGGCCCATATCTTAAGATCTTTATAGCAATTGTCTTTTTGATAAAAATAATTTAATGCACTCTTGTAAAATTATGTCTTCCAAGACAATGAGAAAGTGCCTTAATCGCCATTATCATTGTTTCTCCATGTGGATGAAACTTTGAATGGGCTACACTAATCTCGTTATTTGTAAAAGACTCCAAATAATGGCCCAATGCATGGTCTCTTTGGAATTCACCAGCCGAAGTTCTTTTGCCCCCTCGACGCCTTGCAAACTCATCAAGATAGAGAGTTTCCTATCATAAAAAAAAATCATATTAACTTCAAGATAACAACATGACCTGATCCAGTTGAACGAGAACAAGACAGAATACTTACACATTATGCATCCTCTAGGCTTGAATGACCTTCTCATGGTCAATGTTATGGCCCTTTGTTGACATTAATGTCACCGGATCATATACAATTGGCAATGGTAAACCAAGTTGATTCTGAAAATCAATGAATTCTTCTTCAGTAGGCATGTTGGATTCATCTTCATGAACTTTTGTGACTGCCATGTGCAGACATTCTCGTCTAGAAAAGAGTTCTTCTTCTTTGAAATCATAATCTTTGCCAAATTCTATTACGGGTAGGATTATAATCTGTACAATTGTCAAAACTTATATCTATATTCTGAAGGTATGGATCCAAATCTACATATTTATATTTTTCAAGCTTTTCTTTAGTAGACGGATCGACTTGAGGAGTAGAAGAAGAGATTTTTTTAGAATCATCAGGAATATTCAATAAAAGGTAAAAGACAAAAGCAGATTAAAATTCAATAAATCTACATTTCTTATTGTGAAGCAAAGTTCCAGATGCTGTGGTATGGCACGGGTGCCGTGGGTGCGTACAAGGCACCTGTTTTTTTCTTTTTTTTAAAGATTTTTAGTCATTTTTTTTAGTTTTGCGTTATACTTGACCTTGTCGATGTTTACCAAATCCATGTAATGGATCATGTATGATTCTGAGAACTATAGAATGGGAGACTAAAAAAAGAAGTAAAAAGATGGCAAAATTCAACAAAAGCCTCAACCCCATTACCTTACAAAACTGTGAGTAAAATGAACAAAAAAGAAAAAAAATTGTTTTAAAAAATGGAACATTTACACTAATGTTGAACTCATGCAAAACGGAAGTCAAATGAGAATCAAAGTTTGACATTGATATCGGTTTGGACCGCAGGAGAAGAAAAACGTGATGATATTCTATGTATCTGTGCTTGAAAGTGATATCGAACATACAAATCTGTAATAAATAAAAGGAGACTAGAGACTGATATCGCTTTTAAGTGCACAAACACATATTCTAGACGAAGCCCAGCGGCCTGTGGCAACTGACCACACAGGTTTACACATTTTTAGCTCTGGAGGTCTACATCAGAATCGCTACCTAATACCAAAGCAGGTGTAGCATGCACGTTCGATCAGAACCAGCGACAGGTGTGTCAGTGGAAGAGCGCGCATGAGGATCTGCACGTCAGAGTCTGTGAAAAGCATGCACGTTAGATCAGAGCCAACGACAAGTGCGTCAGCGGAAGAGCACGCGTGAGGATCTGCACATCAGAGTCTGTAAAAAGACAGTGTGCTGGTGTGCGCGCGAGTTCGATATCGGAGTCGCGCGAGAGCTTGAGGTTGGAATACCTCGCGTGAGATCGATATGCCAGCAGGTTCAGTCTGTACGCATGGGACTCGCGCGAGGAGGACGATGTCGAGGGCTTAGGTGTTCATATGTGCGCGAGGAAGACGATGTGGAGGTCGCGTTCACTCGTATATATAATCCATGATGGGCCCAAGCATTAAATGCACTCTTAATGCTCCCTAGGACATGCATCAACATGCGATGAGACCGACACGTGGAATAAGCTCATTGGGTGCACATGGCTTGCGTCACTCGCAAGTGTCCTTCTGCCATGTGTCAATGTCCTATTGGTCCAACCTATGACATGACTCTCACCAGCGGAATTTTCCATGCGAGCATATATATTATGGTTGGCCCACATGTATGGATCGCTCCTATAAATGTGTGAGGGGCTTCGTTAAATCTTTTATAATCTTTTGCTCCCGCTATGCACACAGCGTGTGTGCTCAACCTCCTCCACTGCATATCGAACTCGCGCGACCGTGGCCATAGCATTGGTGTTTATAATCACTTCTGCGCGTGAGTCCAATATCCGAGCTTGTGTGCTCGACAACCGAGGTGCCATATCGATTTCGCGCGACGTCTAATGTTTCATTTGCCTCCAACGGTCCGCTCAGCATGTGAGTTCAATATATGATATTGTGGCACAATATCCAAGGTCCCATATCGATCTCAGATGACCTTAGCTATTTCTTTAGTCACCACAAGACCTATTGCGCATGAGTTCGATACGATGGTGTCTTCTAGTGAAAATGCATTACTTTATTTTTTGAGTGCAGTAGGTATATCAAAGAAGGTAATTTTTTTAATTTCATTTTACAACCTTAAAATTTTTGTTTTTTAAATAAGTGTCTAATGTATCAAAATGACTAATGTTTTATGTTGGTGTCGACAGTTTGTTCTTGATTGGTACACCATTGATGATGTATATAAGTTTCGACAAGATATGATCAAGATATTCATTTTTGATGGCAAACATGTGGTTCTTCCACAATTAGACATGGGAGAAGATCCACAGATTTTGCCCCTCCATATTCTACTACAGCTTCACAGATTGTGGTCGCGTCCTTGTCTGCTCCTATATTGTTGGCTCCTCTAGATGCTACTGTTGCGGCTCCTGTATTGACAGCTGAAGAGGAATTTCAAAGAGCGCAGGATGCTGATCTCATAGTGTACTCGGAGAAGGATGTAGAAGTCCTTTCGAACACTGGCTAACAATTGTAGAAACAATAGATACAATTACTCAATAACTTCATTTATTGTACTTCAATACAGAGATACATGTACATGCCTTGAGCATAAACAAAAAAATACAAGAAATCATGTTCACAACTCTTTGTTGGAATTCACTTTGATATTAAAAAAAAGCATTGTTACATTTCAGCTTCGTCTTTCCACAAACACTATGTGGGAGTTTCTAAATTGACAAAAAACTAATCTTGCCTAGAACAATATTGATATTTGTATGCTGCTAATTGATCTGTAACACCATTTCATTGGTCTTGCAGTATTTGGATAATTTCTCCAATATCTTTGCATTTGATTTCATTCTCCTGTCTTTTACGTATCTGCAAAACAAATAGTTCAAAAGTTATTATATTTTTAAAAAATAGAAATAAAATAATAAATGCATATTTGTGTTATGAATGATATCAAAATAATATACTAATACATACCAATTTTCCATTGGAGATGAGCTTGAAGTATTGAGGTACATTATATTGTAGTAACAATAATTCTTTCCTTATGAAGCTCCAATCTTCCTCCACCTCAATACAAGTAAGAAGCATGTCGTCGTAGATAATATCAATCGATTTTATTTTTTAGTGTCCATTTTTCCCAAAGTCTTGATCAAGTGGCATCCATTTATTTTTTATATTTTTTCATCTTTGGTAATGAGAACAAAAACTGAACATTTGTTTTTCAATTTGATAACAAAAACATATAGACAATGTTTTGATTCTACATTCTATATTTCCATCAGACTTGTGATCCCAACCTTTGTCCATAAGCTCTAATAGCGCATCATCCGATAAATCTTTACAAACAAACATGGTCGGAGTTCTGTGCACTATAACACTTGAAAAGAATTTGACAAAAATACTTAAAGTAACAAACCAGCTCCATCGAATAGTTTTTGATCATGTAGTTATCTTCAAAGAGTTTTTCACATCATTGAAAAGCTTGCAACGAAATGATTCACATCCTATAGTATCTTGAGTAATCCATTCATCACTTCTAAAACAAGGTAGTGGAATGGACTCGATCCTCCCAAAACTCCCTTGCAAATCTGGAATATACGTAGATTCATAAAAATATATTCCAATATCAGCAAGCTCTTTGATAGTTCTTGCTTTATATTGTATTTTCCAATATCAAAGTGTATTACATTTAATACACCTGCAAGAAACAAGTCTGCAAGTCTGCAATAAACAAATGATATGAATAAAATTTCACAAAATAATAATTTGAAATTGAAATCATACAACAAAAACAATATATCCATACTCACAGTTGCATTTTTTATGATCTTGAGAGTTTATTCCTTGTACATTTATTTCTAAATGATGCTGAACTAATATCTTTGATATTGCTTTCCCTCCTATTGAAGTATTAAAATCAATTATCTTTGCTTTCCAATAAGAACAAAAAGAGAACTTTGTCTTTTTACTTTTACAAAATGTTCCTTTTGATGATGGATGCATCAACACCCAAGCATTTTTTGTATACTTTCTTGGTACCCATGATCCTTCGTCATCTTTCTCATTGAAAAGAACCACAGAGTCGATAGTGGATCTCGGTCTCCTGGATGGCGCCATGATTAAGCTATGAAGGATCTCCTGTCGAAAATGTGATAGCTCTAATGTTGAAAATGTGAAGGCTCTTCCATCGAACATTTGAAACATTGGATTCTTTTTGGCACTAATGCTTAACCCCAGTTGATGAAATTAACCATGATTTGATAGTTTTTAGGATTGAGGCCATTAATGTTGCATCGAGTGACTCAAATTAACCTTCTGTCATCTATATTTTTAGTCCAGTTGGGTCCTTTCGGGCAATGGTGAGTTGGAAGGGCAGGTCTCAACATCCAATAGGATTTTCCAAAGCTGCCCGACGAAGCTTTTATTCATTTCAAAAGTTTTTTTTCTTTTCTAATTTGCAACAAACTACGTTACGTAGAAGTCTTATATCACTATTTCTATTGGTCCACATGGCAACTAAAATGGAAAAAAAAAGGGATCTTTCTCAAAGGCCCTCTTTGGGCTTAAACTTTCTCTAATAATGGCACTTCCTTTTCTTCTTTTGAGTGTTGACATTTTGACCTCCAATGGGCTTTTGCTCATCCTTGGAAGGAGGCTTCCCATTTCCTTTTGACTTGCCTTTTCCCTTGCCCTTGCCTTTTGTGAAAAAAGCTTGATCTTGTTGAGTGTCACCCACAAAATTTTGCCTCGTTTGCTCTTCTTGAAGAAGCAGCCCAACAAGTTCTTCAAAGGAGAGTTGATGTCCCCTAAGAAAGATACTAAAAGATGAAACAAATGGAAGATAAGAGGAAGGTGATGAGTTGAGAGTAATGGAAACAAATTGAGCATCCTCAATTATCTCATAAGTATTGAGAAGCTCCTCACGAAGATCGTTGATCTTCGTCAAGTGATTGGTCACTAGATCCCATTCTTGCATCTTCAACATAGAAAGTTGATTTCGGAGATACACCACTCTTGCTGAATTTTTGACCCTATATACATCGTATTAAGTGTTTCCCATGCACTTTTAGATGTCGTACAAGATCGAATATGAGGTAACATAGATCTTATCACTGCAAGAGCAACCATAGAATGTGCTTGTGCATCCCTTCTATCCCACTTCTTTTGTTCTTCCGAAGATGTAGAAGATGATGATGATGATGATGATCCACGAGGTGTAGTAGGAGCCAAAGAAGGAGGCCTTTCCTCATCACCATTGACCAAATTGTTGGAAGTAAAACTACTTTTATGCGGTGGCTAGGCCTAATGGAGGGTTCGTGCGTGGTATAGTGGTAGACCGGTCGTCCACCTTCTAAGTTCTACACAAGCTTTCAAATGTAAAAAGAACATAAACAGACAAGGAGCACCAAGGCTTCCCACCTGGTGCTCAGAATTAAAATGGTGTGGCTAAGGCGGTACCCAACTAGCCACTACTTGGAAAATAAATAAACTTGCTAAGGCTTACCCAACTAGGAAGGATCTACACTAAACTAGGCTTGCTAGGGCTTCCCAACTAGCAAATCGTAAAACTAATACTAACTCCCAAAGGGAAATGAAAATATAAATTGCGCCTTAACTAAGCATAAAGCAATTAAAAACATGCCACAATAAAAACCAATAATAACCTTCCCTCAAGCTATGCACCTTCCAATGGAAACACAAGGAAATAGAATGACTTCTCAAATAGAGAGAGCAATTTAGCATAATCTCAAAGTGCTATTTTACAAGGAAAATGTCTCTCTTCTTATAACAAGAAGGGCCTTCCATAAGCTTCTACTAACTTATGAGATTAGTTTCTAAAACTTGCCATTCTAGGCTTCTAAACTTCTCAACTTCTAACTTAGAAAGCCTAAGGCTCTAAACTTAGAACTCAAGATAACTTAGAATTTTTTTATTTTCTAAGCTTAAGTTCTCTAAGTTAAGTTTTCTAACTCAGAAGTTTAGAATTTAATTAAGTTTCTACCCATGGACTTACTTTGTTGCTAACATTATCCCCCTCCTAATTGGATTGGCGGTCCCATGCCAATGGCAATATAAAGAACCCCGCTCTTTATGGTGTGGGAGGAGTCAAAGTCGGTGCAACTTGTAGATGTGGAACATTTTGTAAAGTGTTGCTCCGTAGGAGATGAAGCTTTGAAGAAGTATGAGCGTCTCCAGAAGATTTGGCTCTTTGATGGGTTTTATTTCCAATTGCCCACGCTGAGGATTCAATGGATGATGTACAAGAGCTTGGGTTGTTGAGGTTGTTGAATATGGTATGAAAACAACACAAGGTGTGAATGAACGGTAATGAGATGAAGATTAAATGGTAAGATGTGAGTTGGATATGGGGGTGGTGGTGAATGAATGGATCAAAGGTTTGCTGCTCATAGTTGTCTCTTGAAGACATGATGTTGGTAGAATTTTGATTGCAGCTTCTTTGAGGTCAATTGTAATGTTGAGAGCTCCATGAAGGATTGCTTGGAATAGATGCTTGAACGATCGCCATTTTTTTTTTTTTTTTTGCATAAAGTAGTGCCCTTTAAATAGTGAAGAAGTGAATAATTTGTCGATTTCTTTAATTGCGAAAGCACCACTTGTTGTTTTTGTGAAAAATTTCCAAGGTCCTTTTGATAATATGCTTGTCTTTGCTCGGCGGGAGTCCTAAATTGGCATCGTTTGTATGCTGCAAGTGTTGTAGGCTTGTCTGCTCCACGAAGTGCTTCAATTGAGAACTAGAGCAAGTTTAGATTGATCAATCGGGTGGGAATGAGGTCTTGAAGCGTGGATGAGAAAAGTGAGATGAAGCTTCAAGATGAATTATATAGTGGAACATGGGAGAAGGAATGGGTGTGGACAAGGGATGATAGGGGTTTTGTGTGTTGTGTTATATCTGTTCATAACTAATGCTCAGTGTACAATTTTCCAAAGAGTCATCGTTGTTTGCCTTTGAAAATGACATTTTTATGCAGAATGAGAAACAAAATAATAGTACCGATGATCAGTATAGTACTGTATTTGGTTACAAAAGGTCAAAAAGATGATTTTCTAGCAAAATAGTGAATTTGGACAAGAATATGTACTTTTTTGGAGTAGCAGAATTCACAGACAGGAGTAGAACTCGCAAACATGCTCTTGAATCAGAATACAGTACTCACGGATTCTGGCAGGAAATATTCGTTGAGAAAATACTTATGTTTAATTTTTTTAATCTTTTTTAAATATACATTTTTTAGAATTCGCCAAAAATTGTTCAGACTACGGATGATTTCATGGTATGGTCGAGGATTTCTGATAATGAGTTTTCATTGTCAAAATATTGATTTTTTAAATTTTTTGAATTTTTTGTAAAGGACAGAATTTGTAGAGGATACATAGAAATCATTCAGACTGTGGGCAATTTCATGGTATGGTCCACTATTTCTAATATTGAATTTTTTTTTTCTTTTTAATTTTTTTAAAAAAATTCGTTCGTTTAGACTACGGACGATCTCATGGTATGGTTGACGATTTCTGATAAGGAGTTTTCACAATCAAAATATTGACTTTTTTATTTTATTGGATTTTTTGTAAAGGACATAATTCGCAAAGGATGTATTGAAATCGTTCAGACTGTGGGCGATTTCATGATATGGTCCACGATTTCTGATACTGAGATCGTTGAGACTGTGGGCAATTTCGTCATAACAGACAAGGATCATAGTGAAAAAAGTGATTTTCTGGCAGAAAACAAGCTAAATCTCTGAGATAGAATTTGTAGAGCTGTTGGAGGACTGATCTTTAATAGATCTAGTCTCAGTGAAGCCGACGAATTTTGACACAAAGATTTGGGTGGAAAACAAAGAATTTTGACAGTAAAATAGTGGGTTTTGGGAAAATCTGAGCAGGATCAGAAATCGCAGAGGTGGTAGGATGAAAGATGATGTTCTGTTATGGCTGCAAACAGCCCGACGAATTCTGATATACCTGATTGGTCAAAAAAAATGTCACTTGAGTTACTTCTTTCAAAGAAAATGCCCAAGTTGACACTTTTGTTGCTTCCCCCCGGCTTGATAGGTTGCTCAGCAGCTCATGTAGGACCTGGAGAGAAGCCTTGTGATGTAGTGTGAAGTAAAATAGCAGGCAAGAATATACACAAGCACGTTAGTAAAAATGAAAACAAGTAAGCTATGTAGAAAAAAACTTAGAAAGCGGCAACGATGCCAATGTTGGAAGTAAAACTATAGTGGTAGACCGGTCGTCCACCTTCTAAGTTCTACACAAGCTCTCAACTGTAAAAAAAACATAAATAAACAAGGAGTAGCAAGGCTGCCCAACTGGTGCTCGGAATTAAAACGGTGTGGCTAAGGCGGTATCCAACTAGCCACTACTTGGAAAATAAATGAACTTGCTAAGGCTTACCCAATTAACAAGAATCTACACTAAACTAGACTTGCTAAGGCTTCTCAACTAGCAAACCATAAAACAAATACTAACTCCCAAAGGGAAATGAAATATAAATTGCGGCTAAACTAAGCATAAAACAATTAAAAACATGCCACAATAAAAACCGATGAAAGGAGGCAAAAGGAGGCCTGAGCACCTTCCCTCAAGCTATGCACCTTCCAATGGGAACACAAGGAAATATAATGAGTTCTCAAATAGAGAGCAATTTAGCATAATCTCAAAGTGTTATTTTACAAGGGAAATGCCTAAGACTCTAAACTTAGAACTCAAGATAGCTTAGACTCTTTTATTTTCTAAACTTAAGTTTCTAAATTTAAGTTCTCTAAGTTAAGTTTTCTAACTTAGAAGTTTAGAATTTAATTAAGTTTCTACCCATGGACTTATAATACACATGCCATGGTAGGAGTTTATTAACAAGTACTCACATGTGGACTTACAATACACATGTCACGATGTTTTATTTTACTTAGATTTTTCTTTGTTGCTAACATTCATTGTAGTATAGTGGTAAGTATTCCTGCCTGTCACGCAGGTGACCTGGGTTCATTCCCCGACAACGACGCCAATGTTGGAAGTAAAACTACTTCTATGCGGTGGCTAGGCCTAATGGAGGGTTCGTGCGTGGTATAGTGGTAGACCGGTCATCCCCACCTTCTAAGTTCTACACAAGCTTTCAACTGTAAAAAGAACATAAATAGACAAGGAGCACCAAGGCTTCCCAACTGGTGCTCAAAATTAAAACGGTGTGGCTAAGGCGGTACCCAACTAGCCACTACTTGGAAAATAAATAAACTTGCTAAGGCTTACCCATCTAGCAAGGATCTATACTAAACTAGGCTTGCTAAGGCTTCCCAACTAGCAAACCGTAAAACTAATACTAACTCCCAAAAGAAAATGGAAATATAAATTGCGGCTAAACTAAGCATAAAACAATTAAAAACATGCCACAATAAAAACCAATGAAAGGAGCCAAGAGTAGGCCCGAGCACCTTCCCTCAAACTATGCACCTTCCAATGGGAACACAAGGAAATGGAATGACTTCTCAAATAGAGAGCAATTTATCATAATCTCAAAGTGTTATTTTACAAGGGAAATGCCTCTCTTCTTATAGCAAGAAGGGCCGAGATTAGTTTCTAAAACTTGCCATTCTAAGGCTTCTAAACTTCTCAACGTCTAACTTAGAAAGCCTAAGGCTCTAAACTTAGAACTCAAAATAACTTAAAATCTTTTATTTTCTAAGCTTAAGTTTCTAAGTTTAAGTTCTCTAAGTTTAAGTTCTCTAAGTTAAGTTTTCTATCTTAGAAGTTTAGAATTTAATTAAGTTTCTACCCATGAACTTATAACACACATGCCATGGTAGGAGTTTATTAACAAGTACTCATACGTGGACTTACAATACACATGCCACGATGTTTTATTTTACTTTGATTTTACTTTGTTGCCAACACAAATCCCATAGCCCTTTCACTTTGAGAAGATTCTTCATCATGTAACTCCACAAGGAGTAGTTTGTGCCATCCAACCGATCTTCACTAAACAAAGAACCGATAGTTTCTGATTCTTTAGCCATTACCTCCAACAGAATTTCAACTTGTAGTAGATAGGAAAGAGAGCCTTTCCAAAGCCAAATCTACTCACAAATTTGCAGTAAACAATGAGCTGAAAATAAGAGCACAAGATGTCTACCAATCTGCAACCAAAGTGCCCAATAGATAATGGATAAATGGTTGTTTTTCACACAAAAAAACTAGCTTTTCAAAAATTAGGTAAGCTTTGATTGAAGCCTACACTGAAACCCAATTAGGAAGCCTAACAGTGTGATCAACACACTTCAATAGGGCTATTGAAAGCGCAATACTACTTGTTGAAAATTTGCAATCTTCCAGCCACAAATTTGTCCTAACTCAAAATAGGGTTTGCTGAATTTTGGGTGCCCTCCTCCAAAACTGCAAATCTGTCAAATCAACAAAGTAAGAAGGTTCCAAAATCCAAATTAGAAACATATTTTTTGGCGCCCTCCTCAAGACAAGACTTGCTCAAAACTAGCTGCAAAAAATCAGATTTGAGATGCTGATTTTTGGACGCCAAAAATTGGCCCTCCAAGATCCATGATGGGCGCTTTCCTTCAACCTAAAAGGAGACAAAGAGCTGATCCAAACTCCACTTGGAAAAATCAGTAGGATGCTATCACAAAGTAGAATAGCTCTTCTTTTGGTAGGGCGCCAACATACAAGCTTGCTACAGATCTGGTTGCTCTGATACCATGTTAGAAATCCATAAAATCATAATATGGATGGACAGACTAGAATTCGAACCTAGGACCTTCCTCATACCGGATGGGATGCTCTACCACTGAGCTATCTGCCCTGTTTGATAGTTCTCTCTAGAGTGTGGATTGATATTGACAATTCTAATCTAGAATTGGATTTGGAGCCATCAAGGCTCAATCATATGAATCAAGCAAGACAAGTTATTTTTGGCAACATTATCTATGCACTTAATAGCTTGATTGATGTATCATCAAATGCACAAAATGCCTTGAAATTCATAGCTTGGCATGATGTTTATCTTTGAAGTGTGCTACATGTATATAGACACAATAATGGAACATCATGTAAGAGATCCTTTAAGAGGTGGTGAAAGATCCTTCATGGACATCATTCTCTATTGGAGTCTCAAAAGTTCCTTGTTTGTAGTTGGATTTTTTAGACACTTCTAAAGTATTTATTCATCAAGCAAAGAGAGTTGTAGATAGATCAAGCTAACTTTGAGGATGAGTGTGAGAAATTACCAAAAGTTGACAAATCCAGCTTGATCAGAACCATGTAGATTGTACATAGGTTGGTCCTACACGTGTGAGTCCATATTGCCACTTGTGTAGGCTATCCTAGATAGGTTAGATATAATTCATATGGTTAGTTAGGTTTTTTTGGTCATAATTACTAAATTGTAGAACCAAATTTTTTGAATCATGGAGTTGGATAACTAACCTAGCCACCAACTTGGCAAAACGCTAGGGTTAGGTAAGATTGAAAAATTAGGAAAAAAATGGTCAATCATTTTCATGCTGGATTTTCACCTAACTTGAGGTGGGGAAGAGCTTATTGTACACATACAATCCATCATTCCATAGTGAGGAGATAGAATTTTTGGAGCAAATTGGCAATCTTGAGTTTTCTACACATTTGTCTTGAGTTTTTGTGATGCTTTGGTATCTAGACTTGATTACACTTAATCTCTAATAATAGGTTGTACTAGATTCCATATCACACATGTGTGGGTAGGAATTCGATGTTTGATCAATGATTTTGATTGCTCTTGATTGCGGGATACAATATTGCTTTTCTAGATCAAGATCTTGTGTCTAGTTTTGGAATAGATAGGTGTATCAATCAGTCAATCACTCTTGGAGCCTTATGTAGGTTCATTTATGGTCCTTTGTACTATACTTTCAACAAATAACAAACAGATATCAGCTCGACAAACTTTCAATTGACAACCCTTGAGTCTACTCTAATCAACTCGTCGAAGACACTCGAGTCAACAATTGTCGAAGCTGCTAGAGTCAATCATCAACTGTTAATCCAACCGTTAACTGTCGACTCCCATGATTTTTCCAGAATGTCTACTAGAACATATTCTGACCAATAGCAAATGTTAACAACACATAGTGCTTTAATCCAGATTGTAGATCTATCCTATAAATATTCAATAACTAATCAATGAATTCATAATGAAAAAATAATCAAACATTCAATCAGAGTGCAATTATTCAATCTTCCTCTCTGTTTCCAGAGTATTATCTCAAGAAGATCACGCATCTATATGCATTTTGACTATACACATATTCTCGACTCAATCAAATCATTTTCAATAAAGAGAATCGTGTCGATGTCATGTCGATTGCTTCATTTTTTGTTTTTTTTATTCATTACGTGCATATTACATTATTCATAGATTGATTGTAACGATCCGTGCAACTTTGAAGCTTGGATCAAGTAGAACTGCTATTGGTCATTAACAGTGCTACAAATCTGGTAGATGTGGATTCATGCACCAAGGAAGTGTTGTGTTCTTAGCAGACTTTTTCGACATGGTATAAGAGCCTCTCTATACAATCTAATCTCTTTATCTGATACCAACATAGAATCAGGTGTATTACTTAAGCAGTCAATCAAACTCTAATAAAGCATATAGTATTAGGACTTTCGCGTTCTGATATAGAATAAGCATTTGCTGAATTATTTTGCAATCACACAATCTACTATATGCATACATCCATCTCGGGTCTCCTAAATGGATTCACAATCAAAGTTTGGTCTAATAGTAGACAAACTTGATGGAATGAATTCCACCTATGAAATTCAAGATGAAAGTAGTGCTAATGGCCAAAGAACTTTGGGAAATAGTTTCAGGTGTTGAATTGATTCTCATTGTCAAGGTGCAAGCCATTTCAAATGGAAGCTCATAGATGGAAAGGCTTTTGTCTTAGTCACTCTCAATATTTTCGACACCCAGATTGGCCACATAGGATAAGCCCAAACTTTGAAAGAGTCTTGGGACATTCTAAGCACACTCTACGAAGTGAGGGATGTCACTTCAATGCTGAATTTGAGAAAGAACTTCTAGGAGGACATTTCCTATCCTACCCTCAACCCTAGATCCAAGCACACAAGCATCAAGGAGTTGAAGCTAGTTGTCACGCGGAGGTTCATTTTCATGAGAGCGATAGCATATTTCATAATCCAGCATGTGCATATGATTCCAATCTAACACTAAGATCCATTAACACTAAGCATTAACACTAGATCCTTTAACACTAATCCACAATAATGATAAAAATTTACTCTTCTCTCTCTTCCTTTCTCTCTCACAAAAAGCATAAGAACAATCAATCTCAATAAGCATCAAATCCAACAAATAGCAAATCCAAAGAAAACATGAGAGTTAGAGGAAGAAAGAACATGTACAATTGAAAATTTTGCTTGTATTGAAATGAAGAGAACATGTACAAACGAAATTACCAATATATATAGTGGATTGGCCTCAAATCCTATTGGCCAATTTCTACCTCCCTAACTCTTTAAATTGAAAAAGCAAGGGAACCCACTAAAGAATTGGAGGGAACCAATTTGAATTTGAATTTTGGTGGGAACCCCTATTTTATTCACTAACTTGACTTTTAGGCCTGCGACATTAAAAGTTCCACAAGAAGCCCTAAAGTCCTTTTATTAACTTCTAACTAATCAAATAACAATGTGATCACCGGGTTGGACTTACACACGCAGGGTGCCAAATCCCTCTTACTTATTAACTAGGGTTAGAGTTGTCTCGGGATCCACAAACTCTCCAATATTATCTCTCACCAAAACTGGTAGCGGTCCCACGACACCTTGCGAGATCTATTATTTCGGGCAAAAAAAAAAAACAAAATTTCACAAAGACAATACTACACGAATAAATTCCCATTCTAATTTGGTCACTCCTTTTTCACTTTCTGATGCTTTTAGCATCGTATCAAGAACCCATTCACGAGTGCATTTTGAACGTAAAGGCTCCAAAGGTTCGTTGTTCTCCAACGCTCTCTTTCTTCTTCAATTTGATGTTGGAGATGGCTATGATGAATTATCAGCTCTAATACCACTCTGTAGGGAAGCTTCTTAAATGAAGTCCCAACTCAGGTGCAACTGTCAAACAGATTCTGCTTCTGAGGTGGTCGTTGGATGCACGTCGGATCGAAACTCGTCTAATGGAAAACAAGTCAAAATCTTAGAAACTCGAAAAAATAGGAAGGATGCGGAAACTCAAAAAAAGAGGAATGACCCCAAAACTTGAAAAACAAAAATACTGATTTGAGAGACGGAAAGTAGATGCAGGTGTCTGAATTTTTTTTTTGTGGCTTTTTGTATTTTTTGTTTTATTTTTTGGCAGTCGTCGGATGTAGTGTTCAGATGGTATCATCGGACCGATTTTTGTTAGAAATTGTTGTCGGATGCACGGCGGATCAAAAGTGAGAAAGAATCAAAAAAATAGGAGAAATTCAAAAAATTCGAAAAAAAATAAAAAAGCGTCAAATGGATTTTTTTTTATAGAAACTCGAAAATTTCAAAACTGGAAAATCGAAAAAATCAGCGGATGCAAGTATTGGCGGATGTAAATTTAGTGTAGGTCGGTGAATGCAAAAATTCGAAAAAAAATGGAAAAAACGGCGGACAAAAAACTGATAAAATTTGAAAAAATCAAAAAATTTAAAAATATCGAAAAAATTGAAAACCTATTAATCGATGATCGTTCTATATGCAAAAATTAAAACTCAAAAATGTTCAACAGTTTAAATTTTTACTAGCGGTGCCCAGAAACGTGAGATAGCGGTGGAGCGGTGGGTTTCTGGAATGGTGATGTCAATATGCACAGATCTGAAGGAACAGTAGAGACGTTCTGGAGCAATTAGGATCTGACAAACAAAACATTGAATATGTGCTTGGAGAAATGAAGAATTGAGTACAGCAAGCAACACAAACAAAAGTGATGCAGAACTGAAAAACAGACTAGACAAAAGCGAGTTCTACGGTTCTGAAAGCAGCTACAGCTAAGTCACGAGTTTTGTTTTGTAGTATATTGGTAGTGTGTCCTGCTTGTCAGAGGCACAACTACGACCTGAATTAGATCCTTATTTGACAATGGATGTTCAACTTGAATTTCGGACCTGTCAGGAACTCGATTTTCTACTGATCTACAAACTGCTTTAGTTCTTTCTTTAGTTTTACAGATTGCAGATTATTTTTAATCTACTCTACTCCTACTGAAATCACAGAATCATCAACACAACTTTAACTAAACGACTGGGAATCCTATAGAGTGCTTGCTACAATTGTCACTCAACATTTGTAACAAAAACTCCTTAGGGAGTTGAACAAGCAAAAGCAACTCATTGGAGTCATGGTGGATTGATAGTGGGGCTAGCTCACACATGACCCTTTCAAAAGGATTTTTTTAAACTTTACTTTCTTTTAATGGTTCTAAAAAGTCTATATTTACATCAAGTAATGAATAATGTAGAATAGAGGGTATTGGAACCATCCCTTTGTGTTTAGGATCTTCCAAGAGAATGGATCTAGACAACGTTCTTTTTGTGCCATCAATCACCAAAAATTTGCTAAGTGTTGGCCAACTTATGGATAGTGGTTTGGATGTCCACTTCAAACATGGTGTTTGTTCCATTTTTAAGAATGATGTTTATATAGCAAAGGGATTTAAAATGGAAGATTGTTTAAGTTGGAAGCTATTGTTGCTTTTGCGAGTGTGAACTTGGAAAAGGAGGAGATCACTCAAGTGGAAACCTTGTCAAAGTGTGATCTTGCTAGCATTGAGGAGGAGCATCAAAGAGAGGAAGATCTTGAGAATCAACCTTAAAATCCGAGAGCTCCAAGGAGGTCCTCAATGACAAAGGACGAGTCATCAAATTGCTTGCAAATTTTCCATTCAAGTGTGCATCTTGCAAGGGAGAGCATTGGAGATGATACTATCATTGATTTGTTCATAGATAGTGTTAGTAGACATGAAGTGACTTGTCTCATATCTTTAATATTGATGATGTTTAGTACTTTATGTAGATATGACAAGACAATGAAGTTGAATGCTTTCTAATCTACATTTGTTGTTGATAAAGCAATTTCATTAGATAACTATTTGTGTAATAGTTTGGAAAATGGTATCATAAAAGGAAAAACATCATTCAATGTAATGTACTTGAGATTCTTTGAGTCTACATGCTTTGTACATGATCATTCCAATGTAATGACCAAAGATTATCTTACTTCAATGATAGGAATAATGGTAGTGTTTTGCTCTTCAAGTAGAAATTGTAGAGTGTACATGTTTTCCACCAAAGAAGTTGTCAATGGTGGAAATGTGATCTTGTGGAAGACCAACAAACTTGAATAAACACCTTTGGATCAGCACCTTATTCAACTCATTGATGGAAAGGAGCCGAGTCAAGTGCAAGGAAAAAGTGAAGGGCCGAGAACTCCAAGAAGACCTTCAAAGTCCAAGATGGAGATATCAATGCTCAAGTTCATTGGTAAAGGAAGGAAAGATTTTCAAATTTTGGGTCCGACGATTCCATCCGATGAACTGCACAAAAGACTTTCTCTGACAATTGCATCTGACGACTTACCAAAAATCTATCTGACGCTTTCATCCGACAGGTTTTGGTATTTTCGACATTCTCGAATTTTTCTACTTTTTCAAGTTGTTAAGGAATTTTTTGAGTTGCAAAGGTTTTTCACGTTGTTCAAAATTTTACACTTTTTTCAAAAAATTGATTGTGGTCGACGATTGCATCCAACGACTAGTACAAAACTACAAAAAAACAAACTTTTTTTAAAAAATTGTATCCAACGATCTCATCTGACAGTTTTTTCAAATTCTTGACATTCTCGGATTTTTTTCAATTTTTTCGAATTTTTCAATTTTCGAATTTTTTGAGTATAGAATTTTCAAATTAATTTTTTGAGTTTTCTGGTTTTTTGAAATTTTTTGAGTTTTTCAACTATATCCAAAATTTAGAGAGTCTGGTATTTTTTTCGAGTTTTTTTTTTTCGAATTTTTTAGAATTCTTCAATAAGCTAGGTTGAGGTACTGTCAATGATATATTCAAAAAAAAAATATAAAACCAAACAAAACAACAAAAAAAAGAGTTGACTCAGTTTTCATGGCCAATTTACCCGAAGAACTTATGGATGAATTCACACCACCCAATAATCGAAATGGTGAGAACAAACCTTATCGCCTTAGATGTCATTGTGCCCACGAATATGAAGTTTTACAGATTATTGCCTTGACACACGAAGGTATTGGGAGAGGCCATTTCTCCTCTTATGCTACTGCTAGGGCAATTCTTCTGGCAGGATTTTGGTGGCCAACCCTTTCAAAGACACTTACGCTTATATAAAAGTTTGCGACGTTTGCCAATGCGCAACTTACTCCAACACTTGAAAGCAAAGCATTTTACAAATGGGATATTGATTTTGTTGGACCTATTAGTCCAGCAGCACGTGGCACACAATCATGTTATATCTTGATTGTCACTGATTATGCAACGAAGTGGATAGAGGCTAGAGCAACATGCAAAGCAGATGCAAAGTCTGTAGCACACTTCCTCTATGAAAATATCATCACTAGATTTGGTTGTCCAATAGAGCTTGTCAGTGATCGAGGTTCTCACTTCCTTAATGAAGTAATTAACAAGTTATTGACTCATTACTTCGTTATCCACCGAAAGAGTACCTCGTATTACTAGATGCAAAGGACTAATTGAGTCTAAGAATAAAATAATTTGTAAAATCTTAACAAAGATAGTAGAAATCAGTCGATCAGACTGAGAAACGAAGTTATTCTCTGCTATTTGGGCATATCGCACAATGCCAAAGCGAGCCACGAATTGGAAAACACCGTTTGAACTGGTACATGGCCAAGAGACTGTCATGCCAATAGAATTCTTAATTCCGTCCTTACGCGTCACTTCATTTTATGCCAAAGACTTGTGTGACGATAATGTTTATCAACACCAAGTTCAGAATTTTCACATTGACAAAACTGTGTGAGACACGTCTTATATCTTACATGCACAATTAGTCTACAAACAATGACAGAAGGCCTAGCATGATCGTCATGAGGATATTCACGATGGTGATAAAGTTTTACTACACATCTTCCAAAGTCCATCTAGGAAAATTGAAATTCCGTAGCCAAGGTCTTTATGTTGTCCAAATTTTTTTGACAAATGGTGTCATGCAATTAGAGACGTTCGAAGCCATACCCCTTGACACCTTAGTCAATGGTAGTCACCTACGGCGATATTATGAAGATACCTTTACCATCGATCATGTTTAAGAAGGACTTCCGAATTATTAATTTTTTTTTTCTTTGATCGATTTTTTTCCATGTATATTTCTACCTACTTCTTTCAGAAACCATATGAAGGTTCAATTTTTAAACACAAGCTCAAAAAATATTTTTTTGATCCTTTGTAATTTTTTCGATATTTGCTGTTTTTTTTTTATCCCTTGTAAATTTCTACATACTTTAAAATTTTTCGATACTTGGCTCAAATTTCTAAGATTTATTCGAGTTTGGATCGACTCAAAAAAGCCGAGAATTTTTTTGAGGCAACTCAAAATTTTTTGGATTTTTTTTGAGTCCGGATCGACTCGAAAAAATTGACATTTTTTTTTTCAAGTGATTCAAATTATTTTGATATTTTTCAATTTTTTGAGTCCTTGTAAAATCATTTCGATATTGTACAATTTTGCAATCCTTCAGTTTTTCGACCCATCGGTTTTTCGCTCCATCACATTTTTTATCTCAGATTTTTTCGAGTCATTGAGAATTTTTTCGTGACCTAAATTTTTTTTCGAGTCATTGAAAATTTTCCGTGTCACTGAAAATTTTTTCGCGACCTGAAATTTTTTTTGAGTCATTGAAAATTTTTCGCGTCACTGATAATCTTTTCAAGACCTAAAAATTTTTCGAGTCATTGAAATTTTTTGAAGTTAATAATAAATTTTTTTCAGCATTTTTTTGAGTCATTAATTTTTGGATCCATTATCTATTTTTTTTTTAGACCTGGTTTTCTCGAGTCATTCTCATTTTTCTGAGCCTTGTTATTTTTCGACCCTGAATTCCATCTGTCGATTGTTGTGATAACTTACCTACCCTAAATTTTTTGAGTATAACTATGTCAGCCGATTCTTCTTTTCTTACTTCATAACTTTAGGGGGAGTTCGTGGCCGATTGACAAATCTTTGGCGCTTTTCATGATGTCTATTCCAATTCCATCAATTTCTTTTACAAATTGACCGCTATCATATTGTCTTGTATTTTCTCCTTCCTCCATCGCTTCTGCACACGCATGCATCCGAACACATCCGTCTTCAATTGTATCTCTCACTTGCAGCCGCCAAGTCCATCTGCCAGCTGCATCTGTCCTCTTCAGGTCTATCTGCATCCACCATCTCACACAAGTACAACTTTAAGTGTTCTAATTGTCCAATAGGATCTTAAAACTTAATTCATACTCACAAAAACGAGAGTATAGTCCACCTAAGAGATTAGAAATGGTTTGTGTGTGGTATTACTGAAATCAGATTCAATATGAAGTTTAGTTCTAAAATAGATGGAAAGAGTAGTATGATATCACGAGTTTCTCAAACGTCAAAGACAATCATTGTTTGATAAAAAACTAGAAATTGTAGACGTCCGTAATCTGATCAGAGTGGGTTAACAAGCGCGATCAAGCATCAATAAAGTGCATTCAATCACAACAAAAATTCATCTACGTTATACACAAATAGAAAAACTGTTGTTGCTGTATTACACTGAAGCACAATCAAATAGCAATTACAACAAAAAATTGACAGCATAATTGGGAGGCTCAAAATAATATGTCTCATGGACAGAGCGTCTCTTTATCTGTGTTTGGATGATCTATTTATAGATTGCATTCATGTATTAACTACAATAAATGTTTGTCACCTACTTAGACAAGCCGTTGTATTTGGAAGTATATGGCTTTTGTGACAACTATACATAGTGTATACGGTCAACAAATCAGGAACGTTGACGTGGACGAGGACATCGCAAATTCTCTCACTTCGCAAATTTTGAAAGTGGCTGGAACGTTCCTCGTTCAAAATTGATGACCTTCGACATTTTTCTCTCTTCGGAATTTTGCGAAAAAGCCGAAGGTGCCCTTAAACAAGTTTGAAGGTGTCCTTAAAAGTTTGAAGGTGCCCTCAAAAAGACGAAAATGTCTTTAATAGTTTAACTCTCTCACACTTTTTGGGAAAATGCAAAAAAGCTGAAGGTGCTCTTAAAAAGTTGAAGGTGCCCTAAAAAAGATGAAGATGTCTTTAACAGTTTAACTCTCTCGCACTTTTCGAGAAAATGCAAAAAAGTCAAAGGTGCTCTTAAAACAAGTTTAAGGTGACCTTTAGAAAAAGGCGAAGGTGTCTTTAACAGTTTAACCCTTGAAAATAGAGGACCTTCGGGAATTTTTTCTCTCTTTGTAGAAGTCGAAGGTAAGTGTCGCAATTTTCGGAAAAGTGCAAAAAATGCGAATTGTGCGACACTTAGTGTATTTCTGCAGACTGTTGAAAAAGTAATGTAAATCTGCAGACTTGTTCTATATGCAAGTTTGTGGAAGTCCTTGAAGATGGCCAAGTCTTCAACGACTTCAAATTATTAAACTTAACATTTGAATTTGAAACTATGACAGAATTGGTTACCCTTTGCTGGAGATCAGCCGGAAGCTCGTTTGTTGACGTTCTTCAAATAGTTTGGATGTCTAAGTTATGATTCCAAGGAGACAACTGTGTGCTTAATTTCCAACAATTAACACTAGAGTCGTCACAAAATGCACGCACACAAAGTGTGCATTTTGAGCACTTATTCAAAAAAATCATATCTCATAAACTATGATGAATCACATCAAATCCTTTCACATGTGTGTTTTTCATATATATATTCACCGATTAAAAATTTTGAGACCTTCATTTTGAACAACTTATATGTAAGATAGGATGTGTCAAACATGTGAGGATACTGATGAAACTTCGATATTCTCATATATGGGACTACATTGTTGTGAATTTGACATTCAATTTTTAGTCTGTCTAAACTAAAAAATCCTATATGATTATAGAAACATGCCTATTAAAAAAACATTGAATTTGGAGATCTATAGGGATAGATACGTGCATTCAAAATTACCCTTTTAAGTGTTGATAAAAATCACCAAAACTGAAAATATTATAGATGAGTGTATAATACCATGATTTTAGCAATATTTTTTTGGTTTGTCAACTTTAAAAAGTATTATATGACCATAGAAACATGTCTCTCAAATTTTTTTCAATTTTGAGTTATGTAGAGATAGATATGTGCATCTAAAGTTACTCATGTCAAGTGCTGAAATGTATTGAAAATTATTGAAAGGTGCTAAAAAAGTTTTAGCTCTTTTGGAGGTGCTTTTTACAATTCTTTCTTTGGTTATCTACTTTCAAAAATCCTCTATGACCATAGAAACATGTCTATTAAAAAAACACTCAAATTTGGAGTCCTATAGAGATATATATATGTGCACCTAAAGTTACCTATGTGAAGTGTTGAAAAGTGTTGACAATTGAAGTTTTTTGGAGGTAAATTGTCAATTGAGGAAAAAAAAATTTAAGATGTCCAAAAACACCATGAAGAGTCAAGTCTAGTTCCACATACAATTGAAAGGATTGAAATTTCAATCATTTAATGGCATGTTATGTCTCGTCAAGTGACCAAGAGTTTTATGCGCACTTTTGTGTGCATGCGCACAAAAATGTGCTGAAAACAACTCTAGTGTTAAAATAACTACTCCATTTCACGAGCCGGTTCTCCACAACTTCTGGCTTTTTCTCCTTCTTCTCCCCCCAAGTAAATCTCAAGCGATAGAATCCAAGATACAAAGAAGGCAACAATTTCACTTGGTTCAACAAAACCTCCATCTACTGATCTCGTAAATTATTCTAATGATTCTATCATTGAGCGTAGTACTCAACTACTAGTAAATTTGCATGTACAAAGGTACAACAAGATTTGTGACTTCTTCAAGCCATCTTGAGTTATCTAAAAACTGACCATAGTTAACGAGTACGTCTATTCTTAGAAATATTATGACCAATTATGACTGAAACTAACTCCACTATGGTCAAATCACTGATCTTAGTTCATTTCATAGATAATTCAAAAAAATTCAAAAACAAAACAAAAAAACTGAATTTTTGAAATTTAATTTTTTAGAAAATTTTAGGTAACTTAAAAATTTGACGGAAAGCATAGTTAGTGCAAAGACAATCAAAATAAAAAAAACGACATACCGTTTGTTTTCTAGTGTAACTATCATATTGTTAGTACAACATTCCAAGCATAAGACATAAACTATAAAACACCATTATGGTAAAAGAAAAAATATACGTAAAATCCAATTCTATGAAATCCATTAGCCATTAACACTGATTTATGACCCAATCATCAAAGCACATGGTATGACCACTAAAAATGTTGTAAATCTATCATCATGTCACAAAATCACCATACAACAAATCTCCACAAGTATAGTACATCAAATTAGGGAAAAGACATACATGCATCAAAATGTTTCACGATTTTGACAATTTACTCACAAAACTACCAAAAATTCAAATGGTCATAACTTGAGCTATAGTGCACTAAATTGGTCATTGTAAAACATAGTACGGAAGGAGGACAAGTGTCCGAGATGACTTCTATGTCACCCTGGCACCTCTTCTT
The DNA here is from genome assembly GCA_029204225.1 of Diphasiastrum complanatum. NCBI lineage: Eukaryota > Viridiplantae > Streptophyta > Lycopodiopsida > Lycopodiales > Lycopodiaceae > Diphasiastrum > Diphasiastrum complanatum. The sequence goes on along the minus strand of CM055102.1, from coordinate 54,855,812 downwards.
CACACATAGGAGAACAAAAGGTTAAAAAATCTGTAGTAGGGCACACTCTCTACATGAGGTTGCAAAATCATCAAAACACTGTGCTACCACCCAAAGAGACTTTACCAATAGTCTTAAATAGTCCATTAGACTTCCGTGGAGCCTTCAATCAACTCCAGAGACATAGTATGGGCTACTTGTGGGAAGGCGCTCTAGCACATACATCATGGAGATGGAGCACAAGCCCCCAACAACCAATTTATAGGTCTGATAGCGTGTAGGGAAGTCCAAGAGAAATACAAAAAATACTGGATTGATTCAATGCATGATCCTCTTGTGGATTTGTAGAAAACAAAATCCCCAAAAAGCATGAAAAAAAAAAAACAATTTTCAGCCTTTTTTGGCTCTCCTACTTCCTCTAATCTCTAAAATCTTTGCTCTAACCTCTTGGACAACTTCAAAAGATGTTGGTCTACCATCATGCAAGGTCTACAAGGTGAATTACAACAATATGTAACCAAATCTATAAAAAACTTACAAAAATCATGCATTTTAGCAATATATCTGATTTTTTCCACTACATAAAGTTGATTTCTACCTCATGCATCCACATACCCCTCACATGCAACTCAGATTACTTAGTTACAACCATCAAATGATCTGATATTGCTGGATTATGATTCTTACTACCCGTCAAAAACAAGCAATTTTTGACTAAAATCATAGCCTAGAACCGGAAATCTTGTAAATTACTGGTATGCATCATTAATTCAACAATTAATGAACAACAAAATGAAAGTACACTTGCTGGAAATTCTACCATTAGTTTTGAGCTACACAAGCAAAACCCTGAAAAACATCACAGATTGGCTATCATGGACATCATTCAAAGAACCCTAGAGAAAGTCGACAAAGACGAATCTTAATGACATGCAAGTGAAAACCATAAGAAATAATCCATTTGGAACCACCAAGATTCGATGAAAAGTTTCAACTCCAAGTTTTATGATCTTCGTAAGTTGCTCTGATATCATTGTAAGGAAAAGCTCCTCAAGACCCTGCTTACAAGACAAACACAAAGAGGACTGAAACCACCCAATTGACGAGAAGCCACCAATCAATCTCTAGTAGCCCCACCCCTAAGCCACGAGATATGAGACATGTGTAGAGAGAGAAAATTGGTAATGAAAACAAGCAAATGGAATGGTAGGAGGGCGAGTTTCTACAAGGATATTTGGACCCTAGCAATATCCATGCATGCACCATGCAAGCCAATAATATATCAAAAGTACTTTTCATTACTATTGATACTCTACACTATAAAAATGATGCAAAATTTGGCTTGATGATTTTACATTTTCATGTACATATGTAAATCACACATGTGTGGAGCACATGTGAGTAGTAGGTCTATTTGCATTAGTTAATTCATGCCATAAAATTGCTTGTTTTTCAAAGCAATGCGAAACTAGAAAAAAGGTAGTCATGTAGAAGCATGCCAAGTGTCATCATGAGGTTGGACCTCAATCTCCTCATTACTTGTACAAACCAAAAGGCATAGGTATTTGAGTCATGACCTCTAGCTCAATCAAAGGTCAACACATGTCCTATTTTGTAGGGATGCAAAAGTGAAATTGGTGGACCTCAATTTACCACACTCATCTCATTGGTCTATAGGGTCCAATCACATTTCGAGGTTCAAAAAGAGTGGCCCAATCATATTTCAAGGCTCTCCACATGAAAATTAGTGTAGGAACTCAAGCTACCACGATATATGATATAGCTCCTTTGTACATACATACTTAAGAGTTAATCAAGTTTTTGACTATCATACTCTTCGTCCTTTCTCTCTCTACTCAAGAGCTTGATTGATTTCTCTCTCTAACTGAGAGCAAGGTGCTTGTTTGTCTCTTCCATAATGTTTTTTTTTTAGTTTTTTCAAAGATATGCATGACTTTGGATGATGATTGCCTTTTGTGTACAAGAGCTCTTGCCTAGATCCAAATTATGTCCCGAAGGCATCAGAAAGGCCAGGGCAGCATCAAACAGATTGAAAATCTGTTGAGTGGGGGAGATTTTTACAATACTTCCTAGTTATTGTGGAAAGTGCTATTTGTGTGAGAGGTTTGCCAAGAAATCTCTCATTTGTCTGTTTGGAGTACCGCAAATCACACTAGACAGTGTCTAGTACTACCATTCAGAGTTAGAAGGCTTCATACTTTTCACATTACTGATCTCTGTCTTTTGAACGATCACACATTTCGAAATCTTTGCCTCCATGATCTATGTCTTTGAACGATCACGCATTTCGAAATCCCTCTAAAAGTTCTTATATTCTCTCTATTTTTAATCTTTTATGTACCAATATTGGATCAACGCGCCAGAGGTAGGCAAAATCTTGAGCAGTCGTACATCCGCGCGTCATACAGATATAGCATATTTGTACCAATATCGGATCAACGTGCTAGAGGTAAAGAAAACCAAGAGCAGTCGTACATCCGTGCGTCATACCAATATCACATATGAGTACCAATATCGGAGCAACACGCCAGAGGTAAAGAGAATCCCGAGCAGTCGTGCACCCACGCATCGTACCGATATCAGGTGTACAACCAAAAATTTACAGTTCTGTGGTGTGAATAAATTCTGTGATCCAGACTCATCTATCCAGTAATGGCAACTCTAAACGAGAGTGTTCTTAATGAGTCAAGCAAATTGGAAGGTGCCGGCAACTATGCAGTTTGGAAATTCAAACTGAAGAATATTTTGATGGAAAAGGAGCTATGAGAGATCGTGACAGGTGAAGAGACAAAGCCAGTGATTGAAGAAGATCAGCGGGCATTTGATAGGAGAAGACGAAAGCCCAAAATGTCATCAACTTATCAGTTAGAGATGCAATTATTCCCTATATTTCAGATTCAGAAGGGCCAAAAGAAGCGTGGGATACATTGAAGGCATTGTTTGAAATGACAAATACATCTCGAATACTATTTTTAAAGACAAAGTTGCATACATTGCGGATAGATGATGCTGCAACTATTGCGATCACATACTGAAGATCAAAGAGATCCGTGATCAATTAACAATAGTTGGAGAGCGAGTACAAGATCGTGAGATCGTGCAATTGACATTGAAACAAAGAAAAGACAAATGGCAAGCAAGAAATTATGCTGATCAACATCAATTTGATGACTATTATTATGAAGACAATTATATTGATCAACATCAATACGATGATGATCAATATGAAGATGACACAGGTGAGAGTTCAAAATTGTTCATTACAGTATTAATGACAAGTGATAAAGCCAAGGATACCTGGTACATTGATAGTGGTGCATCCAAGCACATGACTTCAAGGAAAGAGTGGTTTTCAAAACTCAAGAAAACTGACAATGGTGATGAAGTTGGACAAGCTGATGGCAAATTGCTATATGTTAAAGGAGTTGGAGTGGTACCAATGAAGTTAGCCAACGGGAAGATAAAGCATATAAGCAATGTGCAATATGTACCTGGCTTAGCTAACAATCTACTATCTGTTGGGACGATGGCTGATCAACAACTCAAGGTTGAGTTTGACATTGACAAATGTCTTGTCAAAGACATCAAGAATCACTACAAAGTGATTGCTACATGAGCTCTAGTCAACAGGAATCGACTCTACAAATTGAATGCGAGATCTTTTACTCAAGCTATGGTAAGCACTGTTGATAGTCGAAGTGATCTTTGGCATCAAAGGTTTGGTCATATCAGTGCTCAAAGCTTGCAAATCCTTAAAAGAGGTAATCTAGTTGTTGGATTGCCTGATATCTCTTTTGAAGAAAAAATTTGTGAGGGTTGCATTTTGGGAAAACAAGATAGAGAGAGATTTCCTAAAGATGGAGCAAGAAGAGCCAATGGCATTCTTGGTCTTGTTCATAGTGATCTGTGTGGACCAATACAAACTAGGTCCATTAGTGGTTGTTACTTTTTCATCACATTCATTGATGACTATAGTAGACATATCTGGATTTATTCCATAAGCAAGAAATCTGATGCTTTTGCCAAGTTTAGAGAGTTCAAGGCTCTAGTTGAAAAACAAATAGGTTGTTATATTAAGACCCTCAGATCAGATGGTGGCGGTGAGTATTTTTCAACAGAGTTTATAAATTTCTGCAAGGATCAGGGGATCAAGAGACAAACCACTACACCCTATTCATCACAACAGAACGGAGTTGCAGAACGGAAAAATAGATCCATTGTGGAGATGGCTAGGGCAATGCTTAAGAGGAAGGGTTTGCCAAATACTTTTTGGACAGAAGCATGCAACACAGCCACTCATATCTTGAATCGGTGTCCTAGGAAGTCCGTGGAGGGTAAGACACCTTACGAAGCTTTTACTGGAAAGAAACCTAATGTTTCTCATTTACGAATATTTGGTTGTGATGCTTACGCTCATGTACCTGATGAAAAACGAAAGAAGCTGGATGCAAAAGCTGTTAAGTGTATTTTTCTTGGATATGATGAAAGAGCCAAGGCATACATGATGTATGACACAGATGCACAAAAGATCGTGATTTCTAGAGATGCTACTTTTGATGAGATGGGTCAAAATGACCAAATAAAATTGACAATTGATCCCTTTGATGATAAAGCTAAAATACAAGTGAAGAAAGAAGTTGGTGTCGATATGGAAGAGCCAATGGAAAAAGATAGGGTCAATAATGAGATTCCTAGGAGAGTGCCTAAGTGGTACTTGTCAGTAACAAGTGATGCTAATAAGGGAGATACTCCCGAATCAAGTGAGCAGGGAGAGCTTAGAAGATCAAGTAGAAATCGAAAACCTCCTGCAAGATTAGAGATGAATCTAGCCCTAATGGGTTCTATGCTCAAGGCTCATGAACCAAAAACTTTTGATAAAGCAAAGGAGCACAAGGAGTGGCGTGAAGCTATGGAAACAGAAATGGAAGCAATATCAAAAAATAGGACGTGGAACTTGGTTGAGCTACCTGATGGTAAGACGCCTATCACTTGCAAATGGATATACAAGATAAAATATGGAGCTGATGGGAAACTCAACAAGTACAAAGCACGGTTGGTTGCGAGAGGATTTGAGCAGCAGGAAGGTATTGATTTTGAAGAAACTTTCGCACCCGTAGCTAAGATGGTAACTATACATTCTATCATTGCTATTTTTGCTTTCTATGGTTGGAAGATCCAGCAAATGGACGTTAAATCTGCTTTTCTTAATGGAGTGCTGGATGAAGAGGTGTACACCACGGGCGTGGTACTCTTGCATTGATGAACACTTCAAGCGAAGGGGAATGATAAAGAGTGATGCTGATCCTAATCTTTACATTCTAAGGCAAGATTCAGATATAGTGTTCATTGTGTTGTACATGGATGATTTGATTGTTACAGGAAGTAATGAGAGCTTACTTGATGAAATAAAATCAGATCTTTCTAGAGCTTTTGACATGAGTGATTTAGGATTGATGCACTATTGTCTTGGCATTAAAGTATGGCAAAAGGAAGACATGGTCTTTCTTACACAAAGCAAATATGCACGAGATTTGCTTTATAAGTTCAATATGCAAGATTGTCAACCTTTGAATACACCTATGGATGTCAACATGAAGCTTACTGCATATGATGAATCTGAAAAAGTGGATGCTTATTTGTATAGACAGCTGGTGGGTAGTTTGATTTATTTGACACACACACGACCTGATATTTCTTATGTTGTTGGTGTTGTTAGTCAATTTATGCAAGATCCTAGTCAAGCACACTGGAAGTCTGCTAAACATATTCTCAAATACATTCGAGGGACATTGAATTTTGGTTTGAAGTATGATCAGCCTGAAACGCCAATGTTGGTAGATTATACAGATGCCGATTGGGCAGGTAATATTGATGACAGAAGATCTACAAGTGGTCATACATTCAGTTATGGTACAGCTGCAATTTCGTGGAGCAACAAAAAGCAACCTACAGTAGTCTTATCATCGACGGAAGCTGAATATCGAGCACTCAGCAATGCTACACAAGAAGCGGTATGGTTACAAAGATTGCTTGTGGACTTAGGTCAACCACAGGTGGATGCGACTATTATATCTTGTGATAATCAAAGTTGCATTCACCTTGCCAAATATCCAGTTTTACATGCTCGAACCAAGCACATTGAACTACACTACCATTTTGTTCGAGAGAAAATTCTTGATGGAGCCATTGATCTTGTTTTTTGTAAATCTGAAGATCAAAAGGTAGATATTTTTACCAAGTCATTAGGTAGATGTAAATTTGAGAGGTTTTGTACCCTATTAGGAATAGAAAAATGTAATTTTATATTGAGGGAGAGTGTTAGAAATCAATGATAAACTTCATTGTTACTGTTTACGATGCACATTAATGTTGATAGTTGTGACCAACTATCAATAGCCGTAGGCTAGTCTATTAGTCTACTCGTAGGTTTTCTCTCTCTATCAGGGGTTCAAGGTTTATTTGTATATTTTACATTTTGTATGAGTTAGTGTGATAGAGTGACAGTACGTGTTCTTCTTCTGCCTTCTTGTGGTGATTTCTTATGGTGAATGCTTGATGTTGCATATCTAATTCTTGACAGTATGAGTAGCCCTAAACCTATCCCCAATGCTAATTTTGGTGGATCTTTCATCCCTACCAAGTTAGGGTTGGAATCTTGGAGATCCCTCAACAATGCAAAAATTACCAAAAATAGCTCCTACTTTTTCTCTCTTGTATCTAAGTATGATTTGGACTCATTCCAAAGGTTCTATCACTTAGGTCTACTTGAGAACATCCTTATGAATGGAATCCTATGCTATTTGGCACGTGTGACAAGCCACAACATGACCATCTAACCATTTACAAGTCATATGACCAAAACTAGTCAAGCTAGAATTGTCATTTTTTAACACTCCTCCTCACTATCTAGGTTGGTTCAATCATTGCTTTACTAATCACTCCAAGTGATGATCTGAACTTCATAAAAGGTGTCTTTTGAAGTGGTTTACTAAGTAGATCAGCTACACATTCATTGCTTGGAACATGCTCCAAAGCAATCTCCTTGGCTTGCACCATTTCTCTCACAAAGTGATGGCATATCTCAATGTGCTTAGATCTTGCATGGAAGATTGGATTAGATGCAAGGTGTTGGTCTGATATATTGTCATTGTAGATTATTGGTGTCTCCTCTGAATCCATGATCTTTATCTCCACCAATAATCTCTTGATCCAAAGTAACTCCTTTGTAATGGTTGTCAAAGCTCGGCCTCGGTTGAAGATAGAGATAGAGTTTCTTGCTTTTTGGAAAGCCATGAAACCACACCTTCTCCTATGAAAGTTGAATAGGAACTTGTTGATTTCCTATCTCTCTTGTCCCCTGCAAAATATGAATCACTAAATGCATGAAGGTTAATCACATCTCCTCTATATAGAATCCCAAAATCCAATGTACCCGAGATGTATCTTAGAATCCTCTTAGCCTTTTTCCAATGGATATTCAATGAATTTTGCATGGATTGGCTCAACCTACATACACTAAAGCTAAGATCTGGTCTAGTTATAGTGATCCACATTAATAAGCCTATAAGCTTCCTAAACAAAGTGATGTCCATGAAGGATCTTTCATCATCTTCATTTGGCACTTTTACATCTTGCTCCATTGGTGTGTCAACACTTTTGCATACTTCCGTCTTAAACTTCTTCAAAAGACTTTGAGCATAGTTTACTTGACTTATAAAGATAAAATCAGATCCGCTAAGTACCTCTATTCCTAAGATGAAGTGAAGACACCCTAGATCTACCATCTTGAACTCTAAGGATAGATCTATCTTGATTTTGTCAATACCATCAACACTATTTCCACTAATGATGATGTCATCTACATAAATGAGTAAAAGTACAAGACCAACATCATCAAACTTAATGTAAAGAGTGGGATCATATCCACTTTGAACAAAAGAAAGTGAAATAAGATAGCAATGTAATCTTGAATTCCAAGATCTCAAGGCTTGCTTCAAGCCATAGATGCTTCTTTGGAGATGGCATACTTTGTTCTCCATTTCATGCTTGATGAACCCTTGTGGCTGTTCCATATAGATATGCTCTTCCAAAAAACCATTCAAGAAAGCATTAGAGACATCCATTTGACATAGGATCCATCCAAAATTGATGCAAGTGCAATGATTAGCCTTATTGTGACCATCTTGGCCACGGGTGCAAAAGTTTCCTCATAGTCTATCCCTCTCTCTTGAGCATAACCTTTTGCAACTAATCTTTCTTTATGTTTGTTAGCACTCCCATTTGCATTCAACTTAAGCTTGAAGACCACTTGCATCCTATTACATTCCTTTGAGGTCTATCAACAAGCAACCAAGTTTCATTCTCAATCAAGGCATTATACTCATCCAACATAGCTTTATACCATTCTTTGGAGTTCAATGCATCTTCAACATCAGATGGTTCTTCAAAACTAGATAAAGCATAAGAAGTGGATGAGATACCCTCAACTTGTTGCCCTTTGCCTTGTATGTGAGCCTTGATGGCTCCACTTTTGCCCTTGAAGATCTCCTTGGTGTGATAGGTGGGTTTGGTGCTTGCTCCTCCATGAGCTCCTCCTCGAAATCAAGATCTTGCTCCTCAGCCATCTTCTTCTTGATTGTTGGAGCACTTGAGCCTTCTTCAAGCATATGCATATGATGTTCATCAAATATAACATCCCTTGAAACAACAAATTTGTTCAAGGATGGGAGATAGATTTTTTAGCCCTTGCTTGAGCTTGCATATCCAAGCATGATCCCTCTTGTGGAAGATGGATCCTCCTTGGGATTCACATCCCGGTTGGAGTGCTATTTTTTCAAGAGAAATTGGGTTTGGATTCACTAATTCTTGTTGGAAGCATGCTTTTCAAACTTGGTGGTAGAGTGCTCTTCTCCTTGTTTGATTCTGTGTAGAGATGCTTGGGAATTGTGTGAATTCATTCTTATGGTTTTTGAAGCCTTGAGAAAGTTTTCGTTTGAAGTAGAATGATTTGCATGTGTAGATCCACTTTCTTGTTCAAATCTGTTTTTTTTAGACTGAGCAATTTGCAAGAATCCATAATGTTTTGAACATATTTGATTCAGATTAGTAGCAGAATTTTGTTGATATATTGATGAGAAATCAATTTATCCTAGGAAATCAACTAACTATTGCTGGAAATCTTGAGTTAAATTATTGCTTGTGGAGGATTTGAGAGATTAATCCTCTTGTGTTCCTGCAATCTGAGAAAAAAAAACATTGAATGGAAATGGTAAGTTGCTAATTTCCTAGAAAAAATAGATAAGGATTGGAATAAGTGATGCATGCAGTTGAGATTCTGTGAAACCTTTCTGGGTTTGTTGCTTGCTGGCTGTTGAAAGAGTTTAGACCTGTAAAACCCACAGTAACTCTTTTCCTTGTCTTTGGGACACTGATGCATGTTTCTGAACCTCTGTAAAATCTGGGTTGGTAGAGGTTAGGACTTCTGTTAAATGCAAAGAGAAGATTTAAGGGGATAGCAATTATGCATGCAAGCCTGTTGAAAAAAGAAAGTGTAAACCTGGAAAAGCTTTCTGGTAAAATGATACCATCTTTCCAAGACTTTTATTTGTACATATTATACAGAGATTTGTTTTTGTGAAGGTATGGTTGAATCCTTGTGTGCTTCAAGTCGCTGGAATCCTGAAATTGAGCGTGGCCTCATTAGCTAAGAACACAGCTGAAATCTATCCTTGAACGAGTGCGAAGTCAACAAAATCTAGAATGTTGATTATAGTCGGATTGTGAGCAGCTGAATCCGACTTTGCTACTGACTGATCCTGAGGGCTGGAAATAGAGATTGCAAAGGAATTTTGAGTAGTTCTAAATGCGCTGACAGAGCCTCTGTTGAAGCTGGTTGTAACCCAACGAGATTCCTTCAGGTAAAAGTTTGTAGTAATCTTCTGCTCGTTGTTGGAGAAGGCATTGATGCATTGTTCTGATGTGATCCTTCTGTGGCACCCATTCTGGGATTGTGAACTTGGTTTAGAGAGATTATTGGCAGTTGTGTCGGCCGCGAGGCTAAAAGTGATGAGGATTGAGGTTGCGAGACAGAATGTGGCTTGAGGAGCCCTAGTTAGGGTTTAGAAGTGGGGAGGCCTTATTAACTCATGCAAAGAGTTTGTTTAACTTCTTGTTCCCCAAGTGTGAACTGGGTGCATGGTGTGTGGAGGCCCTGACCCGGTTGTTTGCATGCCTCAGTTAGTTCACTGAGTTGTGCATGTATTGATTTGATGTCATAATTTTTGCAAAAGGGTTTTAATGCATTTGGGATAATGGATGGCTATTTGTAATGGATTTATAGTTACATAGCCCGGTTTTTTCTAAAGCCTTTGCAAAAATATTGATGTAATCAAAGTTTTGGTCGATTCTGGAAGGGGTTTTTTGTAAATCTACCTAAATCGACAATTGAGAATGAATTACCTATTCTCTTGACCTTAATCGAGAGAATCTTTGGAGAATAATTCTATTATCCTAACTGCTATGTCTATGTGATTGGATCCATGGATTTAGGATTGGCAAGAAAATACCGTTCTTCATGGTAATTTTCTCCAGGCTAGTGCCCGGTAAATGGAAATTTGATTTCTTGGTACTGTGCTTTTTATCCGTTTAACTTTGGAATAGGAATGTTCTTTGTTAAACGGTAATTTTTGCTATTCTTCCTTTTGGACTTGGTGATGCACCAATAAGCTTGTCCAAAATGATTTTGATCTTTAGGACTGGGCAATTTAAGCTTTTTGGATACTTGTTAAATTGAACAATAGAATAAGGTCGTAATTTTTGAGAGGTAGCTCTATATTCGGGTTTCAAATATTGTCAAAGAGTACCTGAAAACCAAATTTTATGGACTTTTCATTAAGTTTAGGCAACTTTAACGAAGTAATGAAAATGTCAAAAGGGAAGTAGCCTAGCATTTACTTGTGTCAATGGAATTTTAGGAGACCTTCGCTAAAAGAATTTTCGGGTGATCGAAAAATCTAAGGGAGGAAGAAAATGAGACACCTGAGTAGGTAAATGTGATAGTGTTGTGTAATTTGGGTTGGTTAAGAATCCCTGTAAGGAAATTGCATAACACCGGTTTTTTTAATTCATTAAGTTGAAATTATTTTGAATATCTATAGACCATGAGTTGACCCTATTTGTTATTGGAAATTGGGACATGGAACAAAAATGACACTTGGTTCACATTTGTACTGCAAAGCACCTTATTCTTAAGAGTTGTAACTCTCAGATGGTAGTCGGGTGTATAGTACCAACTAGATGGGTTGTTTTATGTGACAGTAGAGCCATGTGCAAATTCTTGTTAAATCACAATTTTGAACTGGATTATTGCGATCCATTAGAAACAAATTTGGGGGTACTCCGGTATTTGTGGAATAGATATGTGCATATCTGATATTGGAAATCCAGATAGAGATTCTAGATCTCTAGATTATCGGATAATGCAATTAGTGATCTTCTTGAAGGAATTGAATTCCTTGTACCATTTCGGATTTAGATATTAGATATTTGTTGGTATACTTCAGCTATATTGAATTTTTTCCTTTCGGTTTTGAAGAATAAACTCAGGTCATTTCGACTGTATATGAACGAGGTTTCTCGTCCGTTTTGGGGTCAATGCCTAGTGGTATTCTATAATATTGTCATCTACTGTGAAAACTTAAGGAAATGGAGAATTCAATAGTTGGAGTTATCTTTCTAGAAAATGGTTGAAGCTCGGATCCTATATTGAATATAGGATGGTCATATAGTCTTTTGATTTTTTGATGATTGATCTAAAAGCAAAGGACTTTCTTGGAGAAAAAACTGATGGTATGGGACATCAGTGATTTCAAAGAGAAAATTCTTGTGTGAGAATGATATGTAGGCCAATGGTTAGTATTTACATTATTTGTAAATCTAATAGTTGAAACCATTGGTAAAGCCTATTTAGGGTATTTGGAGAGGTTATGAGATATAGATCCGGATCCCTCAATGGTATCTCATAAATTCCAAATCAGAAACCCTTAGAAGCTATTTCTCTTTTAATTTTAAACCTCTTACTATTTAGAAATTTCTTATTTACGAGACAATTGGATTGAAATTCATATAATTCTTTCCAGTGTAGAACTAGATTCTGAAGGACTGTTTAACTTATATCATGCTTCCATTTCAGGTTTGTGAATATAGCTCATAATCAATTAATGTTTCAATTGATTAAGTGGAATTTAGACTTCCTAGCCCAAATGATTATCTCTATTTGATAGTTGATTATTGAGAGTAATATTTCTATCACTCAGGATAAAATATTTTATGATTTTAAGGAAAAAGTCCAGTTTGTACTGTATTGGATACTCATTACTGACTTTTTCAAATCTTTGATATCTTATATGTTGTCTCCTGGGAACTTTTTAATCGAGATTTTGGAATTTCTTTTAAAAGGGGGAGAAGAAAAGGATAGGAATCAGACTTTCATAGGATCAACCAGTGCATAGATTTCTTTTGTGGAATCCAGTTTGTGTGCAATGGTGGAACTATCCAGTGGAATAGAAGAAATCTCTAGTGATTGTTTTGAATAATCTGGAACTAGAGTGATTTTGGGAGTTTTGAGCTGTGAGATATTCATGAATATGGGAAGTAGTGGTAAAGATTAAATTAAAGTTTACTGATTGGCTACCAAGTACCATTTAGTTATGGATTGGATCAGTGGAATAAAGCTTTAATCTGAACCTTTTGTCCGAAGATGTCTGTATAAGTCAGCCTAATCTTAGTTTGTGCACTAAGATCTGAAGTAGGTTGAATGATTGAAGAAATTTTGTTGATAAAAGTATGATGGTTGGAAAACTTGTGATGTGGAATTATTCACTTCAAAGATTTCCCAGATATGTTATTTACTCAAGAGAAATAGAAATTTCTATAGCTGAGTCACAAGATTCTCAGTGAGATATGTGAGTAACATATGCGGATTTTGGAGGAATCTGCCAGATAAGGACATATGTGTTTATGTACTTGGTCATAGTGAGATTATTCTCATATGTGCACGATTAATCTTGTGTGGATCTACTATGTATTCCTGGTTACTAAGGTTATCTGGTGCGCTTAACCTAGTTGATGAACATAGACATATAATCAAGTATTGTGTTTGACAATTACTTGCAGAGTTAATAGATCTGTTCTGATAGATCTATTGGTTAGCTTAAAAATGATTTGGATATGGATCTAAATGTGGTGTTATACTAGTATAATTGAATTCTTCACCTAGACATTTAAGATTTCTAAATCATGAGCAAATAACTTGAGTAGTTGATTTACTCATGTGTGAAGTTAATTGGTAAAACGGACAATGTGAAGAGAATTCACCAAAAACTATTTGTTTTGTGTGTATTGCTTGTAAGACACATAATTTATGAGTCATTCAGATTCATTAAGGAATTGTGTGCATAGGATACTGAATTCTTGGATGAGTATTTCTCAGTGGAGGAATAGACTTAACACATTAGTGATTGTATTCCTGTGAGCTCAATTGGATACCGGATCCTAATGGCTCCTAGAATGTTAAACTGAATTTTGGAAATTCAGTAGAACTTTGAAATCTCTAGATGTTGTTTTAGGAGATTGTATAAAGTTTATATTGTTAAAGATGAATGTTATAATAGTCTTTAATTTCTTGGATGATTGTAGAATTTGGAATTCATAATCTGATTTAGAATCGGTTTGGAAGAATATTCTTGAAATCTAGTATTTTTCCTTGTGGAAAAGATTTCAGAATGATTCTTATATTCCTTGAGTTGTATGTTGTGCATATACTCCAATATCTTTTAGTGATTAAGTATGGATTTAGAATCCTGAGAATTATGATTGACGAATCATAAGATTCTAAATGTTTATGATTGACGGATCATAAATTGATACTTAGAGGTCATTTGAAAGAAATATGAGGATTCTTAAGATAATGGTAATTCTTGATCAATTGGGTGAGTCAAGGATTTAGATTTGTTATTTGAACTCTAAATTCCTTTACTCCACTGCATACTTGAGATTGTATGAATCTCACAGGCCTTTACATTAAGTAATTGTTTACTTATGAGGAATTGCTTTCTTTACAGATTGTAGTCTATAAGTGCTTGTATACAAAGTTCAGTCTAAATCTCCAGTTTTGTATGAGACAGATAAATCTATTAAGATAAGCATAGATGTTGATTTCTTGCATATGATGCTAGAATGGGGCTGTTAACTCATTAGAGTAACTGTAGTACTCTGGTTTGAGTTATGGTTGTCTGAGACTTGATGAATCTCCTAGAGATTTTAGATGATTGAATTGTGGTATTTTAGAATATTTGGATATTCTAAGAATACTGGTATCAAAAAGCATTATTTTTTACAAGAAATTGAAATGGAATTTCTTTAGTATAGCTTAGTGTATCTTGGGGATTTGAATTGTATTCATGAGTAGAGGTATGCAATTAAAGAATTGTTCATCTCTGAGTGCTTATTCAGATGGAAAGATCGGACTAAGAATAATGATTCATGGGAAATATTTGAAAGCTTAAGGAATAGTTTCATGTTTTCTTTTTTCCATTTTGAGGACATAACCTGTTTAAGGGAGGAAGAATGTTACGGCCATATTCGGTTGAGGACATGGAATAGTCCTAATATGGTAGACCGGCCCTCCAGTGTTCGAGATTATTGGTCACGCCTAGATTTTATTCCAAGTCAAGGCCTGTTGGTGACTAATGACTTTGAGAGGACCCAGACAATCTAATTGAGACATTTGGAGTAGCGCATGTACATGTGACTGATATAGGCAGGAGGTATGCATGTAGAGTTGTAACCTATTTATAGTTTGACCTGCATGGGGATTGCATGTGCTCATGCATAGGATCCTATTCTTTGTATATTGAGGTAGTGATTATTCCATCGACGACTTGGTCTAGGTTGCCTGATGAGCTCTTCTCTTCTTGCTGTCACATGGCATGGCTTGGGGGCTAGATCCAGGAGGATTCTCCAGAAGGGATCTAGGTTTGGTTGGGTGGTTTTGCTCCACAGTCTCTCTTGTGTTTTCCTATCCTCATCTTAGGGGATTGTCCCTAGTGGTAGATTAGATGTCACGCATAGGTTCGTTCCCATGAGAGTGATAGTATAGTTCAGATTTCAACATAAATGGAGTGTAGTGGGTTTCTTTCCTTACCTAACCTCAAACCAAGATCTAGTCAATCTAGCACAAAAAGAAGATGTTCCGTAAATACTGCAAAAGGACAAATCATGAGATTGATAAATTGAAAAAAGTCCTTGCACTCGGAAAAAGACAAGAATATCTTTATCAACTTACTCATTGTTATTTTGTGATTGTTCGTGCTTTAAGTAGCTCAGTTTCAATAATAAAGAATTGATTTGGCATTGTAGACTTGGTGTGGGATCATAGATATGAGCGTAAGGAACTCATCACTTGTCAAGAAGGGTTAAATCCACTAGGATAGGTCTCTGACTATATTTAGTTGACTACTTTAGTTGCTTTTCTAATAAATCTAAACACTAACCCCCAATCCTAATACTAAACACGCATGCCATCAACAATAGAGGTGAAATGGAGGAAAGAGAGAAGAGTTAGAGGGAGGTAGCTCATTTGCTAATGCTTTAATCTAATGAAAAAATATTAAGGAACATAAGCCATGGAAATAGCAAAGCATGAAAAAATAGCAATGTTCATAAAAGCATTAGACTAGAGAGCAATATAAACAAAATCGTAGAGTTTCCTCCTCTCAATTAGCTTGTCAAATGAAATACAAGAGGTGCCTTTTTATTCTTGGGGAGGCCCTTGCCCCTTTGGTTCTATTGACTACTTCATTGAGGGAAGGATTGAAATCCAAGCCCTTCAAAAGAAACACAACTACATCTATGGTGCAGAAAGAAGCACACTCCACCTACCACCCCTTTGACTTTGACTTCTAATCAGAACGTAAGCAAACTTAGAGTTTGGGCCTTTTTATAATTTAAATGGCCCAAGTCTATTTTATTCCATAAACCAATATTTTACATGTGCTCATTGGGCTATGGGCTTATGCATGCACGATGACACAACCCCTGAACCTAATTTTCTATTTATTGGCTAAATTTATTATTTACAAGAATAACCTTAATAGGGCCCCCGACTTAAACTAGTGACGGTACCTCGGCACTATGGAGCTAGTACAGTCCGTAGGTTTCGCGACGGCACCTTGTGAGATAACCCGTAACTTGCTCCATATACTCGACTCGATCGAAGTTGTGTTCGTCGGCCGGTGGAAAAAATACTTTGTGGACGCCTTCCAACCAAAATTGGACGATCCATGTTTGAAATTTATTCGGCTAGGGAGGGCCTGACATGGCTGCTCTATAATATAATCTGGCCACTAGTAACTAGTCCTCGAGCTTGTCAGACGCCAAAGATTTATTGGGATCAAAGAATAAGGGTGGCAAAAAATCATCCCATTTGGTGGAAACCCACAGAAAAAAGTCCAGATTGCGGTCAAATTCAGTAGTGGCACAGACTATGGGATTCAGGCACTTGAAGTATTGCTTATGAAATTGGACTAGAGCCATTTTGGCATTCACGTCCGTGCTCCAACCGTGTGGCCAGTTGAGTGTTCTGATAGTCACTTGGTCCAACGTCGTTCCGCACTACGCCCATTTGTATTTGCATGGAATGGGGACGTAGTGAGGGTTACTCAAACTGGACATGTACGCCCTGATGACCAATGCGGTTCATTTGAATATATGCTGCCGCCATGCAGGTTGTGGTTCCAGAGCCAAGAGACATGCGATCTCGTTCTCTTTTATTTCTTTGTTAGTAAATGTGATCTGCCACCCATCGCGTGAGGTGGGGATACTCCACCAGGAATTGGTCAGTTTTTTCCTCCATGCTTTTGGGTTTCCAGAATGCTCGGTTGGCCGAAGATTGAGCGAGAGTTTTGGGAGGGTGAGGCCTGTTGTTCCTCCATTGATATTGTTGGACTATGCTTTGGCCCTTTCCCTTGGTCTTCTCCTTGGTCTTGATCGAATGTCGGCCCCACTGCATTTGATCCTTGATTAGGGCCTACGTCTGCCTGTGCAACTTCAAGCAGGGGTGGCAGTGGAATTACCACGGGGGGGCGATGGTGGCTGTTGGGCTATGTGTTGCTGCCAATCTCTAAAGGCTTTCTTGCCTTGAGATCACTCTTGATGAGCTTGAAGGCAATAACAATAAAACGCCCCTTGGCAGCCCTCTAGTGTTTGTCTGAAAATTTGCATCTGGTCAGGAAATCTACCTCATGTTGGTGGTGCGTTGTCGCCCTCGTTCTCATCATGTATCAAAATTTTCTATGTCGTCAAATCCTCTAGTGCGGTAAGTTCAGCACGCAGAGGTGAGGCTATAAACTCCGTTGTTTGGAATGTGTCGTCGTCCGATGGTTTATCGGACTCAACATTATGGATGGATGGAGCAATGGGGGAAGTGAGTGGAAGTGCAAAAGTGTGAATAAGAGGAGGGATGGGCTATTCTAAGGATGGGACAATGTTGGGCATGGGAAACTGTAGCGTGGTGTCGAGGATGGAGGGAGAGGTGGGAGGTGGGAGGTGAGAAGTTGATGATGTTCATGAAGGCAAGGGTCTCGGGAGACCATTGAGAGTCTTGCGGATCGATGGAGATGGGGGAAGCGGACACAAAAGAGAAGAGGAGGGTGGAATGGAGGAGGCAACGGTGATGGAGGGAGTAGCAAGAACCACAGTGGAGGAAGGGGGAATAGGAGAAATAGACGCAGAAGGAGGTAGGAAAGTTGTGGACGAGGCAGTAGGAGAGGTGGTAGTGGTGGTACGGTGGCGGGTGTTGCTAGATGGAGGATCAGAAGTGGAAGAGGTTGCGCCATGCATATGTTTGGCAGATGGTGAATTAGAGGAAAGGGTGGGAAGTCGGCGGCTAGTGGATGGGATAGTTGTGGTAAGGACCAGAGAGTGGTGAAATCTCCGAACCTTTTGTTCGACAAGGGTGGACAAAAGGGGCCCAACGATGAATTTTTGGAGTGCGTTGGGAGCTTGATAGCTCTCTTCAGCTCAGAAATGATAAAGTCATGCAAATCATAAGACAAAACCTTTTTGGCTGGAAACTTCTTGTGGGATTCCACAAGTTTTTGTAGGAGGAGGGAAGGGATGCAATCCTTTCGCAAACTTTCAATGGCTCGGAAGTTGGGTGGCTGCTTGGAGGACTAAATCATTGATGGCTTCAATCAAATACCCATCATTCATATAAATTAGGGACATTGATGAGTCAAGGGAGAAATGGATTTAGGGGCTTGGCGATGAGAGAGCTTTGGTCTATCACCAGAGACGACTCTAATGGTAGCCAGGGAGGCTGAGTTTACACGCACACTGTGCGTGGTACCGTCCTATTGCACATAAGATTTGGACTTTGCAGCATCCCAAGTCCCAAAGGCCTGGACAACAAATTCCAGATTTAGGACGTAGGTGAAAAGTGTTGGGTAAATGCCCATTGCTTCTAGGAGGGCTTGGGCGGCTAGGGGGTGATCTGGAAATCGGGGGGATAGATGAAGGGACGTTGCGCCGGGCGATTTGGGTGGTATTGGTCTCATCTGAGGGGATGGTTGGCTAGTTGTCACAAGGTTGGTGGAGGATGCCATGGTGGTGAGTGGGGTCTGGTCAGATTAGGTGGATAAAGAGAGTTAAAGGAATGAGAAAAGTGACAAATGGCCAAATGGTACAGAGATATGAATAAATTAGTGAAGGTGGGTAGATTTGCTAGAATTCTGATTTTTTTTTTTTGTTTTTTCTAAGTGAGAGAGAAGCACTTCACTTCTTCAAATTTGAAGTTCCATTTATTTGTACTATTTTTTTTCAACCCTTCAATTTGACATTTCGCCATTTTTTCTCTTTACTCGCCACATGTGTGAAGGATTACTCGTGCCTACTATTTATAATCATATTTCGCGTATTGTTCTCGCCAGATATTTTTTTACTTGTCAATTATTCACCTTACTATTTTTGGCCATTACTTACCACTTGCCAATTTTTTTGCCATTACTCGTCTTACCATTTTTTTTATAATCAGATTACTCACCTGATCATTTTTCAATTTTTTGCCAATTTCTTGCACTTACTATTTTTTAAAAGTGTTTTTCCTATGTTATTTTTTGTCATTTTTTTCACGCTTACTATTTTTGAATTATTCGTCTATTTTTCATCGATTACTCGCGTTCTAGATTTTTCATCGATTATTCGCGAGACCATTTTTTGCTGATTACTCACTTGCTAGATTTTTCGCCAATTACTTGTGGAACCATTTTTCACTGATTACTCACTGGACCAAAAAAGAACCAGGCTATGCGGGTGGCTCCTAAAATTGAACCTAAGTATGCTGGTAGGTGGTTGGTTAAATCAGGGGCGTCCAGATATGAAACTTTTGGGCGGCAAGCTAAGCGTAATTTTGATGTTCCTCGGCATGATAAGGAAAGCAACACAATTCTCCAGTATCCAACAATTAAAGAAGTTGATAGGAGGAATACTAGCAAGAAGATATCTTGCTGGAAGGTACTAATCCTGTTCAAGAAAGTTTTCAAGTCTGATTGAGAATTAAGCTTCATTCTATTCGAGAGTAAATCATTTGTTGATATAGAATCTACAATAATATGATATCCTAGTGACTAATCTTTGAGAGATAGTATTGGAGAGTTATAAATATGTGTGATTTTATTAAACTTGCATTTGTTGAAAATAAAGTGAGTGCTAAGAGCATTAGGATAGGTCCAAGATCAGAGAGCAATCATACTTCATCATGGCTACTCATGGAGGAATCATGTTGGAACCAAATGATAGGATTACTTCTTCAAACTACTCAATCTAGAAAGTAAGGATGGAGTCCTTGCTAGAGATGAGTGATCTAATGGATATTGCTGCAGGTTTGGAAAAGGGACCTCAACAATTTCAAGATCAATTAAGATTTGACAAGAGGACAAAGAGAGCCCTACATGTCATTAAGATGAATTTTACTAATGAACTTATGAAGGAGGTTAGTAGGTGCACATCTCCAAGTGAGGCTTGGGAGATTCTATGGAAGGTATATGAGTCTAAGTCCACTTCAAGGGCATTAACCCTAAGAAGACAAATCTTTCAAAGTTATCAAAATGAAGGTGAAACTATTCACACCTATGTCTTAAGAGTCAACTTCTGAAATGGTGATTTAGCATGTATTGTTGAAGTCATTATGGATAATGAGCTTGTTCAAGTCATTCTTAATGTTTTGTTGGATGCACATGTTAACGTTATTCAGAACTTTTCTATTCTGAAGACCTTGCCAATTATTGAGGACTTGCAAGAAGTCTTGTCAATTGAGACGCACCGAATGGCAAATGTTTAGGCTAGAGGTGGTGGCACTTCTGTGAAAGATTTCAGATCCTTAAGATTGAATCTACTTGAATGATCTTTGGTTAGAAAGAGAAATACACTACCAATCTCACCAATGTAGAAAAATCAGCATCTACACACAATTTGAGATGCAAACACTAATAGAACTTGATCAAACTTGAATGAAATGATTATGTACTGTTGTTGTCCGTACAAAACTAGCAAGCTACTGTATTTCACACGTGTGGATCCAAAAATAACAAATATAGATCATTCTACACATAGAATTGCAAGCAATCACCAAGATAGTGCACCAATGGATAGTAGAACCCAAGAGAACCATGTATAAGCATGAAATGAGATAGAGAAGAGAGAATCACTCTCTCCACGAGTTACACCTTTTATAGTAGGTCCAAACCCTATTTGGCCACTTGGCTTTCCCACCAAAATGCTAACCCTACTAATTTTGGGTATAGATTCAATGTACCCAACTATTCAAATTGAATCTACTCAAACGCGCATTCTAACTTTCCCACACTTTCAAAAAGTGTTTATTCAAATGAAATTTAGACTAATGAACTTTGAAAAGTCAACCTCTAAGTCTAAAACAAGTTTTGGCCTCAATATGCCAAATATGGAAATATTGCAAAATGTGATGAAACTAGTTGAATCTTTCACACTCCCTCTTCAACTAGTTTTAGCATAGGTTTTGATAATACTCCAAGTGAAGTCCTATGCTTCATGAACAAGTCTTTTCCCAATGCTTTGGTGAAGATATCAGCTACACATTCCCTTGAAGACACATGTTGAAGCTCCACCTCCTTTGCAATGACTCGCTCTCTCACAAAATGATATTGTATCTCAATATGCTTGCTCCTAGCATGAAAGATAGGATTGGATGCCATTCTTTGGGCTGATTGATTGTCACAAAAGATGATTGGGCTCTTTGAAAAATCCAGCAAGTGAAGATCCTTGATCATCCTCTTGATCCATACCATCTCCTTTGTGCAATGTGTAAGAGCTTTGTACTCGGCCTCACTAGATGACAATGAGATAGTGGCTTGTTTCTTTGACATCCATGATATAGCTCCATCACCTATGAAAATACAATAAGCACTAATGGATTTACTATCCATTACATCTCCAGCATAGTCCGAATCAAGATCATGCACCTCAAACTCCTTCTTAAGAGCATTCTTGATATCCTCCACATCTTGATTGTCTCCACCACTCAAGATGATATCGTCCACATAGATTAGCAAGATGGTAACATCATTTCCAGCAAACCTATAATAAAGTGAATGATCATACTCACTCATAACAAAGCCTTGAGAGAGTAAAAAAGTGTTAAGCTTAGCATACCAACTCCTTGGTGCTTGCTTAAGGCCATACAAACTCTTTTGTAGAAGACACACATGATTTGGCTTTGTTGATGAAATGTAGCTCTCGGGTTGCTCCATGCACACTTCCTCCTCAAGATCACCATTCAAGAATGCATTTGAAATGTCCATTTGCCATAGATCACATCTATAAAGTGTAGCAAGTGAAATGATGACTCAAATGCTTACCATCTTTGCCACGGGTGCAAAGGTCTCATCATAGTCAATTCCTTGTTGTTGAGCATATCCTTTTGCCACTAACTTTGCCTTGTACTTGTTGATAGATCCATCTTGGTTTGTCTTCACCTTAAAGATCCATTTGCATCCAATAGCTTTCTTGTCCTTAGGCAACTCCACCAACCTCCATGTTCCATTCTTCATAAGAGCTTGATACTCGAGATCCATTGCTTGGATCCTCTCCTCTTCTTTCCTTGCTTGATCTACATTTGTAGGCTCATCCAAAGAGGTTAGGAAAGCAACATAATTTTCAGAAACTACTTGCTTACCATTTTGATCATATGTGTGCCTTAAAGGTACTTGTCTTTCTCTTGATGTTCTCCTTGGCTTTTGACTTGATGAAGGTCCATCATTACCGCCATCCAAAGTAAGATCCTTCTCATCAACATCAATAATATTAGATCCATCCACTTTACTCTACTTGAATGATCTTTGGTTAGAAAGAGAAATACACTACCAATCTCACCAATGTAAAAAAATCAGCATCTACACACAGTTTGAGATGCAAACACTAATAGAGCTTGATCAAACTTGAATGAAATGATTATGTACTGTTATTGTCTGTACAAAACCAGCAAGCTACTGTTTTTCACACGTGTGGATCCAAAAATAACAAATATAGATCATTCTACACATAGAATTGCAAGCAATCACCAAGATAGTGCACCAATGGATAGTAGAACCCAAGAGAACCATGTATAAGCATGAAATGAGATAGAGAAGAGAGAAGATCACTCTCTCCACGAGTTACATCCTTTTATAACAGGTCCAAATCCTATTTGGCCACTTGGATTTCCCACCAAAATGCTAACCCTACTAATTTTGGGTCTAGATTCAATGTACCCAACTATTCAAATTGAATCTACTCAAACTCGCATTCTAAATTTTCCACACTTTCAAAAGTGTTTATTCATATGAAATTTAGACTAATGAACTTTGAAAAGTCAATCTCTAAGTCTAAAACAAGTTTTGGCCTCAATATGCCAAATATGAAAATATTGCAAAATGTGATGAAACTAGTTGAATCTTTCACAACTTCTACACAAGATGGAGGAGAAGAGGCATTCTTTCTCAAAAGGCATGTTCAAGGGCAAAGGCAAATGTAAGGCATTCCATAAAGGTAATGTGGATCAAGGGCAAGGTGAGACTTTTTCTTTTGGTGGTAAGAGGAGAGATGATTAAAGTTAAAGTGTTTTTATTGTGGAATGAAAGGTAATGTGGATCAAGGCAAGGTGTGACTTCTTCTTTTGGTGCGGAATGAAAGGACACTTTGCTAGTGAATGTTCTATGAAGAGGAAGGAGCAAGAAATTAAACAAGACAATCTTGATGCTTGTGTTATGGCTAACCTAGTGGGTTTTAACTTTTATGGCAAAGGAGCAAATGACAACACCAAATATGGCAAAAAGGGAAGTTGTGCTTGGTCTTCCTTGTTTGTGATTCACGTGGGTTGTCAAAGTCACATGGAACTAAAAGCATTGATTGATGAGCATTGAGCAATACCTTTTTGGTTTACTCTCTCTCTTGGTGTCATTGCAACATCCATCCATAGTTAGTGCATATGTTTGATCTTGACCACGGCTCATCTTTAATCATGAATACTTTCGCTTAATTTAAGGATAAGCCTATTCTAGAGTCAATCAGGTGCATTGATCACTTAATGGTGAAGGTGGTTGATATCACCATCTCTCCAAGATTATATCAGATCTTTGAGAGCCCACCAGAAAATGAGCTCTCTTTGTCATTAGCCCACCTACACATTCGTACTAAGTAGCTCTTGAAAGGAATCATCTTTCTGTTCTTCTTCTTCTTTTTGGTTTTGGATTCTGATGATTCTTCTTAGTTGCAACAGTTACTAGATATTGTGGTTGGCAATGGGCTGAAGCAGAAAAAGATTTTTATCTTCCAACATGTACTTGCAGCTGCAATGGGCATCACCCATCCATCTTCAACAAGCTGCTGAGAGAATGGGGCTTTTTATCATGGCTGCTTTGCTGTTTCAAGCTTCTGCTGGAGTGTGCTTGTAGTTGCAAAGTCTGAACAGTCTGAACTGGATCCTGAGAAAATTTTGAGGAATGATGGGTTGTATGGGGAGCTCTAAGCCTGGTAGCTTTTGGTTGGGGGATTCATACCAAGGAAACATGCCGGCAGCCAAGAATTGGCCCTACCAGGCAAGTCCTGTGGCGTTTTCCAACGTGCTTAAGGCTCTGCAGACAGCTTTCTTGGCTTTGAAAGCTTCCGAAGCCACAGTGGGTGCATGGCAGAGCTACGAAAGACTCTCGGCAGCAAATCTGCATGCTGCGAAGACGCTTCCCAGCAAATTAGGGCATGGATTGCCTCCCCCCACAAGAAGGGAAGCCACTTTTGAGGCTGCCGGAAGAAGATTTGAGGTTGCACCTCCGGATTTTGAAACCCTAGTGCAAGGGATAGAAATAGCGGACGTATTGGTCAAAACCGTAAAGATTGCAAGCTTTGTACTTCAGTGGCTACAATCCCCGGCGGGCAGTCTTGTGGGGCTTGGCTCTGAGAATGGCGTGGTGTTGGGTTATAAGACTGCAAAGATGGCAGTCAAAGGTGTCAAGGTTTCAAAAGGGCTGCTGCGTATTGTCAATGTGCGTCGACAGACCCAGGCCAATCCCTTTGATGCAATACTGAAGAACTTAGGGTTTGTCAGATGGTTTAAGGTCAGATATACAGACTTTTGCAGGATAATTTCTGGCTTCAAAGCATCCTTTAAAGCCTTGAAGGCTGTTGATTTAAGCACAAGCCTTGCAAAAGAAGTATTCATTGATAGGCAAGCCAGTTTGGTCAATTGGGGTTTGTTGGTGAAGAGCTATAAGGCATCAAAAGTCATGCTGGCTACAATTGACGCTCTCGGTACATTCAAAGGAGGGATCCTGAGTGCAGTCAGCAAAGGACTGATCAGCATCAAAGGAACTGTTCAGGGGGTAACAGTTATGGCGAAAGCTGCTGTTGTTTCTAAAGAGATATACATTCTTTTGATAAAAGGTCTTGGAATTTTACGAGGGGCTTTGCAAGCATTTCGAGTCATATCTGAACAACGTGGAGGAGCCAAAGAAATTGTCATGAATCCTGATTGTGGCAGTAAACTTTTCTTCTTGGTCGATATGAGAAAGAGAGGAAGAACATTTCCGAAATGTACTCTTCGGTTGACATCTAGAATAGTTGAGTGTTTGATAGCAAGACATGCCATCACTATGAAGCTAGAAAAGCAGGTCTTCCCAATGTTCTCTTATTCACAAAGTGCTCACCTGTCAGCGCTCTTGTCTGGGTTCAAAATGTCATCTGATTTTCAAATTTTTTGTGAGGCATATTTGAGTAATTATCCCAACATTTTAAAAAGCTCTCCCAGCTTCTTCCTTTGTTCACCTTTACTCTCTCTTTCAAGCCCTATTGTTGAAATGTGATAGTCTCATCCAAACTCATGGTGAAGGACAACCTTAAAAGTTTTTGGACTATTTTGTCTCCCAAGTTCCAACATTCTAGTTTATATGGTCAGTCTGTATCTTTTCTTCAATTTTTTGCTGGAAAATTTGCAGTTGAGATGAAGAGGGCCTCAGATACTTGCTGTTTTTGTGGTGGGCTGTTTAAAAAATCACTCATTTAAAGAGTATTTGTTACTGCCACACCACACATAGAGGCAAGTTTCTGGACGATTGTAACAGTGGAAAACATGCAGTTAAGATCAACTGTCTTTTAGCTTGTAGCCCTTGACAGATCATAATGCCTACAGGACATCAACATATGTGAAGGGAATTCGATTAATTTGGAACAATTCAGGTTCTTCTTCAATGAGACTTCTTCAAGAAAGAATTTTACTGGCTTGCTTGATTACGTTTTGGCATCACAGCTCTGGAAAATCCTAACATTTTCAGGCACAGTGGGCCATAACTCAGATTGAAGCTGCCCTTTACAAGAGCTCTTGACTACATTGTTGCTTCATTGTTGGAGTTCAGGAATTCCATGTGTATCAACATGGAATTAGGGTTCATACTGCTGTTCTGTAGAACATGGGTGCCTTGTTAATGTTGAGACTCGAGAGATCCCTATAATACCTGATTATTTACCCTATCTATCAATCATCTAGTAGGGACCAAACAAATAGGCAGAAATCCTCCGCCCATTTAATAGGGTGCCCAACAAAGAATAAATAGACATGCTATGCCCCCATTTTCTAGTTGTTGACATAGGATTGAGAGGTTCTTTAAGGAGGAATTATGTGTCAATACTACTCTGTATGAGGGTGTACAAAATTCAAGCTAGTTCACTGTTATCTTGACATGGAGATTTTTATTTACTTCACAATAGATTATCATTTCATCCATCATCATGTATTGATATGCTCCCACGTTGGCTTTTCAAGACTAGATTACTGTTAATTGTCTTGATATCTTAGTTGGAGATTTCTATACAATTTACAATTGATTATTCTATTCCACTATTCACGTTGTAATAAAGTTTCATACTTTGTATATGAACGCGTTTGATGGCAAGGAACAAGCTGTTTTCCATTTGAGCCTTTGTGTATGTCCTGCTCAACAAACAAACCTTAATCTTGCATTCATACGATCTGGATCACATTCTGGAAATTAGAGGTAGGGTTTTTTAGAACGCAAATTATTGTTTTTTATTCTCTGGAAACAAGCAGTAGACACTTTTTAACAATCTGTTAAACAAGTGCATCATCTTCTCTCTAGAATTTGGACCAATTTACCTCCATTTAGTTGGATAGAGTAAGCTTGCAATGTTGACTGTTTTCACTCCAACATGTCTGGTTTACAGTGTATCTTTGTCTATAATTGACCGGATTGATATAGCTTTGTGCAATGTTATTTTTGCCTCTTTCTAGTTTATCAGTACGTTGTTCTTTTAATGCATGGATTGATCATTTTTGAGTTCAGTTAACACTATTTAAACTATCAAAAATAATTTCAGCCATTAGCTCTTTTTCCAAAGAAATAAAAATAAAAAATAATTGTGATCTTGGTTGCAGATTGCTGACATTCTGAAACGCATGTTCCGAACCGTTTTTGCAACGGATCATGCAATCCTCTGCAATTATGTTTCGAATTAAATGACACAAATATGTCCATGTCCTACGTGAGAATGTTGGAAACATGCAGAAACAAAATGAATGAGAAAGATCCCACAAGTGTATGTTTGAAAAACAATTTGAAACTTTGATGCCGGAAATCATACTTGTGTTTTTAATTGGTATAATCTAGACATGCACAACTTTTTAGTGCTCCCAACACTTTCCTGAATGTGAAATCTGCACTCACATTGAGGGCCTGCAAATGATCTTATTACTAGAAAGTTAATTTTGACACTGAATACCATTCTATGTTTTCAATATTGGTTGTTCAAATCGTAGCCCATAGTTTTGTGGTTTTGTATGCATTCAATATAAATACGTAATGAGTTCGAGTCTTGAGTATCCTCGGGAAGGTGTGTTTGACATGAATGTATTTATTGTGTTGATTCATAGTGATGTCAATGCCAGCAATACCTACCCTCAAGCAAAACTTGGTGCTTGACCATATATAAACAATATGCATTCAACAATATATTCCATACTTCAATATAAGGTTTGATTTAACACCTAAAATCTTATCTTAAGTTTCATAAAGATGTTATTGAGCATCATCTGGTCAATCAACAAAACTTTGATTGACCATGCATATTTGTGTATCATTGTCTTATCAAGACTTGGTCAAGTTTTGCAATTTCTAACTTCAATATTATCTAACAAAAATAATGAGACTTTCTTTGTTATGCCGTATACAAATATACAAGATCCCTTGTAACTCATAGGGTTCCCACAATCAATAGTAGGAAACAATCATTGATTAATAGCTCATTTATATAAAAAGATGGATTTTTAGTATGGGAAACTTATTTTAGATGGAAAATTCAGATATAGGCAATAGTCCAAGTGTGAAAAACAATTGAACTAAGATAAAATTAGGTTGATAAGCGAAGGGAATATCAAGATCGCAATCAAGATAAATAGTGTATTGATAATGAGGACATTGGTGGCATGAATATTTGCAAAAAGAGTACCAATAGTAGCTTCATATTCAAGCTACATGGTTATGGAAGGAGGGGATAAATTTCATTCAATTTTCAAGAAGCAACACGGTTTTTTGAAATTTGAAGGGTGAAAGGTATGAAAATAAATATTGATGATGACAACATTTGAAACATCATTCCTTATCAAGTTCACCACCAAGTCAAATGGAGTTTAGCTATTCTATGTATTTGATGTATCTTAATAGCCTCAATGTGGACTAGTGAAAAAATTGGTTAACTTGTGATGAGAGGAATTTTACAATAAGGTGACAACACAACAACTATCAATAGAAAAGCCGATTAATGGATCAAGCTGGAACACCATAGTATGCAAAATTACTTGATTTTTCTATAACAATCTACAAGCCTATATAATTACTCACAATCTGCGACAGTTAGCAAGTTTACTCCTTAAGTCGCATTGTCTACAAAAATGAACTACATTTAGCTGTAGTTATAACCTCTCTAGCAAAATCATGACTGGGGTGAATAAGCAAATTGTTGCTAGAAAGCTAGTTTGTGTTGTAATTTGTTCCAACTCAATTGGATGTGTCTTGTGGAAGTTATAGCCATTTGAATCAAGGTAGGTAGGGCACCTAACCTGGTTGGACACATCAAGTTTGACTCACATATAGCTTGCTTGATAAAAAGAAACTCATGTTTTAGCTTGCCAATCTTGACTAGGCGTGACACCCTCAAAGCCATTTATGAGGGCATGAACACTTCTAGATTACTCACTCTTAGGAATCAAATCTTCCAAAGCTATCAAATGAGTGATGAGAGTGCCTCAAACTTTGTCATTAGAGTAAATGATCTTCATAGAGAGCTTGCATGCATAGGAGACCATCTTAATGAAAGTGAGCTAGTCTAACTAATCCTTAATGGATTGAAATATGAGTTTGACAACATTGTAAAATCCTATGCAATCAAGGAGGAGCTTCCAAGTTTGGAGGCACTTCAAGGAGTCCTTATTTTTGAAGAATGTAGGCAAGAGAACAAGATCTTGAGATTCAAAAAGCTTTCATTAAAGGATGGTGGAGAGGACAAAGCCTTATTCACCAAGTACGAGCCAAAGGGGAGGGCAAAGGACAACAACCACATTTCAAGAAGGACAAGGAAAAAGACAAAGCCAAGGATGGAGATGAATACCATTCATCTCAAGCTTCAACATCTAATGGGAAGAAGAAGAAGATCAAGTGCTTCTTTTGTGGCAAGAAAGGCCAATATGCCTCTAATTGCTTCAAAAAGAAGAATCAATTCAAGCAAGCTAACCTTACTAATGAAAAAGAGAGTGATGCTATTGAGAGTAAGGAGGATTCACTTATGATATCTAGTTTTTCTTCCTCTTCTTTCAAGAATGATGAATTGTCGTGGCTTGATAGTGGGGCTAGTTCCCATATGTCTAGTTCCAAGAATTCATTTTCTAGTCTGAAGCCTTATGAAGGTGCTAACAAGTCTATCTATACCACAAATGATGCTGAGTGTAGAATTGAAGGAATAGGAAGTATCCCTTTGGATGTAGCATCATCAAAAGTTTTGTGTCTCAATGATGTGCTTTATGTGCCAAAACTAACAAAGAATCTCATTAGTTTGGTAAATTGTTTGAAAATGGCCTTGATGTCAAATTTCATGTTGATGTGAAAAAAACATAGATCCAAAAAATGAATTAGTGGATCAACAAGTTCTTGGGCCAATTTGGTTGCACATCTAGAAATAGCTAGAAGATAGAAATCACTACTTTATGCATTCTAAAACTTAGAAATGCACAAATATTTGATCATAAACACTTAAATATGACTTAGTAATGTCCTTGTCCATACATCAACAATAAAGTACAGTACTTCACACGTGTGGATCCAAGATCTACTAGGAAATCAACATTCTACACATAGAAAACCAAGATATCATGAGAGAAACACTTGAGATCATACATAGACACACAAGAGATGAGTTATCCACAAAGAAAAAAACTATGATGATTATTTCTCCATGCAAGTACAACTATTTATAGCTTCCAAAATGTCATTTGGACACTTGCTCCAAACTTGACCTAATTTGAAAACTTCTAGATACCTCACCAAAAACCTAGTTTAAAGTGACTAGATGCAATGTACCTATATTAGCCAATTAGAATGGGTCCAAATACGACCTCATCCACTTATCTACTTGCCAAAAATAGTAAAAACAGTATTTAGGCCCTTATTGACAAATATGAACTTATCTCTAAGTTGAGATTTCAAGTTGGCCTCCAAAAATGCCAATAAACCAACAAAACTAACAAAACTAGCTGAAAATTTTTCACACTCCCTCTTCAACTAGTTTTACCACACAACTTTGATCCATCTTAAGAATGATCTCCATCCTAAGTATAGACCTCCTTTCTATGGTTTTATAATAACTTCCATAATTGATATAGAGAATAGTGTCCAAATTGGATGTTTCACTATTTCTTACATCAATTTTACACATCAAGATGTAACTAGAACATGAAGAACCAAAAAGAGTGTAAATGTAATGATTTCTCCATGCTTAAAACTTTGAACTCTTTGGAAAGTAACAGTAACCAAACAATAAATGATAGTTATCATCCAATGCTTGCATGTCTCCTCCATTTTTTGTCCTTCCTTGATATGTCTTCACCATGAAAATCAATGAATGAGCCTCCAATATCATAAGAGATGACTTGATCATGAATGAGTGATATAATGAGCCTCCAATAGCTTCATTTCCAGCAAAACCAGACAATAATGCTAGTACAATTCCAACAACAAGATATTGCAAGACAATGTACCTAGTTTCACCATATTTTGACAATTTGCACACATTCACATGAAATAGCTCAAACATGAGATAGAACAAGTAAAGTAAACTTGAACAACACTTACTTGCTAATCCCTTGACCTTACTTGAGTCTTCAATAACCTGCAAAAATAGATCCAAAGTATCTTTGCCACTTGACTTCCCTCTTGACTAGCTCCAAATTGCCACCTTTCCGAAATGCACAAAGATTTGACCATAAAAACTTAGATATGACTTAGTATCATACAGCAGTAGTAAAGTACAATACTTCACACATGTGGATCCAAGATCTACCAAGAAATCAACATTCTGCACATAGAAAACCAAGATATCATGAGAGAAACACTTGAGATGGACATAGAAACACAAGAGATGAGTTCTCCACAAAGAAAGAAACTATGATGATTATTTCTACACGCAGGTACAGATATTTATAGCTTCCAAAATGTCATTTGGCCACTTGCCCCAAACTTGACCTAATTTGAGAACTTCTAGACACCTCACCAAAAATCTAGTTTTTAGTGACTAGATGCAATGTAGTTATATTAGCCAATTAGAATGGGTCCAAATCCGACCTCATCCACTTATCTACTTGCCAAAAATATTAAAACCACTATTTAGGCCCTTATTGACAAATATGAACCTATCTCTAAGTTGAGATTTCAAGTTGGCCTCCAAAAATGCCAATAAACCAACAAAACTAACAAAACTGGTTGACAATTTTTCACAGTTGACACATGTATAATCAAAAGTTAGAATGAGGTGATAGCTAGAGGATCTAAATTTTGAAAACCATACAAACTAGAATCTAGTGAGAGTGCTAACATTTGTGATGTTGCCTACAAGACCAAGACCTATTAAGAAGATTTGTGGCATAAGAGATTGGGTCATCCCAATTTCAAAGCCATGACATCCATGGTCAAAGATGGAAAAGCTATTGGATTGCCAAAGACTATATCAAAGGAGCTTCTACCTTGTGAAGCTTGTGCTATTGCAAAGTCTCATAAGAGGCCTTTTCCAAGATCCAACAACATCAAGTCTTAACTTCCTTTTGAGCTACTGCACTCGAATATTCACTTTGCATCTTCCAAGAGCAAAGGAGGAGCTACATGCTTTGTCACTTTTATTGATGACTATACAATATTTTGTTGGGAGTATTTCTTATCTTCCAAGTCTATGGTGTTTGATGTATTTCTCAAATTCAAAGCTTTTGTTGGAAAACAATTTTCTTGTATTATGTGATGGTGGTGGAGAGTATGTCTCCAACAAATTTAATGATTATTGTGAGAAAGAGGGAGTTAGAAGAGAGTCCACTTGTGCTTATTCCCCCCAACAAAATGGGGTGGCTGAAAGAAAAAATAGAACTCTTTGTGAATGTGCAAAAGCTCTTAGAATAGAGGCATCTCTTCCAAAAGATTTTTGGGGAGAAGCAATTTCTTGTGCAAATTATCTTTGTAATAGACTTTTAAATCTTGGTCTAGGAGGAAAAATACCATATGAGATGTTGTACAAGGAGAAGCCTAAGGTAGATCACCTTAGGATCTTTGGTTGTGTGTGCTTTGTTCATGTACCTCTAGAAACTAGGAAGAAATGTGATCCTAATTCTATCAAAGGAGTGTTGGTTGGATATTCATCAACAAAGAAAGCATATAAAATTTTCATTCCCCCTACTAACACGGTTGTTGTAAGTAGAGATGTGATCTTCCATGAATATCGAAAGCTCTAGCTGATAAGGATACTAATAAGTATCTCATTCGCAAGTTCATGTGATATTTGCTTAACAAATGGTAATCAATTTTTATACTTACATAATTGTTGATTTTTTTGAGTAAATGAAAATGGTTTTGTGGACTATCAATACCCTGACCTCTTGGAATATAGAGGGAGGGCTAATGGAAGCCCAGTGAGGCGGAATATCCTCACGTGCCTAGGAGATTAAACACAACTGCTTTCATTTTCATGCCAAATCTAGAACACTATCCATAGTGCGTCATTGGAATACACGGGCACTACAGGATTCATGACCCCCTGGAACCCATGTCCATTCACTAGCATGAGCACGCTAGTCTAAGAGGAAATTGGGTGAAAATTGAAAAATCTTATTCTTGAAACCACAAGACCAATCAAAGATATAGTTGGAAGAATCCATTATCACTAGCCCTAACACGACACCATTATGACCCTAGAAATACTAGATGGTAAAGGGAAAGTATTTCCATGGATTTTATAGTATGCCTGCCTAAGATCCAAAGGGGTCATAGTGCTATATGGTTCGCATTTGACCGTTTTGACCAAAACGGCTCACTTTATTCCGACCAAAAAAATTGTTAGAGCTCCAAAGCTAATAAGGTTGCTCATAGATAGGCTATTTAAATTATATGGTCTCCCTTCCAGCATAGTCAATGATTGGGACAGGATTCTTTTAGAATCCACATATGCTACTCACATATCTCACTGAGAATCTTGTAACTCAACTACAAAAGAATTTCTATTTCTCATGAGCAAATAACATATCTAGAAAATCTCTGAGATGAATAATATATTCACTCTTAGTAGTTTTCCAATCCAATTTACCACTAACAACATAATTTCTTCCACTCAATCAATCCCTCTCTGATCCTTGTACTTAAATTAAGATTAGTTTGATCTAATACAGACTATCCAGACTTAAATTCTGATCAAACTTAATCTTATTCCAATTTAAATGAAATTAGTAACTTTTGATTTTTTATTGTACAACTTATAGATAATGATTCAAATTTCAAACATGTTCCAGATTGTCCACACAATCCCTAGAAAATTTTCTTATTTGAAAAGTTCCAATTAGGTATCTTACTCTGAATCTTTCTGAAATTACTTTCAGAAAAAAAAAATCTCATTTCTATACCACAATTGGTTCTCTTCCGAAAACTATGCAACCAACAGATCCTTAAATAGAATTTTATCCCATCACTTTACCCCTCCTTTGAAAGAAATTATCAATTTCTATAAAAGCTAACTGGAAAGATGACATATGAAAATATTCAAATTCATGAAAAGTCCGTAATAAGTGTCTTCCTTAGAAAAGGATTCACTCTATTACAATCAAGACTTTTTCTTCAAATATTTCCAATTCGAGTAACAGTACTATCATTCCTCTGAAAACCATTTATGCAAAAGAGATATCCTAGGTTTAAGAAATTGAAAACACGATCAACTTAGAATCTATCTGAATTCCAAGTCTAATCACCAAAATAGTAAATCATATGATATAACATTCTTTTAGAAGAATAACTTCATGCTGGAAAGAATCATATAAACAAGTCTGATGTCTTATATTCGAGAAATTACTAAGAAGTAAAGGATTAATTAAGAAAGTGAGAAATAGATTTGAGGGCCTCTGATTTTGTAAATAGTGAGATACCACATTGGGATCTAGATTAAACCTCAAAATTTCCCAAAATACCCCACATTTTATCAATGGCTTTTTCTTTTTACCGTATTATGACTAGGTACAAAAATACTCCATTGATTATTAGATCTTCACAGTCCTAGAATTTCCTTTCCAAAATTGTTGATGTCCCATACCACCAGCTCTTCCTTCCAGAAAATCCTTAACCACCATATCTAATATTCTAGAGATCCACTGATCATCTAGTTGTCCTATAATCCATTTAGGATATTACAGGATCAGGTGTGGATTTGTGGTATCCATCTGATAGGCATGCCATTCATCCGAATAAATGGACCACGATTCAACATTACATTCTGATCCTTTCAGGTTAGTGATAAGCTTTGAAACCCTACTGATGCATCAACTCTAGGGACAAGCTTTTGTCAACTTACAAAACCAATGTAATCCATGTATCAAATTCTACTTCTAACATCACAATTGACATCCAAAACTATGGACTACTCAATGGTCACAAAAATATCAGTTACAAATTCAACTAAATGAATTCTATTCAGGAAATTAATATCTGGTATTAGCTTTATCCATTCAGATTTCACTGCCCATATAAAGAGTTGTGTCACCACTTATTCTATCTAGCCATTTCATATTGTTTAACTGTTTTTAACTTCAATTTTGATGAGTACCTTGCACAAACGTTCACAAGTAACCAATTTCAAATTCTGACCAAACTTGAAATAGAAAAGAAAAAATTCAATTTTAACTTTCAACCTAGGAGTACCATACTCCAAAAGTTAAAATCTTATATAGTAATAACTATCGGCAAATTCATTACGATTCCTTTTGTCAATTTTGAATTATCTATTACCGGGAAATAATTTAGCCTTAGTGAAAACACTGTGACTAACTCTAACTAATAAATTTAGTATAGTCAATTCACTAATCTAATCTCATTTCATAGATAACAAAAAATTGACCAAAATTTTGATTTTTCGAAAAAAAACTCAATTTTTGGTTCATTTTACGTACTTCAAAATTTTTTGACAAAAATACTGTTAGTACAAAAGGCAATCGAAATCGACAAATGAAATAATGTTCGATTCTTAATGTCACTAAACCAATGTTCAACTGGCATGCAAAGCACACTACATCGGTCACAAAATGTCATCACGAAAGTTTTTACATAAACTTCAGTTTTATGGAATTTATCAGCCAATATCACTAATTTGTGACCCAACCGTCATAGCACATCGTATAACCACTCAAATCAACTGTAAACCCCTCTCGTGCATGAATCACTCTGAGAATCAACATGCAACCAATCCATGCAAGCACAGTTTACAAACTAGGAAAATGACTGGCATGCAATCAAAACAATTACGAATTTTGCAAATTTTGCTCACAAAACTGCCAACATTTCAGATGGTCATCACTTTGGCTACATGACACCAAATTGGGTGTTGTAAAGCTCATAACAGAGGGAGACCAAGTGAACAAGATGCTTGCCACATCATCCTACCACCTAGGCTTCCATGTGTGAGAACAAAATGTCTGAAATTCTATAGTAGGGCGCATTTCTATAAGGCATAATCTTGTAAAATCATGCAAACACCTCCCCAAGCTCAAAAGTGTTGCTACCAACAGTCTTAAATGGTCTATTAGACTTCTGTGAAGCATTCATATTGATCTTAAGAAGCAGTATAGGCTGCGAATGAAGATTTCTTGGTTTGTAGAAGTCAAAATAGCTTCAAACTTCATGGAGATGAAGCATAAGCCTCCAACCATCAATTTACAGGTCTGATAGCTTTCTGGGACGGTAAAACAAAATGCTAATCATGCTGTAAAAAAATCTAGAATGATCTCCTTATGGATTCAGAGAGATCCATCTCCCAAAAATCACCAAAAATGGTAATTTTTTTTGCACTTTTTTGACTTCCTACACGCTCAATTTCTAGAATTCTTGGCTCTAACTTCAAGGAAAGCTTCGAAAGTCTTTGTTTCAACTCTTTACAAGCTCTACATGATGTTTTACAGTCATCTACTATCCAACTTTATGAAAAAAAAAAAAAACAAGCAAAAATCATGATTTTTAGCTCTTTTTCGGTTTTTTCTTCACTATAAAGTGGAAATTAATGACATGCAACTCTTTATCTAGCACATGCAAACCAATTACAAAATTATAGCCATCTAATTGATCTAATCTTGCTGGATTTTAGTTCTTACTATCAATTTTGAGTCAAAAAGCATGAAAAAAACAAGCAATTTTGACCAAAACATAGCCTAGAATCATAAATCTTGATAAGAACCGGCATGCATCATTAATTTCATCATTAATAATCTCTAAAATGAGAGTACACTTGCGGGAAAATTCAGATCTACACAAGATTTAAGCTACACAAGAAAATGCTCCTAAAAAACATCACAAATTGGCTTTCTAGGATAGAACACCCACTTGCCATCTTGCTATCCACTTGGAAGAGAATTCCGATTGATCCAAACCGAAATTTTGAGAAAAGGTAGCACTTCTCCAAGTTCTCCAATCTTTGTAAGCCTTGATCTGATACCATTATAAGGGAAACCTCCTCAAGATCCTGCTTACAAGACAAACACAATGGAAAAACCACCCAACCAACCAGAAGCAACTAGTCAACTCTAAAAGCTTCACCCCCAAGCCAAGGAATAGGAAGCATGAAAGTAGAGTGAGAGACTGGAAATGAGCCATAGGATGGTGTTATAGTAGGGCGAGTTTGGCCTCCTTATATCTAGAACCACTTGTGCACTTAGTCATGCAAGGTCCTAACTCCCCTATACATAGATTCATCTAGAATAGAGTCTCTATGCATGGATCCTCTATTCATAGAACTGCTATTGATAACTTTACACATGCACATACAGTCCCAGACCTTGTAGTAACTCCATGTACTGTGTTCTTGGCCTCACAGGAATATTAGTTACTTTCGGGTCACGTCCAATATGACGTGGCATAACTAACAACTTGTTTCACTGGAGTATCGTGTATCCAGGAGTAGGAGTATACTGAATCCTATGTACTGGTCATGGACATAACTCTCTCTCTCTCTCTCTCTCTCTCTCTCTCTCTCTCTCTCTCTCTCTCTCTCTCTCTCTCTCTCTCTCTCTCTCTCTCTCTCTCTCTCTCTCTCTCTCTCTCTCTCTCTCTCTCTCTCTCTCTCTCTCTCTCTCTCTCTCTCTCTCCACGATCCATTCGTCTAATCGTTCCCAAACGATGCCAGCAGCATGAGGTATGGTAGTGCTAGCTGGAGCCTAGAGAAAAGGCAAGCACTCCTTGGCTATTCATTTGTTTACTACTGCAATTTCATTCCAATTTTTATTTCCTTTTACATCTGCTTTGAGTCTGCCAAAAGCTACACCCATAGGTTTTGCGGCTGATCTATAAATGAAATCAAGGAGTTTTGCACCTTCTTTTCCAATGAGTTCACAGTTGTTGGCCACTAAATATGACAGCACGGCTATTTATAATGCACCTATGAGTGATGCCGAGCAGGCAATTGGTGTAGGCACAATTGGTTATTCTAAGGCTATCATGCTTGCAGGGCTAGCATTCAAGAGAAAGTGGCAGATCAAACGCAAGGGGGAAGGAAAGCAATATGACAAACCAAACATTGTCACTGGTGCTAATGTCCAAGTACGGCATAATCTAGCTTGGAGTTTGTTTCTTTTATTAACTGTAATATGAGTCATAGCTTTATTTCTCTTTGATTTCCATTACACCTCCATGCTTAGCTCTTCTTTTCTGGAATCAAGTTACCCTGTTTATATGTTTCTTAATTGCAAAAGAGACCATTTCTCTATCACCTTTGATTGAAATAGATTTTCAAGTGTCAACCATGAAAGATAAACATGAAATTGCAAACTTGTAGACACATTACTGCAGTACTCTACCAATAATTGCCTCCATAAATGTTATTGTTCATCAATAAGGATCAACTATAATTTGCATTTTTTTTCTTACATGAGTTTGCTTATAAAATTTTGTGTACTCATTTTTTGTGAAATGAAGCAAACAGGTGTGTTGGGAAAATTTGTTGAATACTTTGAAGTAGAGCTGAAAGATGTCAAGCTTAAGAAAGAGTATTAATTGATGGATCCCTATGAGGTAGTGGAAATGGTGGATGAGAACATCATATGCATATGTGCGATTCTTGGTTCTACATACAATGGTGAGTTTGAGGATGTCAATCTTTTGAATGATCTTTTGTTGAAGAAAAATGAAAAAAAAAAAAAAAAAGGTTTGTATTGATCGCTCTTTAACTATAAAAACACTTAGTACACACAACAATAACTTCAATGTATAATCATTCGCATATGGGTGCTTCAGAAAAATGTGACTCTCAGCAAGATGATGAAATATTTATATGCAGTTCTTTTTATTTTCTTCATTTTGGGAACAATTCTTTCTAGATATGGATGAGCATCATATTATGTCAAGTAACGGGTCTGGCCCTCCATGAGATATGTAGTTGTTTTATTGGCGTTATGTGTGATTTTGAAGAATGATATTTGCTTTCTTACATACATATTCAAGAATAATATTTGAATTCTTATTATTAGAAATACTCTCTAGAACGATATATTAACTTATGTTTGAGTTCTTGAGAAAGCTACAGTTGCTACTACATTGACACCAATTTTGAGGATTCTTAGATTATACGATGCTATTGTCACTTGACTAGGCTTAGACATTCATATGAACATGGTATTTTATTGAGTTATACCCAAGGTTCCTATTTTTGGATGTTACTAGATAAGCTTAGATTGATTGTGCCAGGGGCCAAGTAATTGGGTTTTATATAATATTGTTGTGTTGTAGCCCTATTTTGCAGCTTCTTAGAAAGCTCTCTACAGGGCCTCCAAAACGTTTTAAGTAGAATAAGTTTGATGTCGTCTATAGTAGATCAATTTGGTGCTTTTAGTTGCTTGTAGGAGAGGGTCAATTTGGTGCATTGAGTTGTTTGTAGGAGAGGAGGGTGTATGTGTATGTGTATGTGTATGTATGGGTGTGTATATGTATGTGTATGTGTATATATATATATATGTATGTACATTCCAATAAACATAAATGTTTTTTTTTGCAGTTTGTGAATATTATTGTTTGTTTGACATAGACTTTGCTACACCTTCCACCTGTGAGAGATTTCAACTAGTTTAGTCACATTTTGGTAAATTGTCAATAAGAGGCCGAAACTCATTTTAGACTTAGA
The DNA here is from genome assembly GCA_029204225.1 of Diphasiastrum complanatum. NCBI lineage: Eukaryota > Viridiplantae > Streptophyta > Lycopodiopsida > Lycopodiales > Lycopodiaceae > Diphasiastrum > Diphasiastrum complanatum. The sequence goes on along the minus strand of CM055102.1, from coordinate 54,816,293 downwards.
GATAAACTTTTTGAAGTCATATTAGTTTAAAATACATTCAATAAACACTTTTTAAAAGTGTGGGAAAGTCGGTAGTCGAGTTTGAGAGAGATTCAAATTTGAACTTTGGGTACATTGAATCTAGACCCAAAATTAGCAGGGTTTACATTTTGGAGGGAAAGCCAAGTGGCCAAATAGGGTTTGGAAACTCTATAAAAGGATGTAACTCGTGGAGAGACACAATCTTCTCTCTTCTCTCTCTCATTTCATCATTATACATGGTTCTCTTTGGGTTCTACTACTCATTGGTGCACTATCTTGGTGATATCTTGCAATCTTGTGTGTAGAATGCTCATATTTTGCTATTTTTGGTTCCACACATATAGGGTACTGTAATTGTACGAACAAAAAACTTATTTTATGCTTTGGTTCATGTTTCATTAGTATCTCTTAGAGTTTGCATCTCATTTTGTATGTAGCTACATTGGCAGGATTGTTGGTTTGCTCCTTATTGTAACCAAAGATCAGGGACATGGATTGGATCTTGAATGATCTAAAATCCTTCACATGGTATTAGAGCACTTGTGTTTCATTTTATGAAAGGATCAGCCATCTTTAGCAAGGATTTGGAGGAGTTACCAATGCTAGAGCATGCTAGATTGATTTCTACTTAAAAATCAGCATTTTTGCATGTGTAGAATTGATCTTTTGTAGGTCAAAACTCAATATATACTTGATCAATTCCAATTTCAAATTTGGATTACTGGATTTAGATGATTTTTGGTGGATTAGGAAGGTCCCATTGGAGTCTACAAGAAGATATATCAAGTTTCTAAAAATTGCATGTAGAATTTGAGATATTCAATTTTTTGTGCTTTTGTCAAAACCTTGATTTTGATTGGATCTCTATTTTGTGAGGTTACTGAACTTAATTTGAGTGTGTTTCAATCTTAGTAAGTGACAAGGATCGTTAGATTGAGGATAGATCATAGGTTGATCAAGATCTCACTATTCTATGTGTTGATTTTCTAATTAGAAGTGCTAGAAGAGATTTGAGAGGTTCCATATCTTTGTGATTTCTTCTTGAGTTTATTTGTTGAAATTCAAGAGAGTGCTTTGTGCATTGGAACAGGTTGAAAGAATAAGATCAGGTCACTTCAACATGGCCTACAAGTGGAGGCTTTATTTTGGAGAGCAATGATAGGCTTACCTCAATCAAATATTCTACTTCGGAAGGTGAGGATGGAGTCCTTATTGGAGATGAATGAGTTAATGGAGATTGTTGCAGGTGTGGAGGAGAGGCCTCAAGCACCTCAAGATCAAGTGAGGTATGACAAGAGAGCAAAGAAAGCTCTACACAGGATTAAGATGAATGTTACCAATGAGCTTCTCAAGGAAGTTGGTAAGTGCACATCATCTTTGGAGGCCTGGGAAGCTTTGAAGAATCTTTATAAATCCAAGACTACATCAAGGGTGCTTACTCTTAGGAGGCAAATCTAACAAAGTTTTCAAAAGAAGGAAGATAGTACTCATGCTTTTGTATTGCGGGTTAAAGCATTGCATGTATTGATGAAAGCATTAAGGAGGTAGAACTTGTTCAAGTTATACTTAATGGCTTGTTGGATGATCATGCTAATCTTGTTCAAAGTTTTGCTATTCAAAAGACTTTGCCAAGTATTGTGGATTTGCAAGAGATCTTGGTGAATGAGGAGTATAGTCTTCAATCAAGAGGAGGTGGATCTACATCAACATCTCATTATGAAGAGGATGCTATGTTCATCAAAGGCAAGTTCAAGGGCAAAGGCAAAGGCAAGTGGTCTAAAGGGCAAGATCAAGGTGAGACTTCTTATTTTGGCAAAAGATAAGTCCAAGTTGTTTTTATTGTGGAATCAAAGGGCATTTTGCAAATGAATGTTTGAAGAAGCAAAGAGATTAAGGTAGCAAGCAAATCAACTTTACTACTAATGATGAGGATCTAGGTGGTGGTGATTCTCTTTTGATGTGTTCTTCAAGTCTAATATCAAGTGAAGGTGACAAAGATTCATGGTGGATTGATAGTGGAGCTAGTTCACACATGACTAGTCACAAGGAGTTCTTTACTTCTTTGGTCACTTATGATGGAGCCAAGAAAGCAATTCGCATGGCCAATGGTGGTGAGTGTGTGATTGAAGGTATTGGTTCAATTCCTATTTGTCTCTCTACCAATAGGAAAACAAGACTTGATGGTGTTCTTTACATTCCTTCACTTTCAAAGAATTTGCTAAGTGTTGGTCAAATGATAGAGAAAGGATACATGGTAAAGTTTGGCGGTGATGCTTGTTTCATTACAAAGGAAGAAATCCTGGTTGCTAGGGGCAATAGACAAGGTAGAATTTTCAAGCTTGATGTTCTTGTTATGGCTAACAAAAAGGATGGAATGGAAAAGGAGATTGGCCTCAACTTTCCAAAGTTACCTTTTAGCATCAATAAGATTGGTGGATCTTATGCAAAGTCTAAAAAGCTTCCTTATGCTAGATCTAGGTCAAGATCTAATATGCTTCTTGGAGATGTTCATCTTTGTGCTAACTTGGCTAGTCTTGAGGATAATGATGGTGTTTCAAAGGTTCTTCATGGCAAGTGCAAGCATTCAAAAGGTAGGGAAAGAGCTAACTTCATCAAAGGAGGTGAAGGTTCTTCCTTGGAAAAGGTTGTTGCTAATGATTTCTTTGATCATATGGAAAAAGATGTTGCTAGGTGCATGCATGAAGGAGGTGGTTCTTCTACATTCTTTTGTGATGAGTCCAAGAAAGTCATTTTTGCAGCAAGTGGAGTCACATGTCTTCATAAAGAGAGTAGATCAAATGGTTCTATCAAGAGACTCGGTGAGGGAGATAGTCACAAGTCAAGAAGAAGAGAAGTATGTGAATAGTTCAAAGTAGGATGTACTTTGAATGATGTCATTGTGAATGATAGTGAGGAAGAATCATTATCATATGAGTCATTACCTAAGTCATTGAATAGAAGTTCTTGTTTGAAAAAAGAGAGTACTTCAATCATCCTTACGTTGAAGGTACGAATCATTTTTTTCATGGCTTCTAATGTTTTTGAGGTTTCTACTTCTTATGATGCAATCATTAAGAGGGAGTCTTATGAAGGAAAGAGCAATGGAAGATTGGTTCTTGGGAAGATCCAAGTCATGGATCTCACATCTCTTCAGCAACTCAAAGGATCCTTTGATTATGAATTGATCACTCATGATCAAGATGTCAAAAGGTTGGCTGGAGAAGACTACATGGAGCAAATCGAGAGGCAATTTCTTCAAGGCAAGGGAAATCTCATTGGTGAGCTTATTGAGGTTTGTTATGGACTCAAGTTGGCTGGATTTATTAGGTTTTATACTCATCTTCACCTACTCTACTTCATGTTGGATGGAAAGTTTGGAATCTATCTTTTGATTTATGATGGTGACATTGTTTTCACTAACCTTTATGGAAGATCGAGATCAAACATTGATGAGATCTTGTTGAATCTAGACCATATGTTTGAGAGGAGTATTTCTAGAGGTTCAGGTCTGAAGATATTCGTATCTTTGATATCTTTGATGATCAAGAGAAAGGTAAGCAAGTGGAAGCGACTCACTTTGCTTTACTCACATGTTTTGGAGAATTTTCTTGTGTAGATGATGCTATGCAAGTGGATATTGGTTCTCATGGTTTTCCAATTGGAAAATAAAGTAATGGATCTGGAAAACAAAGTTTGATCAATGACTTTGATGGTCAAGAGGAAGATCAAGAGGTTGGTCTGAAAGGGCTTCAACAACACAAAAGGAAAGGTGGCAATTTGGAGCTAGTCAAGAGCATCAAAGGAGAGGTAATTGGCAAAGATGTTATGGATCTATTTTTTCAGCTTGTTGAAGACTCAAGTAAGGTCAAAGGAGCAGCAAGGAAGTGTTGTTCAAGTTTACTTTACT